>CM040122.1:214956530-215556530 GCA_022559845.1 Amorphophallus konjac
CATCAGCTTCTAGGCTATGGCCGGATCTATGTTTTCCGAGAAGAAGTGAGCTTGTTGCTGACTATAAGGAGTTGTCATCACAGTTGCGCGCAAGGTAGGCGAGGCAGGCTACATCTGCGATGCAGAGGGTTGAGCTATCATCTGCTGCAGAACGGGTTGGCTCGGTGCTTTGCCCTTATCAGCTGGAAGAGGATTAGCTGGGATAGCCATTTCTGTTGAGCTGGCAGTCTGCCCTACAGGCTCGGCTTGCTTGGAGACCGGTGTAACTTCATGCCTCTCATTTAGCTATCTTCTGAGAGCATTGATCTCTTGTTGATATCTTCTAAACATCATCTGGATCATGGGATCCAGGGTTGATGGGATCTGTAAATCTTCTGAAGTCCCTTCAACATCATCAACAAAGGGATTGTCTTCCTCTTCAGTTGTTACCACATTAACTGTCATAGTGGTGATCTTGCAGGCTTCATCATTAGTCTTCATCTTATCTTTTGCCGCCTGGCCTCTTCTTGTGACGGGGTCTGGTCTGGTTGCTAGTCTGAGCAGTTCATCTGGCTGTGTCGGTAACATATCCTGCCCTTTGACAAGCCCGGCCATATTGCAGGCAAAGATCTGCATCTTTTCCCTCTGCCTGTAGACTTTCCTTCTCATCTGATCGGGGTATTTGAGCCGGTCAAAGACTGATATTCTTTCTCTGGCTTCTTCCTTATGTAGGTCTTCTTTCCCATACCAGGCTCTGTGGCCTTCTTCATAATCATTGGAATCGGAGGAGGAGACTCCGAGCATCACTTCCTGAAGGGTTTCTTCTTCTTCTTCATCCATGGTGCCCAAGGCACGGGATAATCTTTGCTGCCCGAGGGCGGAATTCCCCAGGTAGTGGAAGTAGTCTTGAGCCACTTGCTTCATCTCCTCTTGATTGTACCTTCGTGGCTTTGGTTGGAGCATCAATCTTTCCTGGCTCTTCTGCTGATAAGCCAGTCTTGCCACCTGAGCATTCAAATGCTCGGCTCTGCAGTATTTGAATATATCGGCCTATCTGGCACAGGCTCTTGGTCTTCTTGGAGTGGCAGCAGCGACTGGTTTGCTTATTCTCATTTCCTCTATCTCCCTGAACCTTCTACTCTCATCCTGGCAGTAGTTGGCAGCAGCAGCATAGTTCTTTCTTTCCCATCTTTTGCCCCCAGCCATGGGGTGAGTGACCATTAGGTCTTCCTTCTGCTCATATCTTCTGCCCCTCATCCTGGGGCGAATAGTAGTCAGATTTCTTCCTTCGTTCTCTTCCTCATCTCTCCTACCCCGAGCCCCGGGGTGAACAGCTGCAGCATTTCTTATGTCTCTTCCTTTTCCCCTTCCGCTTCCTGCCCTGAAGCGGGCAACAGGGGTGTCAACAATGTTTTCTTCTTCTCGAGCTGGGACCCAGCTCTGGATCTTCTTTGGCCGCCAGATCTGCCTGAACTTGGGCGGCTTTGGTGCCAACGGCCTTCGGTCCTCTTTCTCGACGTCGGCCCTCCTAGTAGCCAGAGTTTGGAATATGTTGGTGGTGGGTACTCTCGAGATGACCACATCTGGGTTGACCCCCCTCGGGCGGCCGTTGAGGTTCGTCCGGATTCCTCCGATCATCATTGTCTTTCCTGAGTTGGATATCCGGCGTCCCGCAATAGTGGATCGGGCTTTCCTGTTGGATCTCCTCCTCCTTCCAGCAGCAGAGGGTGCACCCCTTTTCGCCTTGTGATGGACGAAGCAGGCCGCGACCTCAGGAGTATCTTGCATCCCCCGGCTCATTTTGGGGATGGTAGCTTGTGGCAATGTATCGACAACAGTCTTTTGTTCCTGGTTGTCGATCTCGAGCAAGTCGGTGAAGATGAGGCCCAAGCAGTTGGGCATCCCGACAGCAGGCGGCATCGATCCGAACGCAAGAGGTACCGCCAGGTAGCCCTCTCGCACATGTGCATCGACCACTTGTTGATCAAAGTGTACAGAGATGATTCCAGCCGTCATTGTAGTTTCCTGAAAATAGAGAAAGCACGGAATCAGAAATTTGAGGGGGGGCCCACTGGGCCTCCTATTTCGGCATAGAGATGAAGGGAGACTATGTCCCACCGGGCGTGCCAGACTTGTGGACGCGGGGATTTTTATTTTTAATAGATTTTGGAATGTTTTATTGATTCATTGATTTATTGGTTTGGTTAATTGGCGTGCCAGTCACATGTGTGACGATTTCATTGTGCGCTCGATCTGACTTGGTCAGTCGATTGTGAAGTCCGAGTCGGGACCAAAAGTCCGCCATACCATAAAGGCTATGACGTTAATTACGCCCTTCCTAAGAAGGACAACCCTTGATTAAACGCCAAAATAGGAGGCCACTCGGGGCGGTAATAAAAGAAAAATAACAGTGCGTGATATTGAAGATATTGTTATTCTAAGAATGTAATTAAGTAGGTAACAGGCTTATTAAATCGACATAACCCCCTCTTATATGGGGGGCATGCCAGATAGGAAATAGGACACCATCCACGCAGCGGCGGGGCGGAGCCTGAACAATCATCGGGGACAGGTCCCCTATCAGATTTCCCGTCCGGCCAAGGGCCTCGCGGAACTAGTATTCCCCAAAAGATTGTGCCGAATGGGAGGTGCATGACGTGCACTTCCCAGGGCTCATCGGGGTTAGAACGTCGGATCGACATTTCGGCAGCATCTCCCCATAATCTGGATTATGCCCAGGGGAGAATAGACTATCACCCACGGAGTGCCGGGATGAAAGCCGAAAGAAATAGAGGTCGAACCTCCCGGATCACGTAGCTGCCATGGGACAACATTTTTTACTCTTCCCTACGGAAGCCGGCGAGACTCACGCAGTGGCGGAGCCCTCCGAGCTGAAGGGATTACTCATAACCCGACACGGGACGGTGGAACATAAGGGAGTTTGACTCCCTTTAATTTTATCCTCGGAGGGGAGTTCTGGTGACTCGTGGACATCCCTGAGTGAGTTTGACGTGACAATCGGAGGCTCATTAGGCAGCAGAGCAGGTTTTCGGCGCAGCTCAAACATATGTATAAGTTCTTGATGCCGAGACAAGGAAGCAAAGGAGGGGTTCCCGGCGCCAAGGGGAAGATGCCATGGGACAGGTTCCCGGCGCGTAGGGGAGAAGGCAAGGGGGCTCCCGGTGTGGGCTTCCCGGCGCGATGAGGAGCAAGCCAGGGAGGCCAAGGGGGGTTTTCGGCGCAAGGGCCAAACGGTCATGGGTTCCCGGTGCCAATGGCAAGGAGGCAGGGGTTCTCGGCGCCACTATGAGGAAACCAAGGAGGGTTTTCGGCTCAAGGGCCAAACGGCCATGGGTTCCCGGTGCCAATGGCAAGGAGGCCAGGGGGGCTCCTGGCGCCGGTGGCAAGGAGGCGGGGGTTCTCGGCGCCACTATGAGGAGGCCAAGGAGCTCCCGGCACGGGCTTCTCGGCGCGCCAACAAGATGGCCAAGGGAAAGGCTTCTCGGCGCGCTAAGGAGATATAGTTATCGGCGCAAGAAGGCTTGCGCCGAGGGCTGTTCATCCGTATCACTGTTTGTGGAGCCGAGACAGATGAGGGCGCTGAGATGAGTTTAGGGTTTTACGGCACTCTGTTTTCGGATTTGTCGATGAATCAGGGGTTTCCTGGCTGTTCAGGCCAAGGTGAATGGGCTCTGTGGAATCAAAACGTATGGATTCATCGGGTTTCAACTGATTTTGGTTTATGTTTCAAAAGAAGGCCAGGAGCTGAGGGGAATTGGGGAAGAAAACCTGAACATAAGGAGCCTCTGTCACCATTACTTATGCAGAATTCTAGGAGGATGGCTTGATGTTATCATTCGTCATCCTGGGAACCAAGAGATATCTGTCTATGGTCCAGAAACGACTCTGATGATGTCGATAAGCAAACCGGGCATCAGAAACTCCAGAATCCCATAAATGTGAATCGTCATGTGGCTTGGCTTTGTTCCTAAGGCCAAGGGATGGCCTGTCCCTGGCTCTGGAACAAGCACATGAAAGCATCTTCGAGAAAGAAAACGCAGATGAATAATCAGACTGGGGAGGGGAATAGGGGGGCAAACCTTCACAGAGACAATAGCAGGCGATAATCGCGGCCTGTTCCATTTGTTTATTCATTCAGACATGATTATTACATCCATGCATCAGAGGGACGGAGTACATAGAAGAAAATTGTAAACAAAGACTAAGTCCTGTTCTAGCGGCATGAAAACCGATTACGATGTCGCAGAATACATCAAAAGAAGAAGAGGTAGCATCAATTGAAATTACAAGAAGATGAAATACAGAAATGGGGGGGGGGGGGGGGGGGGGGGGCGGAGCATTGACTCCTCTCCCTCCCCGGTGCCCACCTTCAATCAGCTTCGGACCTTCTCTCCGCTTTCTCCTTTGGTCTCTTCTCTCTTTCTTTCAGTGGAGGAGGCTCTCTTCTTCCTTCTGGCGGTGGTGAGGGTGAGGATCTTCTGAGCTTTTGTCTCTCTCTCTCTTTTTTTTCCATTTTTCGAAGGGGTGGGCTTTTATCGACCCGATCCTCTTACCCTCTCGGCGGGTGGAAGTCGGCGCGGCACTCTGCTCGCAGCAGCTCCCGGCGCGCCGAGTGGCCTCCTGTTGAGGTTTCCGGCACTGCTCCCGAAAGCCCATCTGGCCGGCCCACTTAGGGCTTTTAGGCCTCACACGTGCCTTGGCTTCTCTTAATTCTTTAAACTGATATTCATCATAACTGGAGAAGGTCCAGTATTAGTGACGTAACTTTGTTGAGATCATCTTGAGATTTCATCAGTCAGCAGACTGGGATTTCATCAGTACTGTCGTTTGGATGACGATAACACCAGACATCAGCTTTAGCCCGAGGAGGCTTTAGCCGGGTAATGTTTTCAGTGGTAGTTCTTCCGTGGCTCGGACCTTGCCGGAATCTTCACAATCTTCATTTGCTGGTTCTGGCTTTATCTTTATCTTTGCTCACATCTCATCTGTCAACAAATCAATATCTGACTTGATATGACGTGTCATCTGCAGACCTTCATACGAGGCCGTAGTGTAGCTCTTGTTAAAGTGTGCTAGGGGGTTTCATCAGTCAGGTGACTGCTATTTCATCAGCGCCGCCGTCTGACTGGCAATGGCACCGGACCTCAGCTTGGCCGGGAAAAGGCTTCAGCCGGGTAGACGGTTGACGAGCTTCGTCATTGATCTTTCACCGTTGGTCTAATCTCCTTTTCAATTCTGCTTCTGCCCTCGCTCATTTTCAAGGTGTCAACAACCCATGTACAGACTTCATACATGCAAGACTGAAGCGTGTACAGACATGATGTAGCATGATTGTATGGACTTAGTGTGCACGCTAGAACACGATGTATAGAGTTGATGTATGCAGCCATAAGGATGTACATACTTTGATTGCGTGCATGACAGAACAATGTTTAGACTTGCTATAATACGTGCAGCTAAAGGAGCAAACAGATGTATAGACTTTAAGTAAAGATGCATGAGCAATGTATAGACTATGCATAAGCACACTAGCGAGTGTATAGACTTGGCTACGGCATCAAAGTATGCACAACGTAAATGATGCCTTCTTCCTAGGCGTTTGATTCAAAAGTGACGCCACTTTTGGTGGGCGTCAAATTCCAGACACAGTGGAATGTATAGACTTCCTTCGGCACAATGCAACATAACGATGTACAGACTTTGGCTTGAACAATGCACAATGCACATATGGATGTACAGACTTGAACGTAGGTAAAGATACCAATGTTCAGACTTGTGCAATGTATGGACTTAGTGTGTGTGAGCATTGCTGCTGCCAGTGTACAGACTTGATGATGTGCAAACTTTGTAGCATGCAATGTATAGACTTCAGCTCGTGCAATGCAGACAGTGTATAGACTTGATGAATGCCTTGCTAGCATGCGGATGTACAGACTTATGTTATGCAACCAAACTATGTACATACTTGATGAGGCGATGCACTGTTGGCTAACGTTGTACAGACTCTGAGAGACGATGCACTGTAGCCTAACGCTGTACAGACTCTGATAGCGTGAGACGCTGAATGAGACGATCGAATGTACAGACCTTGGCTAATGCATGAAGACAAACGCTGTACAGACTTGGATAGCATGAGACGCTGAATGAGATGATGCCAACGACTATGCCAACGCTGTACAGACTTGCTAAGACGATGCATGAGACGCTGCCAGACTGTTTAGACTTCGAGTGAGACGATGCATGAGACGGTGAACAATGTATAGACTTTAACGTAGGTAAAGTAGACATTGTATAGACTTTGCGAACACACAGCAGTGTATAGACTTGGACGCTCGCTATGCCTGTGATGTACAGACTTAGTGTTGCGACACTACGCCAATGTATAGACTTAGACCACCTGCATGCTATGCAATGTACACACTTCTAATGCCTGCAGTTTATGTAATGTATAGGCTTGGAGGACTTGCATGCTGTGCAATGTGTAGACTTGAGGTCTCGCATGCAATGCAGTGTGTAGACTTTGAAGTGCTTGCAGCTGTGCAATGTGCAGACTTTGAAGTCTCGCATGCAATGCAATGTGTGGACTTGTCATGCCTACACAAGGCGATGTACATACTTGCTGTGTGATGCTAATGTGCAGACTATGTAAATGCATGCAGTGTATAGACTACACTTATCTGGGGAGTCGACCCATCTAGAAAGGGGGTCGACCCACTTCTGTCCAGACTATGCTGAGTGTGATGATGCATGGATGTTTAGCCTATACTGACTTCCACAAGCAGAGTAAAGCAACTGATGTATATGTATATGAATGCTTTATGCAGCAGATAACATGACTGAACATCAAGTGCAATGCTTTAGATCTGATAAACTGACTGAACAACAATGCAATGCTTTATGCTCTGATAAACTGACTGAACATCAGAATGACTAAAATGACTGAATATCACATGGTGACTCACAGTGCTTAACTCACATCAAAACCAATCATCAAAATCACAAGGGCACAACACATGAGGCATATTCCTTCTTCGTCTTCCTCTGAAGAGCTAGCCTCTGGGTCTTCCTCCTCATCACTCCACGTGTAGACCATAGCTTGAGGTTTCTTCTTCTGCATCTTGGAGGCCTTCTTCTGGAGATCAAGACATTCACCTTTTATATGTCCTGTTTTCCTACAGTGATAACCTGTAATCTTCTTAGTGCTCCTATTTTTATCACTGTTAAAATCAAACTTCTTGACAGAGGGATACAACCCTTTCCTTCTAAAGGTTTTTCCCTTCGTTCTCAGAAACTTCCAAAACTGTCGAGTGAGCATAGCTTGCTCCTCTTGATCAAGGTCTGACAAGCCGTCAGACGAACCACTGCTACTACCACTACTGCTGCTAGCTTTACTGCTGGACACCTTGAGGGCAATGTTCTTGCCCTTCTTCTCACTTCTTCAACATTCCTTTTGAAGTTCATTTCATAGGTCATTAGGGATCCTATCAGTTCAGTGACTATCATTTTCGACAGGTCCCTAGACTCTTCTATCACTATGGCCCTGGTATGCCAAGCGGGGGATAGCGACCTAAGAATTTTCCTGACAATGTCCCCCTCTGAAATTTGTTTCTCAAGCCCATTAAGACTATTAGTAATCAATGACAACCTGGCATACATTTCAATGATCGTCTCCTCTGATTTCATTTTAAATAATTTATATTCAGAGGTCAGCATGTTTACCTTTGTGGCATTGACTTGGGATGTACCTTCGTAGATCAGCTCTAATTTATCCCACAACTTTTTGGCAGCTTTACAGGCTGAGATCTGGGTGTATTCATCAGGATGAACCGCACACTGAATACTGTTTAGGGCCGACCAGTTGATGGTTGAAAGATCGACATTATCCTCCGTCCATGCATCTTCATTCGGTGGAGGATCATAAGGCCCTACGGTGATCACTCTCCACAGCTTGTGTCTCTGTGCTCTCATAAACACCTCCATCTTATTTTTCCAGTAGAACTAGTTAGTACCATCAAAGAAAGGAGGGCGGCTTATAGACTGTCCCTCAGCCATGAAGCTTCGAGGACCGCTTGATCCAGGATTACCCTGGCCGTTGGACCACATGATGGGTAACCTGGCTCTAATACCAATTGATAGCACACACGATGGGTGAGCTAGAAGGGGGGAATGAATAGGTCACCCCCAAATTCAATCTAATTCGAAGATCGACAACGTGCTACAAAACGCAATAAGGATCCTTCTCAATATTAGCCACGAAGCAACAAGAGAGGCAAAATCTCAATGAGACTGGGACATAACTAGTGTAAAGAATAAACACCTGGCGAGCTGAACACAGAATACCTGACAAAAACAAACCACACCAAGGGGACAGAAGATTTTTAAGGTGGTTCAATTGCGGTCAGCAATCTACATCCACCCCTTACTCCACTGGAGTAAGGCTTCCTTGCACTAAGTAATGTAAAGCACAACAGACTTAGTCTGCAGACATCTACTGTCGCATAGCTTGCCATAAGAGAACAACTCCCTCAACACTGATCCTGCGACCTACAGGATATGAACCTGAACTTGCCCCGACAAGATCAGAACCGGAGGACTAACCTCCCTTCCTCTAAACCAGAGGGAACACACGAGTGTAATGCCTACACTCGCAACTGGAGAACCAATCTCCCTTCCTCTAAGCACACTTAGAGGGTAACAAAGCAGTAAGAAAGAAATGTGGGAAACAACTCAAAAATGAAAAGATGATAAGAAAACAGTCACTCAAATCAACGAAAATATAGCTTCCAGAGAAGCAACCTTTCAAGCTCTAAAACTCAACAATGATCACTCAAGCACTTCAGGTTCTTCTCTCGAATAAGTAAATTCTTCTACACTCAGTGGCTGCAGATGCTCTCTCTCTTTCAAATCTTCAGCAGCTACCTCTTGCTGTCTTCAGCCTCCTTTTATAGCCAGATGAGAGCACGTGGCCAACACGATTCCCGCCCATTTCTTTTCACAGGTCTGATCCCCTTTTGGTTCCACGTGTCAGGATCATCCTTTCAGTTCATTGCCTTGGATCACGACCCCTTAAACCTGGTACATTGATTTTCACGTAGATTAACTTCATTGGTTTTGGGTTCGCCGAACACATGCTCGATCTGGTGACAAACCTGCCAAGCAAGTGAGGATTTTAGTGGAGGCAACATTGACCAAGGTCATGCACAGACTTTACGTATCGTATAGCAAGTCTAGCACAGACTCTAACTGACATGCACTGACCATGTTTATCACAAAGAAGGATGTGCACTGACTTTTACTTCTCTTATAACACATGTGCACTGATCATGATGCGGCTAAAACAAACATGCACTGACTTTAACACGGTTGAGATAGATATGCACCGACCTTTACAGTGATATGCACAGACTTGGGTCAAGCGATGCAAAACATGCACGGACTTAGAATGTGCGCATGCTAAGATTGCACCGACCCTACATGCACAACACTCTAAACATGCACAGACCAGTGCGTCCCAAAAACTTGCACCGAGATTTTACCTATAACCTCTTATGCACGGACTTAGCAGAGAAGTATGCACAGACTTATCTTTACTGTCAGACATCAATGCACAGACCTGGTTCATTGGACATGCGGCATATGCACAGACTTACAATGCGGTCAAGTGAACATATGCACCGACTTAATGAATGGCCAAGAGATAAACTGCACGGACTCAATATGCGTATTCAGATATTGCAACAACTTAGTCGTGTGCAGCAACTAAGGTTGCACCGACTTGATACTTGCATGCACAGACCCTATTCAGTTAAGATGCACCAACAGCATGGACTCAAGATGTAAAGAATAACTGCGTATGCACAGACTTTCTAAGTAGAACTAGAGAGTGGAGTGTATAAGAGTGTGTAAAAGAAATGTGTTAAGATGAACCATCATAATTGACTTATAGTGTATACCATCATCAAAATCGAAGGGGTTCAACAATCACACCACAGCCGGAGCCGCCTGTCGTAACCTCGTTGTGGCACGAAATCTCCCCCCAGTTGGTCCTTCGAAGGCCGACTAACAACAAGAAGAAGTCGCTCCTACTGCGGATGCACACACAGGTCAGCCCGACAGTCAGGGGGCTGCAAGCGATCATTGATGGGTTAGAAGAATATGAACAACCCCAAATCCAACCGGTGGAGCTGAAGGAATATGTCCCTTGGGAATAATTGGAGTCTCTTAAACTCGACCAAGAAGAGGCGAATGAAATCTGGGGGGAGGCTGCCCCGAAAAATGCTTCCTGCGAGCCGGCGGCAACTGAAAGGAAGAAGAAGTCAAAGAATAAAAGAAAATGTAGCATTGTCTCTTGCAATACCTTGTCCGCTTTGTTCAACATAGTCCAGGATTTCAAAGAAGAAGAGGAAGAAATATGCTTCGCGCCCACTGAAGCGAGTCAGGCCGAAGCCTCCACTTCCCGGCATGCCACTAGATCCGAGAGGAGATGGGGACGTTTGCCCCCGACCAACCACAACATCATCTTCTGGGGTGAACAACCTTATCAAATACCTGAACATGAAGTGAAAGGGATGAGAATTTCTCCTCCATCGGGCCTGTACCCTGAAGATGCAACCGATAATGTGGTCCCCCAATTCGTCGAATTCCTGCTCGCGCAGGAGAGCAAACGGTCAAGCCAACAAGCCGAACCAAAAGCCAAGGGCATCCTCACCTCAACCTCAGATGGGCCGCCCTCGTCGATCAAAGATAATGAAGGCGCTGCCCATGCAGCCGAGCCCGTGAAAGACAAAGAATCAACCGACCAAGGATGTCGAGATGGGGCAACCCCTGAAGATGAAGACAAATTATCTTCTCTGTCGACTCCTTCGACACCGAAGCACGACAAGCACACCAAAGTCGAAGAAGCAAGGCTGGCTAAAGTCAGGGATGGCAACAGAATAATGAAACAACTATAGAGAATCCCAGCAAGATTCAGCGTCTGGGAGATACTCCCCCTAGATGAAGAAACTAGGTAGGCCATCATCGCGGCCCTACAAACCCCAGCGCACTACGAAAGCTGCTTCACCGAAATGCATTCGGAGATGACCATAACTTTCACCAAAGAAGACATGTTCTTGCCTTCGGCTAGCCATAATAGACCCTTGTACATGAGGGGGCAGTTGAACGTCCCGCCCATAAGCAGGATCCTGGTTGACCCAAGAGCAGTAGTGAACATACTCCCCTATCGGGTCTACCAAAAGCATCATTTCGATGTACACCTGATCGAGGTCAAGGACATGAAACTAGCTGGGTTCAACCAGAAGTTCGAAGTCCCAATGGGAATAGCGGATTTCAAGTTGTCACTGGGAGACTTTACCACTATAGTGCAGTTCCACGTCATCAACTCCGATACTTCTTACAAAGCATTGCTAGGCCGACCATGGCTACGTCAAAACCGGGTAGTGTCTTCCACTTTGCATCAGTGCATCAAGTACTCTCGGGACGGCAAAGAAGAAAGAATATTTGTTGACTTACAACCCTTTGAGGTGTTTGAATGACATCTGCTGGATGCGTCACTATGTGTGGAGAAGCCGAAGCAGACCCCCCAGCAAGCTCAAAGCAAGGGGAAGGAGATAGCGTTGGATGACGACTGGTTCCCTCCGTTGCCACCCGACTATGTGGCACCACTGGAGGTGTCTCACATTTCCGAGGTCAAAGAAGTGGATCGAGCAATGCCATCTGATGTTTACCCCTGAGCCGGAGAATCCGAACCTCGAAGATCTATTGGGGTGCCTGAAGGTCCCTCCAGGGATCACAAAGCCCCTTTCAAGCATAGACTGCCAAATAGTCGAATTATTAAAGATTCGGGAGGTGCCCAATCCTGATGGCCAACCCATGATATTTTATATGGCTGATGAACAGTCGGTGAAAGGGGATGATGATTGCAAGTTCTTCAAAGAAATTGACGACCCAGTCACCCCAATCATGGGACTTCCGGACATATCCAGCAAAGCAGTGAAGATGGCCTAGAGCCAGCAAGTTCCCTTCTTCCAGGCCACCAGCCGAAATCAAATGTTCAAAAAGTTGTGGTATCTACCCAACTTGGATAAAGAGCTTCTGAAGATTACCCGGCACCCTGGCTTGGGTTTCTCAATAAAAGAATTCTATGAAGCGAACGTGATATCTATCTCGATCCTGGCTACTGATGATCCTCCAAAAGATCTAGATGTACAAGAAATCGAAAGCCAGGCATAACCTTTGCCTCTGGCCAACGAAGCCCAAGGTGAAGAAGTGTTCCTCCTGAACGCACCTCCATACAGGGATATAGGGACAGTCCCATCCTCTTCTAAGGAGCCGGTCCCAGATGGCCATAATGACGGCCAACTGTCATCCCTGCCCGACGTCGGAATGGAAGATAATGGTCCGAGCCATGCTCCGGACTTCTCCCAATACGACCCTATTATGCTCGCAGTCTGCTATGAGCAGCAGCAGGAAAATGACCAAACTGATATCTGACCTAACCGAGGGCATCCACCTCCGGTAGGATAGATCCATGAATCTGAGACCCTCCCCTGCAGCCACGGCGGAATGGGAGAATCAATCCCCGAGCACCAACTTTGGTGTTTTCTTGTGCTCAAGTAGGAAGGCGAAAGAACTAGCCGGTCCCTTAACTAGCCAGCCGGCGAAACGAGTCCTCACATTAAGAGAAAGGATGCAGAAGCCTTATTCCTTCCCGAGAAACAAAACTCGAGGGATCTTTGAATTGGTCCGCCGCTACGGCATGGTCGCCTTTCCGGAGCCCAAGAGGCCGAAGGACGCCAAAAGAAGAGATGACCCTGAATTCTACCCTTATCATCGAATCCTGGGCCACCCTAACGAGGACTGTTATGTCTTCAAGGATATCGCCCAAGGCCTGGTTGAGGAAGGCGAATTGGAGATGGGGGATTATGAGGTGAACCCCCTACAACCACATGAAGCGGGAACCCATAAAAGCAGAGTCCATATGGTCTCCCTCTTTGCAAAGGTCACAGGCCCAGCCGATCAAAGACGCCCCGAAGCAGGTGAAGCATCCTTGTCCACCCCTCCAGGCAAAGGCCCCACGAAGCCTATCTAAGATAAATATCAAGAAGAGCATGAAGAGATCCCGTGGCCCTTCATGCCGGGAGGTACCCTGAATCCCTTCATAGTGAAGCATGAAGGGCCAGAGGCCAATGTCCCCAACAAACGCTGGGAATTTACTGAAATAGGGGGCAGCATGACCTCTAACGATGCTCCACGGGGGCAAGAAGCTGAAGAACTCCCTACCACCCGTAGGGGTGCTCCACCCACGGGCCGGCATCCAAGCCGCCTGGAAATCATACTGTCGATGGTAGCACCGATTCAAGAGCCAGGGAAAGAGGCTATCGAACCTCCACCGCTGAGCGAGACAAGACAAGAAAATACCTATGATGCCCTCAAAGTCAAAGAAGATGATGAAGGCTTCATTGACTTGCTGCTGGCTCCGCCGAAAATAGAAGGTGATGGCCATGCCACTGTTGATGAGCTGGTCGAAATAAACCTTGGCACGGAGGAGGAGCCTAGGCCGACCTTCCTCAGCGCTCTCCTTCTCCCAAGAGAGAGAGAGAACAATATATACAACTACTCCAGAATTTCTAAGATTTCTTTGATTGGAACTACAGAGAAATGCCAGGCCTCAACCTTGAAGTCGCTCAACACATGTTGGCAATCGACCCCAGAGCCGAGCCGGTGAAACTGTCACCTCGGCGAGTGAGGCGGGAACTGATAAATTTGCAAGGAAGTCGACAAGCTCGTAGACATCGACTTTGTCGAAGAAAATCAATATACCACATGGCTGGCCAACATTGTGCCCGTCAAAAGGAAGAACGGCCAAATCCGGATTTGTGTGGACTTTCAGGACCTGAACAAAGCATGCCCAAAAGATGACTTTCCAGCGCCCGTCACTAAAGTCATGATAGACACCACCACCAACCATGAAGCTCTATCCTTCATGGAGGGGTCGTATGGATATAACCAGATATGGATAGCCGAGCATGATAGAATTCATACGGCTTTCCGATCACCCAAGGGAATTTTTCATTATAGGAGAATGCCCTTTGGGCTAAAGAATGCTGGCACTACTTACCAAAGGGCGATGATAAAGATATTCGACGAGTTGCTCTACAACAAAGTTGAATGCTACATTGATGATTTGGTCGTCAAGACCAAGAGAAGAGAAGACCACCTGAATGACCTTAGGGTGATATTCCAAAGGCTTCGACAATACAAGCTGAAGATGAATCCATTAAAGTGCACCTTCGACGTTTCCAGTGGGAAATTTTTGGGCTTCATCATCTGATACCGGGGTATTGAAATAGACCCCTCCAAGATAAAGGTCATTCAGGAGCTGCTGCCTCCGAAGAACTTAACAGATCTATGGTCTTTACAGGGCCGATTAGCCTATATCGGCAGGTTCATCTCCAACCTGTATGGGCGATGTCAGCCATTTCACAAGCTAATCATGAAAGACCAGCCATTCGGCTTAAATCAAGAATGCCAAAAGGCTTTTGACCAGCTGAAGGAATACCTGAAGACCCCACCAGTACTGGGGGCACCAGTCAAAGGGCGACTATTAATTCTCTACATAGCGGCCACTAAGTATTTGCTGGGGGCAATGCTGGACCAGAACAACAACGAAGGGAAGGAGCAATCGCTTTATTACCTTAGTCGAAGATTGGTTGGGGCTGAAGTAAAATATACCCCGATCGAGAAAGTTTTCCTCGCCTTGGTCTTTAAGGCCAAGAAGATGAGGCATTACATGCTCTTGCATGAAATACAATTGATATCAAGGTCCAATCCAGTCAAATATCTATTGTCCCAGCTAGCGCTGAAGGGGTGACTGGGAAAATGGGTCGTCATTTTGATGGAATTTGACGTCACATATGTGTCGCAGAAGGCCATTAAAGGCCAGGCAATAACAGACTTCTTTGCAGCACATCCTGTGCCCAAGAACTCTCCTCTGGTCAAGGAGCTTCCAGAAAATGAAACACTAGATGTGGGCCAAGTCCGTCAAGCCATATGGAAATTATACTTTGACGGAGCATCCGGAAAAGAAACATCCCAATTAGGGCATGAGAGGACAAGAGCCGGAGCAGGCATCATCCTCAGATCCCCAGAAGGAGAAGTGATGCATACATCATGCTCGATCAACAAGCCATGCACGAAAAATGAAGCAGAATATGATGCCTTGATCATTGGCCTTCAGATTGCCCTCCATATGGAGATCTGAATGCTGCAGGTTTTCGGCGACTCAATGCTGATCGTCAAGCAGGCACATGGAGAATTTGACGTCCAGAAGCCCAGATTGATCCCTTATTGCGGCAAGGCAAAGAAGCTCATGGGGCGATTCTACTTCATCGAAATAGGCCATGTCGGCAGAAGTCAAAATGCCAAGGCAGATGCACTGGCGAAATTAGCAAGCCCACTGGCGGTCTCGTCAGGCGAATCCCTCAACATAACAATCATAAATAGGTGTTGTGGGAGATTGTGTCTCATGTTATGTCTCCTTTGACTTGTCTCTTTGAATTTAATTTCTTATTAAGTTTTGATGATTGGCAACAATATATTTTATCTTTTGATTTTTGATATTGGCAATAATGATATTGTAAGTTCAGTGTTCATTATGGCAACACTGTTAGCATTTTATAGCTTCATGGGCATATGAATTTCTGTTGAAAATAAGGTCGGTGCATGTTCATAAGTCCTGCATATAAAGGTCGATGCATGTTGCATGTCTAGGCAGATGCAGGCCAATGCACCTTTCGTTAGCACATGTGTAAGGTCGATTCAGGTTTATATATAGTCACGTAAAAGGAAATAAGTCAAAGCATATTCATACATTCATTTCATCAAACAGGTTGTGCGTAGACTCACTCTGTAATACAGATCATTGCATATGAGTGCACATGTTCATACAAGTCTGTGCATATGTAGTATGAAGGTCAGAGCACCTTCATGTAAGTTAGTACTCATACATGCCCTCATGTCTGAGCATACATGGTTAAGTCAGAGCACCTCCATTCTAGGTTGGTGCACATGTTCATTTGCAATGCATGAAAGTTTGAGCACCTTCACATAAGGTCGGTGCACATACACATTTTCGTAGCATGAAGGTCTGAGCACCTTCACACAAGTTAGTGCACATGCACTACTTTGCTCAGACAGGTTGGAGCATATGTTCAAGTTTGCATTATAAGGTCGGAGCACCTTTACTATAGTCAGTGCATATGCATGCATCTGGTCAGAGCACACAAGGCATGGTCGGAGCACATGGTTCGGAAAAGTCTAAGCACATATATTCCAAGTTGGTGCACATTGTGCCTTGTGCAAAACAAGGTCAGTGCACATTGTGCCTTGTGTAAAACAAAGTTGGTGCACATTGTGCCTTGTGCAAAAACAAGGTCGGTGCACATTGTGCCTTGTACACAACAAGGTCAGTGCACATTGTGCCTTGTGCAAAACAAAGTCGGTGCACATTGCGCCTTGTGCAAAACAAGGTCAGTGCACATTGTGCCTTGTGCAAAAACAAGGTCGGTGCACATTGTGCCGTGTGCTAAATAAGGTTGGTGCATTTTTTCATTGTTGCATTTAGAGTCTGAGCACATCTTTGCCTTGCACATGCATAGCATACGTCTGTGCACATCCAAAGTTAATGCTTAGTCTAAGGTCTACGCATATACCAGTTTGTGCATCTCTAGGGTCCATGCACATGCAACATCCAGGTCTGTGCATGCTTTCAGGTTAGAGCATATCCTGCACCATTTGAACTAAGGTCTGTGCATCTTAGTCTGCTCTTTTACATGTGTCATAACTCAAGTCTCATAGGCCAATGCATATTGACCATCTACCTATGCTGACACAGTGTTTGATAAAATGCCTTTGTTCTAATTGGCAGGAGCTTAAGTCACTAAAAGACCCAGGATCAAACTTGTGAAAGGCAGCTTGCCTTACACTTAGCACGGTCACATGGCTCGAAGTCTTTAACCTCAGGCACATGATCCAAGTTTTTAGCAAGTGATCCAAGATAGGGATCTGGTCTGAAGATTCTACCACGTGGACAGCGTAATTTCATCTTCTGACACATGGATATCCAGCAGTGCATTCTTTCAAAACTTCTTGGGCGGGAATGTGTTTTCCATGCGTCCAATCTCTCACGAACCTATAAATAGAAGCATGGTCGCTCAATTGAGATATATACAGAGTAGCAAAAAGAAGGAGAGAATAGAGATCTGAGAGAGGCCTTGACAGAGAATAGAAGTTGAGAGAAGAAGATTGGGAAGAGTAGAAGATTTCAAAGATAGTGTTGCTGAAAAGAAAATAGAGTATCGTAGAGGTGATCTGAGAGAGAAGAGAGATTGAGTGAGATATTTCTATACTGACTTCTGGATCAGATCTAGAGTCAGACTGCTCAATTGAAGAGCTACATTTTCGTTTCTGTTCGTATTCTCTTTGGTTCATTGATTTTTCTTTTTAAGTCTCTTGTAAGCTGTGTATCAGCAGAGCAAGCTGTGAAGCTCGGTAGGTGAGGTGGAATCCTCGGACAGCAAGCTGTGAGGCTCAACAGTCTGGGATTTATTCCCCAAAGCTGTGGATCAGCGATTTGTAGGGATCTATTCCCCAAAGCTGTGGATCAGCGGTTTACAAGCTGTTTGTCAGCAGAAGCCTTACTCAATTGAGTAAGGGGTGGATGTAGACCTCTAGATTGAGATCGAACAACCTTAAAAACCTCTTTGCAGTGCACGTGTTCTTATGTGTGCTTCTACTCCTTATTCATACTTCTACTCATTGAATGCTTAGAACAGATCTCCAAATTTCTGATAAATTTTCATCTCTAATTAGATTAGTTCTTCAGTGGTATATCAAAAGGCTCAGTCAGAACACTGACCCTTGCGTGAGGAGTTCTCAGATCCAACCTCCACCTAGTACCATACTGAAGCAACTGGTCATATGTGGGAATGGATTTTTATTTATTTGATATTTATTTACTTATTTACTTATTTATTTGATTTGTTAATTAGACGTGCCAGTCACTGTCGTGATAATTTATTATGTGCTCATCAGACTGATCAGACAATTATGGGTGATCGTGTCGGGACCCAAAACCCGTCGTACCATAAAGGCTACGACGTTAATTACGCCCCTCCGAAAGAGGGACAATCCTTGACTAATCGCCAAAATAAAGACCAAGGGGCCCATATAATTAAGGATGCAATTGCATGCAAGCACACACTATGATAGTACTTATTTATTAAATCGACTCCCAGCACGAGGCGGAGAACTTAGGTCCGAGGACCACTATCACGCATAGTGATAACTTCCGGTCGGGCGTAACTCGACTTTCCGCTAATCACCATTTAATATACCGGAGATTCGGATCATGCAAGCATGCAAGATAACAGTATTCAGTATTATTGTTTATTATTTGTTTAATCGTTTATTTATAACTTTGAGAGATATTTCAGTAGCACCTCCCTGTTCCAAGAGGCATCATGGCCTTTTTATTTTGAAGCTATGCATAACATTACGATGCACATACATGGACCCATGAAGTGGGCCGGGTGTGACCGTATGCGAGCAAGTTAGGAGATTATCGAGACAATGTATGCCGGGGTACGGCAAATTTGCTGTTCAGGAACCGTAGGAACATGGTTGAAACCCGATCGGGACAAATCAAGTTCAACGAGTTATTGGCCTATGACAAAGTCGTGCTTGTTGTATATATATCTCGGTGTTTTTGATGATAATAAAACCAAGGACATATGGTTGCTCACATGCTTGGAACTAATAACCTAAGTGATTTTCATAAGCATTCAAGGTTGGAACTCTTCATGCTTTTCCTTAAGGTTTTAGCACTCCAAATGGTTTTCTAAGAACTTGAATGAACTTGTAATAACTTTTAACCAATCGTTCAATTCATGCCTCGATCATATGGACACACTTTTCTGTGCTAAACTCTTCATTTTTCAGGTTTTTGACAGTCCGATCGACCTCCAGCATCACCCCGATCGACCTGGAATAACAGAATGAAACTTTCTACATGCTGTCTCAGTGGCGGTCGACCGCCCCTCAATCCCGGTCGACCGGATTTCCCATGGACCGGCCTCCTGCAGGTTTCTCAGTGGCGGTCGACCGCCAGCCCCTGCAGATCGACTGCCAGCCTCGAGCTGCCCAATATTGTTGACTTTTTATCACTTCGAGGGAAGCCTTTCCACTTGGTATTGTTTAATCCCTAAGCATTCAATCCCTCCAGAAATTGTGGATCTGGTCTGGGGGAGTCCATGGACCATTCAAAGCCTATAAAACTTATACAAGAGGGTGAAGAAAACCCTAATGCTCAGGAAGCATCAAGAAGGCTACCAAAGGGGAAGAGAAGGGAGCTAGCACTGTAGACGTGAACAGTGCTCCGAGAAGAGTTCTTCATCATTCTTCATCCATCCTCAAGTGAAGATCAAGCCACATCTGAAGGAGATCAATCCCAATCCAAGTGGAGTTCAAGCTGCATCCAAGAAACTCTTCATCAACTAAGGGGGAGCATCAATCAAACGTTTTCTTTTTTGTTCCATTCTTAATCTTTCTAAGCTTCAAGTGTGCTTGTTCTGTAATTCTAAAACAATTACGTGTGTGTCTGGAATTTCATGAATCCGTGTGTGTATGGTGTTAAGTCTGATCAGTTTGGTGTGTGTGTGTGTTTAGGTGTCTTTTACACCTTCGTGTGAGCCTTCATCTCTCAACGTGTGTGTGTGTTCGATCTTATATCTCTTCACAAGATAGTGTGTGGATCCTCACAGTCCGTGAGGGGTGGACGTAGGTTGCCGTTGTGGCATCCGAACCACCTAAAAATCGTTGTCTCAGTGTGATTTGTTCCTTTTCCTCTATCTCCCTTCTGTGCAAATCGTAAGTGTGCATTCTAGTTCCATTTTTATTCTCGTTTATCTTGCATAATCCTTTTATCACCATATAGATTTTGCTTTGTCTGTTGGCATTTGATAGTTTTATTTCTCATATTAGCATCCTATCATATATTTTATAAAAAGCCAAAAAAGTTTGATTAAAACTACCAACACCCAATTCACCCCCCTCTTGGGTGCCATTTAATCTCGGGACTTCATTTGGTATCAGAGCCAAGGCTCTTTCTTTCACAGATCTAACGATCCAGAGTAAGATCTAGTTAAATGGCAAACAAGGGTATGATACTCGAGGGTCCCTCCATCAACCATCCTCCTTTTTTTGACGGTTCAAACTACTCCTACTGGAAAAATAGAATGCATATTTTTCTGGGGGCTCAAGAGTACGAAGTTTGGAGAGTTGTGGACAAGGTTCCTCATAAACTCGGGGCTGATGAAGAAAAATGGACACCTGAGGAAATTAAGAAATGCACCGCTAATTTTAATGCCATGAATATTATGCAATGTGCGATACACCTTAGTGAATTCTCTCGTGTTTCTATGTGCAGCTCAGCCAAAGAAATGTGGGACAAGCTGCGACTCATATACGAGGGAACTTCAGAGGTCAAGGAAACCAAGGCAAATCTCCTAGTCACTGACTATGAGCTATTCAAAATGAAACCTGAAGAAACCATCTCCGAGATGTTTGGAAGGTTAACAGAGATCATAAATGGTCTCAAAAGTCTCGGGAAGGAATACTCAAATTCAGACCTTGTGAGGAAGGTGTTAAGGTCCCTACTGTCGGCTTGGCACACAAAGGCCACGGTAATTGAAGACTCAAAGAACCTGTCAACTCTCACCTTGGACGAACTCATAGGGTCACTCATGACCTATGAGATAAATATAAATAGAACAGTTGATGAAGACATCAAGAAGAAAAAGGTCATTGGACTGAAAGCTTATCAATCCGATGATGAATTTCAAGAAGGTGAATCAAGTGACGGAAGCAATGAAGAGGAAGAATTGGTGATGATAACTCGCCAAGTGAGGAAATTTCTATGGAAGAAGAGAAATTTTCAAGGAAACTTCAGAAAGGGGCAAGGAAGGCCCACGCAAACCAAAGGCGAATTGAGCAAGCCAAGTGGCATCATATGCTACGAATGCAAGAAGCCTGGGCACATGAGAGGTGAATGTCCAGAAAATTCAAGAAGGATAATTTTAAGAAACCTAAAGCCATGGTCGCCACTTAGAGCGACGAAGAAGATGAACCATCTGATGAAGAGATTCAAGAATTAGTGGAAAGCTTGTGCCTCATGGCACATGAAGGCGAATCTACGGAGGTAAATTCTGACCCTGATTTCATTTTCAATGAACAATGGGAATCTGAATATGAAAAGTTGTACACTAAATACAAGAAAACCAGATCTGAAAATAAAACTCTCAAAAAGAAACTTGATGACTTGTCACGTGAAGATATCTTTGCCAAATTTGAGAAACTGGAACAGGAATGGTTTGAGGCTACGGAAGAAAAAGAAAGTCTATTACAAACAATTTTAGACTGTAATAAAATCAAAGAGGAACTATCATCCAAAATAATTGAAACGGAGGAAGCATGTGAAAAGATCAAAATTGAAGAACAAATTCTTAAATCCACAAACTCAGAACTTGAAGAAAAGGCTGAGTTTAGAAAAGGAAGTGGCTGATCTTCAGTTCACATTGTCAAGATTTGTTAAGGGCAAGAAAAATCTAGATAATATGTTGGGAATTAAAGTCAATTTTCAAAAAGAAGGTCTCGGATACACTCCTCAAAACCAAAAATCGCTTGAGCACAAGATCACCACATCCTTTGTTCATGAAAAAGATAAAAACCATGCTTCATGTTCCAAGCATGAACCCAAGCTTGTTCAATCCAAACCACGACAGTTTCAAAGAAAGTTTGCACCTGTTAACTGTTATCATTGTGGTAGATTTGGTCATGCTATTGTAAATTGCTGGTTCAGACAAAACCCACCTAGAAATCATGTTTTTTGGACCAAGAAGAGATATACTCAGAACTGGACTAACTCCTACGGACCCAAACTGGCTTGGGTACCAAAAATAGTTGCATGAGAACTCTTCTTCTTGCAGATATGTCTTGAAGCCAGAGGGAGCAAATGGTACCTGGACAGCGGCTGTTCAAGGCATATGACAGGGGACAAGAAAGTGTTCTCTACAGTGTAAGACAAGGATGGATGTTCGATTGTCTTTGGAGGTCAAGACAAAGGTAAAATCGTTGGGATTAGCAACATTGGTAATAATTCTGAAATTCTTATTGAAGATGTGCTTTTTGTGAAAGGTCTAAATCACAATCTGCTGAGCATAAGCCAATTGTGCGATAAAGGTTTTAAAGTTATTTTTGATGAAACCCACTGCTTTGTCTTGAACAAAAACATAAATGAGATCAAATTTCTTGGAGAAAGGAATAACAATGTCTATACTGTTGATATTGATAATGTTTCTTGTGATGATCTTTGCTTGGTTGCGAACCATCATGTAAATACATGGTTATAGCACCGTAGGTTGGGTCATGCTAGTTTTGGAGTAATCTCCAAGTTGTCTAGACATGATTTGATGAATGGACTATCAAAATTAAAATTTGAAAGTGATAGAATCTGTGAAGCTTGCATAAAAGGCAAGCCAACACGAACTTCTTTCAAAAACAAAAATATTGTTTCATCTGCTAGGCCTTTGGAATTACTGCATTATGATCTTTTTGGTCCAACTATAACATCCAGCCTAGGAGGAAAAACCTATGGCTTTGTGATTGTCGATGATTTTTCCAGATTCACATGGGTGTTATTTTTAGCTAACAAAAGTGATGCCCTGACAGAGTTTCAAGTGTTTTGCAGAAAAATCAAAAATGAAAGAGGTTACCTCATCACCACCATCTAGAGTGATCATGGTGGTGAATTTGAAAATCATGAATTCAGCATTTTCTGTGAAGAGCATGGGTACACACACAGTTTTTCGTCACCAAGGACGCCTCAGCAAAATGGAGTAGTGGAGAGGAAGAACAGAACGTTGATAGACATGGCCCAGACCATGCTCAGTGAGAATACCCTACCTAAGTATTTTTGGGCTGAAGCGGTGAGTACAGCATGCTACATCATCAACAGGGCAATGGTAAGGCCTATTCTGAAGAAAACGCCATATGAGCTCTACAAGGGTAAGAAGCCAAACATCTCCCATCTTAAACCCTTTGGATGCCCCTGCTACATTTTGAACAATGGTAAGTCCAACCTGGGTATGTTTGATGAAAATAGTGACAAAGGAATTTTTCTAGGTTATGCACTCAATTCTAGAGCTTACCGATTATTCAATAAAAGGACTTTGGTTGTTGAAGAAAGTCCTCATGTTATTTTTGATGAATCCGAATCAAAACTGACAAATCAAATTTCTTCTACCTTGGATGAAAATGAAGATCCTAAGAACTCATCAAATGTCCAAGCTAAGGATGAACCATTGAAGGCAATATCAAACAAAAATGAGGAAGATGAGGATCCTACAATTGAGACACTACAAGAATCACAAGTGCAACATCTTGACTTGCCCAGTTCTTCCACATTTCTAAAGGATCATCCAGCTGTGAACATCATAAGTAACTTGGAGGATGGGGTAAAAACAAGGTCCTCTCTGAGGCAGGTAGAAGAGGAGGATTTGATGGCTCTACTTTCTCAAGAAGAACCCAAGGACATTCATGAAGCTCTTCAAAATGAATCCTGGATTCAGGCTATGCATGAAGAACTGCACCAGTTTGAAAGAAACGAGGTGTGGACTCTCGTACCGCGTCCTAAAAACCATCTCACTATTGGAACCAGTTGGGTTTTCAGAAATAAGCTAAATGATTCGGGATTGGTTGTTAGAAATAAGGCTCGGCTTGTTGTCAAGGGGTATAGTCAGGAGATGGGTATTGATTTTGATGAGTCTTTTACACCAGTTGCGAGACTTGAAGCAGTCCGGATCTTATTGTCCTATGCTTGCTCCTTGAACTTTAAGTTATTTCAAATGGATGTTAAATCTGCATTCCTTAACGGTTATATCAAGGAGGATGTTTTTGTAGAGCAGCCTCCAGGTTTTGAAGATTCCAAACATCAACAACATGTATACAAGCTCTAAAAGGCCTTGTACGGACTAAAGCAAGCACCAATGGCGTGGTATGAGCGGCTTACCTCATTTCTGGTTGAAAATGGCTTGAAGAGAGGTAAGGTTGATCAAACAATGTTCAAGAAGAAATCAGGTAAAGACATTTTAGTAGTTCAAGTGTATGTGGATGACATCATTTTTGGAGCTACTAACAATGCCTTATGCGATGAATTTGCTGAAATTATGCAAGGAGAATTCGAGATGAGTTTAATGGGGGAGCAAAACTTCTTTCTTGGATTTCAGGTGAAGCAAACTTCTGAGGGCATTTTCATAAGTCAAGCAAAGTACACGATGGAATTGTTAAAGAAATACGGGATGGCGGAAGCAAAACCTATATCAACTCACATGGCTACCACCACAAAGCTGGATAAAGATGAAAATGATAAAACAATAGATCCTACACTATTTCGAGGTATGATCGGATCACTACTGTACCTTATAGCATGTCGCCCTGACATTAAATTCAGTGTATGTCTTTGTGCCCATTTTCAGTCATGCCCCAAAGAATCTTATTTATCAGTTGTGAAACGCATTTTTAGATATCTCATTGGCTTAATAGACTTTGGCTTATGGTTTCCTATCGGTGGTTCCTTTGATTTAATTGCCTATACCGATGCGGGTTATGCTGGGTGCATTGTAGATCGTAAAAGTACAAGTGGGTACTGTCAATTTCTTGGTGGTTGCCTAGTCTCATGGGCCTCCAAGAAACAACATTCAGTAGCTCTCTCAACGGCCGAGGCTGAATATGTAGCCGTCGGAAGTTGTGGAGCCCAAGTACTTTGGATCAAAAATCAACTGCTTGATTTAGATGTTGAAATGAAAATTGTTCCAATTCTGTGTGATAATACTAGTGCAATTAATTTGTCAAAAAATCCTGTTCAACACTCAAGGACCAAACATATAGATATTCGTCATCACTTTCTGAGAGATCATGTAGGAAAAGGGGTCTTTGAATTGAACTTCATTGCCACACACAATCAGCTAGCTGACATTTTCACCAAACCCCTAAACCAGGATCAATTTAATAAGATAAGAAGAGAACTTGGGATGTGCAAGGGTGAGAGCATACACGCATAGGTTTGCATCTAAGGTATAGGGTTACATTTGTAGAAAAATCATGTGCATCAAGGGTAGAAAACATGCATATTGCTTCTTCTTTTTCTTATGTGTTTTTACTCACCTTGTATGCTTGGATGTAACTACTTATATTCAGCCCTTCTTGAATAATACTTCTATGGCCAAATATTCCTTGATCACAAACATCTGTGGACTCAGTGTTGCTGGTACTAAAGGTACTAACTAGGGCAAATCAGAGCCTCTTGTCTTATATACATCTTCATCTCCATAAACTTCCCATGTCATGTTGGTGGCCCTACTCAGGCAGTCCGTTGCCTATCCCCCAAATAAAAAAAAAGAGAAAATCGAAAAAAAAAAGGAAAGAAAAAAGAAGGAATCAAAAAAAGGAAAAATTCAAAAATTGGGGATTTTGGTCCTGGCCGTCAACCGCCAGGCCCGGGCCGGTCAACCGCTGGCAGCAGACCGGCCCGACTTAAGGGTCAACCGACCCCTCTTATATGGGTCCTTTCTCTCTTTTTCTCTCTATCTTTCACTTGCATTCACTCTCCACCACCTTGCCCTAACCCTAGCACTCCCTATCTCCACCACCCAAGCCCTCACAACCCCCTCTTCCTCCACCCGCACACGACTCGGTCGTCCCGTCGCCTTTTCGGGACATCCTCCATACGATCGTTCATGCACCTCTGGAGATCCATCTCTGCTTCCATACTGTGGAAAGATCAATCCAAGCTCTAGCAGTGCCCCTGTGCTCCATTCACATTCCCAGGGTTGAGATCGATTGCTTAAGGGTTTCCCGGTGGGTCTTTCAAGGACGGGATGTCGCTCAAACGGAGTTCTCGGCATTCTGCCCAAGGCTCCTCCACCTCAACAAGCTCCTCCTCTGCCTCGAGCATCTTTACCTCCACGTCCTATTATCGACCCTCGCTTGGTCGACTTCAATGAGGTGAATGAGCTCCTCCCGGATTTGTGCGCTCTTTTTGAGGTTCAGGAATGTTGGATGGATTTTGTCACCCGGTACAATAGATATTATCCTCGGTTGGTGCAGTAGTTCTACGGGTATTTAGTTGTGAGGCATGACCGGTTATATACCATGGTTGAGGGTGTGGAGCTTCATATCACTTCGGAGCTATTTCAGCAGGCCCTAGGAGTATCCGCCATGGGTGAAGATAGGGCATATGGCTTTGGTGAAGTTCCAACAACATTTACTGTTATGACCAACTGTGAGTATGTGCACGGTGTGAGCAATCTGATCAAGCTGAATGTCAATCATTTTCCTCCACTACAACGGGTCCTGCACCACATGTTTACATCATTGATTTATCCCAAAGTGGGCGGTCGGGATGAGGTTACAGAAGTTCAGAGATTCCTGTTCTATCATGTCATGAATGGAATTCAAATCAATATGGGTCGGCTCATGACAGATCTGATTAGCACATGTCGTACCAACCTTCGGCGCTCTCTTCCATATCCTTCGCAGTTGACCGGTGTCTTCATTCATGCCGGGATAAATGTGGCAAATGAGCAGTTCATATATGTTAGGCAGGATGATGTATACAACAAGCATAAAATTTTCACAGATTTTGGCTACTACTTTGGTCCCGACGGTGAGCTTGTGCGGGACATTCAGGTTTATGGGGAAGATGAAATCAGTGAGGAAGAAGAAGGACCAGCACAGCAGCAAGGCGAAGGGGATATCCCCCCTTCAGTTCCAGTTGAGGAGCAGCCTCCCCCACCATCTCCTTATCACCAGGATTTTGAGATGCCTCCTCCACCTCAGTTTCACCATGGGGAATCTTCCACTCAGGGGGCCGGACAGCGCCCTTCGGTGGACTATGAGGCTCTTGACGGGCGGCTTACCGGCTTGGAGACTCGTGTGGATACCCTTGGGGATCGTCGCTCTACCCTTGGGGAGACTATGGGTACTACGTTTGACACCATATCCGGGCGCATGGACACCTTCTCTACTGCCTTGGACACTCTCTCTACTCAGATGGCCACTCTCACCACCCACATGACTTCCTTCCAAGAGGATTTAGATGCGTCTGGCCAATCCTTTAGCCTCATGCACCTCTCCCTTCTTGGCATGCGGCGCCAGGATGCGGCTCGTGATGAATCCATTGGTCATATTCTTGATCTTCTTCATAGTCATGATCGCCATCTTGGAGACATTCGTCGGCACCTTGGCCTTCCACCTACACCTCCAGCAGATCAGCCACCTCCTGAAGATGCTCCATGAGGATTTGTTTTGTTTTCACCTCTAGCATGTTCTCTTTTGGTCCGGTGTTGCTTGAGTCCCTCCTTCGTCTATCCTATCTCTTTTTGCTGTTGACAAAGGGGGAGAAGTAGTAGGGCATGTTTATTTATCTACTTATGTATGTCGTTGTGTGGTTGTGATGCTTGCTTGCATGTCACATATGAGGGCTGTCGTAGTGTTAGTCTTTTGCTTAGTCTTCGGTATTAGAGTCGTGCATTCACTCTCGCACTAATGTACCTTGTAATGAAATGATGAATTAAAAGTACTGGTGTTTGAACTCAGATGGTTGGCATTTGTGTCTCATTTCATTTTCTTACTAGCAAACAAGTGGTTGGGTGGTATATGTTGACTCTTCTAGCACTACATCCAATTTGAATTTCCTTAAAACATGAACCTTGGTTTGAATGCCCTAGAGTTTTGTCATCATCAAAAAGTAGGAGATTGTTGTATATATATCTCGGTGTTTTTGATGATAAAAAAAACCAAGGACATATGGTTGCTCAAATGCTTCGAACTAGTAACCTAAGTGATTTTCATAAGCCTTCAAGGTCGGAACTCTTCATGCTTTTGATTAAGGTTTTAGCACTCCAAATGGTTTTCTAAGAACTTGAATGAACTTGTAATAACTTTTAACCAATTGTTCAATTCATGCCTCGATCATATGGACACACTTTTCTTGGCTAAACTCATCATTTTTTAGGTTTTTGACAGTCCGGTCGACCTCCAGAATCACCCCGGTCGACCTGGAATAACAGAATTGAACTTTCTACAGGCTGTCACAGTGGCGGTCAACCGCCCTTCAATCTCTGTCTACCGGATTTCCCAGGGACCGGCCTCCTACAAGTTTCTCAGTGGCAGTCGACCGCCAGCCCCTGCAGGTCGACCGCCAGCCTCGACCTGCCCAATATTGTTGACTTTTTATCACTTCGAGGGAAGCCTTTCCACTTGGTATTGTTTAATCCCTAAGCACTCAATCCCTCCAGAAATTGTGGATCTGGTCTAAGGGAGTCCATGGACCATTCAAAGCCTATAAAACTTATACAAGAGGGTGAAGAAAACCCTAATGCTCAAGAAGGATCAAGAAGGCTACCAAAGGGGAAGAGAAGGGAGCTAGCACTGTAGACGTGAACAGTGCTCCGAGAAGAGTTCTTCATCATTCTTCATCCATCCTCAAGTGAAGATCAAGCCACATCTGAAAGAGATCAATCCCAATCCAAGTGGAGTTCAAGCTGCATCCAAGAAACTCTTTATCAACTAAGGGGCAGCATCAATCAAGCCTTTTCTTTTGTGTTCCATTCTTAATCTTTCTAAGCTTCAAGTGTGCTTGTTCTGTAATTCTAAAACAATCCCATGTGTGTCTGGATCTTCGTGAATCCGTGTGTGTGTGGAGTTAAGTCTGATCAGTTTGGTTTGTGTGTGTTTAGGTGTCTTTTACACCTTCGTGGGAGCCTTCATCTCTCAATGTGTGTGTGTGTGTTCGATCTTATATCTCTTCACAAGATAGTGTGTGGATCCTCACAGTCCGTGAGGGGTGGACGTAGGTTGCCGTTGTGGCATCCGAACCACCTAAAAATCGCTGTCTCAGTGTGGTTTGTTCCTTTTCCTCTATCTCCCTTCCGTGCAAATCGTAAGTGTGCATTCTAGTTCAGTTTTTATTCTCGTTTATCCTGCATAATCCTTTTATCACCATATAGATTTTGCTTTGTCTGTTGGCATTTGTTGGTTTTGTTTCTCATATTAGCATCCTATCACATATTTTATAAAAAGCCGAAAAAGTTTGATTAAAACTACCAACACTCAATTCACCCCCCTCTTGGGTGCCATTTAATCTTGGGACAATGTATGCCGGGGTACGGTAAATTTGCTGTTCAGGAACCGTAGGAACACGGTTGAAACCCGATCGGGACAAATCAAGTTCGACGAGTTATTGGCCCATGACAAAGTCATGCTTTGGCTATGGTAGGGGGAAATCCCAAGATCCAGGCACGACTTGTCGGAGCGTCATTAATATCTCATACTCGGGGTGATGAGGGACTCGGATTGTTCGTCGGCAAGCGCCATTATGTTCCTCAAGTGTTTGTGAGTCGAGTCATGTAATTTTCTTATTTTTATTTGAGTCTTAATCATGTAATTTTCTCTTTATTTGAGTCATGTGCCTAGGTTAGTAGGTTATCTACCAATGTCCTAAGTCATTGTGTTGTTTAGATAGGCTATTGGGCCCAACTCATTGGGCTAGGCCCATGGACATCCCCCCTTCCCTTCGGTTATTAGTCATTGTGTCTTTTGTTAGGGTCCTTTGTGAAAAAATCATGTGCCTATAAATAGGCCACCCCACTCCTCATATGTAACAATTTTGATGAAATATTGAAGAAATCCCTTTCAAGTCTCTCATTATCTTTCTCTCTCTCTCTCTCTCCCTCCACCCCAATTTTCAGAATTTTCTCTCTCCTCCCCATTTACCTCTCATTAACTCCCCTCCCCTCATTCAATCACCTTCCTAACCACCCCATCTCCCACCTACCCCATTTAAACCTCTCCCCTTCCCCATAACCCTCTTTATTCCACCCCCTAGTCCCAAGAGAGCTCCACCCAATCCCCACTCCACCTTCCAACCCCCAACTACCCATTTCCCTTCCCCAAACCTCACTCCACCTTCCCAAGACACCTCTTCCCATCCCCAAGACCACCATTGATCACTCCCCATCAAAGAAAATTCAAACTCACATTCCCTCCACCCACTTGTGCCTCCCTCACAGCCCAAATTCGTAGCTCCTCTCTCACCCTCTGAAAACACCCCATTCCAGACCCCATTCTCCCTCTCCCACACCTTAGAACACCCCCTCCTAGGCCCCCTCACAACTAGGGGTCACTCCCACACCTATTCACCCCCATTTCCACTTCCATTTACCCCATTTCTCCCACCGCCTTCCACCTACAGTTCGCAGGTTGCAGGTGGCAGAAGTCCAGCGACTTGCAGAAGGTGTCACATCATCATCCTGAGGCTTCTGAAGGCGCTTCATACATCGTTGGAATCGTCTTTGAGTCCTCTTTCCAACAGAGGTGGTCCCGCATCCATCCGAGCTCGGAGCTGTGCGGTGGAGCAGATCTTGTGCGACTGTGCAATCTGCCCCAGGCTGAAGACCAGAGAGCATTTGGAAGTTTCACCACGACCAACCTAGCAAGAATCAGAGCTCGGTTTCTTCATCAAAATTCTTCTTCTCTGAATCCTATTTCATCCCCAGAAAGCGGAGCTCCATTAGGCGTTCGAATCTGGGAGATATCATTTTTCTCCCCCGAAGTATACGTTCTGTCCTCCCACAGTCTGCAGCGACCCTTCACCGGTGATCTGAGACTACCGGCCAACCTTGGCATCGGTTGGCTTCCCTGTTAACTTTGCTGCGTATAAGACTTGACAGCCGAACCAACGGCTTTGACGGCGCTCGATTTGGAGTTCGGGAGCGGTCGTGGCATTGCTGTCAATCTGCTGCTGGGAAACTGTTCCTATCCGAACCAGAGACAGAGCTCCTGTTCAACTGTTAACCTCTGCCAGCTCGTGAGGGATCTGAGTGCCAATTTTGGAGGGCTGAAACTATTACCAGTTAGTTGTCATCTCCAAGAAGAAGGACCTCATTCGGCCTCCGAAGCTTCCAGTTACCATTTTCTTCGTCGGGGTGTGTCATCTGCCCCCTGTGGGTCCAGGTTTGACCTGCCTCTGCTCATCCGGCTACCTCGTTCTTCTCCGACCTCCGATTGGGGTCTCGTCGATTCTTGCTCGAAGCTACTCCGACGATGATCACGTCACCGCCAGGCTCGTCTCATTTGGAGTTAAGGAGCGTCCGTGGTGCCTTCTGCAACTCGCTGTACCTGTTCTGCACCAGCCAGAAGAGGAAATTGCTGACCTGTTCCAGTTGCCGGTCCGACCAGCCCTGAGTTTCAGAGCTCCTGCCAAAATTCAGACACCATCCCTTTCCTGTTGGGGAACTTTTGGCGCAGGTTTCATCAAGATCCAAGCTCGGTGGAATTATTGGTAGTATCGACATCGACCCTCTGTCCAGAAATACAGAAGCTAGGCAGAATCGACAAAGCTCGGGAAGTCGGTTCTCTTTGCATATCTCCCCACCCCGCTTGGCCGGCTGAAGGCCCCTCCCTGCGTGGAGGTAGTTTTGGATGTATTAAGCATAATCCCCACCCCAATACCCCCCCCCTTGCATCGGGTGTAGTTCATGTAATTATTAAGTCACAGGTTTGAAGCTTCAATCGACGCGGCGTGCGGGTACATACCCTCGCCTCCCCGCTCGCCCCCGTCTCCTGCCGGAGTCGGCGTCTTCATGCCGGCTAGGTGAGCCTCGGTCCCTCTCTTACTGGTTTAATCACTTGCTTAGCTTAGTATTATTGCTATTGCTTCGTCGGACGGAGAGTGAGAGCTCGGCCTAAATTGCTAGTACCGTGAGTGACCACCGCGGGCAAGTTGAGAGTGAATCCACTTAACCCACACCCTTGGTGTGTTGGCCGCCCATGATTTGGGCATCCTAGGCCCATTTGGGGTTCTTCCCAAGCTAGCCAACCATTGGAGCCTAAAGGTCCCGCCTCGGACCCTCTCCAACATCGCCTAGTCGCCATCGGGTACTAGTGTGCGCCATACGGGTGAGCTCGCTAGTGTGAGTCCGCTGCTCAAACTTGAATGCTTGCAAAATAGGTCCAAGGTTTGTTTTACATCAAGTGGTATCAGAGCAAGTTCACAACTTGTCTCTATCAAGTTGGTCCTAGGGCATGTCCATGCATTTAGAGTCTTCAAGTGCATCACTCTTGTCCCCTAGTATGGCCACCTCATATCGACCTTACCAATCGACCGACTCCATAAGTCCAAGCCACCAAGAGATGCCTACCACTAACACCCATAACTTCCCTGGCCATGTCAATTACTTCATGAAAGCCTTGACCTATGCCAATGAGCGGCTTGATAACATATCGGGCCGACTCAACCAACTTGGAGAAAATAGGCCCGCCCCAAGGACGGACGATAGGATGGTCCCTTTCCCACTTCCCACCTTTGATGGAACCTCTCCTAGAGAATATTTAAATTGGGAAGCTACAATGGACCAATACTTCACTTGGTATCATATTTCCGAGGATGAAAAGGCATTGGTTGCCAAAATGCAACTTACCAAATGGGCAGAAACTTATTGGATGCAAATTGAAGGCTTAAGGATAATTAGAAGGGAAGCTCCCCTCACAACATGGGGGGACATGAAGGAACAACTTAGGGCTAGGTATGTTTTCCCCTCATACTCAAATCACCAAGACCTAAGGAGCACTTCAACTCCTTCATCCCCACCTAGCCAACCCATGACCCTAATTCCCCATTCCACATCACTTCCCACCTATCCTACCCCAACCACCACACCAGCACCCTACCTACAAACTCCCACCACAACCATATGTCCACAAACCCAATTAGACCCCGTGTCCACCCATCCACCGAGGCCCATAATAGCCACCACCCCCAAACCCAAAACCCCTCACCAAACCCGTACCCTACAAGCCCCCTTGACCACCACCACAAACCCACCATCATCCCCAAAAAGGGACACATCTCCCAAAATAAATCAACCCAAAACCCCTCACCCAACCCACCTCCCACTCCCTACCCCAAAGATCCCAAGTCCTAGGCTTCCACTACTTCCCCTCCCTATCCAAACCAAAGTTTCCCATTACCCACCACCCCGGGTACACCATGCACCAACCATCATCACCCCACCCCCAATAGACCTTCCCATTCCCTTGAGAAAGGAGACCACAACCATCCACATGGGAGTATATGCTAGTCTGGAATCCATCCCCATCCTTGAGGAAACCCAAGTTCATACCTATGGTAAGGAAGAATCACAAATGTCCCCTTCACATAGCTTGGACCCCCAAGAGCCACAGCCCTTCACAAATAGCACCATAATCATAGATGGGCCCCTAACTAGATGGCTAAAGGAGATACCAATTCACCCCATCATGTCCTATGTTTACCCACCCATGGAGTAAAAGCTTCCCATTGTACCCTTCCACTCCTATCACACCACAATCCAATCCTACTATGAGGTAGAATGTTGGGATGATCTCCTCCAAGGTCTAGAGTGGCAATTAGACTTGACTTCTTTGTTGATCCTAGGGGCGGACCGACCCAAGAGCCTTAACCTCATCCATCCATGCATTGGGTCTATCACCTCGATTTGCACTATTGGTTGCTACACTAGTGACCTCCTTTTCATTCTCCCCATAGTGGAAGAGCCCATCCCGGTCCACTCCCCTACCATTGTGATTCCTAGAACCTTGACCAGTCAACCCACCCCATACACCGGTCCAACCATTTCATTAGAGGAAGGCGACTCCCCACCATATGAGGACCTTGAGGACATGGAGTACCCCCATCTAGGTGACCTTTACCATGATCCCTTTGACCCTTTCCTATGGGAGCCTAGATCTCTATGTAACCCACTCACCTTATTCACCACCCACCTTACCCTACCCTTACCACCCATGTTGAATCAAACCCCTCCCTTCCTAGACTCGGGTTACACCAAGGGAACCTTGACCTTCGGCAACATACACCTTGGGATTGATAAGTTGCCCCACTCCATAATTTTCCCCTTCTTAGATCCATTTGATCCATATGAGTGGAAGCTCAAGGGTCACCCCATACCCATGGACATAGAAGTCATCTCTAGGATAGGAGTGCATGAGTCTTGGCACAACACACCACTTGGCATGATTAGAAAGTCAGGTCCATTCATTCACATCACCCACATGTCAGGTAGGAAGCATGAGTGGTCCCTATTTGGGTGTAACGGTCCTCCCCAATTCACCATTGGTCTTATGTATGCTAGGAACCTACATGGGTGTCCGGGTCCTCCAACATCCATCACACTCACTCATAAGAGGGACACCTATGGATGCCCCGGTCCTCCCAAATCATTCAAAATCTTCATAACATCAATGCATGATAGGTCTATATGTGGTTGCCCTGGACCACCTTTGCATACCATACATTGTCCACTCACACCGCATCATAGTGCATGGCATATGCATCCGAGCAAGTATCAAGCAACAAGCGGTGAGATTCACAACAAGCGGGCAAAAACTCATGGGCGCCACTTGGAATTCCAAGTTGGTAACTTGACGATGATGACTTTGGAGTGGCTCTACCCTGGGGTCACCACCAAATCGAGGGCACGAGGACTTGGACCTTGCCAAGTTCCGAGTGGCTTTGGCAACCCGGCTTATGGGTTGAACTTCCAAAAGGGTTTTGGGATTCTCCCCATTTCTCATGTAGCGGATCCAACACCCTCTAAGGGTACCGCGGTGGATCCTAGTGAGTGTCTTGAGCCTACACCTAGTCTTGCGAGGGACACCTTCGGAGTGCCACCAAAAAAAAAATTAGCCCGAGAGCCCGACGTGAGCACACGGCAGCAATACTAGGCAAGCAAGACATCATAGCCAGCATGAGGGTGTGTCCGAGTCACTTTGTCGAGCTGAAGCGTCGTTCCCCGACTATGGTCGTGGGTTGAGTATGGAGATCGTGGATCGCCCAGAGCCGCAGTTCGATATACTACTTCCCTGGTGGACCCATACTCGACGGGGTCGAGTTTTCCCCACCCCGGGGGTATGATGAGGGCATCCCTTGCCCCTCCATATTTTCTCCGGACTCGGATTGTTCGTCGGCAAGCGCCATTATGTTCCTCAAGTGTTTGTGAGTCGAGTCATGTAATTTTCTTATTTTTATTTGAGTCTTAATCATGTAATTTTCCCTTTATTTGAGTCATGTGCCTAGGTTAGTAGGTTATCTACCAATGTCCTAAGTCATTGTGTTGTTTAGATTGGCTATTGGGCCCAACTCATTGGGCTAGGCCCATGGACACCCCCCCTTCCCTTCGGTTATTAGTCATTGTGTCTTTTGTTAGGGCCCTTTGTGAAAAAGTCATGTGCCTATAAATAGGCCACCCCACTCCTCATATGTAACAATTTTGATGAAATATTGAAGAAATCCCTTTCAAGTCTCTCATTATCTTTCTCTCTCTCTCTCTCCCTCCACCCCAATTTTCGGAATTTTCTCTCTCCTCCCCATTTACCTCTCATTAACTCCCCTCCCCTCATTCAATCACCTTCCCAACCACCCCATCTCCCACCTACCCCATTTAAACCTCTCCCCTTCCCCATAACCCTCTTTATTCCACCCCCTAGTCCCAAGAGAGCTCCACCCAATCCCCACTCCACCTTCCAACCCCCAACTACCCATTTCCCTTCCCCAAACCTCACTCCACCTTCCCAAGACATCTCTTCCCATCCCCAAGACCACCATTGATCACTCCCCATCAAAGAAAATTCAAACTCACATTCCCTCCACCCACTTGTGCCTCCCTCACAGCCCAAATTCGTAGCTCCTCTCTCACCCTCTGAAAACACCCCATTCCAGACCCCATTCTCCCTCTCCCACACCTTAGAACACCCCCTCCTAGGCCCCCTCACAACTAGGGGTCACTCCCACACCTATTCACCCCCATTTCCACTTCCATTTACCCCATTTCTCCCACCGCCTTCCACCTACAGTTCGCAGGTTACAGGTGGCAGAAGTCCAGCGACTTGCAGAAGGTGTCACATCGTCATCCTGAGGCTTCTGAAGGTGCTTCATACATCGTTGGAATCGTCTTTGAGTCCTCTTTCCAACAGAGGTGGTCCCGCATCCATCCGAGCTCGGAGCTATGCGGTGGAGCAGATCTTGTGTGACTGTGCAATCTGCCCCAGGCTGAAGATCAGAGAGCATTTGGAAGTTTCACCACGACCAACCTAGCAAGAATCAGAGCTCGGTTTCTTCATCAAAATTCTTCTTCTCTGAATCCTCTTTCATCCCCAGAAAGCGGAGCTCCATTAGGCGTTCGAATCTGGGAGATATCATTTTTCTCCCCCGAAGTATACGTTCTATCCTCCCACAGTCTGCAGCGACCCTTCACCGGTGATCTGAGGCTACCGGCCAACCTTGGCATCGGTTGGCTTCCCCGTTAAACTTTGCTGCGTAGAAGACTCGACAGCCGAACCAACGGCTTTGATGGTGCTCGATTTGGAGTTCGGGAGCGGTCGTGGCATTGCTGTCAATCTGCTGCTGGGAAACTATTCCTGTCCGAACCAGAGATAGAGCTCATGTTCAACTGTTAACCTCGGCCAGCTCGTGAGGGATCTGAGTGCCAATTTTTGAGGGCTGAAACTATTACCAGTTAGCTGTCATCTCCAAGAAGAAGCCTCATTCGGCCTCCAAAGCTTCCAGTTACCATTTTCTTCGTCGGGGTGTGTCGTCTGCCCCCTGTGGATCCAGGTTTGACCTGCCCCTGCTCATCCGGATACCTTGTTCTTCTCCGACCTCCGATTTGGGTCCCGTCAATTCCTGCTCGAAGCTACTCCGACGATGATCACGTCACCGCCAGGCTCGTCGCATTTGGAGTTCAGGAGCGTCCGTGGTGCCTTCTGCAACTTGCTGTATCTGTTCTGCACCAGCCAGAAGAGGAAATTGCTGACCTGTTCCAGTCGCCGGTCCGACCAGCCCTGAGCTTCAGAGCTCCTGCCAAAATTCAGACACCATCCCTGTCCTAGGTTTCATCAAGATCCAAGCTCGGTGGAATTATTGGCACCATCGACATCGACCCTCTGTCCAGAAATACAGAAGCTAGGCAGAATCGGTAAAGCTCGGGAAGTCGGTTCTCTTTGCATATCTCCCCACCCCGCTTGGCCGGCTGAAGGCCCCTCCCTGCTGGAGGTAGTTTTGGATATATTAAGCATAATCCCCACCCCAATATCTCCCCCCCCCCTTGCATGGGGTGTAGTTCATGTAATTATTATGTCACAGGTTTGAAGCTTCAATCGACGCGGCGTGCGGGTACATACCCTCGCCTCCCCGCTCGCCCCCGTCTCCGGCCGGAGTCGGCGTCTTCACGCCGGCTAGGTGAGTCTCGGTCCCTCTCTTACTGGTTTAATCACTTGCTTAGCTTAGTATTATTGCTATTGCTTCGTCGGACGGAGAGTGAGAGCTCGGCCTAAATTGCTAGTACCGTGAGTGACCACCGCGGGCAAGTTGAGAGTGAATCCACTTAACCCACACCCTTGGTGTGTTGGCCGCCCATCATTTGGGCATCCTAGGCCCATTTGGGGTTCTTCCCAAGCTAGTCAACCATTGGAGCCTAAAGGTCCCGCCTCGGACCCTCTCCAACATCGCCTAGTCGTCATCGGGTACTAGTGTGCGCCATACGGGTGAGCTCGCTAGTGTGAGTCCACTGCTCAAACTTGAATGCTTGCAAAATAGGTCCAAAGTTGGTCTGCATCCAAGAAACTCTTCATCAACTAAGGGGGAGCATCAATCAAGCCTTTTCTTTTGTGTTCCATTCTTAATCTTTCTAAGCTTCAAGTGTGCTTGTTCTGTAATTCTAAAACAATCCCATGTGTGTCTGGATCTTCGTGAATCCGTGTGTGTGTGGAGTTAAGTCTGATCAGTTTGGTTTGTGTGTGTTTAGGTGTCTTTTACACCTTCGTGGGAGCCTTCATCTCTCAATGTGTGTGTGTGTGTGTTCGATCTTATATCTCTTCACAAGATAGTGTGTGGATCCTCACAGTCCGTGAGGGGTGGACGTAGGTTGCCGTTGTGGCATCCGAACCACCTAAAAATCGCTGTCTCAGTGTGGTTTGTTCCTTTTCCTCTATCTCCCTTCCGTGCAAATCGTAAGTGTGCATTCTAGTTCAGTTTTTATTCTCGTTTATCCTGCATAATCCTTTTATCACCATATAGATTTTGCTTTGTCTGTTGGCATTTGTTGGTTTTGTTTCTCATATTAGCATCCTATCACATATTTTATAAAAAGCCGAAAAAGTTTGATTAAAACTACCAACACTCAATTCACCCCCCTCTTGGGTCCCATTTAATCTTGGGACAATGTATGCCGGGGTACGGCAAATTTGCTGTTCAGGAACCGTAGGAACACGGTTGAAACCCGATCGGGACAAATCAAGTTCGACGAGTTATTGGCCCATGACAAAGTCATGCTTTGGCTATGGTAGAGGGAAATCCCGAGAACCAGGCACAACTTGTCGGAGCGTCATTAATATCTCATACTCGGGGTCTAGGGAAGGTGAGGGCTCCGGAGTAAGCACAGTCATGTTGATTGTTCTTTATTTATTCTTATTATTATTTCAGACGCATGAATGACTTTGTTCTCATTTTTTTATGCCAACCCTTTTTCATTGCTCATTTATTATTTATTTTATATTTTTCTTATATTAGATGCATGCATCTTTTAATTCCATTTGTTAATATTTGTTCAAGAATTATTCATTTATTCACCATTTTCTTATTATTTATTTGCCACTTTTATGCTTTTTTGCCTTTTTCTGTCACTTATTCGACGATTATTTGTTTATAGTGTATTTTCGCTCCTTTTGATTTCATTCCATCATATCTTATTATATTTATATTTATTATTATTATTATTTATTTTTTAATTATTAAATGCACATGAAGTGTTTGTGCGTATGGTTTGCTTTTTTTTTAATTGCTTTTATTATCTGTATAACGTGTGTGTAGGAATTAATGTTAGTGGAGTATTAAGTGTTAATGAGTGGTTAGTATTAGTGGGGGGAGCTTGAACGGGTTTGCATGGCTTTGCTTTTTAATAGTGCATGTGTTAATCGCATGTATCAGCCGTAGTACATGGGCTGTGTGTATATTGATTTTTTTTTTTATATAAATATGAACACGTGAAGGGGGGGATGTCAGCGCCGACTCATGTGCTTTTGTTTGTGTTTAGTGGGTTTTGCTTTGGCGCCGATTGGACACATCTCGTCGTGTTTTTCTTCCAAAGAATAGCAGCATCTCGGCGTGGCCTTCATCTCGGCGTGGTTTTGATGCCGAGGGGTAATGGTGCCGAGGGGAGCCCCCGTCCACTCTCCTTTTATGTTTTGTTTAACATTTTTTTATTTATTTACTTATTGAAATTATTTTTATTCATTTCATTTTATTTGTTCATTTATTTATTTCCCTTTTTTATTATTATTTATTTTGTTTATTTATTTTTTCTATTTATTTGTCTGTTTCCATTTTTTATTATTATTGTTTGTTTTGGTTGTTTGTGTTTGTTTATCATTATTATTTTATTTTATTTTATTAACAGTTCGGCAGCTAATCTGCATGTCTGACAAAAATTCGGTAGTATCTCCCCTATACCCGGAGGGTTGGTGGGGTATATAGGAAACCGTCCACGGAGAGCTGAGACGGAATCCGCAATAAATGGGCATATCGGAGCCCGGGAGCCGAAGCAGCCAAAATCCGATGTGGGCAATGTTCACCATAAGGCGATTTATTTAATATCCCCGGGATGGAGCCATGTATATATATTACATATCACCCACAGACACATATAAAAAATGAATGGGTGAATGTATCTGAAATATACGTAGACCATATATATATGTATCAGATATATTTATTCACATGTGTACATATTCATAAATAGATGAAAACACCATATCGACATGGATGGGTTGTGCATTTCGATGGCCAGAGAAAAAGGAACTCGGCTTGATGGGATTCGGTGCGACGGCCTTAGTATAGGGGAATCGGCCTGGAAGGACTGGAGGAGAGGTGGTCGACGTGGGTAATCATCGGTGAGCCTGCCACTCGGCGCAGAACCCGCACCGAGAGAGCACCGCGCCGGGAAAGCAATTAGGGCGCTTACAGGGGAGGATAAATTCAGCCGCAGAAGGTCTAGGGAGGCCATGTGACCATATCAATGGGAGATCTCATAATAATTGTATTCCCCTTTATATAGTGGGCAAAGGGCCATGAGATAGTTTGTCTCAGGTCTCTGCCACACACCAGGGGGTTAATTCATCCGTTTGAGGAAAACATCACATGATATGACGAAGCAAGGATCGTGAATGAATTTTGCAAGCACCTCCCCTTATTTTGGACTATGCCAAAAGGGGAGTATAGGTCATCCATCCATGGAGTGCCGAGATGGAAGCCAAATGAAGGATGGGCGTAGCCCGAGATCCAAGAGGATCGTAATCCAATGGGACAATGTCCACTCATCGTGGTATTTATTAATATCCCCTCTGAAGGGGCCATAGGAGAACATGTAGTGGCAGAACTCCATAGGCCAGCGGGGTGACAGAATATTGGGGGAGTTAACCCCATTGATTTAGCTCCCATGGGCTTGAGTAGAAGACTGTTGCTCCTCTCCCGGATGATAGGGCTTCATGCTGAGGGTCATAAGGCTCAAGGGATCCTGAGGGCATCAGCATGAAAGTGTCTTGGCGTGGCTGACCTCGGCGCGACAGGGAAGGTATGGAGGTCTCGGTGCGCTAGCGGGTGAATGGCCAATCGGAGCGAGCAGCACTTGGCGCGGAACTCGCACCGAGGGAGGGTCGCGTCGGGAGGCCGTTAAGTGGCCGATAGAAAGTTTCTGAGGGTTTTGTGAGGCCGAGGGTTCTCGGGGTTTGGAGGTGTTTTGAGCTGAGAGTTTTAGAGGCTTTATCTAAGGATTTTAAAGAGTTCCATTCAGGGATTTTAAGGTGATTTGCCTAAGGCTTCGAGGGGTTTTATTCAGGGGTTTTGAGATGGCCGAAAAGGGAAGAAATCACTCAGAGGAGAAAAGGACTGTCACCCTAAATCCTCACTGGGAGCTAGATCATCGATCGAATTCCATGAGCTTTGATTCAAATATATCCCTCTTTACCTCACGAATGAGAAGCCATGAGATGGACTGTCTCAGGCTCTCATCGTGATTATGAGGTTGAGAATACAGAGACGATGCAATAGAAAACACTTAGATGATCTGAGGGATGTGCACGTAGTGGAGCCTAATCTATCCACAATAGTTACGGAATGCAGTAGATTTCAGAGGGGTAGAGAGAGAGAGATAACTCCATAATCTCATGTTTCATTTCATCGCATAGAATGCATACATTTCCAGCACAGAGGGGAAAATTAGACTATGAGAATCTAAATACAGATGATGCCCCCTTGACAACCGGGCTACACTAGTGTTTGATACTATCAGAAGAACGGCGTTCAGAAGCTGACCAAACGAAAGAAAACAGATTCAAATAAAAAATGGGGAAGGGATAATGTAGCCCCTTAGGGCATTTGACAGAATACCCCACCTTGAATCTTCTCCCCCGAGCTTCTACAACTCTTTCTCTCTTCAGATCTTTTGCAGACTATCAGGCTCTCTTCCTTTCAGTGGCTACTCTAGCTTTTTTTCTTCTTCTGATCTCCTGATCCTGATCCTGATCCGATGATCCTCTCTCCTATTTCTTCTTCCCTTATTCTTCTTCTTCTTCGAGATGGATATATATATAGAGAGAGGGGTGAGGCCTTGCATCCATCGGCGCACAGAGGAACCGGCGTGCTGGTTCGTGTTTACGCGCCGATTGCAATCCCATGCCAGTTCACTTCCGTGCCAGTTTACTTTCGTGCCGGTTCACTCCCGTGCCAGTTTCAGCTCATTTCTTAGCATCCTTTGGCCCATTTTTATTTGTTTAGGCCCATTTGTGCTCATTTCTCATTTTGTGAGGGTTGACCCATCGACTGACATGTCTTGCTGTCCGAGCTTTTATCTTGTTCGTTCGGGGATGACCCCGAGCCTTTTCTGAGCTCTTGAGTCTTGTTTCAGCAGTTGTCCATTGTAGTCGGTCGTCTTTTCTTCTCTTTTTATTTTGTTCTTCATCTTTGTTCGGCTTCTGCCACTCCTTTCCTTCTTTCCTTTTCTTATCGGCATAGGGGTACTTCGGCCATGGCTCCATACTTGTAAAAGTAAAATGTTTAAGAAATGTCAGAAATATTTTCAATGTCAATAAATGGCCCCCACCCGTAGGTGGCGTGAATGAGGGACGAGTGAGCGGGACTTGCGGGTGTAGCCTTATCTGAGAATGTGTCTTTTTATTCTTTTATTCTTTGTTCATGCAAGCATGCAGACACCCATTGATCGCACACATAAACTAGATGTATATAGAATACCTCTCCTATATTAGGGAGAGGATAAGAACAACGCCATTGATTCACAGACAGAGTGCGGCTCACGAAGCATAGCTAAGAGAGATGTCCATACGTAAAGAGGATGTTGCATAGACATATGCATAGTATCGATCACAATCTGCTTCCAAGACCATTCCTCCATAGTGTGAAGGTGCAATTAGTGAACTCTAGGTATAGGGACGTGCAGACGTTCTAAGTAACACTGGAGGATTACTTCATCGCCTACACATACGTTCGAGACTCTCGATTTTGGGTAGCTTCGCATAACCCCCTCATTTATTCTTAATCTTTAGACTTCACCATTCGACGTGAGTCTCCTCATATGTCTCAATAGGGATTCCCGGCTACTAGGATTCATCCTTCATAGAGATTTTATTACAGACTTCACCGTTCGGCGTGAGTCTCCTCATATGTCTCAATGGTGATTCCTGACTATTAGGATTCATCCTTTATAGCAATTTTATTACGGACTTCATCGTTCGGTGCAAGTTTCGTCATATGTCTCAATGGGGATTCTTGGCTACTAGGATTCACCCATCAAAACAATTGTATTACGGATTTCACCATTTGGCGCGAGTTTTCTCATGTGTCTCAATGGGGATTCGCGGCTACTAGGATTCATCCTTCATAGTAATTTTATTACGGACTTTACCGTTCGGCGCGAGTTTCCTCATGTGTCTCAATGGGGATTCCTGACTACTAGGATTCATCCTCACTCTCATCATTTTTTTCTTTTTTCTTTTTTTCTTCTTCTTTTTTTGTAAGGGGACATGCGACTCTTTCCTCACGATTACCCTTCACATGAGCGTAGAGATTTAGGCTTCCATAAAGTGTTAAAAAGAATTTACGATGTCCCTATAGCTAAGGGCCGTTACTCATATTGCGCGTAAGGTGTGGGAGTTTCGTCGAGGGTGTATCTTGCGGGTTGTGCTAGCAACATAGCTACGTGTCTTCCCCTTGACATATGCACTCACCGAGAATCGACTTTTCATCCTTTAGCATATGCCGTGGCGCACACATGTTTGGAATTAGGCAGCTTTATTTAGGAAGGGAATGTGGTCTTAGAAATTTGAAGGAAGGTGTGTCAATAAGACACTACAGGCAAACATGCACGTAGAACGGGCAGACATGCAAATCATATCATTTTCTCTCTCTTTTTTTCTCTCTCTTTTTTTCTCTTTCTTTTCCTCTTTTTTCTTATTTTTTTTCTTTCTATCTCTATTTTTCTCTATTTTTTCTTTTTCTTTCTCTTTTCATTTTTTTTGTTTTAAGGGCTTAATAAGTACACCCGCAAGACGGCCGTCTTAAAAGTGGATGGCTGACTCCATAGTGATGAGAAGAAGTATTATATGATGTGGTAAATCCCTAGAGGGATCAAAGATTGATGTAAAACCAAAGGGGGTCTTTTGTTCATTGGTTCGGGTAACAGTTCCGAGCCAACGGCATGATGATGGTTGGCTTGACTGAAGGTCATGAAGCCGAATAACTTAGCTTAGACGTATGGTCATGACGCCAAGGCAGAATTTTGAACGGCTTAGGAGGAGAGCCATGACGCCGTAAAGCTTGGCTTAGACAGAAGGCCATGACGTCAAGGTAGGATTTTTAAACGGCTTAAGTGAACTGCCATGACGCCGTACAGCTTGGCTTAGGTTTGTGGCCATGACGTCAAGATAGAATTTTAAACGGCTTAGGCGGAGCGCCATGATGCCGTACAGCTTGGCTTAGGCGAAAGGCCATGATGCCAAGGTAGAATTTTAAACGGCTTAGGCGAATTGGTATGGCGCCGTACAACTTGGCTTAGGCGTAAGGCCATGACGCCAAGATAAAAATTTTTAAACGGCTTAAGTGAATTGCCATGACGCCGTACAGCTTGGCTTAGGCGAAAGGCCATGACGCCAAGGTAGAATTTTAAACGGCTTAGGCGAATTGCCATGACGCCGTACAGCTTGGCTTAGGCAGAAGGCCATGACGCCAAGACATAATTTTTAAATAGCATAGACGGACTGCCATGACGCCGTACAGCTTGGCTTAGGTGGGTGGCCATGATGTCAAAATTGAATTTTAAACGGCTTAGGTGAATTGCCATGACGCTGTACAGCTTGGCTTAGGCGGAAGGCCATGACGCCAAGACAGAATTTTTAAACGGCTTAGGTGAATTGCCATGACGCCGTATAACTTGGCTTAGGCCATGACGCCAAGGTAGAATTTTTTTAAATGGCTTGGGTGAATTGCCATGATGCCGTATAGGAGGAGGTTTTTTTGTTGGCTTGTTTGCTTAGATCGGTTGGGGTCTGTTGAATTTAATGAGTTTATTGAGTTGACTGATTTTATTGGGGTTTATTTGATTTGTTGAGTTTTGTTGGGTTTATGGAGTTTGTTGAATCTGTTGATCTTGTTAGGTTTATTTGGTTTATTGAGTTCATCAGACTTGTTGGGTTTATTGATTCACTGAGTTTATTTGATTTATTGAGTTGATTGGGTTCATCGGGGTTCATTCAATTTATTGGATTGATTTATTTATTTTAGTGATTGATTTTGTTCTGTTTATTGGGTTTATTGAGTCTACTGAACTTATTGGTTTTATTGAATTTGATGGGTTTGTTGATTTTGGTTGGGTTATTGGGTTTATTAGTTTTGTTGAGTTTCTTGAGATTTATTTGGTTTATTGGATTTATTGATTCATTGAGCTTGATTTGTTTTGCTTATCGAATTTTGTTGGATTTATTTGATTTGATTTTTTTTCTCTTTCTCTCTTTTTTTTAGATTTGCTGAGTCCATTGGACTGATTAAAATAATTTTATTGATGAGTTTTTTTATGATTTTTTTATTTCGTTAGATCTATTGAGTTTATCGGATTTATTGAATGTTTTTTGTGTTTATTTGTGTGTTTTTTTGTTTTTGTTTTGTTTTTTTTAGATCATCATTTTTATCTCATCGTTTACGTTTTTTATTTTTTTCATTTCATTTTTTGTTTGTTTGTTATTATTATTATTTTTAGCTTCCCGGTGTAGACTCATTTGCGATGCAAGGTATTTTATTCGGTGGGACTATTGATGAATTTCATTGCTTATTGCACCTGTGGTACTGGGGTTAATTTTAGAGTTTGGCAAGGGCGGAGTGCCTCAGGCCAAGGAAAAAGAATTTATGAACGTATCCCGGTAGGACAAAGGGTAATTTTAGAGCTCGGCACAAGCGGAGTGCCTCATGTCAAGAAAAAGGATTTTATGGACCCAGCCCGGCGGGACAGAGGATAATTTTTAACTTGGCTACGGCGGAGTGCCTCAGGCCAATGAGAAAGGCTTTATAGACACAGCCTGGAGGGACAAAGGGTAATTTTCAGAGCTCAGCAAGGGCGGAGTGCCCATGCCGAAGAAAATATTTTATAGACCCGGACCGGTGGGACAAAGGGTAATTTTTATCTTGGCTAGGGCGGAGTGCCTCAGGCCAATGAGAAAGGCTTTATGGACACAGCCTGGCGGGACACGAGGTAAACGTCTTGAGCCCGGCAAGGGCGGACAACTCATGCCAGGGAAAAGGGAGATTTACGAGCCCACATTGGGCAGGAAATCCGAAACAGCAGCGGTGTGAGAGCCCTGTTGGACAAATGTGACAATTACTGGCGTATTTGAGTGATTGCTGGCTGAATGCCGAAGGGCAATGAGAATGCATTGGCCGGGGGCATAGGACCCATACCAAGGGTAAAGGGTCAATTTTGGTGGGACAGTTGGGAAATGTCCCCATAGGATGGGAAGATGGAAAGGCGCTATGCATCCTAGTGCGCCATTTCATGTTGATAGCGGCACTGATGAAGTCCTTCCGGTCTCCATAAATGGGACGGTCATTTTATTCTCCCTAAGCACTCATCATGTAATGCCGTCGGGGATTCTCTTGCTTATGGAAGAGAGTGGGAAGGACTTACTTGCCTCAAGATTTTATTTCTTTTTTCTCTTTTTTTTTGCTGTTTTTTTTTTGAGCTGCCAACTTGGGTGGACCTAACAATGAAATGTATCTTTTTCTTTTCCCTTTCTTTTTGAACTGAACAAGGCGGGGGTATAAGAGAGCGCTCACCTCCTCAGAGAGGGGATGAGTAGTTCACTCCACCACACAAATCCCACGATGGTAGCTTTATCTGGTACAGACCCGGATATAAGGGGAGTGTCCATTCCCTCAGCTGATGGGGCCATCCGGATTTTTTTCTCATTTTTTTCTTTTATCTCAGTCTTCTTTTTTTCCCTTATTCTTCTTTTTTTATATTTTTGTAAATATCTATAATCAAGCATGCGGGATGATGCTTAGATGTTGGCTTTAGCCGAATTTGTTATGGACATCTGAGGCAGTGATGTCGCGCGGGGCTGCTTTCCTGAAGACAGGCATTTGATGTGGACGTGACGGATCCACCTTGTATTCGCCCATTTATAACTCACCTTTCTTGATTAGGCCTTCGATGATGCCCTTGAACACGTAGCAATCCTCGATAGGATGTCCTGCTACTTGGTGATAAGGACAAAAGTGTGGATTATCTTTTCTTGTGGAGTTCCCTGGTCTCTTCAGCTCCGGAAGTACCACTTTGCCGCATTTAGGGCCCACTCAAAGAGTGTCGAGGTCTTATCTTTTGGGAATGAATAGGGCTTCATCATTTTACCCCTTAATGAGACCCCTTGTGTTTCCAGTGTGGCGGAAGTAAGGTTAGCTCCCTCTTTTGTTTTCTTCTTTTGCTGTTCGGAAGCTTCAATGTTTGAGGTGTAACCTTCTTCTTGTGCTGGTTGTTTGCTGGCTGGCTTATTCTTTTGGCCCGAGCTTGTGAGGCTGGACAAAGCCTTGTAAGGACCGCTTCGGCTTCTATTGCGATGTCACTTAGATATTCAAAGGTTGTCACTTCAAAGTCAATGACCCATCACAGAATTTTCATCTTCAGATTCTCTTTGCAGATTTGGACGGACTCCTTGTAATTTGGCGGGTGCCTACATCTTTCACGAAGGCTCCTCCATCTGCTTATGTAGTCCCTGACAGACTCATTATTTTTTTGTTTGGCTGCTTGTAATTCGGCTCAGTGATTTCTTCTTTAGCCGTCTTTGTATTCATTGTTTGTTACGCCTTTGGCTTGTCCATTGTGGCTAGACCCGCTAATCTCAGGTGTAAGGTAGTTGGCTGCATATGCGGCCTCATCGACCTCATTGCCAGAGATGCTTTAGTTTCCCCCTGACTTACCTAGGGGACTGTGGGTTGGAATGGCTGAGGGAGGATGCCCCCTGAATGATCATGTACTATTCGGGGCATTGTTGGCCGCGTTGAAGCTTCTGATGAGCTAGCACTGTCTTGGGCTGTCGCATATAGATGTCATATCAATTGTGACGTATATGGCTTTATGTTCATTTCATTCAGCTGCTTTTGTAGCATTTCAATCTCCTGCTGCTTCTGGTGTAGTAGTGCCATTATGGCAGGGTCTTGTAAGAAGGGACCGGGAGTGCTACTGCCTTCCGCCTCCGGTTTGCCTGAGATAAATGGCTTCCTGCCATTATTGCCAGATATAGTTAGCTCCTTTGAGATGAACTCCTTGTGTTTTATGCTTTAAGGTGGTGGAGGAATATGACATTTAGCCTTCTTATTAGCTGGTGAGTGTTGCTTTGGCATTTTCCCAGACCTGGTAGATAGGTGAGAGGCAGAAGCTTTAGCTGGAGTTGCTTCCTTTGGCACAAAGCAAATTTCTTCATCTTCTTCATCAGCAGTTTGTGCCTTGCTGGAAGATGCTGACAATGTGTTACAGGAGAAAACAAGATTTCTCCTTTTAGCCTTTGCACTCTTCTTTTTATTTCCCTACATAGTTGGCACCTGCCCCACAGTGGGTTATTTGATACATTCAGCTTTTCAGCTTTTTCTTCTGTTCTTTTTGTTAACCGGTGGGACTCATTGCATCCTCAAGGGGCATGCTTTATAAGCTGCATAGGCCGATTCTTTCGCTGCTCATGGTTATCAGGCCCATTTGTAATGGCTTGCAGCCGTTCCATGGCTGAGTTGGCTTCTTCATATGTCCACGACGGGGTTTGTTTCTTCATATTGTCCGTTAGCCTTTTAATGGTTGCTGGTAGGGCTGCTTGATGGTAGATAGAAGCTATAGGGAGTGGAGTGGGATGGGCCATGACTCCATAAACCCAGACCTCTAGAGGAAAGCGAGGTACCAGTCTTGTTTTCTTCATTGTTGGCATTGTTTGCCAGTTTCTTTGCTCTTTTTCATGTTTCAGGATATTATCTTTATAGGTGTGTCGGCTATAAGCCTCTAGCACTTCTTCAAGCAGCTGTTGATGTATAGATATCATATTAACTAAGGCCCTTGGCACAGCCATTTCATGCGAGCGTGGGGGATCAACTTTGTACTCCCCTATTTGTAACTCCCCTCTGTTCATGAAGCCTTGGACGATATCCTTGAATATTTGACAGTCTTCAATAGGATGCCCAAGAATTTGATGGTAAGGGGAGAAATATGGATCATCTCTTCTCCTGACATCATTAGGTCTCTTTGACTTTGACAGAGTAATCTTGTTATCTTGATAGCCCACTCGAATAATGCTCGAGTCTTGTCTCTTGGGAAGGTATAGAGCTTCTTTTCTTTATTCTGTTGTGGATGCCTTTCTTGACATTTAGTATGTCCATTGAGAGGAGTATTGTGTACCCATTTCTGTCTTTTTGCCCCGAGGCTAACAGTATGGACGGCTTTCAGCAGCGGTCGTTTATTAACCTACCTGGCCTGATGATTTGAGTTGACAGAAACTGAGGGATATCTTCCAAAGAAGTCTTCAATCTCTGTTGCAACATTAATCAATCGGTCAAAAGACTGGATTTCTACTCCAATTATCTTTTCCATGACTTCTTTCTTCAGATTTTATTTACATATCTACATTGCGTCCTCTAGATGCGGAGGGCGCCGACATCTCATACTAAGATCCCTCTCTCTCTTGATATATCTTGCAGTAGCTTCATCATCTTTTTGCTTGGTCGCTAATAGCTCAGCCATGGTCACCTCTGCCTCGGCGACATGGAATCTTTCTGTGAATATTCGTTGCATATCTGGCCAGTCGTCAATAGATCCAGCCGACAAGCTAGAATACCATTCAAAGGCGGGTCCTGTTAGAGAAGACCTGAAGAATTTCAACAGGTACGACTCGTCTACTGCCAAGTCGCCCATGACTGCCACATAGTGTGCAATGTGTTCTTTCGGGGAGCCTTGCCCATTGAATTTGTCAAATTTAGGCTATTTGTTGACGCCGGGTGGTAATCTTTTAGTAGCATGGTAAGCTGGATATGGCACTTCATATATGTCAAAGGGGGCGTAATCAGCACCACCCCTCTTTGGTAGTCTTTCTTCGATCATCTTTTCCACCATTCATTTATTCATCATAACGGGCACCACTGGTTAAGGGCAGAGGTGGGCGGGCTGTATTACTTGTGTGGCTGGAGTTTTAATATGAGATGGCAAAGGCTCCGATAGGGGAGCCTGCCGCTGCATTTGAAGAGGCTTTAGTTGTGCTGGCTGGAGCGACTGGGAATAATTCTGGGGAGCAACCCAACTCTGATCATCAGTTTGTAGAATGGCCTGTGAAAGAGCACCCGTGGGGTTGGAACCTCCCCGTGACGGCTCGGCTCGTGCCCCGGGTTGCTCGGGTGCCACAACATGCTCAATCTTCTCTTTCAATTGCTTCTCTAGCAGTTCTACCTCTTACTGATACCTGTGTAGTGTCATTAAGACAGCGTGGTCCCTAGTTGCTTTGCTACTGATGCCCTCGAGTGTTTCACCAAAGGCGCATCCAGATAGGGGTACCCCTTCTTCATCGGATGCCATTATTTTGGTATCGAGAGTAGCATTGTCTTCATCAGTAACCCACTTGCCCTTAGCGGCTTGCAGTAGCTCAGCCTTAGTTTTGCCTCGTCCTGTTACCGGGTCTTCTCTTTCGGCAACCTCGGCCAGCTCTTCTTGTTAATTTAGCAGGGTGCCATGTCCGCTCATTACTCCTGCCATATTACAGGCGAGGACTTGCATTCTTCTTTTATGCTTTTTGACTCCCCTTCGAGCCTGCTTAGGAGGAGTCATCCCTTCATTCGTTGAAATTCTACTCATCCTTTCATTTAGTGTTAGAATTTCAAGGCTTCTAACCCCACCTTGCTTCTCTTTTTCATTTTCTCCCACAGGTAACATCTTGTCTTTCTCTTCTCCTTCGGTCCCGATGACACGGAGCGGCCTTTGCTGGCCCACAATGGGTCTTCCGAGGCTGTGGAAATATTCCCAGACCATCCTTGTCATGTCTTCCCGACTGCGCTCCACAGAGATGGCAAAAGGTAGTGTCCAGTCCCGGACAGATGACATATATGAGAGCCATATTAGTTTAGCAGCTTGATTGAAATTCCTTGAGTTCTTGGAGATATCAGCATGTCTTGCACAGGCCTTGGTAGTGAATGGAGAAGCTGCAGCTATGGCCTCTTCCACTTGCATGACTTGATTGCCTCCTCTCCTAGGGACATCGGTAAGATTGTTGAAGTTCTGCAGGGTTGGTGTAGTGCCTCGAGTCTTCTTAGGAACCCACATCTGCTTGAATTTTGGTAATTTCAGGGTTGGCCTCCCTTGCTTGTTTTCATCAAAGTTCGCCCTTCGGCTAGCCCGCACTTGGAACCTGCTGTGAGTGGGGACAGTTGGGATGACCCGATCTAGCAGAATTTTGGCATCACGGCCATTGAAGTAGATCCGGATGCGCCCTATCATCATGGACTTCCCAGATGCTGAGAGTCGGCATTGGGAAGTAGCCGTGACTCTTCTTATTCTGAAGTTTTCTCTGTTGCCCCCAGTAGGACTCTTCTCATATGCCCCAGTCGGGCAGGTAATATGGTGAACGTGACAGCTTACGATCACCGGGCTCTTCAGCAAAGTTTTCTTGATTTGACCCTCACTTTGCGGGACCGCAGGTTTGTTGTTCATTTTCAGCTTCACAGGTTTTGAGCTCTCCTCGCCCAGAAGATCCACTAACGCGACTCCTAGGAAGTCAGGGAAGCCAACGACCGGAGGAAAGTTGCTGAAGGTAGTTGGCACGCAAGATAGCCGTGTGCAGCATGACCGACCACGATCTAAGGGCCAAAGTCAAGTTCGGATAGTCCGTTCGCCATCGCTTTAACCTGTAAAGGGGAATGACAAGACAAACGAGTAGTTAGGGTTTGAAGTAGTTGAGCGAGGATCCCATGGTCCATTTATTTTGGCGAGAAGATAAATGGAGGTTGGGTCCCATCGGGCGTGCCAGCTTGTGGGAATGGATTTTTATTTATTTGATATTTATTTATTTATTTACTTATTTATTTGGTTTGTTAATTAGGCGTGCCAGTCACTGTCGTGACAATTTATTATGCGCTCATTTGACTGATCAGATAATTATGGGTGATCGTGTCGGGACCCAAAACCCGTCGTACCATAAAGGCTACGACGTTAATTACGCCCCTCCGAAAGAGGGACAATCCTTGACTAATCGCCAAAATAAAGACCAAGGGGCCCATATAATTAAGGATGCAATTGCATGCAAGCACACACTATGATAGTACTTATTTATTAAATCGACTCCCAGCACGAGGCGGAGAACTTAGGTCCGAGGACCACTATCACGCATAGTGATAACTTCCGGTCGGGCGTAACTCGACTTTCCGCTAATCACCATTTAATATACCGGAGATTCGGATCATGCAAGCATGCAAGATAACAGTATTCAGTATTATTGTTTATTATTTGTTTAATCGTTTATTTATAACTTTGAGAGATATTTCAGTAGCACCTCCCTGTTCCAAGAGGCATCATGGCCTTTTTATTTTGAAGCTATGCATAACATTACGATGCACATACATGGACCCATGAAGTGGGCCAGGTGTGACCGTATTCGAGCAAGTTAGGAGATTATCGGGACAATGTATGCCGGGGTACGGCAAATTTGCTGTTCAGGAACCGTAGAAACACGGTTGAAACCCGATCGGGACAAATCAAGTTCAATGAGTTATTGGCCCGTGACAAAGTCGTGCTTTGACTATGGTAGGGGGAAATCCCGAGATCCAGGCACGACTTGTCGAAGCGTCATTAATATCTCATACCCGAGGTCTAGGGAAGGTGAGGGCTCCGAAGTAAGCACAGTTATGCTCATTGTTCTTTATTTATTCTTGTTATTATTTTAGACGTATGAATGCCTTTGTTCTCATTTTTTTATGTCATCCTTTTTTCATTGCTCATTTATTATTTATTTACTATTTATTTATTTATTTATTTTATATTATTCTTATATTGGTTGGATGCATCTTATAATTCCCTTTGTTAATATTTGTTTGATAATTGTTCATTTATTCATCATTTTCTTATTGTTTATTTGCCACTTTTATTCTCTTTTTTTCTTTTACCGTCACTTATTCGACGATTATTTGTTTATAGTATATTTTCCTTCCTTTTGATTTCATTCCATCATATCTTATTATATTTATATTTATTATTATTATTATTATTTATTTATTATTAAATGCACATGAAGTGTTTGTGCGTATGGTTTACTTTTTTTAAATTGCTTTTATTACCTGTATAACGTGTGTGTAGGGATTAATGTTAGTGGAGTATTAAGTGTTAATGGGCGGTTAGTATTAGTGGGGGGAGGTTGAACGTGTTTTGCATGGCTTTGCTTTTTAATACTGCATGTGTTAATCAGGCTGTTTGTATATTGATCTTTTTTATATAAATATGAACATGTGAAGTGGGGGATGGCAGCGCCGACTCTTGTGCTTTTGTTTGTGTTCAGTGGGTTTTGCTTTGGCGCCGATGGACACATCTCGGCGTATTTTTCTTCCAAAGAATAGCAGCATCTCGGTGTGGCCTTCATCTCGGCGTGGTTTTGGTGCCGAAGGGTAATGGCGCCGAGGGGAGCCCCCGTCGACTCTCCTTTTATGTTTTGTTTAACATTTTCTTTTATTTATTTATTTACTTATTATTATTATTATTCATTTCATTTTATTTATTTATTTTACTTTATTATTATTATTTATTTATTTTGTTCTATTTATTTGTTTGTTTGTCTATTTCTATTTTATTATTATTATTATTTATTTTGGTTGTTTATGTTTGTTTATTATTATTTTTTTATTTTATTTTATTAATAGTTCGACAATTAATGTAGCAAAAATCCGACAACATCTCCCCTGTACCCGGAGGGTTGATGGGGTATATAGGAAACCGTCCACGGAGAGCCGAGACGGAATCCCTAATAAACGGGCATACCGGAGCCCGGGAGCCGAAGGGGCCAAAATCCGATGGGGCCAATGTTCGCCATAAGGCGATTTATTTAATATCCCCGGGATGGGGCCATGTATATATACTACATATCACCCACAGACACATATAAAAAATGAATGGGTGAATGTATCTGAAATATACATAGACCATATATATATGTATCAGATATATTTATTCACATGTGTACATATTCATAAATAGATGAAAACACCATGTCGGCATGGATGGGTTGTGCATTTCGGCGGCCAGAGAAAAAGGAACTCAACGTGATGGGATTCGGGGCGACGGCCTTAGTATAGGGGGATCGTCCTAGGAGGACTGGAGGAGAGGTGGTTGGCGCGGGCGATCGTCGGCGAGCCTCCCACTCGGCGCAGAACCCGCGCCGAGAGAGCACCGCGCCGGGAAAGCAACTAGGGCGCTGACAGGGGAGGATAAATTCATCAGCAGAAGGTCTAGGGATACCATGTGGCCATATCAATGGGAGATCTCATAATGATTGTGTTCCCCTTTGTATAGTGGGCAAAGGGCCATGAGATAGTTTGTCTCAGGTCTCTGCCACACACCAGGGGGTTAATTCATCAGTTTGATGAAAACATCACACGATATGATGAAGCAAGGATCGTGAATGAATTTTGCAAGCACCTCCCCTTATTTTGGACTATGCCAAAAGGGGAGTATAGGTCATCCATCCACGGAGTGCCGAGATGGAAGCCAAAGGAAGGATGGGCGTAGCCCGAGATCCAAGAGGATCGTAATCTAACGGGACAATGTCCACTCATCGTGGTATTTATTTATATCCCCTCTAAAGGGGCCATAGGAGAACATACAGTGGCAGAACTCCACAGGCCAGCGGGGTGACAGAATGTAGGGGGAGTTAACCCCATTGATTTAGCTCCCATGGGCTTGAGTAGAAGATTGTTGCTCCTCTCCTGGATGATAGGGCTTCATGCTGAGGGTCATAAGGCTCGGGGGCTCCTAAGGGTATCGGCACGAAAGTGTCTTGGCGTGGCTGACCTCGGCGCGACAGGGAAGGTATGTAGGTCTCGGTGCGCTAGAGGGTGAATGGCCAATCGGCGCAAGCAGCACTCGGCGCGGAACTTGCACCTAGGGAGGGTCACGCCGGGAGGCCATTCAGGGGCCGATAGAAGGTTTCTGAGGGTTTTGTGAGGTCGAGGGTTCTAGGGGTTTGGAGGGGTTTTGAGCTGAGGGTTTTAGAGGCTTTATCTGAGGATTTTAAGGAGTTCTATTCAGGGATTTTGAGGTGCTAGATCCTCACTGGGAGCTAGATCATCGATCAAATTCCATGAGGTTTGATTCGAACATATCCCTCTTTACCTCACAAATGAGAAGCCATGAGATGGACTGTCTTAGGCTCTCATCGTGATTATGAGGTTGAGAATACAGAGACGATGCAATAGAAAACACTCAGATGATCTGAGGGATGTGCGCGTTGTGGAGCCTAATCTATCCACAACAGTTACAGAATGCAGTAGATTTCAGAGGGGCAGAGAGAGAGAGAGAGATAACTCCATAATCTCATGTTTCATTTCATCGCATAGAACGCATACATTTCCAGCACAGAGTGGAAAATTAGACTACGAGAATCTAAATACAGATGATGCCCCCTTGACAACCGGGCTACACTGGAATTTGATACTATCAGAAGAACGGCGTTCGGAAGCTGACCAAACGAAAGAAAACAGATTCAAATAAAAGATGGGGAAGGGAGAATGTAGCCCCTTAGGGCATTTGACAAACTACCCCACCTTGAATCTTCTCCCCCGAGCTTCTACAACTCTTTCTCTCTTCAGATCTTTTGCAGACTCTCAGGCTCTCTTCCTTTCAGTGGCTACTCTAGCTTTTTTTCTTCTTCTTATCTCCTGATCCTAATCCGATGATCCTCTCTCCTGTTTCTTCTTCCCTTCTTCTTCTTCTTCTTCGAGATGGAGATATATATATGGAGGGGTGAGGCTCTGCATCCATCGGCGCCTAGAGGAACTAACGCGCTGGTTGGTATTTGCGTGCTGATTGCAATCCCGTGCCGACTCATTTCTGTGTCGGTTTACTTCCGTGCCGGTTCACTCCCGTACCGGTTTCATTTCCGTGCCGGCTCACTCCCGTGCCGATTTCAGCAAATTTCTTAGCATCCTTTGACCCATTTTTGTTTGTTTAGGACCATTTGTGCTCATTTCTCATTTTGTGAGGGTTGACTCATCGACTGACTTGTCTTGCTGTCCGAGCTTTTATCTTGTTCGTTCGGGGATGGCCCCGAGCCTTTTCTGAGCTGTGAAGTCTTGTTTCAGCGGTTGTCCATTGGAGCCGGTCGTCTTTTCTTTTCTTCTCTTTTTATTTTGTTCTTCATCTTTGTTCGGCTTCTGCCACTCCTTTCCTTCTTTCCTTTTCTTATCGGCATAGGGGTACTTCGGCCAGGGCTCCGTACTTGCAAAAGCAAAAAGTTTATGAAATGTCAAAAATATTTTAAGTGTCAACATCATCTTGCTCCTATCTGCTGGTGATAATTGAATTTCGTTATATCTGTTTCATTACTTGTGACAGTTTCATTCCTTAGGACTTTACATCCCTGAGAGCTTAGCAAATGGATGCTAGAGGGTTAACTGTTGGGGGTCACTCTACCAGCAAGCCACCATTCTTTGATGGCTCAAATTATGCTTACTGGAAGAGTCGCATGGAGGTCTTGCTTAGGGTGAAGGACTATGAAATATGGAAGGTAGTCAGTAAGGGTCCCTTTGAATTACCTGAGGACGAAGATGTCTGGACTAGGGAGCAGATCCGTAAGTACACCCTTAATTGGAGCGTTGTAAACGCCATGCAGTGTGTTCTTCATTCCACTAAATTCTCTAGAATTTCCTCCTGTTCCACTGTTAAGGAGATGTGAGATAAACTAGAAGTCATATATGAGGGGACGTCTCAGGTTAGGGAGACTAAAGCCAACATGTTAGTCTCTAAGTATGAGACTTTCAAAATGAAGTTTGACAAGTCCATATCTAAAATGTATGCCCGTTTGATGGTGCTCACTAACAGTTTAAGAAGTTTGGGAAAAGTGTATGGTGAGTACGAGCTGGTGAGAAAAATCCTTAGGTCTCTGACACCTGTCTGGCACACCAAGGTCACTGTAATGGAGGAGTCTAGGAACCTTGCAACAACATCAGTAGATGAACTCATCGGTTCTCTCATGACTTATGAGTTGAATCTTAAGAGGGTCAATGAGTCTGAAAAGAAGAAGAAACCCCTGGCTCTAAAAGTTACTTCCAATAACAAAGGGTCATCTAGTGAGCACAGTTCTTGTAGCTCTGAAGAAGATCAAGATGAATTCGCCATGCTCACTAGGAAGTTTAAAAAATTTCTTAGAAGGGAAGGAAAGGGGTTGAGGAGGAAATATTTCTCAGGGAAAAGGCAGTCAAAATATAAACCTGAAACTGCCAAGAAATTTGACGGGATTGTGTGTTACAATTGCAGGAAAGCAAGATATTTCAAGATAGATTGTCCTGAGTTAAAAGACAAGCAACCCAGAAGGAAGAACAAGAAGGGAAGGGCTATGATTAGCACTTTGAGCGACGAGGAAGAAGGAAGTTAGAGTAGCTCCTCTGACAGTGAAGAAGAAGGTCAGCTATGTCTTATGGCGAATTGGAATGAAGAAAAAGAAGACGATATAGAGGTAACCTCTCCCTTTGAGAATTTTACTCATAGTGATTGGGAAGAGGCATATGTTGAAATACTTGATAAATATGATGACATGCATAGGGAGAACATGCACCTGAAATGAAAAATCAATTCCTTAGCTAATGACACAACTTTGAATGATAAACTTGCATGTCTGGAATATGAAAATCTTAATCTAAAAAACTCTCTTGATGAAAATAAAAGTGATAGAATTATTTTGATGGAATTGAAAGTAGAAAATGAAAACCTAAAAAATACCATTGATGAACTCAAAATTAGAATGCAAAAATTTGAAGAAGAAACCAGGATTGCAACTGAGAAATATGATGCAGTCAATAGTGTAAACACTAAACTGAAAAAGACCATTGAAAATTTGGAAAAAGAAAACAAGGATGAACAAAACTCCCTTGAAGGCATGACACAGGGATCAAAAAATCTTAATGCCATCTTGGGGATAAAAATAAATTTCAGAAAGGAAGGTTGGGGTTTTAACCCAACTTATAAGAAAAGGTTTGATGTTAGGGCCATCTCCTTTGTTGCTGAAAAGGGGACATCACGACCTTTGATAAAAATGACCTCCGGAGAAATACAGAATAAAAAGCTAGTTAAAAATATGGAGAAAACCAAGCCTAGTGCCAAGGACAAGGGCAAAGGAAAGGTAGAGGTATCTAGGGGATCTTTCTCACACACCTCCACACTTCTGACCAAAGGACAAGTTAGGGGTCAGACTGCTAAGGTTAGAGTCCAAGGAAACCCCAAGGTCAAAATAATCCAGCTTCAACAGAAAGGTCAACGCAATTTTCACATGAGATCATTGCAGCATTTCCAGAATTCATACTCTCATCAGATGTATTGACCTCACCCTTGGAATTCCTATGTACAACCTAGGGTTGGAAATTTCAGAAACCTGAATCATTATAGTTTTGCCCATTTCATGTCTGATCAGCCAAGGGTGTACAATGCACACACCTTTCCCAATGCCTGCTGGACTAATCATTGGCACAGAAATTCTCATAAGAGCTATATAAAGAAAATTGCTACAGCACATCAACAATCATCACAAATTAAAAGTGACAAGAAAAGATAGACTGTGTAGAAAAATGAAAAATCCACAACTCAAAAGAAGACACAAAAATAAGTGTGGATACCAAAACAACTTTTATCATGCTTGCATGTGTTGAGTGATGTTATGGGGCCTAAACAGCTTTGGGTTCCCAAATTTTCCACCTGATTTTAGTTCCAAGCATGCCTGGTAGCCAAACACAACAAATGGTATCTTGACAGTGGCTGTTCCAGGCACATGACCGGGGATAAAGAAAAAATTTACATGTTGTTGAAGATAGATGGTGGTCATGTGACATTTGGAGGTAATACCAAGGGTAAAATCATTGGATCAGGAAAAGTTGGTAAGTGCTCTTCATGCTTTATTGAAGAAGTTCTATGAGTTGAAGGGCTAGTTTATAATTTACTCAGTATTAGTCAACTTTGCGATAAAGGCCATAAAGTTATTTTTGATTCTCTTACATGCACCATTTTTGAAGCCAACTCTGAATCTATGAAATTTACTGGCAAGAGAGTAAATAACATCTTTATGGTAGATTTAGATGATGTAGCACACACCAATCTATCTCACACGTTCAATAAGGATGACTTATCCTTCTTATGGTAGCGTAGGATAAGTCATGCCAGCTATAGTGTGCTTCATAAACTGAATAAACATAGCATGGTGAAAGGTCTTCCTGAAATTTCATTCAAAAATGATAATAAAATTTGTGAAACATGCACCCAATGTAAACAAACCAGGAAGTCATTTAAGTCTATAACTGAAAATCTATCTTCTAAACCCTGTGAGCTGATTCACATGGATATATTTGGACCAACTAGATCAGTCGGTCTGTCAAGTAAAAGATATGGATTTTTGTTAGTTGATGACTTTTCAAGATACACGTGGGTATTCTTCTTGTCTCATAAGAATGATGCTTTTTGGGGAATTTCGGGAGTTCTTTCATAAAATAAAATAGACATATGAACAGTCTATTCTAAATATCTTGTCTAACTATGGTGGTGAGTTTGAAAACTCACAATTTGATGATTTTTGCTGGGAAAAAGGGATTAACCACATGTTCTCATCTCCAAGGACTCCCGAGTAGAATGGGGTAGTTGAAAGGAGAAATAGGACCCTGGTGGAAATGGCTAGGACAATGCTGGTTGAAAAAAATCTACCTAGAAAGTTTTGGGCTGAAGTAATTAACACTGCATGTTATATCATTAATAGAGCCCTGGTAATACCTTATACTTAGATGACTCCTTATGAAATTCTAATAGGTAAGAAGCCTTCTCTAGCACATTTCAAGGTTTTCGGTTGTAAATATTTTATTCATGTCAATTCTAAACGACACCTTGATGAATTTGAACCAAAAAGTGAACGTGGAATTTTTCTAGGTTACTCTGAACAGTCTAAAGCCTATAGGATATATAATCTCAATTCTCAAACTGTTGAAGAATCTCCTCATATAGTTTTTGATGAGTTTGAAAATAAAACTGACATCAGATTATCACTACAAGAAAAATCGCGGATAGCGACCGACCTAGCGGTCGCTATTCAGTCGTAGATCGGTCGCAAATCTGCATTGCGACCGAACAGATACTATCTAGCGACCGAATATGTCGGTCGCTATATAATAGTCGCTATATAGCGACCGACATAATTCGGTCGCAGTATCAGTCGTTATCAGAGACCGATTATAATCGGTCGCCTGACCGGTCGCTAATAATTCGGTCGCCATTCAGTCTCTATTCGGTCGCTACATTTGTTGTATTTTAAAAAATAAAATTAACCTATCGGATTAAGTCGGTCTCAATTCGGTCGCTATTCGGTCTCGAATTATGTTGTATTTTTAAAAATAAAATTAACCTATCGGATTTATTCGGTCTCAATTCGGTCGCCAGTCAGTCTCTAAATTTGCATTATTTTTTTTTAAAAATTTATTTAAACTGATAAATAAATTACCTGATAAATAACAAATTCATAACATAAATATAAAATCAACTACACAGACAACAATATCGACAAATCTCAAATTCATCACATACAAACACCTGATAAATAACAATTTCATAAAACAATAATAAATCAACTACACGGATCACAATCTCCACGAACCTCAAATTACACACAATTAAAATAAAATCACAAATTAATCATACATCCATAATAATAAAATGACAACATACACAACTAAAATAAAATCACAAATCCTCCACATATGTCTCATCCTGGTCGTCGTCTCGTCCAACATCATCCTGGTCGTCGTCTCGTCCAACATCTCGCGACGAATGATCCTGTATATCATTTAAAAAAATTATAATCAAATCCTTAATAAAGAAATCAAGCATTAACAAGACTTAATAAAGAAATCAAGCATTAACAAGAGTATGCCAATAGTTTAAGCCAGCTCATTTTCATATATATAAATACACACACACAATATAAGTTCAAATTTCATCTTGTATTTTAAAAATGAAGTTTGAGCGCCGAGCTCAAACCGGGCATCCGATTTGGATTCCGTCAGTTCTGACAAGTCACTTTCATCTCCCCGGTCGTATTGGAATGATCGGCACGGCCATCCGACCGGTATTTCGAATTTTAGACCCCCGGACCCGTCCTAACAGTTCATTTGAACTAAGTGTATTTTAAAAATGAAGTTTGAGCGCCGAGCTCAAACCGGGCATCCGATTTGGATTCCGTCAGTTCTGACAAGTCACTTTCATCTCCCCGGTCGTATTGGAATGATCGGCACGGCCATCCGACCGGTATTTCAGATTTTAGAACCAAATGCCCCGTCCTAACAGTTCATTTGAACTAAGTGTATTTTAAAAATGAAGTTTGAGCGCCGAGCTCAAACCGGGCATCCGATTTGGATTCCGTCAGTTCTGACAAGTCACTTTCATCTCCCCGGTCGTATTGGAATGACCGGCACGGCCATCCGACCGGTATTTCAGATTTTAGACCCCCGGACCCGTCCTAACAGTTCATTTGAAATAAGTGTATTTTAAAAATGAAGTTTGAGCGCCGAGCTCAAACCGGGCATCCGATTTGGATTCCGTCAGTTCTGACAAGTCACTTTCATCTCCCCGGTCGTATTGGAATGACCGGCACGGCCATCCGACCGGTATTTCAGATTTTAGAACCAAATGCATAAGTTGCTGCTTCTCGCTGCCTCCATTCAGGTTTGTTAATGTTTTCTTCTATGAATGGCATAACAAGAGGCACAATGTCATCTCCCACGGTCCGTGCAACCAAACCCAAGCATGTTCCTCCAGCCATTGCAAGATTCCAAACTCCTTCATCCTGATCTTGGTCGTCTTCTTGCTTAAGGAGTGTCTCCAACAGCATAGGGACAAGCGCAGGTAGTGCCTGCTTGATAAAATAAAAGCAAGGGGTGTCAGAATCAGCAGAAAAATCCCCTCCATATTCATCTAAGATGTCAATCTCTTCATCGCATATTGAGCTCCAGAATTCAATAGCTTGTAGAGCAACAGGTTCCTCATCTTCCCTCACAGCTTTTGCAGTGATGTTAAATATGTCCTGCATATACGATGCAAGCTTCTCATAATACATGGAGGATATGGAGACCAAGCATTCGAATGCAGCCTGCCGTATCTTCACCTCAGGGGACAGAGTAGCTTCACAAATGACTCTCATGATATAATCCCTCTCCATATCATTCCCGAAGTTTGCCTGAGCAAATCCCAAAGAATTATGCAGAGCTCGAGTTGCAGCCAGCCTAACATCAATGTTTCCCTCAGAAGCACTCATGCCTTGAACAACCGCTGTCAATATCTTATTGACTTGCTCTTGATCAACTTCATCAGGGGAGACTTCTTCACACATGTAACCTAGGGTGTCCAAAGTTGCTTGCTTAACATCTGGCTGAAGTTGGTGAATATTTGACAAGAGAGAACTGATAAGTTCAGGCCATTGATTTTGAGGCAACTCAATACCAACAATCTTTGCAACAACTTGAGATGCAGTAGATCTTGCATCAATCACCGGTGAAGAGAGAGTCTGTAGTAAACATCCTTTGACCTGGGCCCTAACAGCTACATCCAATGATAACCATCTCTGCACATGCTCAAATTTTCTGTGTTGCTCCTTTGCATCCAGGGCATTTTTGAGAATCAAGCCTGCCAATTTACGGCTAACAACAGGCTTGTCATTATTTGCTAATTCACTCGAAAGAGATAGCAAGAACCCAGTAACATTTTGATCCTGAAATTGTTTTAAACTTTCCTCAGCATGCTTGCGAACCGCTGAATCTATTGACTGTGCATTCAAAAGAACTTGGGTAACTTCCATAGCCATTTCTGTATGGTATCTTCTCCGCCTTTCCCTTGCAGGGATACGCCCCAATGGCGGCCGCCGCCGACTATATATAATATCCTTCACTTCTTGTAACTTATGACCTATGCTCCTTTGTATGAACTGCCCTTCCTTTGCTTAGAGGTGCTGTTCCTGGCTTCCTGCCATGACAGTTACCAGACTTTGGGGAGATCTTTTCACCTAAATTGGCATATTTTATTCATGTCTACATGTTACTTTCCTTATATTATTCTAGCTTTATGAATATTTATAGATCTGTATCCTCCCCCACTCAAGTGAATAGAATTTATACATATCTTTTCACTTTCAGTTCTAACCAAAATCTCTATACACCTATGGAAAATCCTGCAGAACAGTCTGCCTGTTGATTCTAATATCCAGAGGATAGGTGTAAGATGATATTTAGAGTTAAGAAAATGATATTTTCCCCTCCTCAATCTAAATTACGTACCCTTCATTTATCCACACTGCCCGCATCGTCTCATTACAACAGCCCTCCCCCTCATGATGACTCGCCTCGTCATCAGCACGTACTATACGAATTAAATAGTATAAATAAAACAAACTATCAAAAAAACATAAATATGCAAATGAACATACCTGACTCAGCTGGGGGAGGTGTAGATCCACTCGCCATGTGTGATGGCGGTGCATAGGCCGTCAATGTACCCGTTGTCAGTGGTAACGGTGCAGAGGCCGTGGGTCCTGTAAGGATAAGAATCAGATAACACAAAAACATAAAGAATTATTTTAAACAAATACTCAAATGAATTATACATGAAAGTATACATACCTACTACCGGTGGTAGCGGTGCATCCCTCGGTGGTAACGGTGCAGAGGTCGTGGGTCCTGTGAAAATAAGAATCAGATAACACAAAAACATAAAGAATTATTTTAAACAAATACTCAAATGAATTATACATGAAAGTATACATACCTACTACCGGTGGTAGCGGTGCATCCCTCGGTGGTAACGGTGCAGAGGTCGTGGGTCCTGTGAAAATAAGAATCAGATAACACAAAAACATAAAGAATTATTTTCAACAAATACTACAATGCATTATACATGAAAGTATACATACCTACTACCGGTGGTAGCGGTGCAGAGGTCGGTCGTAACGGTGTAGAGGTCGTGGGTCCTGTGAAAATAATAATCAGATAACACAAATACATAATGAATTATTTTCAACAAATACTACAATGCATTATGAAGGGAAAGTATACATACCTACTACCGGTGGTGAAACGGAAGTAAATCTCCTCCCGCTACCCTCTCCCCTCCCACCTCTGGGAGTCCCACGCCGTCCTCGAACCATATCTTCAACTGGTAATAAAATACATGCATATTCATCAAATAGTGAAAGAAAGAAAGTTACAGAGTATTAAAATTCCCAGATAAAATTGTATACCATTAATCAAACATTCTCCATTTCTTCTTCAGATGTTGGAGATATAACAAATTCAGCATTCACATCTTCATTATCAGATTCATTTTGATCACTAATATATTCCTCCTCTTCGGAGTCCCCCAACTGTATTTCTGGTTGTTCTGGATCGACTTCCTCCACTTCATTCTCTTTAGATAAAGACGGTGCCTCCACAGATTCATCACTAGAAGCAGGCAAGTCTACATCATCACCCAAGTCTGATTGAAAGAATTCGGCATTCACATCCAACTGCTCTGTTTCAGTCAAATCCAACTCATAATCCGGGAAAAGCCTTGTCTTAACCTTGCAAACTGCCCACCAATCATTTCTTTCTTTATTTCTAGACGATGGATACTTTGTATAATAGACCTGCTGGGCTTGTGCGGCCAAAATGAATGGATCATAAGTATTCAATTTAGACTTATGTCTGATATCGACAATCCCATATGTTGTGTCATTTCGAACAGAATTAGGATCAAACCAATGACACTTTAACAGAAATATATGGTTGTCATCTCCGAGATATTGCAATTCTAAGATCTCCTTAATAATACCATAATAATCACATTCGTTTTCATTATATGTACTTCCTTTCACACATACCCCGCTGTTCATTGTTGACTTATTCTGCCCATATTGTCTAGTGTGAAATCTATACCCATTCACAATAAATGCTGGATATGTACGTGCAACTTTCGATGGGCCATAACTGATCACTCGAATTCTTTGATCAGTAATAAAATCATTTTCATAAGAGGCAGTGACATGCCATATGCCTAAATGCCCATGCTATTCTCTTGCTTTAGATGTGCCGGTTGACCCAATTCCAAATTTCTTGTGCACATTGATAATGGTATGTAAGGGGGTTTATTGATGCAAACTATTGATGCAATTGGTTTAATGCATGTGCGTTGTTCCACCAAGCTTGTGAAATGGGTAGGCTGCTCTGTCCTGAAGGTTGGCCAGCAGGGAGTATAAAAAAAATGCATGAATGTTCAAAGATCAAGCCCTGCACCTATGCTCCATGAATTTGATCATGCATGGGGGTTCTTTTGAAGTTTGGATTTATACTTGCAATGCATGGATGCCATCTTGATTTAGTAGTGCAGATGCATGAGAGTGGCTTTGATCTATTCTCCTTCACATGGTGTATGTAGTTCTGGACAATGGACCGTGCTAAAGGGGCGCATTGGTCTTATGCAGATCCCCGTACAAAAGGGGGACAGACAGGGTGCAGCCCTGAGGGGGTCGATCCCCCCTTGCAGCTCTTCACTAATTCTGCCAACTTCGAATACCCTTCACCCATAATCTCTATTCCCATGGGTAGCACCTTGCAGTTTATATTTTTATTTCTGTAAGCTTTGATGTCAATTCTCTCCTTTTTTTGCGACAAGCATTTGTTCAGGCTCTGTGCTAGCCTCAAGCTCTTTCCATATCTTGTATGTTTCCTTGGCTTAAGCTTTTCCATAAGAGGATCAGATGAACCCAGTTTCATCACTGTATTGATCAGCTCGGATTTAGATTCTTGTTTGATAGAAAGAATTTGTGACTCCTTCTCTTTCTAACTGCTCTGAAGTGTACCCTTTGTTAGCCCCTTATTCTTTTGACTCAGTTCAGTAGTCTTGTTATAAGCCGGAAATTGGAGCTGTTGAGGATGTGACATTTCAGCTAGATAATCCTTGTTCTCTAATTCCCGTTCTGGAGCTATATAAACAACGCCAGGCACATATATTTGCTTACTGTGGAGCTCTAGATTGTAGCATCAATATCTCAGCTTTCTCCAAGAAGATCAACTGTTCTCTCAAGATTATCTCTGGTAGAGGGTCCTTTACCTAGTTCTACCATCAATACGTTGGAGTCTTCAGCCGTGGACTTAGGTTCAATTTGAAGAAGGTTTTCTGCAGGCTTTCCTCCGTTGGCCGATTCTTGAGAATTGACTTATCTGCATTGCATTCATTGTAGTTGTTTTCATAAACCTTTAACTCCATTATCAATCCTTCAAATTCTGCAAACCTCTGTGCAAGAGGAGAATTTTGTCCAAGAAAAGTAATTGAGTGAGGATGGGCATTCGTGATTGCAATTGAAGCTGAAGTGGCAGATATTGCTATTGCATCATATTGAGGACATGTGGGCCTTGAGAGATCACAGGTGGTATGTGGTGCATCCTTGGGTATAAATTCTTTAGTCAATTCCAAGGCCATGTGGCAGGAACCAAGCGATTGTTGGCACTCCTTGTATGTGTAATATATAGAAGCTGGACACTGAATATTGATTATTGTAATCTGAGTAGAGACCAGAAAATGAACAACTTGAAAGAGTGGTAGGTTCCACTACATTTGAAGCTGGTGGAACTAAACAAGAACCATAGGGAGAACTCGAAGACTGTTAAAAATTTTATACTGAGCTTCCTAGATCACCTTCAGAAGAGTCTCCACACTTAGCTAAATTGGCACTGCCTTCCAAACAGGTAGCCTTTCTTGAATAGCCAGTACATGAATCCCTGTGTTCAGCTAAATGGATGTGTATTCCTGCACCATGAGTAGCAGAAATATTAATGTCCATGGTGCACCTTTCTGAATTGTAATTCTCAGTCACCAATTCACAGTCACCCTTCTCCCTCTTCAGCCAAGCCCCTTCTATAGGCACTGACGTAGAACTCTTCTTTCACTTCGGTTGGAGGCTCGGATCCCGAGCACGCCATGTTGCATCCGCCGGGCAAAACGGTGCTGGGGCCGTGTGCCGCTGGAAGAGGTTAGGGTGTGCCGGTTAACGGTTGTTTGGTGTGTGCCGGATGGGGCAGGTTGGGGTGTGCCGGGCACGGGTAGACTGGTGTATGCCGGATGGGGCAGGTTAGGGGTGTGCCGGGTAAGGGCTGGTTGGAGTGTACCGGGTAGAGGGGCAGGTTGGGTGTGCCGCGTAGGGGTGGATTGGGTGTGCCGGGTAGATGGCCGAAAAAGGTATGACGGTTAAGGGTGAATTGGGTGTGCCGGGTGGAAGGCTGAGAAAGCGTGCCGGGCAAAGGGCTGAAAGGTGTGCCGTATAGAAGGCTGAAGAGTGTGCCGGTTGAAGATGACAGGGGATAGATTGGCCATGGATGATGCGTTCAAGTCCAATGTAAATGCAGGGAATTTGTGTTCTCCCATCTTGTTATTCATGAAATGTGCGGATGAATCTTTTGGATTTGAATAGACACACGCACATCAAAGGAGCCCAACTTCTGTAACAGTTCCAGGAAGGATGTTTGTGTTTACAACTTTGAAATTTTCTTCACTGACTGATCAAAGAGGCTTTGACAACTTCCCAAGCAGAATTTACAACACTCATAAATAATAAAAGCTATCTTCAAGGGGAGATGTCTCGTGTGTGCTTGAAATGCCCATTCCTTCATTCACAATACCACTTGGTTCCAAGTGTTTGAGTAGCGGCCATCGTTTCCAAAGCAAGGTAGGACCCAGATGCAACAAATGGAAGAAACAGTGATGGATCCACATATAGCAAAAGTAAAATGATGGGAGCAACTATTTCAGTAAGAGAGTCATCTCTGCTGTATCGACCATGATTAATTATCTCCATAATAATTTTAACAAAACAAACTCATTCTGGTTTGCCCGGACAGAACCCATCCATTTGAGGCAGAGGGGGAGGCGGAGTGGGACGGGAAGGGGAGGGGGATCAGAGGGGTCAGGCCAGAGGGGGAGGGGCATGGGGATGGGAACGAGATCTGAGGGGGACGGGGGCGCAGGCCGCAGGGGGGAGGGGAGGGGAGCAAGCCGGCGACGGGGCCGCAGGGGGGAGGGGAGTAGGCCGGCGGGGGAGGGGAGCAGGCCGGTGACGGAGGGGGAAGGGAGAGAGAGAGAGAGAGAGAGAGAGAGAGAGAGAGAGAGAGGTACCTGCGGAGGGCGACGACGGCAGGGCGAGCGGCGACGGCGACTAGACGCGAGCGGCGCGGCGACGGGCTCCGGCGGAGGGGGGCTCGGGCGGGAGGCAGCACGGGGAGGGGGGCTCCGGCGGAGGAGGGGGGCTCGGGCGGGAGGGCTCGGGCGGAGGGGGGGCTCCGGCGGAGGGGGCTCGGGCGGGAGCGGGGAGGGGGGCTAGGGCGGAGAGGGGGCCGCAGGGGAAGGGGGCTCGGGCGGGAGGGGGGGGGCTCGGGCGGGAGGGCTCGGGCGGGCGGGGGTCGTAGTAGGAAGTATAACGGCATCAGCGACCGACTGGAGACCGAAGTTAATTCGGTCGCAATAATAGCGACCGATTAGCGACCGATATACATGCGGTCGCTGAAACGGTCTCGGTTATGCGACCGATTATTTCGGTCTCCGAATTGGTCTCTATTTGGGACCGACTAGCGACCGATTAAATCGGTCGCTAATTCGGTCGCTATAGCCACTTTTTCTTGTAGTGTATGCAGGGACAAAGTTGAAGGAGATATTCTGAAGACCCAAGAAGAACCAAATGGAGAATCTATAGAAGAAGCTGATGCAGATGGTTCTAATGCTCAGGGGGAGGTAAATGAACATCCAGGTAATCAGGTTACCAATGTTAGATTTCTAGGAGATCATCCTTTAGAAAACATAATTGGTAATTTGACTGACCCCCCTAGAACTAGAGCACATTTCAGAATTGAAAATGAATTGAACTCATTTGCTTTACTTTTACAAATAGAACTGAAGAATATAGAAAGTGCTCTACAGGATGAACATTGGATAAATGCCATGCATGATGAACTCAGTAAATTTGATAGGAACAAGGTCTGGCACTTAGTTCCTAAACCCACACTTGGCAACATTATAGGCACTAAATGGGTCTTTCGAAATAAAACTAATGAGCAGGGCATTATAGTTAGAAATAAGGCTAGGCTTGTAGCTCATGGGTACAATCAAGAGTTTGGGATTGACTTTGAAGAATCTTTTGCCCCTGTAGCTAGGCTAGAAGCCATTAGGATTCTTTTAGCAATTGCATGCTGTTTATGAATATCTCTCTAGCAGATGGATGTTAAATCTACATTTTTAAATATTGAAGTAAAAGAAGATGTTTTTTTAAAATAACCCCCTGGTTTTGAGTGTCTTGATTTTCTTGATGATGTCTATAAGCTTGATAAGGCACTCTATGGATTGAAGCAAGCTCTCTGAGCTTGGTCTGACAGACTGAGCAATTTCCTCACAGATGAAGGATTTTTCAGAGGTAAGGTGGACCAGACATTATTTACAAAAGTATGTGATAAAGATATTTTGGTTGTTCAGATCTATGTAGATGATATAGTGTTCGAGTCAACCAAGCCATCTATGTGTGAGGAGTTTTCTGAATTAATGACTAATGAATTTGAAATGAGTTTAATGGGAGAATTAAAATTCTTTCTTGGATTGCAGGTCTGTCAGGCTAAAGAAGGGACATTTATAACCCAAGAGAAGTATATAAATGATCTACTGAAGAAATTCAAGCTTGAGAACCTCAAAGCAATCACGGCACCAATGGGTACATCAACTAGCCTTGATGCTGACCCTGAAGGTAAACTGGTAGACACTAAACTCTACAGAGGTATGATTGGATCCTTGTTATATCTTACTACATCTTGCCCTGATATTCAATTTTTAGTGTATTTATGTGCTCATTTTTAAGCTAGTCCTAAAGATTCTCATACGAAATCTGTGAAAAGGAATTTTAGGTATCTGTCTGGCACCCTAGACTTAGGTTTATGGTACCCTGCTAAGTGTAAGTTAGACCTCATAGTTTACACTGATGCAGACTATGCAGGGTGTAGGATAGATAGGAAAAGCACTAGTGGATTTTGTCAATATCTAGGTGGTTGTCTAGTATCTTGGGCATCCAATAAATAACATAATGTTGCCTTATCCACTGCTGAGGCAGAGTATGTAGCAGTAGGAAACTGTGCAGCCCAAGTCCTCTGGATCAAGCATCAGCTTATTGACTATCATATTAACCTAGACTATATTCCAATTATTTGTGATAACATTAGTGCGATTTCTCTTACTAACAATCTAGTTCACCATTCATGGACTAAGTACATTGAGATTAAGCACCACTTTCTAAGAGATGAAGTAAACAAAAATGAGATTAAATTAGAATTTATTGAATCTGAAAAATAAATTGCTAATATCTTTACCAAGCCTCTTGGGAATGAAAGATTCAAATTTTTAAGGAGAGAACTTGGTCTTTGTAAATTTTCAGCATGAATGCTTGTTCAAATTTATATCAACACTTGGTATTCTATATCCTTTTGAATGACAATAAATGTTGCATATGTATTGTCAGTCAAAGCATGTTTGTGTGCTGCACTTCATGATTGACCCATAGGTATATCCAATGGTACGCTAGGAGAAGGGCAGATTATGTCTGTCTGGAAACCCACATCATGTGTAGAGGCTAGCCTCCACCTAGTACCATGTGTCAATATTGCATAGATTAAAACATGGCATCATTCATTCTTGTCTAAAAACTCATGCATATAGTCAGGGGGAGTTCATGTTTTAACATATATCATCATGCTTCATTCATTTTGAGAGGGGGAGTTCTGAATATGGTTTAAGTCAGGTCAGGCTATTTGTTCAATTTCCAAATAATGTTGACACCCAGAGTCAACTCCTTTGATATTGTCTGACCTATTCTCGTCCTTAGCATCAAGTTCTTGAAAAATCCTTGCAATCCTTTTTGAATCTGAATAAATGACAAACTGAGAGTCAAGTTCATTAATCTAAGCTGCTAAAATCAGATATCTTTTCTTATAAGAAGCAGTGATGTACCTTGAATGAATTGCTGGTTTAAACTTAATGAACTTTAGAGACTAAAAACTAAACTCAATGAAAAAGGATTGTGAAATACTTTTAATAGTGCTCAACCATCTTCCACATTTCATGTCTAATTGAGTCTTTCAGAATTTAAATCTATCTAGACTCAGGATAAATTGGTTGAGAAAACCTGGACATATGTATTGTTCTTAAACAAAACTTTCTGAAAATCAAATGGGCAGCTGTGTCAAAATGATAAATCAAATGTGCTGAAGGCAGAGCAATGGCCAAATGTACTGAGAAACTGGGATCCTTGTCAAAGACAATGTGAACCTATGTCATGAGGCCTCCTGGTTAACTCTGTTCAAAAAAAATTTAAAGGTTAGTTTCATTAAGTAACTAGGGGTACTAGCATCTCATAAACGTATACCCTTATGCAAAAAGGTGAAAACTATACCTAAGACAGGATAGTAAACGCTGCTGAGTAACTAGGGATACTAGCGTCTGATAAACATGTACTCTTATGTAAAAAGGCAAGGTTTATACTTGACTATTCTAAAATAGTAAAGAAAAGAAAAGAAATGTTGGTACTGTAAATTTATTTGAGTCAGAACTGTGCAATTTGTTTAATCTCAATACATGATCTGGTCACTCCTGATATGCCTTGATGTTTAGATAACTAAGATGAAGTAAGATAAAATCTGACATGCCTTATGTTTCTTTGGTTCTTCACTACTAAGAGTTCTGCAGATCATTTTTCAAACGGGTGAAGTACAAACACTCTTACTTTCATGATTTTTTAAACCACATAATTTCCAGAATGGATTGTCTAAATTCTTATACTAGAAAAATATGTGCTCAATTTGCTTGATCAATGAAAGATTCATTAGTTTGTCAATCGGATTCCCTCAGCATTGTGATACTTTCCTTTGACCTTGGTATCTCTTTATCAGTCTTTTTGCTAATGGCAAAGGGGGAGAGCTTTTGATGAGCTTTAGATGGATAGCTGTGCATTAGGGGAGAAATGTTCGATGCTGCATTTTCTGCATAGTGTGCATATTTCTGGATCTCTCTGGATCTTAAATAAAATCATTGATTGCCATTAAACTGTTATTTAAATGTAAGAGTGTTGCCATCATCAAAAAGGGGGAGAATGTTGTGGGGAGATTGTGTGGGATAATATGTGTCATGTTATGTCTCCTTTTACTTGTCTCTCTGAATTTAATTTCTTATTAAATTTTGATGATTGGCAACAATATATTTTGTCTTTTGATTTTTGATATTGGCAATAATGATATTATGCATTCACTGTTCATTATGACAACACTGTTAGCATTTTATAGCTTCATGGGCATATGAATTTCTGTTAAAAATAAGGTCAGTGCATGTTCATAAGTCCTGCATATAAAGGTCAATGCATGTTGCATGTTTAGGCAGATGCAGGTCGGTGCACCTTTCATTAGCACATGTGTAAGGTCGGTGCAGGTTTATATATAGTCACGTATAAGGAAATAAGTCAAAGCATATTCATACATTCATTTCATCAAACAGGTTGTGCGCAGACTCATTATGTAATACAGGTCAGTGCATATGAGTGCACATGTTCATACAAGTCTGTGTATATGTAGTATGAAGGTCAGAGCACCTTCATGTAAGTTAGTACTCATATATGCCCTCATGTCTGAGCATACATGGTTAAGTCAGAGCACCTCCATTCTAGGTTGGTGCACATGTTCATTTGTAAAGCATGAAAGTCTGAGCACCTTTACATAAGGTCGGTGCACATACACATTTTCATAGCATGAAGGTCTGAGCACCTTCACACAAGTTAGTGCACATGCACTACTCTGCTCTGACAGGTCGGAGCATATGTTCAAGTTTGCATCATAAGGTCGGAGCACCTTTACTGCAGTCAGTGCATATGCATGCATCAGGTCAGAGCACACTAGGCATGGTCAGAGCACATGGTTCATACAAGTCTGAGCACATGTATTCCAAGTCGGTGCACATTGTGCCTTGTGCAAAACAAGGTCAGTGCACATTGTGCCTTGTGCAAAACAAAGTTGGTGCACATTGTGCCTTGTGAAAAACAAGGTCAGTGCACATTGTGCCTTATGCAAAAATAAGGTCGGTGCACATTGTGCCGTGTGCTAAATAAGGTTGGTGCATTTTTTCATTGTTGCATTTAGAGTCTGAGCACATCTTTGCCTTTGCACATGCATAGCATACGTCTGTGCACATCCAAAGTTAATGCTTAGTCTAAGGTCTACGCATATACCAGTTTGTGCATCTCTATGGTCCATGGACATGCAGCATCCAGGTATGTGCATGCTTTCAGGTTAGAGCATATCCTGCATCATTTGAACTAAGGTCTGTGCATCTTAGTCTGCACTTTTACCTGTGTCATAACTCAAGTCTCATAGGCCAATGCATATTGAATATCTACCTACGCTGACATAGTGTTTGATAAAATGCCTTTGTTCTGATTGGCAGGAGCTTAAGTCACTAAAGGACCCAGGATCAAACTTGTGAAAGGCAGCTTGCCTTACACTTAGCATGGTCATGTGGCTCAAAGTTTTTAACCTCATGCACATGATCCAAGTTATTGGCACGTGATCCAAGATAGGGATCTCGTCTGAAGATTCTGCCACGTGGACAGCGTAATTTCATCTTCTGACACGTGGATATCCAGCAGTTCATTCTTTCAAAACTTCTTGGGTGGGAATGTGTTTTCCACGCGCCCAATCTCTCATGAACCTTTAAATAGAAGCCTGGACGCTCAATTGAGATATATACAGAGAAGCATAAAGAAGGAGAGAATAGAGATCTGAGAGAGTCCTCGACAGAGAATAGAAGCTGAGAGAAGAAGATTGGGAAGAGCAGCTGAAGATTTCAAATATAGTGTTGCTGAAAAGAAAACAGAGTATTGTAGAGGTGATATGAGAGAGAAGAGAGATTGAGTGAGATATTTATGTACTGACTTCAGGATCAGATCTAGAGTCAGACTGCTCAATTGAGGAGCTACATTTTTTTTCTGTTCGTATTCTCTTTGGTTCTTTGATTTTTCTTTTTAAATATCATGTAAGCTGTGTATCAACAGAGCAAGCTGTAAAGCTCAGCAGGCGAGGTGGAATCCTCGGACAGCAAGCTGTGAGACTCAGCAGAGCAAGTTGTGAGGCTCAACGGTCTGGGATATATTCCCCAAAGCTGTGGATCAGCGATTTGTAGGGATATATTCCCCAAAGCTGTGAATCACCGATTTGTAGGGATATATTCTCCAAAGCTGTGGATCAGCAATTTACAAGCCGTTAGTCAGCAGAAGCCTTACTCAATTGAGTAAGGGGTGGGCGTAGATCTCTGGATTGAGATCTAACCACCTTAAAAATCTCTTTGCAGTGCGTGTGTTCTTGTGTGTGCTTCTACTCCTTATTCATACTTCTACTCATTGAATGCTTAGAACAGATCTCTGAATTTCTTATAAATTTTCATCTCTAATTAGATTAGTTCTTCAGTGGTATATCAAAAGGCTCTGTCAGAACACTGACCCTTGCGTGAGGAGTTCTCAGACCCAACCTCCACCTAGTACCATACTGAAGCAACTGGTCATCTTGCTCCTGTCTACTGGTGATAATTGAATTTCGTTATATCTGTTTCATTATTTGTGGCAATTTTATTCTTAGCAGTTCATTTTATTCCGCACTATTTTTTTTAAACTGCTATAGATTGAGATATTTTGGGGTAGATCTATTACCCTCCTCTAGATCTGCTAGTCTCTTGACTCAACAATAGGTGCCAGGTTCCTAGCATGATAGAGGAGTCCAGTGAAGAAGAAGAATGTGAAGCTACAACAGCAGAAGCAATCACCTCTCCTGACTAGAGAGAACCCCTGATGAAGTGGTTTAAACACCAAGAACTGCCCAAGCAGAGGGAAGGAAGGATCAAATTGATCAGAACAAAAGACTCTTATGAAGATAGAAACGGAGCCCTCTTCCGAACTATGGCAGATGCTAGAAGAAAGATGCTCCTCCGATGCCTGTCTACGGAAGAAGCATGGACGGTCATGAAGGAAGTTCATGCCGGATCAGCAGACGCCCACCAGGCTGGGCCAAAGATGAAGATTGAAATCAAGAAGCTGGGGTATTATTAGCCAACTATGTTCGATGACTATTGCAAGTATGCCAAGTCATGTCATAAATGCCAACAACATGTTGTGATCCCAAGAAGACCCTCGATACATCTACATCCGATGGCCACCAGTTGGCCTTTCGCCCAATGGGGCACCGATGTTGTGGGCCCACTGCCCGCGTCTTCATCAAGATGCAAATACATTCTAGCGGTGATAGATTACTTCTCCCACTGGGCAGAGGCTGTGGCTCTAAGAGAAGTGACGGGAGAGATCATAGTCAGATTTGTCCGTCGAAACATCATATTCTGATTCAGCGTGCCCGATTGAATTGTCTCCAACAGCGGAAGCCATTTTCAGAACCAGAAGGTCTACAAGCTGGCAGAAAAATTCAAAATTGATTGGAGGACGTCCACTCTGCATAATCCACAAGCAAATGGGTTGGCGGAGGCCTTCAACAAAACACTATGCACACTTCTTGCCAAGAGGGTCAGCTCTAGCAAGAGAGATTGGGAAGACAGAATGTATGAAGCACTGTGGGCGTACCATACCGTGTACAAGACCCCGACATGTTGTTCTCCATTCTCCCTGGTGTACGGCTCAGATGTAGTCATCCCTATATAGCTGGAGGTGCCCTCACTACGAGTGGCGATCCAGCTTGGATTGGTCAAAGATGGTCAAAGCAATATAGAGAAAAGACTGGAGGAACTCTCCGATCTGGAAGGACACCAGCTCAAAGCCTAGCAGAATATATAGGTCTACCAAGCCTGTATGGCCCACACCTTTGATAGGCTCGTCAAGAAGCGAGAATTCGAGAAAGGAGACCTAGTGATGGTCAAGCGAAGAGAAGTCATGGCAGCCAATCCCAAGGGTAAGCTAAATGAAAATTGGACGGGACCTTACTTGGTCCAGAAAGTCTAGGAAGGCGGGGTTTATTTCATCGTCAACCACAGAGGGGAAGTCTAATTCACACCCCTTAACGGGAGACACCTGAAGTTATACCATGCGCCACTCCCTCAGTTCGGTGATCAACTGAAACCAGCACCCCAGAATGAACAAGACTGCATCTTGGAACTCTTCACATGAATCACCAGAAAGCACCACTTAACTCGATGCCTAAGGCCTTCCCGGGGTCTCAACCTAGCGATCCGACCTAGACCTTTCATCTAAGCAGGAGAAACCTAAAATCCCTTGTGTCGGTGCCATCCCAGCATCGATGAACAACTTAACTCGGTGCCAAAGGCCTTCCCGGGGTGTTAGCCGAGCGATCCAACCTAGACCTTCCATCTAAGTTGGAGAAACCTGAAATTCCTTGCGTCAGTGCCATCCCAGCATTGATGAAACTCTTAACTCTACACCTAAGGCCTTTCCTGGGTCTCAGCCGAGTGATCCGATCTAGACCTTTCGTCTAAGTCGGAGAAACCTAGAATTCCTTGCGTTAGTGCCATCCCAGCATTGATGAACCACTTAACTCGGCGCCAAAGGCCCTTCCTCGGTCTCAGCCGAGCAATCCGACCTAGACTTTTCATGTAAGTGGGAGAAACCTAAAACTCCTTGCGTCGGTACCATCCCAACATCGATGAACCACTTAACTCAGCACCTAAGGCCTTCCATAGGTCTCAACCGTGCGATCCGACCTAGACCTTTCGTCTAAGCTGAAGAAACCTAAAATTCTTTGCATCGGTGCAATCCTATCATCGATGAACATACTTAAATCGACGGCCTAGAGCTTCCGTCTAGGCCGGATGAACTCAATTCCATTGCGTTGACGTAAACCCGATGTCGACGATGCTAGAGTACGATCCCACCACGCCATCTCAAAAAAAAATTTGACCTCTTAACATTTTCAACTCGGTGCCTAAGGCCCTTCCGGGGTCTCAACCGAGCAATCCAACCTAGACCTTTCATCTAAGTCAGAGAAACCGAAAATTCCTTGCGTCAGAGCCATCCCAACATTGATGAACCACTTAACTCGGTGCCTAATGCCCTTCCTGGGTCTCAGCCGAGCAATCCGACCTAGACCTTTCGTCTATATCAGAAAAACCTGAAATTCCTTACGTCGGTGCCATCCCAGCATCGATGAACCACTTAACTCGGCACCTAAGGCATTTCCTGGGTCTCAGCTGAGCAATCCGACCTAGACCTCTCATCTAAACTGGAGAAGCCTGAAGTTCCTTGCGTCGATGCGATCCCAGCATCAATGAACACATTTAACTCGATGGCCTAGACCTTCTGCCCAAGCCGGATAAACCCGATTCCCTTGCGTCGACATATACCCAACTTTAACGAATATCATCTTGATCGGTGTCTGACTCCCGACCAGGACTGATCGACACAACTCGCGGCCGAAAGCATCCTCATGAAGTTTAAGACTCTCACAGGGGAGTAGATGCAACGGCAGATCTCGCTCCCCTGTCTCTTGCAAACGACACCTGCGAGTGGGGGGCATTTGTTGGCATCAAAAAAATGAATAATAATATATGGGGCCATGACAGTCGTCGCCAATGCCCTCAGGGCGACCCAGCCCATAGCAGGTCAACCTATGGAATGAACGCCCCTTCACATGGGCGCCATTTCTTGGATGAGCGCCCTCTCACAGTGTCGCCAATTCTTGGCATTTTCTGGATTTTTTGAAATGATGGATTTTTGTAATCTGAAGATATGAAGATTGGGCGCCCCTTCAAACGGGCATGAATTCCTCAATGTACGCCCTTTCAAGTGGTCGCCAATTCTTGGCAATATTCGAATTACTGAAATATATGAGCCAAGTAAGCAGTGCCCGTCACCAAGGCGCCAATTTCATAAACCGCGGTCAACCCTGTCGTCGCCAATTTCACATGTTTTCATTGTACATCTTCTTCCTCGCACATTGATTGATCATAGGGGGGCTCGCATCACGCAACAGCGTGCCACCGGTCGCCCAAGACAGATGCCAGGGGACTTTCTCCCCTACTCCACCTTTCTCCCATGCCTCTCCCAGACGTGGCATCCTCCGGAGTCGCCAGCGAGGCGACGGAGCACCTGCAGCAGAGTAGCGGCAGTATGGGCAACGGCAGCACCCGCGGAAGCTCCTACAGTAGCAGGTGTTAACAAAAGAAAAGAAAGAAAGGGAGAAAGCCAAAAGGCTTCTCCCTTCGAAGATAGAGGCCCCTCTGCCTCTATAAAAAACCCCCCTATGGGGAACCCTAAGAGGTTGGACTCTTGGAATCCTAAAAAGTTGGAAGCCCTGAAGCAAAGTTTTTTTAGCAGGAAACCTGCGTTCCTGTGGGAGCGAAGTGAAGAAAGAGAGAGAGAGAGATGAAAGGTAAGAGAGATGAACCTCCCCCCCTTCTTGTTATTTTTTCTTCTTCTTCTGTATCTTCTTTTTCTTTTTTTGATTCATGTAGTCCTGATGCGTAGATGTAACCCCCTCATGGTGAAATCAGAATGCTCCTCCGGGACATATTTCGCTTTTTATGGCTTACTCCCTCCTCCTTTCTTTTCTCTGTATGAATTTCTTTGGCTTCCCTGTCACATGCATATGCATGTATGTGAATGCATACAACTATATACACATGATATATCTATCTGGTTGCCACCCCTGCTCCGATAACATGCATATATATATACACGTATATGATGTATTTACTCTCCTTCTTCTACTCTCCCTCTGAAAGTAAGATAAGAGAAACCCCTTTTGATTTTCTTCAAGCCACCCATCTGGCGATTTTATCACGGTGGCCACCAGCCCGGAGCTCACTCCCATCCATGAGTGTGGCCCCGTGTTGCCGACCATCCGAAGCCCAATATTTGTCTTCCCGAACCTCCGATTCTAGATTCTTAAACCACCCTTGGGTCGCCGGGGATCCGCTTCATCATAGCGTGTTCCCCGGTTTCTCCCCTTCGAAAGTGGATATCAAAAGCCTTATACGGTGAAAAAAAAAAGGAAGTCCACGTCTCGGTGACGAGTTCGTGGCGGCCCGTGGATCGGTGGGATTCCCTTGTAGGCTCGTCCTCGAGATCTTCGCCCCCACAATGGGTGACGGGGTGTTGTCGCTTCTACGTGCACTTAGGGGTGACGTCGCTTCACGCGTCTACCTTTTCTTTGGGGGACGTATCGGAGTCTCTCCATAGGTGCATCCATTATTACCCCCCTGGACATTCCGAGTCTAGGGGAGGTGCTGCCAAAATTTTGTCAGAATTAAAAAATTAAAAAAAATGATAATTGGACCAAGTTTAAGGACATTACAAACCAAGTCCTATCCAATGAAATAACAAAAAGATGCAAAAAAAATGAATTTGTGATGACATTTTGAACCCACGGCTGAGCCTCTGGATGGGGCTCTTGTGACCAAGAAAATGGGCGCCCACAAAGATGTCGCTAATTAATTTAATTAATGACCACTTAAACAGTCGCCGTTTAATTAATGACCACTCACAGAGGCGCTAATTCATAGAATGAGGAATCTGATACAAAGAAATAAACCTTAGAATGAACGACCACGCAAAGGGTTGCTAATTAATTAATGAACGCCCGCTTATTTAGGTGTTAATTCCTCATAAATGAGTTAAAAGAAATAAAGATAAAAAAAATAAAAAACCTACTCCCAGGTCTACGTCGATGATTGTTATGAACGCCCGCTCGCACGGGCACCAATTCTTAAAATCTTAGAAATGATAGAAAAGGAAAGAAAGAATGAAAAAACTGATGATCTGCACCCAGACCAGAGGCGCCAATTCTTAAAGTCCAGAATCTGCGCCCACTAACTGGGCACCAATTAAAAAATTCCCATAAAATGATAAAAAGATATACAAAACGAATGGAAGTCGTAAGGCAGCAATCTAACAAAGAAAAAAAATAGAAGAAGAAATAGAAAGAAAAAAATGAATGAAACAACGCGACAATAAAAGAAATGCCGCGAAAGCAATACAATAAATGAAATAAGCCTAAAACTAACAGCGATTTGTCAAGGAACTCTTCCCCTTTGACCCCACACGTAGGGGAATACCAAAGTTGCCCTTGCAAGATAAGCATGGTCGCCCTCTCATGGTCATGGCCCAACTTGGCTCCGGGCCGATATCCTGCGATGTTTTAACCATTTAACCGAGATTCCTCATTTGTTGAGACATCAAAGTTGCCATACCCCGGCATACACTCATCCCGGTATCTCACATACACCTAGGATGTTTCTCGATCCGGACCCTCGCCCGAATGTGAAATGGTCCGCATGTGATCGATATGGGTTTGAACACTGTCTTGCACTCCGATGCGGAGAATTTCAATGATTTCAACCCAACTTGCATTCTTTAATGAAAATTGATCTCTAGGCCATTTGGCCCAGTTTCTTGGCGATTAATTAGAGGTTTTCCCCTCTCCGAAGGGATGTAATTAACGTCGTGACCTTTATGGCACGGTAGGTCTTCGGTCCCGACCTGATACCCATAATCGTCTGGTTAGTCAGACGGAGCGCACCCCGGGCTTCAGACCACTCAAGTCTCGAAGCCCGAACACATTGTCACATATGTGACTGGCACACCCTCGCACTTGATAAGATGATAAAAATGATAAACTGATAAACCAATGAATGATACCCTGATATTAAAATATAAGGGAATTCCAAGTGCGTCCGACAGTCGACCCCATGGGTCGACCCCTGTTGCAGCGAGCTTTAAATCGCCCTTAGTTCAGCAAATACAGAATACACGAATGCATGTGAATTGATTGGCTTTAGCTTCTTATGCATCTTGGTCATTTCTTCTGTGCGAATTTTCTTTTCTTTCATTGCCACCAGCAAGGCAATTTTTTTGTTTATTTGGTCATCTTCTTCATTTCAAATCTGTCCTTGAATAGTTCAGTCCCATTGCTTGCGCAAGAGTGTGTTCATTACTTGTTTGATAACATGTTCAACATGTGTGCATCATTTTCTGCCTTCTTATTAATTCAACATTGTTCCCAGTGCTTTTTATTCTTGATGTGTCTGGTTTCATCATTATGGGAATTTGTTTAGCTCATGTTTTAGCATTAGTTCAGATTTTTGTTAAGTCCACAATTCTAGAGAAAATTGGGCAGCACGTCCCCTAGACCGGAGCTTTGGGGGTGAAAAATAGGAAACACATCCACAGAAATTCTAGAATGGTTCCGAAATATAAGGATGCGCACGGAAGCGGCAACATCCGAGGACGCGCATGGAAGTGGCAACGTCCTTAGAACCCGAATTGGGCATGGACACCCTAAGGACTAGCCTACAGGGTGCACCACTGACCCAGGGGTTAGCAGCATTTCCATCTCTGAAATTTGCATTGTTTAGGCTGGCCCTAAGGCCATTAATGTCCACCCCTCGATGAAGCATTCCCTAGAGAACATGCCATGAAGAAGCTGATCCCTGGGGATATGAGAGTGGCCAGACAGAAAACTCTGATCGGTGTAAACCCATAATTTATCCATTCCCCATAGTAGGTCTTAGCGGCATGAAAACCTTCAACTGAATCAATGGCAGTCTACTATTGCTCCAGTTAACGAGGTCACAGGCCATGCGTAGGAGACCGGCAAGTTTGTGCCCCGGTAGAGACATACACACACTACGGTGCAAGGAGTGGGGAGAGAACTTGCTGCAGGTGTACGAGCTTGGGAGCCATTTTAGGTAGCATTCTGCCCGGCATTCATGCAAGTAGTGTGCCGCCCGTGTATGGTTGGCTCAGCAGCCAAGGTGACGAGCAGCAGCTCCCTACTGCATTAAGATTAAGCGAGAGGGGAAAACAAAGGAAAGGCGACCTTTATCAAATCTGGGACTGAACCAAACCCTCCGCAACCCATAATCGGGGGTGACGGGGGAACATGGTCGCATCCATGAACAACACCTAGACTGATTAGCAGGAAGATATCATATATATATATATATATGTGTGTGTGTGTGTGTGTGTGTGTGTGTGTGTGTGTGTGTGTGTGTATGTATGTATCGAAGAGGTAGAAATCATGCATGTTGGATACATAGCGGAGCTGGGGCTCAAGGCAAGCGATGTGGACCTGTCCAGAGGCCTTGGGGAAGGGATCCATGAGGTTAATATTTCCCATAAGGGTGTACCCTTGCCATGGGGACCGGAGTATTGTATTGCAAATAACCCGGTGCTCCACAAGTTGAGATGAGGTTCGATTGAATAAGCTCATCCGGAAAGTGGGAGCTTAGGTTCAGAAATCCAACTTATTACAGTTGAGTGGATTATGATATGAGGTTGTCCCCATGTTCAGGCATCGTCCTTTGCTAAGAAGGAAAGGCAATAAACATGAATGGCGGAACCACAGTATGATCATAGGGGCTGGGATCGAAGGGAATCTACACAAGAAATATCCAGACTCAAACACCAAAGGGGGGATTTCTTTCATAAGGGAAGTACATCAACGTCCTAGAGCTAGCTCATCTGGGCGTCTAACAAAAGAAAAATGAAAATAAGAAACATAAAATACACAGTAGAGGAAATTAGATAAAGGAAACGGGGAGGGCGGAGCATTGACTCCTCTCCCTCCCCATGGACAACACATGTAAGACCCCAAATTCTTTAGAAATTTATTTAGAAAGTTATTTGTAATTATTTGGAATTTATTTGAAGTTATTCGAATTAATGAGAATTATCCAAATTAATTAGATTAATTAATTAATTAATAGAATAAGTCATTTTTCAACTATTTTCTAAAAATCCCCAAAAATCACATCTTGTAGAATTAATTTTGTTTAGCAACTTTGTCTTCTACATTTAAGCCTAAGAAAATCATTTATTATGCCGAATTAGTGAACTTAGTTTTCCGAACTTAACATTTAACTATTTACGGAATAGTATAAGTAATAATCCGACTACCTTAGAAAAATCTGTAAAAATAGTAAATAGATTTAGGTCGATGTAGATAACAACTTTCCTTCTGGCATTAGGCCATTGTAAATCCGTGGTAAGATCTATTTAGAGTTTAAACCCAAAAGTGCACACTTTTGACCCATACCTAGCCCTTAGTTTAAAACATGAAATTTGACCTCAATACTCGACCAAATGATCTAAAATCAAGGGCAAATGGAAGGCCACAATGTAAGGAACATTTACCCTCAATCAATTTGAGGTAAACCTAGCCCCAAAACGTGCTGCCGACATAGTTTGGTCAAGTCAAGGATTTCGGCGCCGTTTCTAAACACGTAGCTTGCAGCAGCGAATACTCCCAATTCCGAAGGCTCCAGAAGCTCTATGAGCTATCAAAATGAAGCCCTACGAGTCTTCTTTCATTTGGCTACTATGGGGTTCGCTGAAGTTTCAGATCTGGAGAGATCTAGCTCGATTTGTGGAGGTGGGTCAGCAGGCCGTTGGCTTTCCTTCATCCTTCTTTGATCCATCGATTGAGGTAGGAATTCTCAACCAAATCTTGATCATGAGTATAACAAATTGTTCCTCTCATCGAGCTCTATCCATTGGTGGCAAAAGCCCCAATTGTCATTAGGTGTCCGTGGAGAAATCGAGCTTTTTGTGAGGTGCTGTCTAAGTGTTCTTCATCCTAGGGTTTGAGTTTTCTCTCACCGATTTGAGGTAGGATCTAACAACCAAACTCTAATTAACTTACATAATATAATCAGCATGTTGTTAGCTTTCATTTAACGTAGGAAGCCCCAAATTTCATTGAGCATACTTGGAGAATTTTGATTTTTAGTCAGAGCATGTCTACAATTTGATGTATATTATGTTCTTCAAGTAGAAGCTTGATTTTCGGGCTGTTTTTGGATTAGATAACTTGATCCACATATGGCTTATAGTACATGGTTGGATTCATCATTAAGTTAGCTTTCTTTTGATATAAAAAGCCCCAAATGCCGTTGTGTATATTGAGAGAAATCTACGTTTTAGTAGACGCATGTCAATAACTAGGTTCTTCATGTATTCATCATAAATAGGTTGTGATTCGATTGAGTTTTCAGCAAATTTCTTATTTCAATCTCTTGTTTTATGACCTTAGTATGTATATTAAGAACCCTAGAGCATTTGGTTAAAATCCCAACTCATTTAGACCCCAAATCATTGAGTTTTCATGGTTTACGGAATCACCCGTCGCTTCTGGAAGTGTAGGGGTCGACCCATGGGGTCGACCCATGCACCCAGTGAAGGGGGTCGACCCAATGGGTCGACCCATGAAGTTTTTTTTTGAGGGGTCGACCCAATGGGTCGACCCACACCCAGGAAGGCTCTTGGAATGCCAGGGGTCGACCCAATGGGTCGACCCATGCCCTGTATGACCCCATTAATGATGTTTTTGACCTGGGGATCAATCCGGATCATTGGGGAATCAATCCATTCAACCTAATCACATTGAAAACTACATTTTTGAGGAACTAATGACCTATTCATGTACCCTTTTTAGTTTCAATTAACATTGGTCCATACATGCAAACTTAGTGTAAAAACACACCTTTATCATCTTCATTTCAATGCATACAAGATTAAATAGAAACCCACATAATTAGTTGTTAATGGTGTAACTAAATCTCTGTTAATGCATTCTATTTCACTCCTGTGGGAGTTGTTCTTTGTCTTATCATCTTGAATCAGCTTCTTGGCAATTGTCTTAATGTAAATGATAATGGTTAATCATGATATCTTAACTTGGTGATTAGGATTAATATGTTGTGTAGCTTGTTTGATTGATGTTGTTTTACAGTAGCGCAGCACGATTAACTCTTGTTGTGACTTGGTTTCGATCTCCTTGATGATTATATTTACCTTGAAATTCTGGAAATGAATCTCTTTCCTACGTGAAGTTGTTATTGCTACTTAGTTTAAACCTTGGAATTCTGGCCATAAACTGTGGAAGTCTAGATTCGTGGGATCTTTGATCCAAAGAAATCAATGCCTGGAAAATAATTAAGGGCTCGGTCTGGTCCTGGGAAGAACGCCCGAACACTACGTGTACCCCCGGGGAGGTGAATGACTAGGTGTGGCATTTGGCACCAGTACTTGACATGTGTTAAATCTAGGACTGTCCACTACTCTCTCCACTACTCTCTACATTACTTTCTACTACTTTTCACTTTCCACTCTTCACTGTTCTATACTCTACTTGTGGTTACTTTACTTGCTTATTACTTGGACGTGGAAATGAAATTACATACGTGCTTGACATGACTTGAATTGTCTTGATATGGCCAACTTTTTATCATTATCTCCTGTAGTAAATTCTTGTCTTACTATTCTATTCATTATATTTCTTGACCTTGCAAGATATTTGAATTCTGTTTCGTGATATCACCGTTATCTTTTTATTGTTTTTATCATTTGTAGCATGACATTTTAAAATGTAATTAAACTGTTAATCACTTATACTTGTCTGTTATTTCCTACTGAGCGTCAGCTCATAGTTGTGTTTTTCCTCCCTTTCCAGGCTTTTCAGGTGATGCGCTTACCGATGGAGAAGGGCAGGAGTGATGTCTTGAGTGTATCAGTTCTAGTGTGTTAGTAGTGTGTTATCTTTCTTTAGTTGTGTTTTGGAGAGCTTTTAGTCTCAGTCATGTTATTCAGTTTTAGTGGTTGACTATTCCAGTTGTATTAAGTTGAACTTGAGGTTATTATATCAGTTGTGGTTTGTTATTGATCATTTCGTATTCCCATCTTGTAGAACTTGTGTATTATTTTAGATTAGTTCTCTCTCTTGCCAGCGTGTCCCTAACTGTACGTCCCGATATTTACGCCTTGTTCGGGACGTGACAGTTTAGTTGGTATCAGAGCCTAGGTTTCACATTCCTAGGTTTCCTAAGTTTTAGGTTTTCTTGCATTGCATCCCAATAATCGGTATATCAAAAGGTGTTGTCCGAACGTTAGGCTACGCCTATCGGGAAGGTCGCACACTTGTGCGAGTGGTCTTCAGACCGATTACCTCCACCAGGTACCGAGTTTTTGGTCGTGTCTAGGTGCATTAGATCCGTAACCTTGTAAAAGTCTAGGACCTGACCTGGTGAGAATGGGTAGAAACTTGGGTTAAGATCGTTTCTTAATCGTGTAATTATTTGTCTTGATTAAACCTAAGTAATCTATTTCTCGTGTAGATGGCAGCTGATCGTGCTGAATGGAGGAACCTACAGCGTACGGTGCAAGGCCTTACTCAGGCCCTTCAGCAAGTAGCTCAGGCAGGAGCGGCACCGCATGGCACCGGTGATCTATACCGGAACTTCCGCGGAATGAACCCGCCTAGATTCGCTGGTTCGACTGACCCTGACCAAGCCGAGCACTGGCTAGATGAGATGGGGAGAATCTTTGAAGTTATGCAATGCACCAACCAGGAGCGTGTCCTTTTGTCCACATTTCAACTGGAACATGATGCACGTACTTGGTGGGATTCTATCAAGGCAACTCTCGGTGATCGGCAAGTTATGTGGGAATTCAAACTCTTCAACAGCAAGTATTTTTCTGATAGAGTGCAAGAGAAGAAAGCGGCAGAGTTCGCGGCCTTGAAACAGCGAGGTTTGTCCGTGGCAGAGTATGAGGCTCAATTTGCACGGCTTTCTCGTTATGCTACTCATCTCATTTCCACCGAGAAGATGAAGGCGAAGCGCTTTCTCAATGGATTGAAGCTTCATTATATCAACCAATTGGCACCGATGGAGATTTCCACTTATTCTGAGATGGTAAGGAAAGTGCAAGTTCTAGAGGATACTCTTGAGATGACGGAGAGAATCCGTGGGAAAGGCACCAAGAAAGAATTACCTACGGGTTCCGGGAGTGTCAAACCCGGGTATACCAAGAAGAGGCCTGTTAGTGGACCTGGTTCGTGGAGCGGGTCCGGATCGTGGAAGGGCAAGATGTCGAGGCATGAAGACAAGAAGCCTGGCCCTATTGTTCCATTCAAGGGCGTGTACAACTATTGTGATCGTCCGGGTCACAAGATAGAGGAGTGCTGGCGCAAGCAAGGTGCCTGTTTGCGATGTGGAAGCAAGGAGCACCGTATCCCCAATTGTCCTCTCATATCGGAACAAGCTACACCGGCAAAATCTCTAGTCTTCAAGAAACCACAAGGCAAGCTTCAAGCTTTACATGAAGATGAAACTGGGATTTCTGATGATGGCGGACTCGTCGAAGGTACCCTTACTATAATCGATAAGCCCGCATTTGCTCTCTTTGATACTGGTGCAACACATTCATTTATTTCTCAGAGATTTGCTAAGTCATTAGTTGTGGAACCTGTTTTGATGAATACTCCGTTAGAGATTTCAACCCCTATTGGCACTAGATCAACAATCCAGTATTTCTATCCTTCTAGTAAGGTTATGATTGGTGAACAGAACTTTCCAGCAGATTTGGTCTGCATGGACATGAAGGACTATGATGTAATCCTAGGAGCAGATTGGTTGGCCAAGTGTGAGGCCAATGTTCACTGTAGTTCTAGCTCAGTGACTTTTACTGGACATTCTAGTTTATCTTTTACGGGAGTCAAGCACCATAACTCTGTACCGCTCATCTCGGCTCTTCGAGCTGATAAGCTTTTGAGGCATGGGTGTGAGGCTTTTCTAGCCTTTGTTTGTGCAACTCCTGAGCAGCAGATGGAGATCAAGGACATTCCTGTTGTCCGAGATTTTCCTGATGTCTTTCCAGAAGAACTACCAGGACTTCCACCTGAGCGGGAAGTTATCTTTTCTATTGATCTTATTCCTGGCACAACTCCTATTTCTAAGGCTCCTTATCGTATGTCTCCTGCGGAACTGAGGGAACTGAAGCAGCAACTGATGGAATTACTTGAGAATGGTTTTATTCGTCCTAGTACTTCTCCGTGGGGAGCCCCTGTACTATTTGTCAGGAAGAAAGATGGTTCGATGAGGCTGTGCATTGATTATCGGCAATTAAACCAGCAGACTGTCAAGAACAAATATCCCTTGTCGAGGATTGACGAGTTATTTGACCAGATAGCGGGAGCTCAATATTTCTCTAAGATCGATCTTCGATCTGGATATCACCAGTTGCGGATTAAGGAAGAGGATATTTATAAAACGGCTTTTCGCAGCAGGTATGGTCATTTTGAGTTTGTCGTTATGCCTTTTGGTCTAACGAATGCACCAGCGGCTTTCATGCAGTTGATGAACGATGCATTTCGGCCCTATCTTGATCAATGGGTCGTGGTCTTTATTGATGACATCCTGATTTATTCTAAGAATGAGGAGGAACATGCTGAACATCTGAGAATGGCATTGCAATTGTTGAGAGATCATCAACTATATGCTAAGTTCAGTAAGTGTGAATTCTGGCTGCAAGAGGTGTCCTTTCTAGGACATATCATTACGAAGAACGGTATTTCTGTTGATCCTTCGAAGGTTAAGGCAGTGAAGAATTGGGAACAGCCTACCAGTGTGACAGAAGTTAGAAGTTTTCTAGGCCTGGCAGGTTATTATCGAAGATTTATTCAAGATTTCTCCAAGATTGCAGTACCTATGACAAGATTAACCCGCAAGGAGAATAAGTTTGATTGGTCAGATGATTGTCAGCGAAGCTTTCAGACTCTGAAGGAGTGTTTGACTACTGCACCTGTTTTGGCTTTACCTTCTGGTGAAGGAGGATTTGTTGTTTATACTGATGCATCAGGTATTGGCTTAGGCTGTGTACTTATGCAGCATGGGAAGGTGATTGCCTATTCCTCTAGATAGTTGAGGAAGCACGAAGATAATTATCCTGTTCATGATTTAGAACTTGCTGCAGGTGTGTTTGCTTTGAAGATATGGAGGCATTACTTGTATGGAGAAACCTTTACAGTGTTCTCAGATCATAAGAGTTTGAAGTATTTATTTTCTTAGAAGGAACTCAACATGAGGCAGCGGAGATGGTTGGAGTACTTGAAAGACTTTGACTTCTCGATTGAGTATCATCCTGGCAAAGGTAATGTTGTGGCAGATGCATTAAGCCGGAAGCCGGTAGCTAGATTGTCAAGTCTCATGTTACAAGAATGGAGGTTGTTGGAACAATTATCTAGTCTGGATCTTAATATTGACAATGATCGGATCTTGATTGCTCAGATTCAACTTAAACCTGAATTATTGATAGAGATCAAGTCCTTGCAAGATAATGACCCCGAGTTGGTAGAGATCAAGGGAAGCTTGAGCAGCAGACCTGACTTCATGTTGGCCGATGATGGTAGATTATTATTTAAAGGCGGAACTTGTGTTCCGGATGAGGCTACAATAAAGAACAAAATTCTTGAGGAAGCTCATAGATCCAGATATACCATTCATCCTGGAGGCACTAAGATGTACCGAGATTTGAAAAGGTCCTTTTGGTGGCCGAATATGAAAAGAGAAGTTGCAGATTTTGTGAGCAGATGTTTGGTATGTCAGCAAGTTAAGGCCGAACATTTCAGACCAGCAGGGAAATTGAAACCACTCGACATACCCCAATGGAAGTGGGAAAGCATTGGCATGGATTTCATTATGGGTCTACCTAGGACTCGTGGTGGATTTGATGCGATATGGGTGATTGTCGATCGATTGACAAAGTCGGCTCATTTCTTACCAATTAAGTCCAAGTGGACGATTGATGTATTGGCTGCCTTGTATATAAAGGAAGTGGTGAGATTGCATGGTATCCTAGTGAATATAGTATCTGATCGAGACCCCAGATTTACTTCACATTTCTGGAAGGGACTGCAAGAGTCTTTGGGTACTCGTCTGAATTTCAGTACTGCTTTTCATCCATAGACAGATGGACAGACTGAAAGAACCAATCAGATAGTGGAAGATATGTTGCGAGCTTGCATGATTGATTTCGGTGGTAATTGGAGTGAGCATTTGGCATTAATTGAATTCGCTTACAATAACAGCTATCAGTCTAGCATTCAGATGGCTCCTTTTGAAGCACTATATGGTAGAAGTTGTCGTTCCCCGTTGTGTTGGGACGAGGTAGGTGAGAAATAGTGGCTTGGACCAGATCTTGTTTCGGAATCATCACAGAACATCCGTGTTATCCGAGACCGGTTACAAGTAGCCCAGTCAAAACAGAAGAGTTATGCTGACAACAGGAGAAGAGCATTAGAATTTCAGGTTGGCGAGCATGTGTTCTTAAAGGTCTCTCCAACGAGAGGGATCCGAAGATTTGGCATTCATGGCAAGCTGAGTCCGAGGTACATTGGTCCATTCGAGATTCTAGATAGAGTGGGAGAGGGGGCATATAGATTGGCTTTACCATCGCATTTGTCTGGCGTACATAATGTTTTCCATGTGTCTATGTTGCGGAAATATGTGTACGATCCCACTCATATCATTCAGCAGGTGGATTTTGAACTGAAGGAAGATTTGACCTAGGAGGAAAGACCTGTCAAGATTCTGGACCGGAAGCAACAGCAACTCCGGAATCGTTCGATACCGATGGTCAAGATTCAGTGGAGTCGGCGTGGGCCCGAAGAAGCTACATGCGAGTCTGAAGAGACTATGCGAAAGCGGTATCCCAATCTATTCTAGGTGAGCGATCTTTTTCTACTCTCAGTTTTAGTGCAGTGAATTTGGAGGACCAAATTTCTTTAAGTAGGGGAGGGTGTAAGACGCCAAATTCTTTAAAAATTTATTTAGAAAGTTATTTGTAATTATTTGGAATTTATTTGAAGTTATTCGAATTAATGAGAATTATCCAAATTAATTAGATTAATTAATTAATTAATAGAATAAGTCATTTTTCAACTATTTTCTAAAAATCCCCAAAAATCACATCTTGTAGAATTAATTTTTTTTAGCAACTTTGTCTTCTACATTTAAGTCTAAGAAAATCATTTATTATGCCGAATTAGTGAACTTAGTTTTCCGAACTTAACATTTAACTATTTACGGAATAGTATAAGTAATAATCCGACTACCTTAGAAAAATCTGTAAAAATAGTAAATAGATTTAGGTCGATGTAGATAACAACTTTTCCTTCTGGCATTAGGCCATTGTAAATCCGTGGTAAGATCTATTTAGAGTTTAAACCCAAAAGTGCACACTTTTGACCCATACCTAACCCTTAGTTTAAAACACAAAATTTGACCTCAATACTCGACCAAATGATCTGAAATCAAGGGAAAATGGAAGGCCACAATGTAAGGAACATTTACCCTCAATCAATTTGAGGTAAACCTAGCCCCAAAACGTGCTGCCGACATAGTTTGGTCAAGTCAAGGATTTCGGCGCCGTTTCTAAACACGTAGCTTGCAGCAGCGAATACTCCCAATTCCGAAGGCTCCAAAAGCTCTATGAGCTATCAAAATGAAGCACTATGAGTCTTCTTTCATTTGGCTACTGTGGGGTTTGCTGAAGTTTCAGATCTGGAGAGATCTAGCTCGATTTGTGGAGGTGGGTCAGCAGGCCGTTGGCTTTCCTTCATCCTTGTTTGATCCATCGATTGAGGTAGGAATTCTCAACCAAATCTTGATCATGAGTATATCAAATTGTTCCTCTCATCGAGCTCTATCCATTGGTGGCAAAAGCCCCAATTGTCATTAGGTGTCCGTGGAGAAATCGAGCTTTTTGTGAGGTGCTGTCTAAGTGTTCTTCATCCTAGGGTTTGAGTTTTCTCTCTCCGATTTGAGGTAAGATCTAACAACCAAACTCTAATTAACTTACATGATATAATCATCATGTTGTTAGCTTTCATTTAACGTAGGAAGCCCCAAATTTCATTGAGCATACTTGGAGAATTTTGATTTTTAGTAAGAGCATGTCTAGAATTTGATGTATATTATGTTCTTCAAGTAGAAGCTTGATTTTCGGGCTATTTTTGGATTAGATAACTTGATTCACATATGGCTTATAGTATATGGTTGGATTCATCATTAAGTTAGCTTTCTTTTTATATAAAAAGCCCCAAATTCCGTTGTGTATATTGAGAGAAATCTACGTTTTAGTAGACGCATGTCAAGAACTAGGTTCTTCATGTATTCATCATAAATAGGTTGTGATTCGATTGAGTTTTCAGCAAATTTCTTGTTTCAATCTCTTGTTTTATGACCTTAGTATGTATATTAAGAACCCTAGAGCATTTGGTTAAAATCCCAACTCATTTAGACCCCAAATCATTGAGTTTTCATGGTTTACGGAATCACCCGTCGCTTCTAGAAGTGTAGGGGTCGACCCATGGGGTCGACCCATGCACCCAGTGAAGGGGGTCGACCCAATGGGTCGACCCATGAAGCTTTTTTTTGAGGGGTCGACCCAATGGGTCGACCCACACCCAGGAAGGCTCTTGGAATGCCAGGGGTCGACCCAATGGGTCGACCCATGCCCTGTATGACCCCATTAATAATGTTTTTGACCCGGGGATCAATCCGGATCATTGGGGAATCAATCCATTCAACCTAATCACATTGAAAACTACATTTTTGAGGAACTAATGACCTATTCATGTACCCTTTTTAGTTTCAATTAACATTGGTCCATACATGCAAACTTAGTGTAAAAACACACCGTTTATCATCTTCATTTCAATGCATACAAGATTAAATAGAAACCCACATAATTAGTGGTTAATAGTGTAACTAAATCTCTATTAATGCATTTTATTTCACTCCTGTGGGAGTTGTTCTTTGCCTTATCATCTTGAATCAGCTTCTTGGCAATTGTCTTAATGCAAATGATAATGGTTAATCATGATATCTTAACTTGGTGATTAGGATTAATATGTTGTTTAGCTTGTTTGATTGCTGCTGTTTTACAGTGGCGCAGCACGATTAACTCTTGTTGTGACTTGGTTTCGATCTCCTTGATGATTATACTTACCTTGAAATTCTGGAAATGAATCTCTTTCCTACGTGAAGTTGTTATTGCTACTTAGTTTAAACCTTGGAATTCTGGCCATAAACTGTGGAAGTCTAGATTCGTGGGATCTTTGATCCAAAGAAATCAATGCCTGGAAAATAATTAAGGGCTCGGTCTGGTCCTGGGAAGAGCGCCCGAACACTACGTGTACCCCCGGGGAGGTGAATGACTAGGTGTGGCATTTGGCACCAGTACTTGACATGTGTTAAATCTAGGACTGTCCACTACTCTCTCCACTACTCTCTACATTACTTTCTACTACTTTTCACTTTCCACTCTTCACTGTTCTATACTCTACTTGTGGTTACTTTACTTGCTTATTACTTGGACGTGGAAATGAAATTACATACGTGCTTGACATGACTTGAATTGTCTTGATATGGCCAACTTTTTATAGTTATCTCCTGTAGTAAATTCTTGTCTTACTATTCTATTCATTATATTTCTTGACCTTGCAAGATCTTTGAATTCTGTTTCGTGATATCACCGTTATCTTTTTATTATTTTTATCATTTGTAGCATGACATTTTAAAATGTAATTAAACTGTTAATCACTTATACCTGTCTGTTAGTTCCTACTGAGCGTCAGCTCATAGTTGTGTTTTTCCCCCCTTTCCTGGCTTTTAAGGTGACACGCTTACCGATGGGGAAGGGCAGGAGTGATGTCTTGAGTGTATCAGTTCTAGTGTGTTAGTAGTGTGTTATCTTTCTTTAGTTGTGTTTTGGAGAGCTTTTAGTCTCAGTCATGTTATTGAGTTTTAGTGGTTGACTATTCCAGTTGTATTAAGTTGAACTTGAGGTTATTGTATCAGTTGTGATTTGTTATTGATCATTTAGTATTCCCATCTTGTAGCACTTGTGTATTATTTTAGATTAGTTCTCTCTCTTGCCAGCGTGTCCCTAACTCTACGTCCCGATATTTCCGCCTTGTTCGGGGCGTGACAACACACCTTCTCCCTCTCTCTCTTTCTCTCTTCTCTTCACGCACAAGAGCAGCAGCATAAGACTTCTGGTATGGCCCTTAGGGATCTTCGAACAGCACCAGCAGGGGGGAAAATAGAGTCGCTGGAGAGGAGTTTTTCTGGGCATTGGGTCCCTTTTTATAGCAGCAGCAGTCCCCTTTTCTTCTTTTCCAAGGCAAAGGGGGAAGAAATAATCTCTAATGATTGGAGAATATTGTCCTACGCATCCTTGTACGGTCATACGGACTTCTAGAGGCACTGCGATCGACTTTTTGAGGAAGCACGTGCCGTGGTCGTGACACGCGCCCGTACGGGCTTCTTCACGTTCTGAGGGTGTGTCGACATAGCTTGTAGGCTATGTCGACGTAGCCTTGTGATTCCAGGAGCCATTCTTCAGCCCACCATCTATAGCTGCATCGACGTAACATTTACAGTGTGTCGACGCAGGCCACTGCCAGGGGCTGCTACTCATCTTCTATCTTTAACTGCTTCGACGCTAATGCTATTATGCGTCGACGCTGTCCTTTACCCAGTGCGAGCGTTTCAAGCCTACATTGATGCAGTGGCCGGCTACGTTGATGTAGTCTATTGTCCAGGGATCTTTTCCTTCTTCTCTTGAGTTGACTTTGCTTGGGTATTAGTGCCATCATATTTTGAGTGTCCTCATGGCCTCAATTTTAGTTTCAGCTTCTTAGAGGGCTTGGAGCCTACCCTGCCACCTCTGATTCCCTTGTGGCTTCTCGGTTGGAGTTTGATCAGCAATACGGGGACATTCAGGGATCTGATGGTCCCTACTACGGCATCGTAGGCATACGCCTGACTTACGCCAGCACTCCTCCATCTTGTGACCTGGCCGGTCAGAATATTTGCAGACTACCTTAGACAGGGCAGCCGGTCCAGCCTTCTTGTCGTTCTCTTTCGATCTCTTATCTTTTGAAAAACTCGGCCCGCCATTGGGCCTCTTCTTGCCATTTGTCGGGTTAAAATTTTGGGAGCAAGTAGCTTGCTCCCTCTTCATATCTCTTCCCCTGATCCGATCAGGCATCTCCATGGTATCCTCCAATACCTATGCTTTTCGCACAATTTCAGCTTAGCTATGAATCTCCATTGGCACTAATTGGTTGATATATTGAAGCTTCAACCTGTTAAGTCTAAAAGATGGTGCAAACCGGATTCAGAGGGGGGGTGAATGAATCTCCCCTTTGAAAATTTAGCCCAAATAAAATTGTGCTAATAAACTTTTGCATAAATGAAACCTAGTAAGATCAGCAAGACAAAAGTTCTATCAAGATTCACACTAGAACACTTGTCGAGAAGTTCTAATGTGATTCTAACTAGAGTACTTGGATAGCAGTGTGAAGATTTCCTCAGATGGCAAAATTGCTGAAACACCAGATAGCTGATATGATGCAGCCAATGCAATTTGAACATAGAATTGCTTAGGCTGAATCTATACAATAGAAATGAACCTAAGCATACATCTATCGATAGTTAGAATTGCATTCAAACCAAACAAACCACTGCATAAAAGATTTTTAGGTTGTTCGGTCATCCAGACCTACATCCACCGTACACTCAACCCGAATGTGGATTCCTGCTGACTCACAGCTTGAATGGGTAGGCATCACAGCTTGCCTACATCAACTGGGCCTCACAACTTGCCATCCGCTGAGCATCACAGCTTCCTATACTGCTGAGCATCACAGCTTGTTGTCCAAGGTAACCACATTGCCTACTGAGCATCATAGCTTGCTCTGCTTACTCACAGCTTGGAGTTCAAAGATAAAAGAAAAGAACAAAAGAAAATATGAAGCAAAACCGTAGCGATGGAAAGCTGGAAATGAAACACAGAATGTAGCTCTCGCAGGAGCAAGTTTGGCTTGGATCTGATCCAAATGCCAGGAAGACAGATCTTCAACGATGGCTTCACACTCATGAACTCCTCACTCTCATTTTCTTTCTCTATATAGCTCTGATCACACTCTGGCTCTCTCTTCCTTTCTTCTCGTTCTTCTTCTGCCACTCACTCTCTGATTCTGCCATCCTCAATTTTCTAATTCACTATGTCTCCTTATCTCTGTCTCTTCTCTTTCTTTTATCGTCCTTCTCTGCTACTCACTCTCTGATTTTACCGTCCTCAATTTTCTAATTCTCTATGTCTCCTTATCTCTGTCTGTTCTCTTTCTTTTCTCGTCCCTCTCATCATCGATCGCAGTAGAGTGCTTTTATATATTCTTCATGCATGGGTCCCACGGGTTCACACAATGGGCGTGTGGAGGCTTCATTCCTGCCAAGTGATTTCTGGAACTTTTCAGCCATGTGTCAGAATCTGGATAAGTTGGTGTCGACGTGGCAAAATCCTTTGGACGTATTTGCCTTGGATCACGTGTCAGTCAGGTTCATTAGACCTCACGAGTTCACATGCATCCTTAAGTTCCTGCAATGAGAAATCGCTTGTCAACAAACTGTGCACTGACTCTAACAAGGCTAAAACCAACTCTGCACCGACCTTGTATAGCACAAGGATAGAATGTGCACAGACTTACATCTGCCTAAGGTAAACATGCACTGACCGCGTGCGAGCCAAAACCTGCCCTGATCTTAGTTGTGTGAAGACATAGATTAAGACGCAAAATATGCACAGACCTTAGTTGTGTGAAGACACAAACTAAGACGTACGATATGCACAGACCTTAGTTGAGTGAAGGCACAAACGTGCACCATCTTTGTGCAATCGCAACACGACTTGCACCGACCTAACGTTTGTGCTCCCTTAGACATAGCATGAGACGCAAACTTAGACGCAGCACATGCACTGAGATGCATATGCACATGGGACGCAATATAAGACGCAATACATACACTGAGACACAAATGCACATGGGACGCAACAATGCATGATGCAAAGGATGCACCGACCCTGACATGTACCGACCGAGTTTAAGAATGAGACACAACATACACAGACCTTAATGTGAGCATGACGAAACCTTCACAAACCATATTGATCACTAGCACCGAGGCAGAAGATGCACTGACCTCCTATATGCTTAAGAAAAACATGCACCGAGGTAGAAAATGCACTGACCTCTTATATGCTTTAGGAAAAAACATGCACCGAGGCAGAAGATGCACTAACCTCCTAAGCGAGATGAAACAAGTGTGCACGGCCCTTGTCATGCACAATGCAAGACAAAACTTGCACCAACCTCAGTCATGCCTCGCTACAGTAATGAGCACAGTCTTTATATGCATGCTATCTAAGCATTGCACTGACCGCTACAATGATATGCACGGACTTGGAGATGCGGCGCAAGACAAAACTTGCACCGACATAGTTATGCACTGAGTTTAACAGATAATGCACGGACTTCATGCAATGCAAACCAACAAACTACCAAGAGGTGCACCAACCTTGGTTTGTCAAGTGAACACGAAGTGCACCAACCATATGATATGCACAGACCTAATGAGCAGACAGAGTTATGACATTGATAGAAACAGATCCTGAAACCGTGGAACCATACAAATGCAGCATCAACACATAACATAAGATATTATGCATAGATGACTCATAGTGTTTGACATCATCAAAACCACAAGGGTACATAGGGGTACAACAATCTCCCCCTTTTTGATGATGGCAACACTATTTGTCACAAAATAGCGTGTCGACTCATATCAAACTATTCTCTCCCTTTGACTTCATCAAAAAGAAGATAATAGTTTGAGACACGTAATACAAGCATGCATGAGATGATTGAATTAAAATCTCTCCCTTTGACTAAATCATTAAGGCATAGAAAAGCTATTCTCCCCCTTGATAAAGGAATGAAATCAGCAAACACAGGGGCAGATAAACAATCAAGCACTAATCCTCCTCCTTCAAGAGGCAATAACTATAGTCTATACAACACCTATCCTCTCCTGAAGATAAGACACTACTCCTGGCTCAGAATGAAACAAAGCTTTCAAGAAGGTATTTAAGGAGTGTGTCAAGAGTGGATTGTGGAAGAGTATCAAGGCAACAAGCAGGGCACAGGATCTTTCAGGAACAATTCAGCCGAAATAGTGAGTAGATTCAAGTGATGATCAAGAAACAGATATGTAAGTTGATGAAGAGTCAAAGATGTAACTGATCAGAAGAAATTTTATAGCAGCTACCATTGTTATAAATCCAAGCTCGGATAGACTCTCCTATCATAAGGGGTTATGAATTAAACTGCATGACAAAATAGGTTTAAGCATGGTGTATACCAAATTTGACAAACATATTCTATACTCATATCTGAAACTGAGTTTTAATAAAAGTGAACCAATTATTCATATGACACTCCAGTTCAATCTTCTTCCATCTTACTCAAATAATCTCAATGACTCCTTTAGGACTTACACATTGTAGTATTGAGATTAAACACCTTTAATTACATTTGAAGTTAACTATTTTATAGAAAATTTCTGAAGTTTACTTTTAATCAACATTTTATTTTTCCTGAGCAATCTTGGTTGATCAACACCTTTTTACATGAGGCACAACACTTCTCAGGTGAAGTGACCCAGTTACTCAGTGTGATAACTGCATTGCCCCTCAATTATGAGAACAGAGTTAGCAATTGAAGTGTCTTTTTACATGAGGAGATACCTTGATTAGAGGCCAGAATCCCCAGTTACTCAACACAATCATGTCATTGCTCTGTCAAAATTTTCAATTATTTTTTACACCATATATAACTATGGCACTTCATGACATGGGTTTACTTTATTTCTTTGAAAGAGGATCTAGTTTCTCAGTGACCAAAGTCATTGCTCTGACTTTTAGTTTCCTTTTTAGTCAACTTCATACAGATTTAATGTTTATGAACAATACTAACTACATGTATCTCAGCCAAAGTAACCATGATTTAAAATTTTCAGATTTCAGAAGATTTTGTCCAGAGATTACATGAAATATTTCGTTAAAGTTTATTAAAACTTATGATTCAGATACTTTCAAGTCTTTCAGATTCAAATTAATGAATACATTAGACTTATACCAATCTATAATAGTAGTTATTCTCAAACCTGTATGATAGGAGTTTCTTTTAAGATTTTAGATTTATAACTGAGGTACACAGATTTAAGTGTCTTCAAAATTAGTTCAATCAATATTTTGACCGTAACGTCCAGCAGTAGAGACATTAACAAGCATGCAAAGAAAGTGAGAGAATTGGAGCTCTTGCTTGTAGCAGATGTGATCACAACGCATTAAATGAAGCTCTCCTTTAACAAATTAAGGAGTGGCAATCAAAGAATTTCATTCTCAAGAAGAGTATCAATTCAAGTGAACTCAGAACTGGTAGGAAGAAGTGATACAAACTAATGTTGATTATTGATGTATGTTGTAGGAAGAGCAGGACAGCAGAATGAGTGAAAATGTGGCTAGACAATTGAGAATTAGAATGAATGCACTCCCTAACCGAATGCATGAGATATCAAGAGTGTATATGTCATAATAAGAAGACTGACATACATGTATCATGAGTACCCGTGAGCTCTCCCTGAATGCATGCTCTCAACATTCTTTTTGGTGTTTTCAAAATTAATGAAATGCTATGCAATTTACTACATATATGCATATGCATTAACCACTCATGAATGACATGAAGACCATGCCGGGAATTAGCCTAACAAGTATGCTTGATACATAAGAAATGCTTTGACTGACTCCCCCTGACTATGTGCATTATGAAACTATCATTTAAGTGCTACAAACATGCAAAACTTTGTGTGAGGAAAATCATGAAATATGCTCATGAAACAAATATTCAATTCCAACTGAGACATGCTACAATCATCTTGATGATCAATTCAGATTTTCAGAGAAGATCAGTTAGAAGACGCACAGATGAATTAACATGTTATGCAAGAGATATGTAATGCATATAATGTTGAACCAAACTTAACAAGTTATGTAATCAATCAATTTAACTAACAAATTAAGCAATGAATGTAAAGACAGAAAATACAGTGAGTTTACCTAGAAAGCTTAGAAATGGGGTCATTTCAGGTCCCTTGGTTTATTACCCCTTTATTCCTTTCCAAGGCACACTTGCAACAACTTGGTTAGTTTGATCCAGCAGGAACCCGAGCAGCCTTGTGTCCTATATTACTCCCAGCAGGTGTTCTAAATAATTTCTTAGCTAGATAGTCATCAAAATCTATCAGAGAGCAATCAGCCATAGAATGTCCAAATTTTCCACAATATCTACATGAGAGAACAAACTTTTTGGTCTTATTATGCGCATCAACATAAGTATTAAATCTATGTGCATGAGCATGAAACTTTCTGTTGTTTACATGAATGTTTTGTCTCTTATTGTCGGTTAGCCAACAATTTGTAGATTTATGACCTGGCTTACCACAATTGAAACATGGAGAATTTATTCCTTTAAGGCTCCTATCAAAAGCATGTCTTTTTACATGGAATTTAGCATATTTGAAATTAAATGTGTTTCCCTGAGCATGCCAACAGTTCTTGACTATGTGGCCATGCTTTTCACATTCGAAGCACCTGATATACTTTTCTCTTGAACTAGTATTATTCTTATGAGACTCTGACCAGCATTCAATAGCCTTGTGACCAGGCTTGTTACAATTAAAACATATGATGTGCTGATTTGAAGTAGATTTGTTTCTATTAAGGCCATGATGATTTACAGAGAATTTAGCATGCATCCTATCATCTTGTTTCATGACAAAGCATCCGTTCATGAAATGACCATACCTATCACAGTAATGGCATGAAGCATCAGATTTCCTAGTAGCATGGTTTCTATCGGATGAATTCTCAGCATTCATTGTTATAAAATTCTGATTCTCCTTTTTATATGCATGTTTGTGTGTGTTCGTGTTGTTTACAAAATGCACACTTTTGATATTAGTTTGAGTAGGCTTCTTCTGCAAGCAGTCAACCCTTTTAATCCTTTTAGTTGATTTCTGACTTTTCTGAGCATTTTGCTTCTGACTCCTTTGAGCAGTAAACTGAAACACAGGTGGGTTCGGTGAGCTGTGAGAACCAATACTGGAAATAAAGGATGTTTACATTTTTTTTTCAAAGCTCTTTCTCTTTGTAGGGTTATAGCCTAACCCTTCTTTCTGAAAATTTATCTTGACTCCTAGCAACTTATCCAAGCTTTCTTGACCATTAACAAACTTTGACAAAGAGTTTTTCAAATCATGAATTTCATTTTCTAGAGATGCAATATGTATCTCATAACTAGCAATCTCTTGTTCACTACAATTAGCACATTCACTCAGCACCTTGTTTGTAGTTTTATATTTCTCAACATCTTCTAGATTGCTCAATTTTTTAGATTCTTCAATGCAGACATATTTTCCTTTTTCTAATGTGAGAAGCTTTTCGGACATAGCAATGTTTAACAGTTTTAATTTTTCAATTTCAGCTTTTAATTCAATATTTTCCTCCTCAATCTTATCAGATTGAATTTCCTTATTAGCCATGAGTTTCTTATTTTGTTCTTTTAGATCTTTGTTTTCTTGTACCAGCTTCTCAATTTCTTCATCATATTTTTCACTACTGGATATCAAGTCCAGTCTTTCAATCAATTTCTCCTCTCTTTGTTCAAATTCAAGTTTCTCATTCAACAACTCTTTGTTTTCTTCTTTAAGGGAGGCAATTAACTTCCTCTGCCATTCATTTTCAAGGTAGAGATCTTCATTACGTTCCTTTAGGAAAGGGCATGTGTTGCAGGCTGACTTTATATAACAATTGTGTGAAGCTTCCTCCTTGAATTCTTTTATACAAGATACAAAGTTTTCATTATTCTTTTGAAGTTCAGCATTCTCAATTTTCAGTTTATCCACTTCAGAATTAACCTTATTCAATTCTTGCAATTTCATTAGATGTTCATCATTTTTAACATTCAGCTAATCTTCCAATTTAAAAATTTTGTTCAAACATTCTTGGTTTTCATTTTTCAAGGATGAATTATGTTCCTTACTATTATGAACATCCACCAAGCACATATCATAAGATTTTTTCAACTTTGGAACATTTTCACAAGAGAATTCAGATTTATTCTGTTCAATCATTTTCGTCAACTTTTTATTCTCAGATTTCATTTTCCTAGACAAGTCTAACAACTATTCATACATCACAACCAATTCATCAAACGAAGGTTCTTCCGATCCATAGCTTACCTTTGATGACGTTTCCTCCTGTTGATCAGAGTTTTGATCACCCCGGTTGGCCATCAAGCATTGATCCTCTTTCTCCCCATTTGTAGCAGTTATTCTATCCAAGATTTCCTTTCTAGAAGCGCACTTGAGAACAAAAGGAAATCTGTCAGTATTAACTATAGCTTTTAAAATATTAAGAACTGTGACATTATCACGGTTCTTTACTCTGTCCTCTCTAGACCATTTGGTCTCATCATGAGGTAATTGGTATGGGCCTTTTGAAACTAAATTCCATAGATTAGGGTCAATGGAATTCATATAGACACATAGGCCACCTAACCACTTACTGAAGTTAGAACCATCAAAAATCAGAGGGCGAGCCATTGAGACAGATAGCAAACAGTTTCACTGCAAAAGATAATCTATGTACCGCACCAAAAATAAGATAGCAGGATCCTCTACAGATCGTTGGATCTGAACAGTCATAGACCCGCTCTGATACCAATTGTTAAGTCTAAAAGATGGTGGAAACCGGATTCAGAGGGGGGGGGGTAAATGAATCTCCCCTTTGAAAATTTAGCCCAATTAAAACTGTACTAATAAACTTTTATGGAAATGAAACCTGGTAAGATCAGCAACACAAAAGTTCTATCAAGATCAACACTAGAACACTTGTCCAGAAGTTCTAATGTGATTCTCACTAGAGTACTTGGATAGCAGTGTGAAGATTTCCTCAGATGGCAAAATTACTGAAACACCAGATAGCTGATATGATACAGCCAATGCAATTTGAACATAGAATTGCTTAGACTGAATCTATACAATAGAAACGAACCTAAGCATACATCTATCGATAGTCAGAATTGCATTCAAACCAAACAAACCACTGCACAAAAGATTTTTAGGTGGTTCGGTCCTCCAGACCTACATCCACCCCACACTCAACCCGAGTGTGGATTCCTGCTGACTCACAGCTTGAACGGCTGGGCATCACAACTTGCCTACATCAGCTGGGCCTCACAGCTTGCCATCCGCTGAGCATCACAGCTTGCTATCCCACTAAACATCACAGCTTGTTGTCCAAGGTAACCACCTTGCCTGCTGAGCATCACAGCTTGCTCTGCTGACTCACAGTTTGAAGGTCAAAGATAAATGAAAAGAACAAAAGAAAATATGAAGCAAAACCACAGCGATGGAAAGCTGGAAATGAAACACAGAATGTAGCTCTCGCAGGAGCAAGTCTGACTTGGATCTGATCCAAATGCCAGGAAGACAGATCTTCAACGATGGCTTCACACTCATGAACTCCTCACTCTCATTTTCTTTCTCTATATAGCTCTGATCACAATTTGGCTCTCTCTTCCTTTCATCTCGTTCTTCTTCTGTTACTCACTCTCTGATTCTGCCGTCCTCAATTTTCTAATTCTCTATGTCTCTTTATCTCTGTGTCTTCTCTTTCTTTTCTCATCCTTCTTCTGCTACTCACTCTCTGATTCTGCCATCCTCAATTTTCTAATTCTCTGTGTCTCCTTATCTCTTTCTGTTCTCTTTCTTTTCTCGTCCCTCTCATCTTCGATCGTAGCAGAGTGCTTTTATATATTCTTCACGCAGGGGTCCCACGGGTTCACGCAATGGGTGTGTGGAGGCTTCATTCATGCCAAGTGATTTCTAGAACTTTTTAGCCATGTGTCAGAATCTGGATAAGTTGGTGTCCACGTGGTAAAACCCTCTGGATGCATTTGCCTTGGATCACGTGCCAATCGGGTTCATTAGTCCTCACGCGTTCACGTACGTCCTTAAGTTCCTACAATGAGAAATCGCTTGTCAACAAAATGTGCACCGACTCTAACAAGGCTAAAACCAACTCTGCACCGACCTTGTATAGCACAAGGATAGAATGCGCACATACTTACATCTGCCTAAGGTAAACATGCACTGACCATGTGCAAGCCAAAACCTGCACTGATCTTAGTTGTGTGAAGACACAGACTGAGACGCAAAATATGCACAGACCTTAGTTGTGTGAAGACACAAACTAAGACGTACGACATGTACAGACCTTAGTTGAGTGAAGAAACAAACGTGCACTGTCTTTGTGCAATCCCAACACGACTGGCACCGACCTAATGTTTGTGCTCCCTTAGACATAGCATGAGACGCAAACTTAGACGCAGCACATGCACTGAGATGCAAACTTAGACGCAGCACATGCACTGAGACGCATATGCGCATAGGACGCAATATAAGACGCAGTACATACACTGAGACACAAATGTACATGAGACGCAACAATGCATGATGCAAAGGATGCATCGACCCTGACATGTACCGACCGAGTTTAAGCATGAGACACAACATACACTGGCCTTAATGTGAGCACGATGAAACCTGCATAGACCATATTGATCACTAGCACAGAGGCAGAAGATGCACTGACCTCCTATATGCTTATGAAAAACATGCACCGAGGCAGAAAATGCACTGACCTCCTATATGCTTTAGAAAAAAACATGCACCGAGGCAGAAGATGCACTGACCTCCTAAGCGAGATGAAAGAAGTGTGCACGGACCTTGTCATGCACAATGCAAGATAAAACTTGCACCGACCTCAGTCATGCCTCGTTACAGTAATGAGCACAGACTTTATATGCATGCTACCTAAACATTGCACCGACCGCTACAATGATATGCACAGACTTGGAGATGTGGCGCAAGACAAAACTTGAACCGACACAGTTATGCACTGAGTTTAACTGATAATGCACGGACTTCATGCAACGTAAACCAAAAAACTACCAAGAGGTGCACCAACCTTTGTTTGTCAAGTGAACACGAAGTGCACCAACCATATGATATGCACAGACCTAATGAGCAGACAGAGTTATGACATTGACAGAAACAGATCATGAAACCGTGGAACTATACAAATGCAGCATCAACACATAACATAAGATATTATGCATAGATGACTCATAGTGTTTGACATCATCAAAACCACAGCGGTACACAGGGGTACAACACAACCCATTCAGGAACTGTTCCGTCTTCATTTTCTCGGTATAGACTAAGTGCGTCGCATATCGGGATAGCCGGGAAAACGGTGCCACATATTCAGCCACAGATAAATTCCTTTGCCGTAGGGAAGCGAACTCGGCCGCTTTCTTCTCTTGGGCTCTGTCAGAGAAATATTTGTTGTTGAAATGTTCGAGGATCTCCTCCCATGTAACTGGGCCATTTGCTAACGTCCGTTCTACTGACTCCCACCATGCGCGGGCATCTCGTTCTAATTGGAATGTCGCCAGGAGTACACGTTCCTGGTCACTGCACTGCATCACCCAGAATATACGGTCCATCTCCTTAACCCAATGTTATGCTTCGTCCGGGTCCAGAGAGCCACTGAATCGTGGGGGATTCATGCCTCAAAATTTCTAGAGTAGTTCACTGGCTCCATGATGTGCACCTTCCTACGCCACCTACTGCAATGCCTGAGTCAGGCCCTGCACCGTACGCTACATCTCCCTCCATTGCGTGTGTTGTGCTGCCATTAGTCGAGAACTACAAGCGTAGCGACGGAATTTAGGATGTTCGACCATTGTTTTTTCTTTAAAGTTCTTTATTACTTAACCCAAGTCTCTACCCCATCTCACCGGGTTTGCTCTTAACCCTCTATTAATGTCATGGATCTTAATGATAGTCTAGAACCTATTTCAAGGGAACCTAGGGTCTAAGAAAAATCTAGGCTCTGATACCACAAAATTGTCACGCCCCGACACGGAAGAATCAGAATGTAGCAGTTGTTTCAATCATGTCAATCAGAGCATGATTTCCACAAGAAGCCATACAACAAGGATGCCATAGAACCACAAATAACTAAATTTTATTGATAATCAAATGTTAAACTTACATCATCTTGTGGACCTTTTAAAAATGACTACTACATCGGCTTTAAAAATAACAACACTAATCAGACTACCAAAACTTGGACTGATTCTACAAATGACGAAGAAAAGACAACACGACAAGCCGCGACTCTAGCTGGAACGCTCCACGGTCTACTCTCGCCCCGACCCATCTGATTGACTTCCATCATCTATGTTACCTGAAAAGTATTAGAGAAAACTGGGTGAGCGAGAGCTCAGTAGAATTTTCTATCTCTATCGCCAGGCAAAGGTTGAATGATTAATCATTTAACATATATCCATGTAAAGATGCATAAAACACTATAAAGCAGACTAAAGTAAGCAGTCTAGCCAGATGATAAGTGTGAGATAAATGAAATTGAGATATTGCAAGTAGAGATAACAAGAGCAAGTAACTAAAACTTTCATGTGAATGGCCATATCAAGTAGGCATGTAATATCACGCAAGTGATTCATGTAATTTCAAGTGGAGTAGAATATCATAGATTAACACGCTTGTCAAGTACTTCGGTGCAATGTCACACCTTGTCATTACAAACTCACATGGGCACAAGAACTTTCGGTCGCTTCTCCCAGGACCAGACCAGGCCCTTATGATACGTTGGCATGGAGGGGTGGATCAAAGATCCCAATCTAGACAACCACTTCGTAAATGGCCAAGAGTTCCTGATGTGACACAACCTTGGACTTAAGCAAGCAAGCACAATTCACAATCAAAACGGACCGATAACGACGACGGCTCACCCGATGCTCACCAAGACCCGGGGTAACTTGGCAATGCCAAGTGGAGGATGTGAGGGCTGGGCCCTTGCTGGTAGAGGGCCAGCAAGGCCAAGGAATGTTTTACCAAGGGTATGGCTGCCCAATTCAAGGGAGCCGACGTTGTGCCAAGGGCACGGCTACACTCCTCTCCCCACGGTGATCGCTTGAAGCAATGGAGCTTAAGGATCGAGCTCTCACTCTCACGGCCAGGGGAACTATGAACTAATATTGAAAGAACAAGCACAAAATTAGAGCTAGGTTGGAGCACTTACTCGACCGGTTTGAAGAAACCGGTCCCGCTCGGAGACGATGGCGAGCGGGGAACAGTGGGTTCCCCACACGCCGCGCCGGAGAAGCTTGACCTGTTTAAAGTGTTACAACACTACACCTCTCGCAGGAGGGGGATCTTGGGGTGGGGATAAATTGTTATTACATCCAAAACTACCTCCACAGAGGGAGGGGCCTTCAGCCGGTCAAGCAGGGAGGGGCGAAACCGAGCTAGAAGCTAACAAGGGAGCCGATGCCGATTCTGTCCGCTTTTTGCGCTTCAGGATAGACAGTTGGATATCTCGATGCTGCGACCACTCCTGATTGTTTTTGATGACGAAACCAGTTGGAATTTCTTCGTAGCTGGGTCGGGATGACGCCTGAATTTTCTTGATTTTTCTGGTCACAGGTGCTAGTCGGGGTAGAGGCTCGAACAGGGTGGCAGGTCTTTAGTTCTGACTGCTTCAGGTTCATAATAGCAGGAAGAAGAGGTTGCCACAAGCGCTCCACAGCTAAGAATCAGGCACTGCTGGAGTCGTTGGAACCGTCGATGAGTCCTCTTCGAATCGAGACAAACAGGGATGCCAAACGTTATCGGAGTAGACCGATAGAACTCGAACAATGAGGGGGGGTCGGAGCAGACTGACAGGAAGCAGAACTGCACACCCGGAGGAAGAAAATGAGAACTCTTCATTCCAGGCGCAAAACAGAGCTCCGCTTCTTGATTCTGGAAGTAGACTTGTCTAAAAAGCTCCCGGCCAAGCCTCGCCACCAGATATTCCAGAGAGTGGTCGTGGTCGCTTCAGGAGTCAGCTTCAGGTAGCTCTTCAGGGTAGAAATGTGCAGTCGTAGAAGAGCAGCTCCACCGGACGACCACGAACTCAGAAAGAGATGAGGACACCATCGTGGAGAAGACGACTTGAAGACACTTCCAACGGTACCTCTTGGGCCTTCAGATTCACTGGGAAGTGGATGGGGTCGACTCTGCAAGCTGCTGCTCTTCTTGCACTTTAGGGCTGCGAGCTGCTCCTTCGGTGTGGCTTCTAAGGACCAAGATAGAGGAAGAAGAAGTGGTTGAGTGGTGAAGGGGAGGTGAAGAATGGTGGAAAGGAATTGTGGGGGAGGTGTTGAGGGAGGCTAGGGGTGGTGGGGAAGCTGTAGAAGGGGGAGGGAGCAGGTACTTGTGGGTTTCTCAAAGGTGGAGGGAGAGTGAGGGATGGGGGAGATGCTCAAGGTAGATGGAATGGAGGTAAGGGGAGAGGGAGGGGACCTACTCTAAGGGGGAGGGGAGTTGGGCGCTCTTGGGCTAGGGAGGGAAAGGAAATTTCAAATTCAAATGGCCTAGGGAGGTGAAGGGTTGCATAGGGGAGAGGGAAAAGTCTTTGGGAAAGGGATGGGGTGGTCGGTGGTTGGAGGGTGGAGTGGGGATTGGGGGGTTCTCCCTTGGAACTAGGGGGGGTGGAGTAAAGAGGGTTGTGGGGAAGGGAAGTGGTGTTAATGGGGTAGGTGGGAGAGAGGTGGTTGGGAAGAGGAGGAGAGAGAGTAGGGGGCGAACCCCTTAGAGAGAGAGAGAAAGAGAGAGAGAGAGAGAAGATTGGGTGGGGATTCTCTCCCCTAGGGTTTCTCACCCACTATTGGACTCACTCCAGTAGAACTATATAATTTGAACTCTCGAATGGAAATTTGGCATTCATTCATTAATTCAAAATGAGGGGAATGGGGTCCTATATACAGGCAACCCACATTTTACAAAAAGACCCGGACATTTGACTCAATGACAAATAACCAAGGAAGGGGGGGCGCCCATGGGCCTAGCCCAATGGATTGGGCCCAAAACTAATCTAATGAGCCTAATGACACACAAACTTAGAGGGATAGCAAAAGACCTAGGGAAATGACTCAAATAAAATGGAAAATACATCAAATGACTCAAATAGAAAGCACAAAATGGATAATTGGGCCTTTATAGAGAGAGGCCCAAGCTCAAATGACACCGGAGTGTGAAGAAGACCCAACCCAAAGGGAGTCACGGGTGATGCCTCCATCAAATCCCCTGGGTTGCGAAGAGCTCGACTCCATCGAGTAGGGGTCCATCTGGCTGTGATACTGCTCGAGAATGTCAGGATCCAGCTGCTGGAGATCCTCCCGACTCACCCACGAATCCTCCGAAGGAGGCCGATCCTTCCACCTGACGAGATAGCGCTCGTATACCTTGCTCCGGATGGTAGTGACATGTTCATCGAATATTCGTTCAATATGCTCACGTTGGGCTCTCTTGGCTGGTGGTCTCTCCTCACGGGTGGGTGCTCTCTCAACGGAAGGAATAGGCTCAATATCCTCACTGGGTACCACCGTGGGTCCCTTATATGGCACTAGGTCGACTACATTGATTGTGGGACTTACTCCATACTGCTCGAGGAGATCTAACTCATAGGCATTAGCGCCAGTACGCCTCAGGACCTGGAAGGGACCAGCTCCACGTGGCCTCAATTTGGAGATGGCTCTCGGGGAGAGCCTCTTTGTCCTTACTATCACAAAGTCACCCACATGGAATTCTTGGTGACGCCGATGAGAGTCGGCCAGCCTTTTATAAGTCTCATTCTTTTTGCTGATGTGCTTGCGGATCTCTTTATGCAGTTCTCTAATATGTTGTGAAAAAGACTCGACTGAAATGGACACTCTAGCATGCGGGGGAAGGGGAATGAGATCAGAAGGTTTCCTTGGCTTGTACCCATGCACAGCCCCAAATGGACTCATTCCTGTGGACTTATTGACAGAGTTGTTATATGCAAACTCAGCCTGAGGTAGGATGTGGTCCCAACTCCCTGGATGATCCTCAACAAGACACCTAAGGAGGTTCCCTAGACTCCCATTGATAACTTCGGTTTGGCCATCAGTTTGAGGGTGGTAGGCTGTGGAGAATCTGAGGAGAGTACCCATCAAGTGCCAAAGAGTCTTCCAGAAATAGCTGGTGAACTTGACATCCCTATCAGAGACTATGGTCTTGGGTAGGCCATGGAGATGAACAACCTCCTCAAAGAACAATCGGGCCACATGGGAGGCATCGGATGTTTTAGAGCATGGGATGAAGTGGGCCATCTTTGAAAATCTGTCAACGACCACATAGATTGATTCATGCTTTCTTTGAGTCTTGGGTAGGCCTAGCACAAAATCCATGCTTAAGTCTTACCATGGACGGTCGGGGATGGGGAGAGGGGTATAAAGGCCGGTGTTTTGCTTCACCTGTTTGGCCGAAGCACATGTGCGGCATTGACCCACTATCTTGCCTACGTCTCTCTTTAGACTTGGCCAATAAAACTGACCCTCCACTAGAGCAATGGTCTTGTGAACCCCAAAATGGCCAGCTAGTCCTCCTGCATGTAATTCCCAAACCAAGAAATCACGGAGTGAGGTTTGTGGAATGCAAAGCTTTGGTCATTTGAAGAGGAACCCATCCTCTAAGACAAATCCCTCATGTTCCTTGCTAGAATGGGTGGTCAAGGTGGTATAGATGTGCCCAAAGTTGGGGCAGCCAGGGTACTCATCCTTGAGCCTATCAAATCCGGTCACTTCCACTTGGATAGTGGATAACAAAGAGACTCTCCTACTAAGGGCATCCGCCACTCGATTCTCACTTCGCGCTTTGTGTTTGATAACAAAAGTGTAGGATCGGATGAACTCAACCCATCGGACATGGCGGGCATTCAGCTTTTGTTGGGAGTTGAGGTAATTGAGGGCCTCATGATCAAAAAAGATGACAAACTCTTTGGGCAACAAGTAGTGCCTCCAATGTCGGAGGGACTGAACCATGACATAGAACTCTTTGTGATGTGGCACAGCCCAAAGACCACTAAATATGATGAGATGACCCTAGGACTTAGACCCGCAAGCATACAAGCGCTCAATGATTCTCACAATGATGATTTTTGCTCACTCGGCTCACACGTTCACCCGATGGGTCCGGGAGATGATGGTGAGGGTCCGAGACGGGACCCAATTATCCTAATGGACTTACAATGCTAAGGCTGACCCCCAATGGGCTTGGGAGACCCAGCTTTGTGGGTGGCTGGCCCGCAAGGCGGGGTGTTGGGTGGCACTCACTCACGGGCCACGGTGGACATGAAATCGCTTAAAATTAAGTCCGAGCGCTCTATTACCGTCCGACGGGCATTCAAGGCAATACTACATTTGCAGAAATGAAGCTACAAGGGTGTGATCAGAAGCTCACCTGATCGGTGTGAAGACACCGATCTCGTTCGGAGACGAGGGCGCGCCGGGAAGCGTGGGTAATTACCCGAACGCTGCGGCGATTGTCGCTTGACCTGAAACTTAAAGAGTACAACACTACACCTCACGCAGGAGGGATGAACTTGGGGTGGGGATTAATCTTATTACACCCAAAACTACCTCCACGCAGGGAGGGGCCTTCAGCCGGCCAAGCGGGGTGGGGATTTATGCAAAGGAAAAGCCGATCTTCCGAGTCCGCCGGTTCTGCCAATCTGCAGGTTTGCAGGACAGGATGTCGCTGTTGATGCTGCCACGGGATCCACGGGGCTCCAAACTTGACGAAACCACTGCCAAAAGTTTTTCAGCTGACAGGGGATGAAGCTTGAATTTTTGGGGCAGCTTTGACACCCGAGGCTGGCAGTGCCGGTGATGGGAACAGGACAGCAATGTCTGGCTCCTGGCAGGTACCGAACTGATGCAGCGGGTTGCAGATGTCGCTGTGGCCGCTCCTGAACTCCGATTGGGACGAGATTGGTGGTGACGCGATCGTGGTCGGAGTAGCTTCGAGCAGCAGTTGACTGGGCCTCGATCCAAGGTCGGAGGAGAGCGGGGCATCCGGAAGAGTAGGTACAGATCGAACCTGGTCCCACAGTGGGCAGATTACCCACCCTGACGAAGAAAATGTTAACTTGCAGCTCCGGTGGCCGAATGAGGTCCTTCTTCTTGGAGGAGACAGCTAACTAGTAGTAGTTTCAGCCCTCCAAAAATGGCGCTCAAATCTTCAGGGAGGAAGTCGTGGTCGGACTGTGACTGCAGCTCTGGTTCCCTGCCTGAGAGCTTCTGCGCAGTTGAGGGAGATCGGCTCCTGCGGACAGCTCCGATCTCAGATGTTGACGAAACCACCTCGCCTTGAAAGCTCTCTGGACGCCCTTTCCAGAGATGTAGGCCTTGACACCAGGAGGACCAGGGAACGGCCGGTCATGTTGCGATCTTCAGGACCCAACTCTGCAGCCTGCGACCTGCTTTCTGAAATGGCAAACTAGCAAGAATGAAGGGAGTGGGAGGGGGTTAACAAAGCTTGAGGATGATGGCTGAAGGTTTAGGGAGGGGGAGAGGACGTGGCTAGGGCTCCAGGAGGTTAGGAATGGCAGGGATGGAGGGAGAAAGGGGGCTGGAACTGCTAGAGGTAGAGATGGGGGAGTGGATGTGCACAAGAGAGAAGATGAGTGTGAGGGAAGGTGGGGGGCGAACTTGGCTATGGGGAGGGAGTGGATTTCGACCTCGGGTGAGGGAGGGATGGGAGAGGGGAGGGTAATTCGAATTTGGGCTTTGGGAGGGGTTAATTTAGCCTTGGGAATGTGGATAGGTGCCTTGGGAAGTGAAGGGAGGTGGGTGGTAGTTGGGAAGTAGAGTTTGGATTGGTGGAGGGTTGTTGGGACTAGGTGGAGAGTAAAGGAGGGTTGTGGGAAGTTGTGGGGTATTAATGGAGGTAGGTGGGGGTTGGAATTGAATGAGAGAGGGGGGAGGAGAGAGGGGAGGTTCGCCCTTGCCTTGTGGGAGAGAGAAGGAGAGCTAGAGAGAGAGAGAGGAATGGAATAATGAGAGATTTGAAAGAGTTTTCTTCAATATTCATCAAAAGTTAGTACATGGAGGGAGATGGGGGCTATTTATAGGCAACCCATCTTTACAAGACAAAAATAACCCTGCCATTTAAGGCAAAAGACCAAACATGTCCTAGACTCAGTCCAATAGGCCCAAACTAAGGTATTAGGGCCCAATTAGACCAAATAGGGGAAATGGACTAGTACAACATGACATAATAAAAGGAAATACATGCGACATGACCCAATAAAAGAAAAATTACATATGATAAGACTCAATAAAAGGAGGATACATAAGATGAGAATGAGTCGACCCAAATCAAGGGTGTGCAGGCGACCCGAGCCATAGCGAGTGTCGTGAGATGTCCTCATCACTTTGTCATAAGTGGAGTATCTTGTCCTAGCATCACATAACTTCTCACTAAAGAAGGCCACCGGGTGTCCCTCTTGGCTAAGAATTCCTCCTATTCCTATCCCGGATGCGTCACATGTGACTTCAAAGACCTTCGAGAAATCGGGTAGGCATAGGACCAGGGCTTGGGTCATCTTCTCCTTAAGTTCTTGGAAGGCTTTAGAGGCTGATTTGGTCCACACAAAAGTCCCCTTCTTGAGACAATCGGTGATAGGGGTAGTGATAGTGCTAACTCCCCGAATAAACCTTCTATAGAAGGTGGCTAACCCATGAAAACTTCAGACCTCATGAAGAGTGTGGGGTTCCGGCCAATCTAGAATAACTTGGATCTTCTCAGGGTCCATGGAGACACCTTTGCTGGATACCACAAATCCTAGGAAAGTGATGGATGTGGTCAAGAAGCGACACTTGCCTCGGTTGACAAACATGCTCTCATGTCGTAGGACGGTGCAAACTTGCCTAAGGTGATCAAGGTGGGCCTCTTGGGATTGACTATATATGATGATGTCATCAAAGTATACCACTAGAAAGACCCCAATGAAGGTCCTAAGAACCTCCGTCATGAGATGCATGAAAGTACTTGGGGCATTTGAGAGCCCAAAAGGCATGACCAACCATTCATACAAGCCATCCTTGGTCTTGAAGGCTGTTTTCCACTCATCTCCGGGCCTAATTCTAACTTGATGGTAGCCACTCTTAACATCAATCTTGGAGAAGATAGTAGCTCCCGCTAGCATGTCAAGCATGTCATCAAGCCTAGGGATGGGGAACCTATACTTGACGGTGATCTTATTAATGGCCCGACTATCCACACACATCCGCCATGATCCATCCTTCTTGGGAGTGAGAAGGGCCGGTACGGCACATGGGCTTTTGCTAATGCGGATGAAACCCATCCTAATGAGTTCCTCTATTTGCCTTCGAAGTTCGGAATGTTCCGTGGGGTTGAGGTAGTAATGAGGAAGGTTGGGAAGGGTAACTCCCAGAACTAAATCAATTGCGTGTTGCACATCACGCATGGGAGGGAGTTGGTCCAGGAGTTCTTCCGGGAACACATCATGGAATTCTTCTAGGAGATGCCGGACTTCTATGTGATGGGGGTTGGAGGGGGTGGGCTCTCCTAGGTAAATGACCACCGCACATAGGGGTGTCCCTTGAGCTATCTCCTCCTCAAGCTCTCCTTTGGTGATAAGGTGAAGGCCCTTGGCCATCCCTAAAGTCTTATCTAGTTTGGGGTTTTGGGAGAGAGGTTGGGTTGGTGGGGTGGAGTTTCCCATGACTTGAGGTTTGGTGGAGTGTTGACCTTGAGGGGGTGGGATTTTCTTAGGCAAGGGACGTGGTGGGGAGGGATTAAGACGGATGCTCTTTCCCTCATGCTCAAAGGTGCATGTGTTGGTTTTACCCAAAATAGTGGCATCCACATCATAAAGCCACGGTCTCCCTAGTAGGATGCTACCTACTTCCATGGGGATAACATCACACCATATTTGGCCATGGTAGGAAGAGAAGGTGAGGGGCACAAGGCAGCGAGTGTTGACCAGGATGGAATTGTTATTGATCCACGAGACCTGGTATGGGCTAGAGTGAGGAGTAATGGTAAGCCCAAGGAGCTTAACGGTGTCGGGAGACACGACATTGACACAACTCCCATTATCTAAGATCACTTTTCTCACATGGCCCCCTATCTTAACAAAGGTGTGAAAGATTGAAGTTCGTCGCCAGTCCTCCTCTTGGGGCTTGGTGAGGGTGCATCTAATTACTCCTAGATGGGAGTCAGTAGATGGGGTGGTGTAGTCTATACCCGACTCATGGTATTGGGTCTCATACTCTTCTTCCCAATCTAGTGAAGCTTCATGGACTTCAACCATACTCTCAAGTTCCTCTTGGGGTGGGGGAGCTTCCTCCTCAATAAGTAAGCTAGACAACCCTTTGGATGAGCATTGGCCCGCAAAGTGGCCAAACCCTTGACTTCTATAGCATTGTTGGCGCCCACTACCCGGGGTAGTTCCTCCTACATTTGGGCCCTTGGGATTCTCTTCCCTCCGTGGAGGAGGATGACTAGGGGCGGGCTTGGTTGGAGTGATGGTGGGAGGGGGGTTGTAAGGCCGTAATGGGATATTTCCACTTGGGCTAGGGGGGTGGTCGGAATGGTTTGTGACCCCATGCTTTTAGGATCGGTCGATCGGGGAGTAGCAAACCGAGAGATCTTAGAGAATCTCTCAACATCCCTAGCTATTTGGTAGGCTAGCTCAAGGTTGTCAACATCTCTCATGAAAAGTTCTCTCTTGATGTGACTTTGGAGTCCATTTCTAAAGCGGGACAAGGTGACGGCCGGGTCCTCATGAACTCCACACTTTAAAAGATAGGAGTCAAATTTCTCAATATATTCAACCACGGTCTTCCCTTCTTGTGTGAGGCTTTGCCATTCATCTAAGAGCATTTGGCGATAGGATTGGGATAGGTATTTATTTCTAAGTTGGTTCTTCATACCCTCCCAAGTGTCAATACGCTCTACCCGCCTCCTTCTTAATCCTTCTTGGTTTAGCCAATAAGTTTTGGCTAACTTGGTGAGATGCATTTTGGCCAATCTTACCCTCCTTTGATCGGGCATAGGGTACCATTCAAAATATTGGTCCATGGCGGTTTCCCACTCTAAGTAGACACCTGGTTCATGGGAACCATCAAAGTTTGGGGCCTCTACCTTAATCATCATTAAGAGAGGGTCATACGGGTCGTCCCGTGGACGCCTTTCATGATTTTGATGGTGGCGAGGCCTCTCATAGTCATGGTATGGGTCAATATTCAAGTCCTCCCTATTAATTTCAGCATGTGGAGGGTGGGCTCTTGGTCCATTGTTCCTTGGGTGGAACTCATCCCTATGAGGTTCAACATGTGGAGGGTGGGCTCTTGGTTCATTATTCCTTGCGTGGAACTCATTCCTATGAAATTCAACATGAGGAGGGTGGATTCTTGGTTCATTGTTCCTTGGGTGGAACTCATCCCTATGAGGGTCATCATGTGGAGGATGGGCTCTTGGGTTATTGTTCCTTGGGTGGAACTCATCCCTATGAAGTTCAACATGTGGAGGGTGGGCTCTTGGTTCATTGTTCCTTGGGGGGAACTCATGTTCTTCTTGCCGAGCGAGCCGATTGGAAAGGGACTCAAGTTGGGCAAGAATGTTTGTAAGGGTGGCATCCACCCAGTTCATTTGGCCTTGGGGTTCCTCCCTAGGGGCATCTTGGTTGAGTTGAGGATTGGGATCCATGGGGGGAACCGAAGACGATGGGTCGGGTTGGTAAATGGCGCCACTACGGGTGGACATGCAAGGGAATGAAATGAAGGATGGACACACAATGCAAAAGGCCCTAGGACTTAGACATGATAGAGACAAGTCAATGACTTGCTCTGATACCAATTGATGTGACACAACCTTGGACTTAAGAAAGCAAGCACAATTCACAATCAAAATGGACCGATAACGGCGATCGCTCACCCGATGCTCACCAAGACCCGGGGTAACTTGGCAATGCCAAGTGGAGGATGTGAGGGCTGGGCCCTTGCTGGTAGAGGGCCAGCAAGGCCAAGGAATGTTTCCACAAGGGTATGGCTGCCCAATTCAAGTGAGCCGACGTTGTGCCAAGGGCACGGGTACACTCCTCTCCCCATGGTGATCGCTTGAAGTAATGGAGCTTAAGGATCGAGCTCTCACTCTCACGGCCAGCGGAACTATGAACTAATATTGAAAGAACAAGCACAAAATTAGAGCTAGGCTGGAGCACTTACTCGACCGGTTTGAAGAAACTGGTCCCGCTCGGAGACGAGGGTGAGCGCGGAGGCGTGGGTTCCCCATACGCCGCGCCGGAGAAGCTTGACTTGTTTAAAGTGTTACAACACTACACCTCTCGCAGGATGGGGATCTTGGGGTGGGGATAAATTGTTATTACATCCAAAACTACCTCCACACAGGGAGGGTCCTTCAGCCGGCCAAGCGGGGAGGGGCGAAACTGAGCTAGAAGCTAACAAGGGAGTCGATGCCGATTCTGTCCGCTTTCTGCGCTTCAGGATAGATAGTTGGATATCTTGATGCTACGACCACTCCTGATTTTTTTTTTGATGACGAAACCAGTTGGAATTTCTTCGTAGCTGGGTCGGGATGACGCCTGAATTTTGTTGATTTTTCTGGTCACAGGCGCTGGCCGGGGTAAGGCTCGAACGGGGTGGTAGGTCTTCAGTTCTGACTACTTCAGGTTAACAACAGCAGGAAGAAGAGGTTTCCACAAGTGCTCCAGAGCTCAAAATTAGGCACCTCCAGAGTCGTTGGAACCGTCGATGAGTCGTCTTCGAAGCGAGACCAACAGGGATGCCAAACGTTGTCGGAGTAGACCGGTAGAACTCGAACAATGAGGAGGGGTCGGAGCATACTGACAGGAAGCAGAACCGCACACCCGGAGGAAGAAAATAAGAACTCTTGATTCCGAGCGTAAAACAGAGCTCCGCTTCTTGATTCTGGAAGTAGACTTGTCTAAGAAGCTTCTGGCCAAGCCTCGCCACCAGATATTCTGGAGAGTGGTCGTGGTTGCTTTAGGAGTCAGCTTCAGGTAGCTCTTCAGGGTGGAAATGTGCAGTCGTAGAAGAGCAGCTCCACCGGATGACCACGAACTCAGAAAGATATGAGGCCACCACCGTGGGGAAGATGACTTGAAGACGCTTCCAACGGTACCTCTTGGGCCTTCAGATTCGGTGGGAAGTGGATGGGGTCGACTCTGCAAGCTGCTGCTCCTCCTGCACTTTAGGGCTGCGAGCTGCTCCTTCAGTGTGGCTTCCAAGGACCAGGATAGAGGAAGAAGAAGTGGTTGAGTGGTGAAGGGGAGGTGAAGAATGGTGGAAGGGAAGTGTGGGGGAGGTGTTGAGGGAGGCTAGGGGTGGTGGGGAAGCTGTAGAAGGGGGAGGGAGCAGGTACTTGTGGGTTTCTCAAAGGTGGAGGGAGAGTAAGGGATGGGGGAGATGCTCAAGGTAGATGGAATGGAGGGAAGGGGAGAGGGGGGCGACCTGCTCTAAGGGGGAGGGGAGTTGGGCGCCCTTGGGCTGGGGAGCGAAGGGAAATTTCAAATTCAAATGGCCTAGGGAGGTGAAGGGTTGCAAGGGGGAGAGGGAAAAGTCTTTGGGAAAGGGATGGGGTGGTTGGTGGTTGGAGGGTGGAGTGGGGATTGGGGGGTTCTCCCTTGGAACTAGGGGGGTGGAGTAAAGAGGGTTGTGGGGAAGGGAAGTGGTCTTAATGCGGTAGGTGGGAGAGAGGTGGTTGGGAAGTGCTCTTCATTCATGTGCACAGTTCGTGCATCAAGTCTGTACATCCACCATCTCAGTTAAGTTTCAAAGTCTGTACATTCGTCAAGGGGCCAAGTCTATACACTGTGTCATTCACATCTTCAAGTCTGTACATTGCCCAGTCTGCATCTCGCAAAGTCTATACATTGGACTGTCCTTCGTAAAGTCTATACATTGGACTGTGCTCGTAAAGTCTATACATCCATCGGTCCTTAGTTGGGGCAAGTCTATACATTGGTAGCACTGTGCAAATCTATACATTTGCAACATGTCTGTGTTTCAAGCCATTCGTCAAGTCTATACATTCCCAGTCTTTACCTACGTTCAGAAGTCCAAGTCTATACACTAGTAAAGTCTGCACATTGTGCCTTGAAGCTGTTCAAGTCTATACATTGTCTCGAGCATTCAAGTCTGTACATTGGTTTCTCATTTGTATTGAAGTCTATACATTGGTCTTCACTTCCAGTCTGTACAGAGTTTGCCTTCCCTTGTCTTGCATACATATCCAAGTCTATAGAGCCAATGTCTGCGTTGCCTTGCATTTCATCAAGTCCACACACTGTAGATGCATGCACTCAAAGTCCATAAGTCTATGCACTACACTGCTCATGCACGACACACCAAGTCTGTACAGAGCTTTCGTCTCATGCATCGGTGCATTGCTCATCTTTTAAACATTGAGTCTGTACATTCCAGCGTTTCATTTAGCGTCTTTGTGCATGAAGCATTAAGTCTGTACATCGTTGCATTGCAAGAGACCAAGTCTGTACACTGCATCGCTTGTGCATGCATTGCATTCATCAAGTCTGTACACTGCATCGATTGTGCATGCATTGCATTCATCAAGTCTGTACACTGCATCACCTGTTCATGCATTGCCTTCACGCCATCAAGTCTGTACATTGCATCGTTTGATCATGCATTGTCTCAACAAGTCTGTACACTCGTCCTCCTTCACACGACCAACTCTATACATCCATATGAGCATTGTGCATTGATCAAGCCAAAGTCTATACACTCGCTAGTGTGCATATGCATAGTCTATACATTGCTCATGCATCTTTACTTAAAGTCTATACATCCGTATGCTCCTTTATCATGCATGCATTATAGCAAGTATATACATCCTCTGCCAGTCTTCAGCAAAGTCTGAACATTGCTTCAGTATTGGCTTCAGCCAAGTCTATACATCGACTGGCTGTCTTCAGCAGAGTCTGAACATTGCATCATTGTGCATATGCATTGGTAAGTCTATACATTGCCTGCTGAGTAAAGTATGTACAGCCTGTGTTGATATTGTTCATCGACTGAACTCTTCATTAATCTTGCAGGTGACTGGGCATGTGATCCGAGGCTGGCGCCTGGCACGTGATCCAAGATGCTGAGAAGCCGCCACGTGGACTGAAGCACACACGCCCTAGCTGCTGCTTGATCCACACGAAGGCTATGTCCCTATAAAGGGTCTCTTTACCCCTTCAAAGCAAATGCTGGAAAAAGAGAAGAAAAGCCCCCAGAAGGAAGAACGAAGAGGAGTGAGCCTGAGCAGAAGATTAGACAAGGCAGAAGAGAGACAGTAATAGAAAGAAGGAGAGATCATGAAAAGAGAAGCCGTGAAAGTAGAGAGTGATTGAAGAAGAGAAAGAGCTAGACAGTTAGAGGAGAAGAAGCCAAGCTACTTGAAGATTTGTTCCTGCTGGACCGTGGATCATATCCAGGCCAGTCAGCTCTATTTGAGAGCCACAGTTGTGCTACCATCTTTACAGTTTTCTGATTACTATATTTTCCCTTTCTTGGTTTCGTTTACAGTTCTTTGTGCTTCTCCGAATTGCCCTGTTGGGGATCGGGTTCCTCCTGTGGTTTCAGGAGAAGGGAGATTTGTTTCTCCAGGTTGCTGGTGACTTAGTGTCATCAGTGGTTCCCTCCATTGTGGAGGAAGAGAGGTCCGAGACCTCTAGTTTGCAGGTGACTTGGTGTCACCTGTGCTTCCCTCTGGGTTTCAGAGGAAGAGAGACTTGGGTCTCTAGGTTCCCCTCCGGTTTGGAAGAAGGGAGGATTGGTCCTCCGGTTCTGGTCTTGTGAGTTGCAAGTCCAAGTGTTCCCTCCTGGTCTAGAGGAAGAGAGACTGTGTGTCTCTGGTTTCCAAGTGGCTGGGAGTCACTTGGGGTGTCCCTCCGGTTGGGAGGAAGAGGGGAGGTTGTTCCCCTGGTCAAGCTGTTTGGCAGCACGTGTTTACAGACTGAGTCTGCTGTTTCTAGCATTGCTAGTGGAAGCCTCACTCCGGTTTGGAGTGAGGGGTGGACGTAGGTCTTGGTGACCGAACCACCTAAAAATCCCTTATACAGTGGTTTGATCTGTGATTTCTGTTTCTGCTTCCGCTAGATGATTGCATTGGGTCGATATGGTTTAATTGCACTGACTGTGTGATTGTTATCGCTAGATGGTTGCTAGGACCGTGATTCCCTTGGCTGTCCTAGTGACCAATCGGGTTTGCATCCTTGCTGTTTAAGCATTTGTCCATCGACCATGTGAGTATCTCTTCATACGGTTTTAATTTGGCCAAAAATCTTTAGTAGATCCATTCACCCCCCCTCTGGATCTCTGTTGTCGTCTTATCCGCACCCAACAAGTGGTATCAGAGCGGGTTGTTGTGCATTGGATCCAACGATCCGCAGCAGTTCCTGCATTTTTTTGTGGTGCATTTCAGAGTGGCTTTCTTGTGCTGATTGTTTTGCCTCCCTGTCTTGTGTCTTGCATTGCTCATCTGGTTTTGGTGTATTTATCATATCTCGATGACTTATCCACCAATCTTCAGAGGTAATAATTTTGATCAATGGCTTGAAAAGCTGCATCGGTATGTGAGGATATTGGATCCGGATCTGTGGAAGTTAATCTCACACGGTCCTCACAGACTTCCAAAGAAAGAGTCCAAATGGACTGACAGTCACAGATCAAAACATGGAGAGAATCAGAGAGTTTTGAATCTAATGAAAGAAGCTACTGACAAGGCTCTACATTCTTATTTTTATGACTGCAGGTCCGCCAAGGAGATTTTGGAGAAGCTAAAGCTCACCAAGGATCACAACACATGCCTGATGGCTGACAAGAGTGACCATAGCAGTGATCAAGATCAATTCGAAGATGCTGAAGAGGTAATTAATCCTTTTTCTAGTTACACCTTAGATGACTGGGAAGATGCTTATGCCAATCTGTTACACTCCCATGAAAAACTGAGGAAGAAGAATAAAAGTCTGATAAGGAAGATAGCAAATCTAGGGGATCCTATTTCTGGAGTTGAAAATCTTGAAAATCCTGAAATTCTGAAAACTGAAAATGAAATACTCAGAAGACAAGTGTCGAAACTAGATGGAATCCAATCAGTACTTGATCATGTCAAATCTGAAAACGAAAAACTCATAAAACAATGTCAGGAATCTGAACAAAGATTAATCAATCTTGAAAGTGAAAACAGATTGATAAATGAAAAGTTTGAGACTTTTAATGTTGCGAACTTAAAGTTTCAGGAAAACTTTGAAAACTGTAAATCAGAATATCCAAGTTTCCTAACTGATGTTTTGTTTGATGATGATAAACTTGAGCAGGAGAACACTAGTCTAAAGGAAGAAATTGAGAAACTAAAACAGTTGAACACCACCATGTCAGAGAGATTACTAACATTTGAAAAGGGTAAATGTGTGGTGTCCGATAATTCAGAAGAAGTTGAAAAGCTCAAAGCTGAAATTGAAAATCTTAAAAATGTCAATGCCACCTTAAGTGAAACACTCAACAGGAGTGAGGAAGATAATGCTAATTTTGAATTGCTCATCATTACTCTTGAAAATGAGAGTCAAGATTTGAAAAAGTCTTTGTCTAAATTTGTGGGTGGGCAAGATAATCTGAACAAATTGATGGGAACAAAGGTCAACTTCTAGAAGGAGGGGTTAGGTTTTAACCTTGTAAATAAAAAGAATTTCAAAAATAAAATTCAGACATCCTTTGTTTCTAGTTCTACTTCTCACATTTCTCAAAACCCACCTGCTTCTCAGTCTACCGTTCAGAAAACCGAAAACCAGAACAAAAATCAGAAAAAGATTGGAAAACAGAAAATAAATAAAAAGGGTTCATTAGGGCATGTTGATCACAGTTCTCACACACACTCACATGCATCTAAAAAGAAAATGTCATGCCATTATTGTATTAAATTTGGTCATCTAATGCATGAATGTAAATTGATGGAGATGGATGATATGGCTACTAGGAAACTTCATGATAGAAATCCTTCATTTCAGAAAAAGAAAATTGAATGTTCTCACTGTGGTAAATTAGGACACACAATTGCACAATGCTGGTTTACAAATGGTAAGAAAATATCTCATTCATATCATGGTAAATTTCCTGCAAGTCAACATGGTTTTAATAAGAAAAAATTTACTTTTATAGATAAGCTCGTTACATGCTTTGAGTGTGGAAAGACAGGCCACAAGGCCATTGAATGCTGGCTGAGGGCTGGTGGAAGAAATTCTAGTTCATGCTTTCACTGTGGCAAGATGGGCCACATTGCTGCCCAATGTTGGCATGCTCAGGGAAGGAAGCCTAACTATAAATCTGGTAAATTCTCTGTCAATAGAAACATTTCTGGTAGAAATGGATGTGTGTTTGAAAGGAAAACACTTGCATGTTTTGAATGTGGGAAGCCAGGCCATAGAGCAGCTGACTATTGGCTGGCTTATTTTGGTAAACAGAATCTTAATTCTGTTAACAGAAATTTTCATGCATATGCACATAGAATTCATGCTAATAAGAATGTGCATAAATAAAATTTGAAATCTGCTCCATCTTGCTATTATTGTGGTACATTAGGTCATTCAATGAATAATTGCTATTTGATGAGATCTGATGACCTACATGCTAAAAAGTTGTTTAGAACACCTGCCGAAGGTGTCACTATTAACCATGCAGGACCCAAGACTGTTTGGGTACCTGCCCATGCAAAATAGTGTGCTAACTTACAGGTGTGCCTTGGAAGCTGAAGAATAAAAAGAGAAAAATAAACCAAGGCACCCAAGTTGATAAAACCCCATTTAGGTAAATTCTTCACATCTGTTCAAATGAAATTTATGATTGATCTGATAAGTCATAGTTTCATGCATACATACTTTTTATGTGGTTTGACTCTTGCATTGAGCTTTGTGGGCTTTCTTGTTTGTACTTTGAGATGTGTGCATATATGTGAATTGCATATACATGCACTTGACATACAATCATTGAAAATCTGATGCATATAGGACTGTTGGTATTGCATTGTCATGCATGACCACTTTGGTATATCAAATGGTAAGCTACTAAAGGGCAGAGGAAATCTGTCTGAAGGTTCTTACTAAGCGTAGAGGCTTGTCTTCGCCAAGTTCCAAGGGTCAAATTTGCATATCAGAGAATGTCTGCATCTTCATGTGAATATTTTGCTTCATGCCCGTGCATACATGTAGTAAATTACATTGCATTTCATTACATTGAAAATGCCAAAAGGATATATTGAATGCATATATTTAGGGGGAGCATTATTCATAAATCACAAAACTATTTTTTAGATTTACTGCATAGCATGTTAAATCTGTTGTTGCATAGTCATTCATCATCTGCATTGTCTTCATGACATATAAGATGATTCAGTATTTTTAGTTAGAGGGAGTCATAGCATAGCATATCACTTATTTTTGAAAAATCAAAAAAAGGGGGGGGAAGGAAGTGTCTCACTGCATATAGATAGGGGGAGCATGCTTAATCCGTTCAGTTGTGTCTTTGTCTGAACTCTTCCTGTCCATCTATTTGATTCATCTTGTCATATCTGTAGTGTCAGTGATTCCATCATCAAAGTGGTATCAAATGATCTTTCTTGACTGCTTCTAAAGTTGTTCATAATCTAAATTTATACCTTATTGGTATATGTCTGCCTCTCCTAAATCTGCTGAAGGAGAGCTTCACCTCTATTCAGTCAACTTTGAACTTCTTTGCTCAAGAGCAGCTCCCTTGCTATAAGTTTTTAGAATCCATGCTGTCTGTTGAATATTCTCACTTGATTTATTGAGCTGAGATATGAAGTAAACCTTCAGCCTGAATACTACTTCATAAATGGTAAAACATCTTTAATGAGGAAACTTCCATTATACATGCTTAAGAACATTTGTTAACTGGAATTGGTTTAAGTCTTATGTACTCTTGTTTGGACACAAGGAACTTGAAAATATCTGTTTCAACCTCTTAATAAACTTTAACTGTCTGCTTCATGTAAATTCATGTAAGACTTTCTGAAATCTGAAAAGTTGATATCCATGTCTACGTTGACTGTGATATATAGTGTATGTGGTTGTTCCTAAACATCTAACTTGTTCTGAATCCATTCTGGGTAAAAGTATGGACAGAGCAATGACTGTGGTTACTGAGAAACATGTCCAAAGGATTGTGTCATGAAGTACCATGGTTAACTCTGTTTAAAGAGATGATTGGAAATTATTGTGAAAATATGGCAGAGCAATGGCATAGTTGTATTGAGTAACTGGGGATTCTAGCCTCTGATCAAGGTGCATTCTCATGCCAAAGATACTTTTAATGCTACCTCTGTTCTCTAAAATGGGAGAAGCAATACGGTTGTCACACTGAGTAATTGGGGATTCTGGCCTCTGATCAAGGTGTCTCCCCACGTCAAAAGGTGTTGATAAACCAAAATTGTTCATTAAAAAAAAATTTGAACAAGTGTAAATCTATTTCTGAAAGAACAATTAAAATTCAGGTGCATTCACTTATGTTTCTCTTAAAGCAGTCATGGAAAGTAAACTAAGTAAGATGGAAGTTGGTTGAACTAGAATCTTATATGAGCTTGTAGTTCCTTTTATTAAGAGTTGGTTCAGATATGAGTACAATTTCTTTTGGAAAAATTTCAGTTGACATCATTCTTAAACCATATCTGACAATCAAGGTTTCATAAGCTTTTATAATGAAGGAATCTAGAACTTAAAATTCTATTCTATGAAGTTGGTATCCTGCTGAAAAGTTCTATATCTCAATTTTCACTAATTGTTGAATCTGCTCATCCTATTGCTCTCTATCACTGTGTTTTGATTCACATTGGTTCTCATATATGAGAGGCACATCTCTCAGTTTAACCTGTGTACTTGCAGTCTTTGGATAACCAGAGTTCATCCTTGTAGTCTTCTCTTATCTCATGGATCATAAGGGAAGAATTTTTCTGGTCTGTTTGAGAGACGATCTGCAAGGGGGACAATGTGCTAGTGTGTCTGATTATGATGCTTGTCTACATTCTCTCAGTATTAGTTGCATATGCATGTCTGCATAAGTTGTTTGACTAAGGAGGAGAATTACTTTAACTGCTTCTGATATTGTGTTGCCCTCATCTGATGATCTATTTTGATGTGTCTCATATGACATCACTGAATTATCAAAGTATTGTTCTACTTTTTGATGAAGTCAAAGGGGGAGAACACATTCATAGTGTTGCCATCATCAAAAAGGGGGAGATTGTTGGATATTGTGTTTTGATGATGACAAATACTATGAGTCATACATGTCTGATGTCATATGTGTTTACTTCATACAGTATTTGTTTCATGCATTAACTGTGACATGCAGTCTGACCTCAATGATTTTGATGATAGCATATCATGAATATGTGTCTGAATGATTGGTCTGAATGATTGTTCTGCCTTGGGCATATGGATGTGTTATTCTGCATTAGTGCATTGCTCAATTGCTTTCTATATGTGCTTCACTCTAAGTCAGTACATTGCTGGAACAAGCCTGTACATCGTTTGGGTTGTGCATCCAGCGTCTTAAGCTAAAGTCTATACATCGCTCACTTGCATGATCATTAAGTCTGCACATTATTGGCCATTGCACACGAAGTCTGTACAACACTCGCCATCATGCTACTGCCAAGTCTGTACATTGGCCAAGTGTGTACAGAGTCCTTTGCATCGTGTGCATTCTTCATTAAAGTCTATACATTCTCACCCGTCTTAGTTAACGTCTCACGCTGTTCAAGTCTACAGTGTCTAGAAGTCTATACATCGTCCGTCTCATCCTGCGTCTCAATTCGTTTGAGCATTCACTGTACAAGTCTGAACATGGTCTCTACACTGTAGCTACACGGACTCAAAGTCCATACAGTGGACTGTTGCATGGTCTCCAATGTCTATACATTGCTGGCCACCTGCACGCAGCAAGTCTATACAACGCTGGCAACTTGCATGCAAGTCTGTACAGCCCAAGTCTGTACATTGCTCACTTGCAAGCACACAAGTCTACACAGTGCTCTTCATTCATGTGCACAGTTCGTGCATCAAGTCTGTACATCCACCGTCTCAGTTAAGTTTCAAAGTCTGTACATTCATCAAGGGGCCAAGTCTATACACTGTGTCGTTCACATCTTCAAGTCTGTACATTGCCTAGTCTGCATCTCGCAAAGTCTATACATTGGACTGTCCTTCGCAAAGTCTATACATTGGACTGTGCTCGTAAAGTCTATACATCCATCGGTCCTTAGTTGGGGCAAGTCTATACATTGGCAGCACTATGCAAGTCTATACATTGGCAGCGTGTCTGTGTTTCAAGCCATTCATTAAGTCTATACATTCCCAGTCTTTACCTACGTTCAGAAGTCCAAGTCTATACACTGGTAAAGTCTGCACATTGTGCCTTGAAGCTGTTCAAGCCTATACATTGTCTCGAGCATTCAAGTCTATACATTGGATTCTCATTTGCATTGAAGTCTATACATTGGTCTTCACTTCAAGTCTGTACAGAGTTTGCCTTGCCTTGTCCTGCATACATATCCAAGTCTATACAGCCAGTGTCTGTGTTGCCTTGCATTTCATCAAGTCCACACACTGTAGATGCACGCACTCAAAGTCCATAAGTCTATACACTGCACTGCTCATGCACGGCACACCAAGTCTATATAGAGCTTTCGTCTCATGCATCGGTGCATTGCTCATCTTTTAAACATTGAGTATGTACATTCCAGCGTTTCATTTAGCGTCTTTGTGCATGAAGCATTAAGTCTGTACATCGTTGCATTGCAACAGACCAAGTCTGTACACTGCATCGGTTGTGCATGCATTGCATTCATCAAGTCTGTACACTGCATCGGTTGTGCATGCATTACATTCATCAAGTCTATACACTGCATCACCTGTTCATGCATTGCCTTCACGCCATCAAGTCTGTACATTGCATCGTTTGATCATGCATTGTCTCAACAAGTCTATACACTCGTCCTCCTTCACACGACCAACTCTATACATCCATATGAGCATTGTGCATTGATCAAGCCAAAGTCTATACACTCGCTAGTGTGCATATGCATAGTCTATACATTGCTCATGCATATTTACTTAAAGTCTATACATCCGTATGCTCCTTTATCATGCATGCATTATAGCAAGTATATACATCCTCTGCCAGTCTTCAGCAAAGTCTGAACATTGCTTCAGCGTTGGCTTCAGCCAAGTCTATACATCGACTGGCTATCTTCAGCAGAGTCTGAACATTGCATCATTGTGCATATGCATTGTTAAGTCTATACATTGCCTGCTGAGTAAAGTATGTACAGCCTGTGTTGATATTGTTCATCTACTGAACTCTTCATTAATCTTACAGGTGACTGGGCATGTGATCCGAGGTTGGCGCCTGGCACGTGATCCAAGATGCTGAGAATCCGCCACGTGGACTGAAGCACACACGCCCTAGCTGCTGCTTGATCCACATGAAGGCTCTGTCCCTATAAAGGGTCTCTTTGCCCCTTCGAAGCAAATGCTGGAAAAAGAGAAGAAAAGCCCCCATAAGGAAGAACGAAGAGGAGTGAGCCTGAGCAGAAGATTAGACAGAGCAGAAGAGAGACAGTAATAGAAAGAAGGAGAGATCATGAAAAGAGAAGCCGTGAAAGGAGAGAGTGATTGAAGAAGAGAAAGATATAGAGAGTTAGAGGAGAAGAAGCAAAGCTACTTGAAGATTTATTCCTGCTGGACCGTGGATCATATACAGGCCTGTCAGCTCTATTTGAGAGCCACAGTTGTGCTACCATCTTTACAGTTGTCTAATTACTGTATTTTCCCTTTCTTGGTTTCGTTTACATTTCTTTGTGCTTCTCCCGATTGCCCTGTTGGGGATCGGGTTCCTCCTGTGGTTTCAGGAGAAGGGAGATTTGTTTCTCCAGGTTGCTGCTGACTTAGTGTCATCAGTGGTTCCCTCCATTGTGGAGGAAGAGAGGTCCGAGACCTCTAGTTTGCAGGTGACTTGGTGTCACCTGTGCTTCCCTCTGGGCTTCAGAGGAAGAGAGACTTGGGTCTCTAGGTTCCCCTCCGGTTTGGAGGAAGGGAGGGTTTGATGGAGGCATCACCCACGATTCCCTTTGGCTCGGGTCCACTTCTTCACATTCGGGAGCTGGTTGAGTTTTGGCCTCACTCTATTAAGGCCCCTTATCCATTTTGTAACTTTCCTTTGTGTCATTTTGATGTATTTTCATTTTATTTGAGTCTTTTCCCTAGGTCTAGCACTTATTTTCCTATGTTTTTGTAACATCATGCTGTCTAATGAGGCTATTGGGCCCAATTCGTTGGGCTAGGCCCATTGGCGCCCCCACCCCCCCTTGGTTATTTGTAGTTGCTTATTTTGTCAGGGACTTATTGTAAAGAGTGGGTTGCCTATAAATAGGACCCCACTCCCCCTCATTTGAAGTTAATGAATGAATGAATCCTTTTGAGTTAAGCCTACAATTTTATTCAATTTGGAGAGATTCCACTAAGTTAGGGTGAGATACCCTAGGGAGTGAGTCCCACACCCCCCCCCTCCACTCTCTCTTCTCTCTCCTCCCCCTAAGGAGTTCGCCCCCCTCTCTCTCTCCTCCCTCCCCCCTTCAACTCCCAACCACCACCCACCTCATTCATTACCCCTCCACTTCCCCAAGCCACCCTTACTCCACCCCATGTTCCAAGAGGGAATCTCCCCCACTCCCAACACAATCTCCTCCCTTCCAAGGTAATCCCCCTAGTTCCCATACAACCCTACACATTCCAAGACCATTTCAAATTTTGAAACCCATTCCCTCCACTTGTTTTGGCCGCCCCCATCCATTACCCTCCCCTCTTGCCAAGTTCGCCCCCTTCACTCCCCCATTCCCTCTCTCACACCCTCATCTTCCTCTTCCACCTGCTAGCACTTGCTCCCAGCCATTCTCCCCCCTCATTCCCCATCACCATTAGCTCTCTTCTCCACCCCACAAGAGCCCCCACTCACCCTTAGGTCGCCCCTACCACTTCCCTCCACCAAAGAAGCCACCTCTCCCTCTCATTTCATTTTCAGGTTGGAGCTGTGCAGACCTGCAGATCAGCCCCTAGTTGCAGCATCGACCACGGCTTCCCCCTGGTGTTTCTGAAGGCGTAGCCTATCTTGCTGGAAAGGCCTTCCAGTCTACTTCGCAAGCGAGGTGGAAGCAACACGATCCGAGGTCGGAGCTGCCAGATAGAGCCATTCTCCCACCATCGCGCAAGAAGGCCTTCATCCAGAACCAGAACCTAGGAGACTCCTGTCTCACAATTTACTCAGGCTGAATCAGGCCCAGGTTCCTTCAACAAAGTTCTTCCCCGTCCGGTCCTCTTTCAAGATCAGGAAGCGGAGCTGCATTCGGCCACCGGGGGGCAGAGTTATCATTTTTTCTCTCCCCTTCTGTCCAGCCCTGCTTCTGCAGTTTGTTTCGACCAGTGAGCACCGTTCAGAGTGCCCCGCTCGCCATCGACATCCGAACGCTGCCCCGTCACTTTCTGTTGAAAGCTACCTTGACCACGAAGACGTCGCCGCTGGTTTCGTGCTGTTCAGAGATCGGGAGAGCGCACAGTGACCTCTGCAAGTTGCTGTTCCAGTCCAGATCAGCCTGCGGCCAGACTGAGCGATCTCCTTCCTGCTGCTGAAGCTGTCACCACCGACCAACAGATCGTCCCCAAAAATTCTGTAGTCATCCCCTTCAAGTCAGGAAGCTGTAGGAGGTGGTTTCACTCAATTCGGAGTCCGGACGAGTCCGTGGCAACCTCAGCCTCATCACCCTGTCCTGCAGGCCAGAACAAGGCTGATATCGCACCGGGCGCCACTTAATAATCGAGAGCTTTTCTCCCATCCCCGCTTGGCCGGCTGAAGGCCCCACCCTGCGTGGTGGTAGTTTTGGTTGTAACACTTTAACCCCCACCCCAAGATCCCCCTCCTGCGTGAGGTGTAGTTTTGTACTTCTTTAGACAGGTCAAGCGATACCGCAGTGGCGTGTGGGGAACCACTGCCTCCCCGCTCGCCCTCGTCTCCGACCGGGACCGGTTTCTTCAAACCGGTCGAGTAAGTGTCTCATCCTTGCTCAATAGTGTTGCTCTTTCAATATTTGCTTCATGCGCCGCTGAATTTGTGAGGGAGCGCCCGATCCTCAAGTCCATGACTTAGAGTGATCGCCGTGGGGTAGTGTGAAACCGTGCCTTTGCGCACTTTGTCGGCCCCAATTGAATTGGGCATCCAACCCTTGGGGAGTCAAACCTTGGCCTTACTGGCCCTCTACCAGCAAGGGCCCATTCCCATACTTCACACTTGGCATCGCCAAGTCACTCCGGGTATAGAGTGCGACGGGAGAGCGGTGGCCCATTAAGGCCCATTTGAATGCTATTTGTGATTGCTTGCTTAAGTCCGAGGTTGTGTCACATCAGGATTGGTCCTCCGGTTCTGGTCTTGTGAGTTGCAAGTCCAGGTGTTCCCTCCTGGTCTAGAGGAAGAGAGACTGTGTGTCTCTGGTTTCCAAGTGGCTGGGTGTCACTTGGGATGTCCCTCCGGTTGGGAGGAACAGGGGAGGTTGTTCCCCTGGTCAAGCTGTTTGGCAGCTCGTGTTTGCAGACTGAGTCTACTGTTTCTAGCATTGCTAGTGGAAGCCTCACTCCGGTTTGGAGTGAGGGGTGGACGTAGGTCTTGGTGACCGAACCACCAAAAAATCCCTTGTGTAGTGATTTGATCTGTGATTTCTGTTTCTGCTTCCGCTAGATGATTGCATTGGGTCGATATGGTTTAATTGCACTGACTGTGTGATTGTTATCGCTAGATGGTTGCTAGGACCATGATTCCCTTGGCTGTCCTAGTGACCAATCGGGTTTGCATCCTTGCTGTTTAAGCATTTTTCCATCGACCCTGTGAGTATCTCTTCATACGGTTTTAATTTGGCCAAAAATCTTTAGTAGATCCATTCACCCCCCCTCTGGATCTCCGTTGTCGTCTTATCTGCACCCAACAAATGCTTCCTTGTGTAAGTTTGTGAATGGGGAAGAAAATCTGAACAAGATATTGGGGACTAAGGTGCGTTTCCAAAGAGAGGGGTTGGGCTATAATCTTGTGAACAAAAAGAATTTTGAAAATAAAGTCTATACTTCCCTTGTCCATAGTTCAAATATGACCAGCACATCAAATGGGCCTCCAAATCAATCTGCTCCTCAAACAACGAAGAGATCAAGTGAAAGTCTGAAAAAGAAATAAAACTTGTATCAAAAGGCTAAAAAAGTTGTTGGTGTCACGATGAATGCCATAAAAAATCATATTACACACACACAGGCATCCACAAAGGAAATCTCATGCTTTTATTGTGGTGAACATGGTCATATGATGCATGATTACTTTTTGATGAAATCTGAAGATCTAGAAGCATGCAAGAAAATGAATGGCTTCACAAAGTCAAGAAAATTTTTGAACACAAAAAGAATTTTTAATAACTCTTATGTTCATGCAAGAAGACCATTTGAAAGATTTGCACCATTGAACGGTTTTCATTGTGGAAGATTCGGTCACAGGATGAACAATTGGTTTAGTTTGAAAAATGAGAACATCTCTTCAAACCCACAAACATTCCATGCTCATTCTTACAAGAAAAATCTGAAGTCATTTGGTCATTGTCATTATTGTGGTGAGTTTGGGCATACCATGCATGTTTGCTCCTTAATGTATTTTGATGATATGCATGCCAAAAAACTGTGGAAGGCACCCTCTAGAGGTGCAACTAACAATCCGAGACCCAAGAAGGTTTGGGTACCCAAAATAACCAAATGAGAACTTTGTTGTAGGATTGCCTTGAGGCCAAGAGGAAGACACTACGTTGACTTGGCCAGTTCTGATGTGAGGCCTTGGTGAACATGGGCTTATCCCTGAGTTGATACTTGAAGCTCATCATTCATACTTGCAGCTCATAGGAGATTGTCTTGTTGAGAGAGAGAGAGTCATATGTGATGAAAAACCTTGAAGTTAGTTTCTTCAATATGCATTGGCTTAATATTGACATGAATTGAGCTCTTTACAGTGCAGGTTTGATTATGACCATCAACCCTTAAAATCATGGTAAGAATTCAAACGTTTGAATGTATCACCATGTGCCTAGATTGAGTTTAATTCATGTTTGGCATTTCTGGGCTCAGATTAACTGTCTTAGGCAGTTTTGCTTGTTCATCAGTTGGTGTCGAAATGCCCATCTTGAAGACCGATTGATTTGAACTTTTACCCCATTACCCTTAGAGTTTCTCTTCTTATCCTAGAGGAGTTTTGAAAGGGTTTTGGCATGGGGTTCTTGGTATTTTCATCTCCTTATATTCTGCTATCTATAAGATGCGAATTTGGGGTCTCAATGGAACTCCTTTGGCTAATACTGTTATATTTCTTGCAAGAGAGAAAGAAAGAAGCTCAAAAGGACTTCAATGCCAGATTTGATCTACTTTCATTTCTTCCGGCTAATATCATTCTATTTCTAGCAGGAGAGAAAGAAAGGAGCTTGTTGATGAAGATGACAACAAGCGAAATAAAGCGAAGAGTTTGAGAATGTTAATAAAGGTAACTCAAGACAAAGGTGAGAAAATAAAGTGTTTGTTTGAAGCTCTTTGGTCTTGATGTTAATGCCATAACTTGACAGATAGTGATTTTGAAGTTTTGAATACCCCTTGGTTGCTTTTGACAATGTGGATGATAAATGCTTGGCTGAATGGTATTGAAACATCTGAGTAGTATATATGAGAGTGTAGCCATTAAATGCTTTTTGCTAAACCCCCGATGTCAAATGAGAATACATTTGTTTCTGATCATCATTTCAATGATTACATGGTATATAAAATGGTGACATGTGGAAGGGCAAGTCAAGCCTGTCTGAAAGCCATCACCATGTGTGAGAATATGCCTCCACCTAGTACTATGAATCATCTATGCATATGGCATCAAACATAAATGAATTTTCTGACATCATGCATTGATTATGAGGGAGTCTTGCAAGTTGAAAATTTTGAGATTGATGTTTTTCCATTCTCTCAGCATGATGATGTTATTCTGTGACTGAACATCTTGAGGACTGAAGTTGATCAATGTTCCATGGTCTTTACCAATGTGCCACTCATCTTTCTAGATAAAAGCACAACTGCTTTCAAGAAAAATTCACATGTGATGATTTTGATGCTTTGAATGAATTTTCTAAATTCTCTTTTTAGAATAAAATTGTGTCCTCACATTTTAACAATTGATAATGCATGTCATGCATTAGTTGCATTAGGTGCATATAGAGTGTCTTGTGAAATCTGAAATTTTGCATCACATTGCATATTTGCTTATCATTCTCTGCATATCATTCACATAGTATTTTTTTTTGGGAGATGAAGCTCATCGTGTGTCTTGTTGCATAGTTGGCATTTTCAGCATACATATAGTGCATATTTTGAAATGCATCATTTTGAACATTCCATGTTGCATATATGCCAAAATGGATACTTCCAACAGTGGCATCATATCTTTGGAGCCAACATTTCAAGAACTGAAATTGCATACCTTTTCATTTTGCATTGCATATTGCATATACTCTCATCGTATGCTTGCATGTTATTATATGCTATTCAACCCCTTCCTTGAAACTTTTAAGACCATATACTCCATTGATAAATAATTTTGCATCTGAGTCTTAACAAGTGTCCTTCATGTCAAACTCTCAGGGGGAACATTTCATGCTTATTACATTTACATTGGGGGAGCTGCACTATCTTGTTTAGAATTAAATTTTCTCCATACATGTTAAATCAAATTCGCTCACTTCATGCACTTTAATGTGAAATTGAGTGTTATTAATAAGGATATAGGAATTTCATTTCAACACTCTAAAGTAACTCAACTTGCTGCATGGATGATAAAGAGACAGTTGAGGAAAAAGCTGCCTGTCTCCGCATAAAAAAAAATGGATGAAATGAAAGGCCGAGTAATGCTATGTCTCACTGAGTAAACTGGGCACATGTCACCTGAGACGTGATGTGGTTCATTTCTGAAAAGTGTTGACTAAAGTATCTCTGTTCAAATGAGGTGACAAGGTTCAGTGTTCTGAGTAACCGGGGATTCTGGCATGAGCTCCATGTGTCTTCTCGCGTAAAAAGGAATTATTTGAACCTGATCCTTCTTAGAAAAATTCAGATTGTCAATATGAAAATTACTGATGATAATTTCATGAGGTAGAGTGAAGCCTCCAATACGCTATTCTCTAGATTGAAATACAGTCTGTGCAATTATTATTGTGTTTAATTAAAAATCTGGTTATCCATATGGCTAAAGTTCATACTCATGTTACTCACTTACACATGGTAATTTAATTTGATATGTATTTTGAAAATTTGATTAATTGCATGACCTGCTGTACGTCTTCTCCTATTTATCTGCACAATCCTCTAGGTGTAATCATGAGCATTCTGAACTTAATGACTCACTTGCACTTTTCCTACACCTATCACCTCACTGTAAATCAATTGGCATCACTTCTTGTGAAGGAGTTATGTTGCATGTATCTATAGATATCTGCTTGATTACATTGTATGCATTTCATGTCTCATCATTTTCATACATCATAGTTCATGTATTTCACAAGAAAACTAAAAATCAAAAAATTTAAAAATCAATGTCAGTCATCTAATGTGTCAATGTCAAAGGGGGAGCTTTGCATGTGATCTTATCTGTTTAACTCATCAGGAATTGCATGAGTCAATACCTTTCTATGGGTGTTTGAGTGCTTGTTTGCTTGATCATTATTGTCATGCCATACACCATTTCCAATAGCTGCAACTTATGAGCATTTGCATATCGTTTTGTCATCTTGCATTCTACATGACCATATTGTCCACATTTGCATTTCCAATTTCAACAATTGGTATCAAAAAATTTTGTAATTCGTTCATGCATATTGTGCATATTGTTTCTCTTTATAACCCCGTTGTCCATAGGTTCTTGCCATCTTGGATTCCCCGTCATACTCCCCATTTCTGATTATGTCAAAGGGAGAGAGAGCATTAATTATAGCATAATATTTTGTCATCATCAAAATGGGGGAGATTATTGTGTATATGATTTTGATGATTACAAAATGACTTTGTTGCTTGGCGTTATGCGTGAATGCTTATTCATGGCTTCATGTGCTTGAACTCATTATCCTCTCACTATGAAGTTTGAAATTGTTGTGGAGATGAGTACAAACTGTTTTTATTGGGATATCATCATGTGGATAGATCTGTGACTTTATAAGGCTCATATGTGCTTTGATGTTAGCACATTGCATATACATTGTATATTCACTTGGTAAGATTGCTTTGTACTCGATGAGAAAGCCTTTGTGGAAAACATGCTTGGATAAATGTCATATTGAGCCTCATATCATGCATGTATACTTTGGTAATGCTAAATGAATGATTGAGATACAAATACCATTGTTTGCCCCCAAGGTAATGATGTGTGGTTTGATGAGTTTGAATGATGGTTCCCTGTCCTTCTGATCATTTGGCTTAAATTCTTTGTGAAATGGTTTGTAGGAGAATTGGGTTGAAGTTGAGATCTTGAGATTTGGTTTAATATTAACTTACTTATGAGTTCATTGCCAGATAGTGCAGGTTAATATTTCTCCAAGGTAAGAATGATATTATAATCCATGGTGATACTCTTCTGATCTTGAGTTGAGTAAATGGTTTCTCAAGTGCTTTAGATGACCATGTTACTCAACTTGGCTAAATCTTGTTTAAAAGGACTGGATTTCATATTCTTGATCAAAGCATTCAACTCATGTGTGGCTTGCTTGCAATGTGACTAAAGTTTGGTTTGAGTGAATTGTTACCTAACTCCAAATTAGTTGCATCATGCAATGTGACTGATGCTTGGAACTCTTTCGCAAGCACTTGTGGTTCTATCATAGAAGGTGAAATGAAATGGGTTAGTTTGTGAGATTAACATTAAAGCAAAACTAATTTTCTAATTGTGTTTTACAAGTTGGAAGAACTCCTCACAACCTTCTTTCATCATCCCAAAACTCACGGTGAAGTTGGAGCTTTCATTTTTAGCTTAATGGGACTCTGGGGTTTTTGCAGGTGCAAGTGTCGACACCAGGTGTCGACACATGGAGTCGACACCTGCATCCAACAATCCTACACTGGTTCTGGCAGCAGGCCAGAACACCAGGTGTCGACACCAGGTGTCGACACCCATTGTCCAGCACTCCGTTTGTTGTAATCTGTTAACACCTGGGCACCAGGTGTCGACACCTGTGCGGAGCCCCGAAATATGACTTTCGTGTCCTTGTTTCGAAAGTCTATTAATCCCAGTCCAATCACCATCAAATCACTCCCTAATTCGTGGATCTGGTCCATGGAGTGTTCCTTGACCGACCTAGACATATAAAACATCCTTTTGGGGTTGTAAAACCTAACAAACCAAGCTATATCTAAAAATTTCGAACTGCTCTTTACCCTTGTGTATGCAGGTGGGATGCTAGAGCTCCAAAGCTTCTTCCACGTTGATCTAAGCTGGGATGTGAAGCAAAGAAGGTGGATTCAAATCTCAAATCGATCCTCTATTCGAAGCTACGTGGGAAACCAAGTTACAACTTCATTTTTGCAAAGAATCATTCATCCTCTTTCAAGAACGGTTCTTCATCCTGCAGAAACATTTCATGAGGGAGTTATCTTGATCTTTCACTTCTGTATCTTTTGTTTGAGATTGTTCAAGGTTGTGAATGGATTATCTAAGAGGTGCAACATATATATAAATGCCCTTTTGTTCATCTAGTTACTGCCCTCTTATTAGTGCTGTGTTTTTCATCCTAAGCAACAACAAGAACTAATGCATTCCTTTCTCTTGCAGAAGAAGAAGGAGGAGTGCTGTCACAAGGTTGAAGAGAAGAGAGGTTTATGAGGCTAATCATTTTTCTGATGTATGAAGGTTTGATTGGAGCTAGGATTTGAAGGAAAAGAGGATCAGTTCGAGGAGTGGAAGCAGATGATGTCAAGATCATGATCATCCGTCAAAGAGCCAAGGAGAAACAGATTTTGTTGAAGAAGGGGGAGCCTTATACTTGATGCATTTTTCTAGTTTACATCTATAGAATTTGTTTGGAAGGTCATAGCATATATTTGTGATTGTTACATATACATTCGATAGAATACTTTGTGTGGGTGTTCGGAGAAAGGGGTCTCCGAGTGTGTGTGTTGATATATGTGTGTCGATTTGTGCGGAGTATATCTGCGTGTGATGTTAGGAGTTCAATTCTGTGTGGTTGTGTGGGCGTTGTCCTACGTGTGTGTGGACGGAGTTGTGTCTCCATGTGAGGTATTTAGTGCGGGGTGAGTTCCCCAGTGGTGTGTGTGTGTGTGTGTGTGTGTGTGTGTGTGTGTGTGTGTGTGCGTGCTGTTGTGGCAGCAGTTTGAGGCAACGCCTCGTGTGTGGATTGCTGCGGAAGCAGCGTGTGTGTGTTGGGGTTCGTCCCCGTGTTGCTACATTTTGTAGCGTGTAGTGAAGCCTCACCGATTTGGTGAGGGGTGGACGTAGGGAGCCCGTCGTGGTCCCGAACCACCTTAAAAATCCCCGTGTCTTGTGGTTTGATTCTTGTGATTGTGTATTCACTATCCTGTCTATTTGTGCATTCGTGTGAGCTCGGTGAGATTGAGTGAATCTAGTTTAAACCTATTTAGATTAAATTACTCAATCTTATATATTCCACTGTGTGCTAGTTGTGTTTTTAATTGGACAAAGTTTTTAGTAAAAGGATCTATTCACCCCCCCTCTAGATCCGTACTCTTGCACTATGGGACCCAACAATGGACTTGGGTTCTACATGAGAAACCAATGCATATGTATTTAATTCATGCTGAGCTCTAAAGTAGCCTCTAGTCCTAGGGGATTCATTTAAGTTACCAATGACATTACTTACTGGATGATCTCGTAAGAATCTGATATTGATAACTTGGTTGCCTTGATCTTCATTTAACTCCCCCTGAATAGCAAGCTCTTCTGCATTGTTTTCTTCTGGCTCTTCTTCTTGATCGGATTGGTCTGCCGGCTATCCTTCATTCAATATTTCTCCATCATCTTCTTTCCTGCACAGACCATTGTCACATTTAGTCAGGGACTCATCAAAGACTACTTGTGGAGATTCTTCAATAGTTTTGGAATTTGAATTGTACACCCTATATGCTCTAGTGGTTTCAGAATATCCTAGGAACAAAACCAGATCACTTTTAGGTTCAAACCTATCAAGATCTCTTTTATCATTAACATGGATAAGACATTTACATCCAAAAACCTTAAAGTGAGCAATTGAAGGTTACTTACCCTTGAGGATTTCATAGGGTATTTTCTGAGTGAACGGCCTTACTATGGCTCTATTTATTACATGGCATGCAGTATTGACTACTTCTGCCCAAAATTTCCTTGGTAGGCCACCTTCAACTAGGAGTGTACGAGCCATCTCCACAAGAGTCCGGTTCCTCCTCTCTACCACTCCATTTTGCTCTGGTGTCCTTGGTGAGGAGAACCGAAGAGTAATCCCATCGACCCTGTAAAATTCATCAAATTATGAATTCTTAAACTCACCTCCATGATCAGATAAAATATTTTCAATTGAATTTTTTTTTATATATTTTATTTTCAAATAGAACTCCTGAAATTCTATGAATGCATCATGTTTATGTGTAAGGAAAAACACCCAAGTATACCTAGATAAGTCATCAACTAAGACGTATCCATATCTCCTACCTGATAAACTTACAGATCATGTGGGTCAAAAAAGATCCATATGTGTCAGCTCCTAAGGTTTGGAGGACATATTTTCAGTTCTGGACTTGAATGACTTCCTAGTTTGCTTGGACTGTGTGCATGCATCACAAACTTTGTTTTTCTTCTTGAACGAGATTTCAGGGAGTCCTCTAACCATGCTATGTTTATTCAATTTATGCAAAACAGTATAGCTGGCATGGCCTATTCTACGATGCCATAAAAATGCTAAATCATCTTTATTTGCAGTGAGGTAAAGATTAGAATGACCTAACTCATCTAAATCTACCAAATAAATGTTATTCACTCTTTTTCCTAAAAATTTAACTACATCGGAATCAAGTTCAATGATTTTGCAATAATGAGAATCAAAGACTACCTTATGTCCTTTATCACATGTGAGCGACGTCACGCGGTTCAAGGAGCGAAGAAGACGTGGAGCGCGCGGGCTCCTTTTGTTTACTGCAACACAGAAATAAGAGAAGAGAGAAGGGGCCACCACGGGAGATTGCTCCCGCGGGGCGAGCGGGACAAATGTAATATAGCAAGATATGGGGGTTAAACGGCCATAGCGGGAAGTGACTCGCCGCGGCCTCGGGGGGACGGGAATGGTGCAGAAATCAAATAGCAAGAATTGAAACGGCCATTGAGGAAGTGACTCGCCGTGGCCTCGAGAATATGAGCATATAAGAATATAACAGAATATAAAGAGAATATAAAGAACGGGAATTTAAACGGCCATTGGGGAAGTGACTCGCCGCGGCCTCGAGAATTGAATAGATAAGAATATAACAAAATATAAAGAGAATATAAGAACGGGAATTTAAACGGCCATTGGGGAAGTGACTCGCCGCGACCTCGAGAATATGAGCAGATAAGAATATAACAGAATATAAAGAGAATATAAGAACGGGAATTTAAACGGCCATTGGGGAAGTGACTCGCCGCGACCTCGAGAATATGAGCAGATAAGAATATAACAGAATATAAAGAGAATATAAGAACGTGAATTTAAATAGCCATTGGGGAAGTGACTCGCCGCGGCCTCGAGAACATGATGTGATCGCTAGGGGCCAAAAGATCACAAAATAAAGAAAGTGATCGCGCCTACCTCAAGAGCGGGAAATGGCGGGTTGCTTCTTCCTCCCCCTTCGACCGGCCGACGGAGAGGGCTTTCCTTTGGTACCCTTGCAAAATAACGACAAACAAGTAACGAGTGGATTAGAAAGATGAAGGTGTAGTATTCAAATCCTTGCGATAAAAATAACGAAATGATGGCAAGACACACACCTGGTTGGTGTTGTCTTTTAAACCCCTCTCAGATACGAGTAGGAGGAAAATACTTATGACGAATGGCGATTATGCCGACGTAGGAATAGAAAAAAGACTCCCTTATAAGGGGGATGAAGGATGCGATATGATGAATGCAAGATAACTATGAAAGAAAAGGATAGAGTGGTTTATTGGATGGCCGATAGTGAGATCCGGTGGAGCTTCGGTAGCGTAGGGATGACGTGGAAGTACGGTGGACGAGGACAGCCTTCCTCCTGCGAGCGCGGGCACCCGAGAAGCCGGCAGAACCTCCACCTACAAAAGACCCCACGGGTTAGAAATGACTCCGGTAGCCTCTGGGCTCCAGCAGCCTATCGGATCTCTTAGAAGCTCTTCCAGAACTGAGGGGGTGGGCCTCTATTTATAGGGCTCCGGAGGGTGGAGGCATCCAAGACCCTGGACACCTCCATTAGGGAAAAAAAAATATTTTATTCATTTTTTCTGAATATTTTCATGGAGGCGTCCAAGGTCCCGGATGCCTCCATAAGTCCCACCGAACTCCACCGAAAGTCGCACGCGGTTTAACACAACGCGTGGTTTTGGAGCGGCGACCCGTGATTCGAAAATGGGCGCGTCCAGTTGTCTGGACGTCTCCACATTTTGGACTTTTTCACACATGACAAACCGACGATCGGTGGGCGGGGCCCCGTGAGCAAGGTGATGGAGGCGTCCAGGGTCCTGGCGCCTCCATAAATATATTATTTTTATTTGATTTTTGTTTTGTTTTTTATAATTATTGATATTAATTTTATTGTTTTTGCATTGATGGAGGCGTCCAGGCAAGTGGACGCATCCATGATTTTGATTTTTTTTATTTTTTTGTCATTGATGGAGGCGTCCAAGCGCCTGGACACTTCCATGATTTTGATTTTTTTATTTTTTGGTCATTTATGGAGGCGTCCAGGCGCCTGGACACTTCCATGATTTTGATTTTTTTATTTTTTTTGGTCATTGATGGAGGTGTCCAGGCGCTTGTACACTTCCATGATTTTTCACGGAAAAATTCAAAAAAATGTAAAAAAATTCATAAAAATAGGAAATCACCAGAGTAATTAAAAATGTGAAGGCCGCCGTGGGGTATCAAAGTGTAATATGATATTTTCTCACGGTAACGTCAAGAACGGCGTGTCTACAGCTGCCCCGCCTTGCCGTCTGCTTTGCAAGGGAGTGACACGCAATGGAATGGTACCGAAGTGGAGTGAAATTGAGTGAGAATGGACTGATAAGTTGATGCCAAGGTGTGATGAGGCACGCTTTTGAAATTACAGTTTGGAATTTTTCCTGGAGTTTCAGTGAGGCGACCTTGAAGAAGGACTTTCAAATTTTGACGATTGCTTGGACAGGGTTAAAATAAGGGAGGGTGAGATGTGCACTCAGGCACGAAAATAAAGGAGACCAACTTCTCGGTGTGGAAGTACCTGGGTCATAAATCTGTAGGTTTCACCTTTGGGGAGCTGTTACCAGCCAATGTGGAAGTGCTGTAGCCAAGGTGGGTCAAACAAAGCAAAGGAATATCTGAGGGTCTGTCCAAACAAGGGTCTCCTTTGGAAGAGCAGCGTAGGGCCGCTTCAAGGAAACTCAGTATTTGATTCGGAATGGAATATCTCATATTTGTAAGAATTGGAGCACAACGACTTTCACAATAGAATCACTCGAATGATCTTCCGCAATAAATTCAAAGTCCTATATGAATGCATGATGGGTTTAAAGAAAAATTTAAAACAAACTAAAATAAAACTAGCCAAGGATAATATTTTCAACTCGTTAAGAATGGGTCAGGATACCGATCTGGTGAGCTGATACTGGGTTGGGGCCCGTTTATCCGCGCACCAACTCACTGAATGGAACCGTCGTCCCCATGCTACCACAAGTTAACGGCCTACCCGTACAACCCAAATTCTTCCGGGATCATCACTGTTTTTGTTGAAGGGGAACTCAAATCCCACATTCGTTCGGGCCGCAAGGTCCTTGACATGTTCTAGTAGCGTAGGTATCATATACTACGATGCATGACATGGTGGGACCAACCATCGAAAGGTGGGACAGGAGATAGGACAAAGACGTCCGTTAGTAAAACCTGCACAGACCAACATAGGTTAGTAACATCAGAAAGTAGCAGATTTATAACAGAATCACATCATAGTACAAGGGGGTCTAGACAAAACTCTGACGACTGACCACTGTAGCGCCTCTCCTTTCCTACACTTCTTCTCTTGCACCAAGTTGTTTCGAGGCATGCCTGTGGACGCGGGATTTTGTTCCTCCTATTATTTTATTATTATTGTTGTTTATTTTATTTATTTATTTGGTTTATTAGGCGTGCCAGTCACATGTGTGACGATTTCATTGTGCGCTCGACTTGACTTGGTCAGTCGATTGTGAAGTCCTAGTCGGGACCAAAAGTCCGCTATACCATAAAGGCTATGACGTTAATTACGCCCTTCCTAAGAAGGACAACCCTTGATTAAACGCCAAAATAGGAGGCCGCTCGAGGCGGTAATAAAAAGAAAAAAAAATTAACGGTGTGTAGTATTGAAGCTCTTTTTCTTCTGGGAAGATATTTTAATGCACAGCAGATTACTACACCGACAAGACCACCTCTCATGTGGGTCGTGCCGGGTAGAAATAGGAAGCCGTCCACGCAGTGGCGGGATAGGGTCCGGACCATCATCGGGGAGATGTCCCCTTTCATATTTCTCATCCAGCCAAGGGCCTCGCAGCATTCATATTCCCCGGGAGATTGAGCCGGACGAGGGGCGTGCGAAGTGCACCTCCCGGGGCTAATCGGGGTTAAAACATCGATCGACATTTCGACAGCACCTCCCCATTGTTAGCTAGTTGAGATTGATAAACACTGATCCAGAGGGGGGGTGAATGGATCTTTCAAAGAATTCCACCCAATTTAAAATTCGCATGAGATGATAACAACTAGATCAGTGGACAAATGATCAAATAAGATATGCAACCTCAATTAACCTCTAGGATATAGATAATCAATTAAAACACGGTCCTAGCATGCATCTAGCGGAAGCAGGCAATCAAAAAAACCACAGCACGATGATGACACCAGGGTTTTTAGGTGGTTCGGTCCAAAGACCTACGCCCACCCCTCACTCCCAACCGGAGTGAGGCTTCCACTAGTAACACTAGCACAGCAGACTCAGTCTGCAACAAATGCTGCCACACAGCTTGACCAAGGGAACAACCTCCCCTCTTCCTCCCAACCGAAGGGACACCCCAAGTGACTCCCAGCCACTTGGAACCAGAGACGCACGGTCTCTCTTCCTCCAGACCAGGAGGGAACACCTAGCCTTGCAACCCACAAGACCAGAACCGGAGATGAATCTCCCTTCCTCCAAACCAGGAGGGAACCCACAAGTGACTCCCAGCCACTTGGAAACCAGAGACACACGGTCTCTCTTCCTCCAGACACGGAGGGAACCCCTGGACTTGCTACACACAAGCCTAGAGCCGGAGGAACAAGCCTCCCTTCCTCCAACCCGGAGGGGAACCTAGAGACCCAAGTCTCTCTTCCTCTGAACCCTAGAGGGAAGCACAACCGGAGATAAATCTCCCTTCCTCCAACCCAGAGGGAAACAACCGATGACACCCTGTCAAAGGCAACCAGAGACGCAAGTCTCTCTTCCTCCACACCGGAGGGAACCAACCACAAGTAGCACCCAGCTACTTGCAAACCGAAGACACAAAATCTCCCTTCTCCTGAGTCCATAGGAGGAACCCGATCCCCAACAGGGCAATCGGAGGAACAACAAATGAATAGTTCAAAGGAAAAACAAAACCCAGCAATAGAAAGCTAAAAAGATAAAATCAAATGTGGCTCTCGCAGGAGCTGGCTGGGCTGGATTTGATCCACGGTCCAGCAGGAACTTCTTCTACTGCTTCTCTCTTTCTCCCAGCACGAACTCTCTTTTCTTCTTCTTCTTCTCACTGCTCTTGCCTTCTCCTTCTTCTCACTCTCTGTATCTCACTGTCTCTCTTTCTTTTTCTTCTTCTGCTCTCTCGATCTAGCTCTCAGCCTTCTCTATTTCTTCTTTCTCTTCTGCACTTCTTCTCTTAGCTCTGGCTGCTTCTACTTCAGTCACTGTCTATCCTTATTTTTCTTCAGAGGAAGAAGACACATATTTATAGCAGTAGCAGATTAGGGCAGCGTGTGCTCTCCACGATTCCCGCCCAAATGCTTCAGTCCACGTGGAGGCTCCTCTGCATCTCGGATCACGTGCCAGATGCTAGCCTCTTATCACGTGCCCCACTCTTCATAGGCTACACGAACAGTACCTGTCACACAGTCATAGGAGATTAATCAAAAGGATAAAATGTATAGTCTTTGAAGACTTAGCCAACGAGTGTATTGACTTGAAGAGCTAGCCACGAGTTTATAGACTTAAGATGTGATAACAAGTGTGTAGACATGAACTTAGAAATGAATGTATAGACATTAGAACAGCAAAAGGTGCACTATACTGAAAACGGCACGGGGTACATAAGATGACTACAGCATGAGATAAACAGAGAACGACACGAGGTACATACAGTATCAAAGCTAACACTACAAGGATAACGACACGAAGTCAGATGAGAACAGCACGAGGTAAGAGAGAATGACACGAGGTAAAACGGTAGTAAAACATGCGATCAGAGAAACCTGGACGAAGATAGAAAGAAGCAACAAAAAAAAAATAACACTAAGACATAAACACGGAACTAACACGGAGACATACAAAACAAAGATAACACGAAGACACAAACATAGAAACAACACGAAGACATACAAAACAAAAGATAACACGAAGACACAAACATAGAAATAGCACGAAGACATACAAAACAAAAGATAACACGAAGACGTAGGAAAACGACTCGAACACGAGGACGACATGGGCTGAAAACAACTCGAAGATGAAAAATAGAAACCGACACGAAGTGTGGTCACAAAGCAGGAAAGACACAGGGTCTTGGAAGAAACAACACGAATACAGACGACTCAAAGACATAGGAGTGACATAGATGGAGCGACACGAGATGGCACAGAAAGCAGCACGAGGTGCTGCAGTGTTCAGCACGCGATGGAACAAATAACGACACGAAGACAACTGGAATGATGCGTGTAGCAGTTCGTTGTACATACTTCCAATGTACAGACTTCGAAATAAAGAGTGTACATACTTGAGAGATCAAGGCACGATGTATAGACTTTGCCCAAGGAAACGAATGTGTAGACTTTGGCTTGGAACGAAGGTAAGGATGAGGCTGTAAAGACTTGGCCAATATGAGACACTGTACAGACTTTGTCAAGTGACTGGCTGTACAGACTTCAGAAGATGAAGACTCTGTATCGACTTGAAACAAAGGCAGTGTATAGACCTAAGCATTCTGAGCATAACAAAAGCTATGAATGTATAGACTTCATGATCAAAATACAATGCTGACTGATATATACACTTGGCAAATAGATTGATGCATGAACTACCCTGTACACACTTTAAGACTTAATGAGCAAAAAAAAGGGACAAAGCAGCATGGCGTCAACCCAGCTGTTCCACTGCGTCAACGCAGCAAGTAAGCCATCAACTACTGTGTCAACGCAGTGTCCTTGAAACGTCAACGCAGCTAGTGAACAGACAGCCAATGCGTCAACCCAATCTCCAACTGCGTCAACGCACTCATTGCACAGAACCCATATTAATGAAAGACAGACATGCAGACATGGTGAGTGTACAATCTATGCCATGCTCACAGTTAAGTTGTTTTTTGTGTACCAAGTTCTGAATGAAGTAAACACATATGACATCAATTTGTCATCATCAACACATGTAAACTATATCATCATCAAAACATAAGAAAACACATATGACATCAAACATATGAGAATCATAGTGTTTGTCATCATCAAAACACAATATCCAAAAATCTAGCCATATTCATGAATAGCTATTCAAGCAAACAATCAGATATTCAAGCAGTCAAACAGTCAACACACCTCAGTGTGACTCATGGTGTGTCAGCCATCATCAAAACCAGACAGGGGCACAACACCCATAATCTGGATTATGCCCAGGGGAGAATAGGCTATCACCCACGGAGTCCCGGGATGAAAGCCGAGAAAAGGAGGGAGCGAACCTCCCGCATTACACATGTATGCCCTGGGGCAATGTTTGACTCTTCCCTTATGGGAGCCGGTGACACTCATGCAGTGGCAGAGCTCACCTTAGCTAAAGGGGTTGCTCATAAACCCGGTACGGATCAGTGGAGCATAAGGGAGTCTGACTCCCTTTAATTTTATCCTTGGGACAGTTCTGGTGACTCATGGACATTCCTAGGTGGGTTTGATAGAAGTGTTGGAGGCTCATTGGGTGGCAGGGCAGACTCTCAGCCCGGATTCGAATGGGTAGATGAGTTCCCGACGTGAAGACCACCGCGCCGAGAAGGGTTCTTTGCAAGGCACTATTTGGGGCGCCGGGAAGCTGGCGCTAGTGGAGTTCTCGGCGCCGGCAAGCAAGAAAGCAAAGGGGTCTTACGGCGCCAAGGCAGAAGGGTGAAGGGGTTAGGCTCCCGACATAGGCAAGGAGGCCAAGTAATTAGGGCTCTCGGCGCCAGAAGGATGCCAGAGGGTGAGGGTTCTCGGTGGGTTCAACATGGAGGGTTCCCGGCGTGACGGGGAAGAGGCCAGGAAGTAGGCTCTCGGCGCAATGGCCAAATGGCAAAGGGAGGTTGTCGGTGCCAGGGCCAAATGACCAAGGGTATGGGCTTCTCGACACAAGGGCAAAGAGGCCAAGGGGGTTTCAGCGCAGGCTTCTCGACGCAGGTGGAGTTCTCGACACGGGAAGGTTCGCGCCGAGGACTGTTTGTGGAGCCGAGACGTATGAGGGCGCCGGGATGAGAAACAGAGCTTTACGGTACCCTGTTCTTGGATTTGTTGAGGATTCAGGGGGGTTTCCTGGTGCTTCAGGCCAAGATAGATGGGCCTTGGGAAATCAAAAGAGATCAATTCATCCGACCTGAACTGATTTTGGCTTGGGCTTCAAAGGGGAAGGCCAGAAGCGGAGAGTGATTTGGGAGAAACGTGGTTTAGGGTATCTCTGTCACCAGCGTTCACAATAATCCCTGAGGATGATTTTGATATACTCTTCATCATTTGGGGGCTAAGAGATGGCTATCTCTGGCCCCGGGGATGACTTCAGCAAAGCCGATGAGCATGAATATGGCATCTAAAATTGAGCAGCGGTTGCTATACATTTGTGCTTTGCTTCAGAGGCCAAGGGATGGTCTGTCCCTGGCTCGAAAGTAAGCACGAGCGGCGTTCGAGAACCAAGCGAATAAGCAGGCGATCAATCGAACTGGGGAAGGGGATAGCATGCTACTGAATCTAAGAAGAGACAGAAAACATGGGGAGGTAGCAATAGGGTTTCGGAGAAATGGACAGCAAGCATCAACTGGAGCCCGTAGTGTTCATTCATTCGAATATCACGATTACATTCACACATCGGAGGCAATACATAAAAGAAAGTACAGGGAGACTATGCTTTGCCCTAGCGAAGTAAAACCGACTGTGATATCACAGCATACATCAGAAAGGGGAAGAGGTAGAAGCAATCGGAATTAAAAGAATGAACTACGGAAAATGGGGAGGGGAGGGCGGAGCATTGACTCCTCTCCCTCCCCGTTGCCCACCTTCGATCAGGCTTCGAACTCTTCTCTTCTTTTTCCCTTCTGCTTCTTCCTCTCTCGGATCAGATTGCAGGCTCCACTCTCTTCTCCTTTTGTGTGGCTATCTATTCTTCTTCCCTCCTTTTTTTTGCTATCTGTTCGGGCTTTTTGCTCTCTCTCTCTCTCTCTTTCTTTGAATTAGGGGGTTTTATATCCCTCCCTGGTGTCCTCTCGGCAGGCTTGTCCCGGCGCGCCTCAATTATAGGCAGAGCTCCCGGCACGTGGGACTTCAAGCTTCTCGGCGCCGCTTTTGGGCTTCGACAAGGGGATCCCGGCGCCACTTTTATAGGCCCATTTAGGGCTTTTAAGACCTCACACAGACTTCGGCCTTTATTGGTCCTTCAAATGTATCAGAACACGGGGAGGCCCTCCACTGGTGACACAGCTTCTATTGAGATCATTCATAGATTTTCATCAGTCGGTAGACTGGGGTTTCATCGGCATTGCCATCTGAATGATGACAAGGTCGGACATCATCTCATCGGTATCGTCACATGAATGGTGACAAGGCCGGACATCAGCTTTAGCTTAAAAAGACTTCGGCCAGGTGACTGCTATTTCATCAATGCCATCGTCTGACTGACAATGGCATCGGACATCAGCTTGGCCGGGAAAAGGCTTCAGCCGGGTAGACGGTTGACGAACTTCGTCATTGATCTTTCACTACTGGTCTGATTTTCATTTCAATTCTGTTTCTGCCCTTGCTCATTTTCATGGTGTCAACAATGCCTTACGAGACTTTTGCCCTGGACAGAAGGGAACTACTTTGCACGGAGGGATTCTGTTGCTTTCTTTTGGGCGCGTCCAGGCGCGAGGACGCGTCTTAACCCTCGAATTCAAATTTAAAGCGTCGGGCGGCCTTTCTTCTCCCGTGCCTTACCCGCAAACGAGCCCGCCTTCCGCCGAAACTCGCTTGCCCGTCTTCGTCTTCTTCCCCTCGATCGATGGAGTTCGGTGGGCCGGACCATGGTGATGGTGGAGAGGGACGAGGGACTCCTCGCCCGAGGAGGGACACGTAAGAGCACGGAACGGCGTCCATGGAGGAGGAAGGGCCACTTCGGGCCCCCGAGGGACCCGAGGGGCCTGATGGTGCGGAAGGAGGTGAACATGGTATGGTAGGTCCTCGGATCTTCTCCTTTGATCCATTTTGAGTTTTGAAGCGATCCGTGGGGGGAAAAGGTTTCGACGAGTGTTGCACTCAAATGATGGACGCGTCCTTGACAGGAGACGTGTTCTTGTTATGACGTGAGGCCCTTCTTTCTTGATGCTGGACATGGCAGAGACCCCGGGTTTGGCCGATGAATGGGCGAGTGCAGATGAGACGAGCCGTGTCAGGAAGGAGAGTCGCGGCAAGGTGAAGCTCGAGGATTGGCGCATACGTCTCCCTGGACAGTAAGGGAGCGTATTGGTGCAGGACAGTGCCGACTTCCTACGACAGCAGAGAGAGAGTTATGCGGGGCTTCCCCAAGCCGGGGATACGCGCGACGTCAATGGCTCGCGTGCCCAATCAGCCGAGGTCAGGCGACAGCTGGCCGCCACTCAACAGGAACTATCGCTCCTGGTAAGCTAAGTGCTGCATTTTCTATTTTTAAATGTGGAGCTTAGCTGACGGCTGTTGTTTGTTCGTTCCAGCGTGCCCAGTAGACAGCGATGGTGGGAGTGGCTGGGGGCGCATCTTCCAGTTCCTCGGTCCCTTTTCTTGAGGTTGCCTCCCTCCAGGAGCAAATTGCCGGTGCGGTGGCTCGTGCTGCCCGGGCGGAAGAGGAGCGTGATGCCTGGGTGGCGACTGTAGCAGAGCTACGACATCGCGGTGAGGAGAGACCTTCTCCAGACATCCTGGAGTTAAGGGTTCTTCTACAGATGACGAGGAGAGAGGCAGAGAGAGAGAGAGTCGAGAGAAGGGCCGAGCGTCAGCGGGATCAGATAGAGAGGAGGGCCTTGGAGGCCCAAGTGAGGGAGCTCCAGCTGGGCCTTCAGGCCATCGTACAGAGGCTAGGAGGGATGGAAACGCGCTACGAGAGAGCACGAGAGTTCGGAGAGCGACTGCGCCAGTCTGGTCGCTTTGCCGCTAGTGGCTTCTTCACCATGCCAGGGCAGGAGCAGCGAGTCATTGATGTGGAGCCGGCGCCACAAGGCGAGGCGGGTGCTACTGCACGGGGATCTAGGAGGCTTCTGAGGGACCCTCACCTCAGGGGAGAGGAGAGGGACGCCTAGAGGGACGAGCATGAAGATAATGGCAAGAGTTGGTGAGCTAGTGGACCCGCCTCCTCTCTATGATTGTGATGTCTATGACAGCTTATGTAGAATGGAGTGATTTGATTTTCTGCTGCTTGTTTATTCTCTTGTGCGTTCCTTCTTCCCTACACTTCCTCTCCTTTGCACTGTTCCCATGTGATGGGTCTGCCGAGACTCCACCCCAAGCGGAGAATCGCGTCTTGTTGTGACCATTTTTCATGGGAATCTGCCGTCGAAGTCAATAATGACGGCCCTAGTTCCTTCTCCCGGATGTTGTGTCAAGTTTTACGGACGTCCTCCAAAACATGATAGGATATCCCTAGACAACATAGGGGGCTAGTCGTCATATTCTTCGTCCAATCAATCACCCTGTGCGAGCGGTGAAGTGACACACGGGACCGCATGGTAGGTGCCTCATCGCGAGGGCTATCATTAAAGGTGATGGTGGCAATCTTGGCCTGCACTCTTTCCATTTCTATAAATTCTTGTCCCTTTTATCCTCCCAGGTATATCGAGGGCTAACTCGAGGAGCACAAGTTCTCACGGGCGAGGAGGAGTTCAAAATTCTGAGAGTTGGATGGAGGGCGAATCTTCTCACTCCTCGAAGAGAAGCAGGTCCAGTGGTAGTAGTTCCAGGAGGCTTTCGGACCTCGAAGGGCACTTCAGCGAAAGGGCCCAATCACAACTCGTAAGCTGAGCTTTCCTGCCCTTTTCTCATTCTTTCTTCCTTCCTCTTGACAACACCCTTCTCCATTTCTTATGCACGCACAGAGTGTGATGAAATCACACATTTCATGGGAGTTAGCAGTGGCCGCATACAGGGGTCTCCCGGATTTTTAGAAGGCCAGGCTAGACGTGATGGGATTTGGCACCTTTCTTCGGATCGAGCCTCTCGAGCCCGACCTGGTCCTATCCAAGCCTTGTGTGAGAAATGGGACCCAGTGAGCCGGGCATTCTTGATGCCTTGGGGGCACATGGTGCCCAGCCTGGAAGATGTGGTCCGAATTACGAGCCTCAAGGTGGATGGCGAGGCAGTGACCGGAGTCACTTACACGGACTACCGAGAAGGTGCCCAGAAGTTACTGGGTTTGGACCTAGATGGTCGAAAAAATAGGTCGGTAGCCAGGACGTCACTCATGGATGCATTAGGGCTCACTGACACTCGTCGACGGGACGATGAATCCTCAGAATAGTTCATGGAAAGGATGGAAATAGGATCCCGTGCCATGTACTGTACAGATTTCGGCAACTGGGAAAGATGCAACATAGATTTGAGGAGATTTCTCCTCTTCCTTTTCGGGAGATTGGTACTGAGCTCGAAAGGGGACGGTATCCAATGTCGCTTCCTGGAGCTGCTATCAGACCTTGAAAGAGTATGATACTATGCCTAGGGAGCTGCCATGCTGGCACACTTGTTTGCAGGCCTGTTCCAAGAAGTGGATCGTGAGATGGCTGTGAGTGGTTTTACACCATTTATCCAGGTATTTTTGGTTTTGTTTGTTTTGTATTTTTTTCTTGTTTTTGCAAGGTACTGATGACCTGCGCCGAGCAGCTGTGGAGCTATTATTACCTCCCCATGGGGAGAGCTCGGCATTGGCGACTCGCGATGATGTCGCTAGCCAGGCGGTGGGAACCCATCATGAGTGCGGCACCCCTAACCTACCAACTGATGGTGCTAAAGCGGGAGCTATAGGAGTTCCCGACCAGACATGGTCGATGCCGACCAGCCGTGGGTTCTAGCAAGTCGTGCCCGGTTCGGACGGGAATTGTGGATGCACTACCTGAATGAAATCGAGCCGCTTCGGCTACGATTGGTTATGAGGACTTTAGGACTGGCTCAGGAATGGGTGGATACGGCTGCGCCACCTCGTGTCGGGAGAAAGACGCGAGGAACGGCGGCCTGCATTGACTGGCGTGTGCGATTCCCTGAACAGTACGAAGACTGGCAACGGGGTGGCATAATCGTGGAATCGCAGGCACGGGATAGCGAGGATTACTTGCGGCTATACAAGACAAGGTACGCAGAGCGGTTCTAACCCCGGGGACTTGTGGAGGTAGGTCTCCCCTTTTTCTCTTTTCTTCTTTCTCCCTTTTTTGGTTTTTTGGTGGAAATGCTGACTCGTACGGCTGCAGGATATCCGTGATATGATGATAGCGACTTTACGAACTCGCTTGGCAAAGATGGAGCAACGGTTGGGCGATGCCCGCGGAGCTACGAGCGCCTTGGTAGGTGTACAGTGCGTTTCTAATTAAAACCGCAGATTCCAGATGTTGGCTGCTAATTCACGCAGTCGTAGCATGCCCAGATTGGCGCGCCTTCCCCAGCGATGGGAGTAGGTGGTGCCTCTTCCAGCTTGTGGATTCCCACCTCAGAACTTGACTTCCTTCATGAGCAACTTGCTCACGCCACGCAGCGTGCTGCGGAGGTAGAAGGGATGCTCTGTATACAGGTAAAAGTTTCAGTGTTGAGTTCTCTTTGTTTACGCCTTACCGCGTATCTTGAGATGGTACATCTGGCAGGAAAAGGAGACGGAAGACGTGTTTGCCCAAGCTGCGCAGAGGGCGGCTAGGATAGCAGAGCTGGAGGGGGAACTGCAGTGTCATCCAGATGACGACTCTTCCAGAGATGCTATGGAACTGAGGATCACTCTCCAGCTGGAGAGGGAAGACCGTGAGAGAGAACAGGCAGAGAGAGAAAGAGACGTAGAGAGAGAAAGAGCCAACATATTGACTGAAAGGGAGGAACGAAGGGCCATGGAGGCCCAGTTGTTCGAACTCCGAACCAGCCATGGTCTTGCTGAATAGTGGCTGAGAGATGGTGAGGAGCGCTACCGAAGAGCACGATGTTGATTTGTTTTTTTAATTAGATTCCTATCCCACCCCTTTAAATACATACATGCATAAGCATGTGAATCAAAGAAAAGGGGGATGAAAGCATAGAAATACTAACCGTGATCGCCACCAAGGATTAACAACGCCAAAGGATGAAGAAAGGAGAGGAACGACGCCATGTACCTTGGAACTTAAAGACTTGATCGCGCTTGAAACGAGGTGCGGGGAACTTGTGGATTCAAACCTCCTCTCCTTCCAGCCGGCTAGAGGAAGAGGGCCTCACGTTGTATTCATGCTCTTCTACAAAACAAAGATGAAACACAAAGGCAAAAACCCATTAGAACATAAAGTGTAGAAATTTGCCCAAAGTGATAAAATAGCATGAATAAAAGGGGGAGAACGCACCGGGGGGAGGTGTTTAACCCATGTGGAAGGGTGGAAAAGATAGGTGGGTATGTTGTGCATGCATGAGATTTGAAATCACGAGATTTGATTGAGAGAATATAGAGAAAACGATGATGCAAAACGGAGAAAAATGCATGTGTAGCAGAAAGTGCAGAAAACTGTGATGATTTGTGATTTTGAGGAGATTAGAACTAAGAGTGTAGACCATGAAATCAAGCCCTGAAAGATGGAATAGAAAGCTAATACTTCCCTCTCCAAGATAGGGTCAAAGTTGTGAGTTGGAGTTGCAGCATGGCTTCGCCCCACGTCCGGAAAGAGCCCCACGTCGCGACTGCAAACTGGGCAGTTTTTATAGAGTTTTGTAAGAAAGCCTCATCTTCTTATCACGATTCCTGGAGATAGAGTCCAAGATAAATCGAGTTCTCTAGATCAAACTCGAGATAATACCAAGGACAAGAGATAGGAACAAACGGGGATCAATTCGGAGGAGGATTCTAGAAGTTATGGACTCTTGGAAGGTAGCCCCGGAGCCTTATCTGCAGAGTTTGAGTTGAACCAGGACACCTAAATTCTGATCTTACGACCCACATCTTGAGAGATATAGCCAATGAAATTCGGAGTTCTTTGGACTGAATTCAAGATAATATAAAGGGCTAGAAGTAGGAAAAAATGGGGATCAATTCGGAGTAGAATTCAAGAAGTTATGGACTCTACAAGAGGGCGACGACGCATAGAAACGGAGCAGAGTCCAACAAGAATTGAACTCTCAGGTGTGTGTAACGGTCTATCGTAAGACCGTCAGAGTGATGTAATGGACTAGGGTAGGTCCGTCACACTCTGGGGGTCGAACGGGACGATTTCGGGCAAGTTTGGATGTAACGGTCTACTGTAGGACCGTCACATGGACTCTGACGGTCTTACGATAGACCGTTACACTGATGTAACGCACCTAGACTAGACCTTCACATCGATGAAGGAAAATTCTGGGCAGACTACGCGCGACTTCAGAAATTGAAGCGTAGCTCTCAAACGGGGTAGAACTAGTGAAAGTGGTAGAAGAAGAAATTGTAGATAACTGAGAGAGGAACAACTTTTATGAAGAAAGAAATTTGAGAAAATGATTGGAAGAGGGAGAAAATGGGGTTGTAAGAGAGAGGAAAATTCTGGGATGTTGGTGAATAGCACAGCCTGCTGGAAAAATGCAAATAGCTCACAATCGGGGCAGAACTGGCCAACGGTGTAGAAGAAGAAGTTGTAGATCTTTGAAAGATGAACAACTTTGATGAAGACAAATTTTTGAAAAGAGGAACAAAAGAAGATGAAAAGGACCACTTTCAGGACTGCGCAACGAGAGAGAGCCGATTACTTGAGGGAAGCCGGCCTAAATGGGCCGAAAGTCGACTTGGAAGTCAGAAGTTGATAAGAAAAGCTCCAGGGCTCTAAAAAAATCTTGATCTCCAAGACTCAAAGGATAGGGAATGGTAAAAATGGGCTCAAAAGCCATCCAAGGAAGCTCCAAAATAATGGCTAATTCGGGACATCAAAAATGATGAATAAGAGAAATGACACAACTTGTGGGCTAAAACGGGTGTCAACAGATGCCCCTCCTTGACGTCCGCTTTGCAAGGGAATGAGCGAAAGCGATGCGAAGGCGAAATGGAAAGGAGATGGAGCGAAAGCGACAGCGACGTGAAATGGAGATGAAGCAGAGATGAAGCGGAGAGAACTGATAAGCGGGCATCAAGGTAAAAAGACACCCGTCATAACCAACAAGTGATAGGAATTCTCCTGAAAATGCCGAACGCACCACCTGAAATGGATGACAAGGATAAGACATGTCTGGAGAACTAACTAAGGGAGGGGAAACACGACCAGCCTCATCGGGGACACAATCCATGGACAATGAGTGGGTCAGAAGGAAACACAGCATAAGAGCTGGAAAAGGAGAGATAAGAAAACTGAGATAAAATCCAGACAGGAATCACGCTGGACAACCAGACCAAGCGGCAAGATCAGAAAAATCGTTCAAATTCGGAGTGGAATGAGAATCTCTTACCAAAGAGAACTGAAGTGCAATTAACCATTACTGAGGAGAAATCCTTGAACGGATCACGAGGCCTAAATGCTCAAAATGACATGATGCATGCTGGGCTAAAATAAAGAAATCATCAAAACGAATGCAAAGGAAGATAAAATAGAAAGTACTCAAGGATAATATTGCTAGAATGAGCCAGGACGGGGTCAAGAATCTTCTGCAACCACGGCGTGCGAGACAGAGTCCATCGTCCCCCACCCGACTCAACCGAGCGGCCTATCCAACGATTAACCGCATGCTCCTAGATCATCATCGTTTTTGTTAAAGGGGAACATCAGATCCCAGAACACACGGGCAACCAGCCGGTCCTTGAGAGGTAATAATAACGTAAATACCATATAGTAATGCAACAATGAGAAGGAATAGAGAGCCACACCTGACTTACCTGTCAAGCGAAGCGGCATTTTTTTGGATTTTTCAGATTTTCTGATTTTTATGGATTTTCATCATAAGACAACAACCACATGACATGACATGATGTGAACATGAACGAGCATGACATGAACATAATAAGAGAAATATGAACGAAACATGGCACAACATAACATAACGAAGATGGATGAAACATAACACACAAACAAATGGCAAGCATGCATGCGACTAAAGGCACGGTGGGACAAGATAACATGCACACGGTGGGACAGCACACGCAGTGGTATAAGGACATAGTGCGACAAAGACACGTGGGACGACAATACCACGGAGAACAAAGACACGTGTGATGAATGACTCGGCGGTATAGGGACACGTGTGACGAATGACACGGCGGGACAAAAGATACGACCAACACGAGAGGACATAGACACATATGACAAGGACACATCGGGACAAAAGACATGAAGGACCATAGACATGATAAAGACAACAAACACATTCTTCAATCAAAGCCCAAGATCAGATGAAGCGGAACTGCTAGGTTCAAAATCGTGGGACAATGCCCTCTCATGGAGACATGATTAAGCAGATAAGCAAAAGCTGAGAAAGCCATGAGCTTCAGAATAGATCCAGAGATAGGATTGAAGAGATGAGAACATATCGAAGAATATGAGCATGAGACAGAGCGAATGATAGAGCAAGGAAAGCTTGAACCTACAACCTGCAGCCTGCACACTTAGCAAGCAGATTACGTATACGTCCTCAAGATAAAAATAAAAGGAACGAAAGATAAGTATTTTTGGATTTTTGTATTTCTGATTTTTTTGTCATATTCAAATTTTTGGGATTTTTTTGACATATTTTATTTTTTTGGAATTTTGACATATTTGATTTTTTTAGAATTTTGACATATTTATTTTTTAGAATTTTGATAATATTTCATTTTTTTAGATTTTGATAATATTTCATTTTTTTGGATTTTGACAAAGTAATCTGCAGCACCCAAAGATGAGCTCAAACTACTGGCCAGGGATCGTCGTTCCTACCCCCTTCATTAAAAACTTCCCTTAAGTAGGGCGTGCATGTTAGGGTGACTTACCATAACCAACCGCCTCTAAAGAACGGTGCCCCTACTAAGGCCATACCCGGGATACAACCCAGCCTAAGAGGGAGAAATAGAAGAAAATTTAGAGACAAGCTTTATGCAGGATGGGAGACATCAGGACTTGAATTCCTTCCAGGGCACCACCCCTCAAAGAGTAGGTCTGTTGCGTCAGGGCTTTGTGTCTTTGATTTTGAGACCCATATTTATCAAGCACGCATGCGACCGGGCTCATAGCGTCCCGCGGGGAACTGTACTGCCACTCTTGCCATGCCTTTGATCCATAATCTTGCTTTTTGATTCATCATTGATTTTGAAAGCCCTTATTGGCTAGATATTGTATGAAAGCTTTCTTTCGAGGGTCAAGACTGCCCCTATTTGAGACCTCTCTCGTATTAGGGAGTACCTAGGTTGGTCATCTCATCCATCAATCTCTTGCCCCTACACTTGGCCGAGTAGAGAAGAGAAAAGACCTTCGTGCATACCCAAAGTATGGCCGAAGCAGCAACGGTGTTGCACTAGAGGAATCGACTATGGCTTGTCGTGAAGTGTGTGAAAAACCCATGCTCAAAGGTCACCCTCAACGATCGGGGAAAGAAACTAGACTCCCAGCGCGGAGCTATCACCGGCCTAAGGATGCTACAGAAGTGAACTCATTTTAAATGAACTAAGCAAATTTCTAACAGCCACTTAACCATGTAAGGAACCAACGTGATAAGCATGTGCAAGAGTAATAAGAGTAATACCAATGATAACATATTCTTGCACAAAATACCTTTGCAAATCCGTGGAGTGATCTTGGCCATCGAGCTTTGAGGAGTGCGAGCTTTATTTTCCTTGCTTGCCAGGATAAAGGATGAAAGGAGAGCAAAGGATTGGATTCCTCGACACAGAGGAGTGGCAGACATCATTCTGGACGAAGAAGGGATAAAAAGGAAGAGAGATGAGGGCTATAACTCCCTCGTCAAGGCACTGACGCCCTGATAATAAGGAACCAGATACAGAATAAACCAGATTAGCTGAGATCAAGGCGGACTAAATCCTCAAAAATAGCATGAAAAAGGGCAATGACCCTGAAAGGGTGAGGATGAATGAGTAGAAAGATGAGAAGAAGAATCATCTGACGTGGTCGGAGAAGAGGGACGAGAATCATCCGACAAGGTCAGAGAAGAAGAATGAGGACCACCCGATAGAGTTGGGGAAGGAGAATCATAGACACCCGAGAAGGTCGGGGAATAAGAAGGAGAACCCGGGGATACCTGAGGAGAAGAATCAGAGGAGGACATAGGCTGAGGCCGAGCATGGTGAGGAGATGGAAAGTTCGAAGGTTCCGGATAGGAAAAGGAAGAACGGGGATTCACGAATCTAAGATGGGAGGAGAGAATCGTTGAGGGAGGATTAGGAGAGGGCAGATACACCACCCAGGGGTGGGAACCGAGCAGAAGAAATGATGAGTGAAATGATGAAGAAGGAAGAGAAGTGGACCCCTGAGTGCACAATTGACGGCCCTTAAACTTATGCCACCGCCTCTTCTTAGCTGATACTTCTTGAACATGGACTCGCCTGGCGCGGACTCGGACCTTTGACCTTCTTAATCTGTAATACCTTCTCAGATAACGGGTCCACCTGACAGATGGCCTGGCCCGGTCATGAATATGCAGCTTCATCAGGGCAGTTGCCCCTAGACACCCAGTGCTAACAACAGTAGATGGACATTCTTGAACAACTAACTCCTCATAATGTTGAATATCATAAAACCATGGAGTCTTGTTACTTGGCACAAGTAGCATGAGATTCGGCATCTCCACTCGGCAACTGGGCACGAAGCATAACTCCCTTACCAGAAGAGCAGGACGAAACTGAGGGAGAGTAATGCGCGGCATTGACATGGCCGGCTTGCTAATGAACAAAGGGAGATTGCATAGAATGTGCAGAATGTCCTTGGAGAACATAGAAGATACGGCCAATTGCCCTTTGAACATAGAGTGCATAATCTTCTTGGCGACCGTATGCGTTAGCACAACACGGGTAGAGAACCCTTCTTGGCCTGTCATCTGAACAGCAATAGAGCGAGGAGAAATAATAACATCAACGGTGAACTCTCCGGCGAGCAAGGAGATTGCCACCGGCCTCGCTCGGGAAGAAACTGGCATCAACTCAAGGGAACTCTTCTTAGCAACTCTCATCTTTTAAAGTAGAGGCGCATCATCCCCAAAATAACCAGGGACGAGGACACGAACCGGCATCCGACAGATAAAATCTTGAATCTTGAAATGCAAGGCCGACACTGAATCATCCTGATTTGGCTTATTGTCTCCCTGGGGATTAGACCTGAGGGGCACCAAAGGAAGCGCACACCCGCTCCGTGGGAGGGAAGTGGTTGGAGAAGTAAGGGGAATATGTTTGGGTGGAACACGTGAAGGTTTGTAAGGCATGGAGGCTCCAACGGGAGTGGTGATGTAAAGTGAAGGCGCAGGCGATGTGGCGATGATAGGCTCGGGTGGCGACAAAGGTGAAGGTGAAAGCGTGGCTAAGGGTAAAGGTAAAGGCAAATGTGTGGCTTGCTCAGGCTCGGGCAAAGGTGATGGCGGAGATGGAGGCAAGGGTGGAGATGGAGGTGGTGATGGAAGCACTGGTGGTGGAGATGGAGATGATGGTGATGGCAATGGAGATGGTGAGGATAGTGATGAAGGCGATGGGGGTAGTGGACATGGAGGTGGAGAGGGTGAAGAGGGAGGTTGTGGTGTCCACCGTCGACGTGTCGACACAACGTGTCGAGCGGTGTTAGGGATAGAAGTAGTGGTAGTGGCGATGGGAGAGGAAGGGGAGGCACTAGCATGAGCAGAGGCATGGGTTTGTGGCGGTGATGGAGCTGGGGTAGGAGAAGGTGGAGGTAACAGAGTAGGTGGTGGAGCGAGTGCAGCACTAGACGAGCAATCACAGGGGTGCCCCTGGCCTTGAAGTAACGGAGACGGCTGCTCGGGCGGCACTTCTTGCTGCTGCTGTTGGCTGCGAAGATGTAAAATGACTTTGTGCATAGCGGCCCAATCAATCCTTTTCTTAGCTTCCAGATCATAAACATAATCCCGAAACTCGGGGCAATCCTTAACCAAATGACCCTGTTGGCGGTGAAAATCACAGAACTGAAGCATATCCCCGACCGCGGGTCGGCAGGGCACAACCGGAGAGAGCGGCAACGCATGGGTGGCCATCAAAGCCCTGAAAATATCCGTGAAGCACTCCAGCCACGGAAGACGAGGAGCCCGCTTCGGGCAAGGTGGATGCCGAGGGGTATGAGGTGAGGATGGTTATGGAGATGGAAGTAGAGGTTGTGTAGGCAGGAGTGCGTGGCTAGTGGTGGAGGGCTTTGGTGATGGCATGTGTGGAACGGAGTGGGGAGGTATGTAGACGGCATCTACTTGCTCGGGATGTGGTGTTCCCTTGATCGGAAGTGTAGATGGAGACGGGTATGTGGACACGGAAGGCTGACTCATGGAAGGTTGATATGCAGAGGCGTATGGGTACGTAGAGGCAGGAGGTTGGCTCGTGGAGGGATATGTGGCGGAAGGCTGACTCATGGCGGGCCGGCTCATGGGAGCGTAGGATTGGCACGTGGAGGGTGAAGGTTGATATGTGGAGGTGGATGGTGGAGACTCGAGGTCAAGGGAATCTTGGATTTGTTGGCGAATGAAGCGGGCTCGGCTGTATAATTACTGCCAGGAGGTGATGTTGTTGAGGGCTAAGATGAACCGATACTCAGGCACGGCATTGGATATTAGCATCTTGATTTGCTCCCCCTCCGGTATGTGCCTCGGGACCTGCGCAGCCAACGATCGGCAAATGTAGAAAACTCCTCTTCTGGTTTCATCATCTCATGGGCCAGATCCACAATAGAGTACTTGGGCCCAACCTGGTCTTGATACTGCTGAAGAAATTTCCCTTGCACGGCTTGAAAATTAACGACTTGCTCTTGCGGAAGAGAGAAGATCCAATCCCGAGCCGGGCCTTCCAATGACAGACCAAACAGATAAGCCATCAAGTGTTGGTCATGTCAAAATTGGGCCGACTCATAAACAAACTCATTCAAGTGCACATACGGGTCACCGACTCCACTATAACGGCGATATGTGGGAATTTGTGATGGAGGTGGGAGCCGAAGACCTTGGAAAGCGAACGGAACACTTAAAGAGGATTTGGGATCGATCCGACGTTGAAGCTCATCAAGCTGGCGTTGGGTTTGAGCAATCATCTCCTGGGTAGGGAGAGATCGAGAAGAATATGGGCCAGCTTGAGCAAGAGGTTGTGAATTAGGACCAGGAGCATGGTATTGGGCCGGATAAGAGGATCCGGGATGAGAAGAGGAATGGCCCATTCCAAGAATGGGAGGATAAGCGGGCCTGGAAGAGATGTTGGAATATGGGTTGAATGGGCCAGCAGCAACATGGGCAGAATAATGAGGCCCATTAAGAGAATCATGCCCATTAGCAATTGGGCCAGCAACATATGAAGGAGAAGGAGGAGGCCCATGAATAGAAGATGGCCCATTATGAGAAGAAGGCCCATGAAGATGAGATGCAAGAAAATGTTGGGCCTGGGCCGGGTCCATTTGGCGAACAAGGCTTGAAAGATAGGCCATGAGATTAGCCTGGCCCTTGGATGGATCAGAAGGACCATGGGAAGATGGGCCCGCGTGAGAAGAGGATTCCACGCAGGAATAAGAGGAATATTGGGAAAAAGAATGATACAAAGGGTTGGAATACTGCTCCATGAGGGCCAATGGAGACTTAATACAAGGGGATCAAGGAGAATACAAGTGGGGAAGCAATGGCTTAATGGACTCGAGGACAAGAGGGGACTGACCCACTAATGCAAAGACGAATGGACAATGGACCACGGGACAATGGACTAGATAATAGACATACAAAATGGGGTAACCTAAAGTGGGCCTAACAAAAACAAAACATGTGGATGATGAAAGAATGCAACACAAAAATCACTAATGGGCTTGGACAAGCCCAATCAACACGAACAATGCAATGTGAGAGTTTTCACCCAAGTCAAACAAGTTGATATGATGTGAAATATTTTAGAGATTTTAATAGACCTTTTAATGATTTGAATTAATAATAATTCCCTCAAGATAGGAATCCTATGGGAATAAGGTCCAAACTTTGGGTTGACTAAGGCTAACTCCCCCACACGTATGCAAATGCAAGCCTAAGGGGTGGGAAGGTACAACCGGCCCGACGTCCGTCTGGGAATCCACGGCTCACGGGGACTTATGGAGGTCCCTGATGTGCTTTCCTGGTCGGCTCCAAGGAATATGGAGACGAGAGGTCCACGCACCAAGGTAGGAGAATGCAACTATGATATGCAATGCATGGCCCTATGTGCACCGGAGTGCATGCAAATTCTAGCTTAAAACTAGAAAATCAAGACTACATTAAGCTATGCAAACATGATCCAACTAAAACAAATAGTATATGGATGGAAAGATAATACAAATATCTTCACAACGGGCCCAAGAACAGATCAATCTGACCCCAGGAGGTCAATCAAATCACTGAGTAAAGTTGCCCCCGTGAACCTGTGTGCAGACCACATGCAGATTTTATGCACAAAATGTAAAAATGATGACAATTTTTAACTAAGCAAATGAGACCCAAATGATACAAATAAGCTATGGATGGAAAGGCAATACAAAGGACTATCCAATGGAACAAAAATCACTGCAATCAGACACCGAGAAGGCAGTCAAATCACTGAGTAAAGATGTACCTGTGAACCTGTCCCAGAGCCTGCCTGTAGAACTTATGCATAAAACTCAAAAAGTTGGACACGATTTGAATATGCAAATGTTAACCAAATGATTCAAATGATATATGGATGGAAAGACAATACAAAGGGCTATCCAACGCAAGAGGAATCAGCTCAATCGGACTCCGGGATCAAAAGTTATACCCCGACGAACACGGCCCTATGAGCATGCGTGCAATACTGCCAGAAGCTGTAACGGTCTACCAAATGACCGTTATATGACAGTGACGGTCTAGCATAAGACCGTCACATAACCAGAGCCCGTAAAATACCAAAAATAGTGGGAGGATGGAGGAAATATCACCTAAATATGAACATGCACCCACCCAACTAACAAAAGAGCATGAAAACAAGCGTGATGGGCATTGGTGTCCCACCGTGATCGCCAAAAAACTGTTGATTTGTTTTTTTAATTAGATTCCTATCCCGCCCCTTTAAATACATACATGCATAAGCATGTGAATCAAAGACAAGGGGGATGAAAGGATAGAAATACTAACCATGATCGCCACCAAGGATTAACAACGCCAAAGGATGAAGAAAGGAGAGGAACGATGCCGTGTACCTTGGAACTTAAAGACTTGATCGCGCTTGAAACGAGGTGCGGGGAATTTGTGGATTCAAACCTCCTCTCCTTCCAGCCGGCTAGAGGAAGAGGGCCTCACGTTGTATTCATACTCTTCTGTAAAACAAAGATGAAACACAAAGGCAAAAACCCATTAGAACATGAAGTGTAGAAATTTGCCCAAAGTGATAAAATAGCATGAATAAAAGGGGGAGAACGCACCGGGGGGAGGTTTTTAACCCCTGTGGAAGAGTGGAAAAGATAGGTGGGTATGTTGTGCATGCATGAGATTTGATTGAGAGAATATAGAGAAAATGATGATGCAAAACGGAGAAAAACGCATGTGTAGCAGAAAGTGCAGAAAACTGTGATGATTTGTGATTTTGAGGAGATTAGAACTAAGAGTGTAGACCATGAAATCAAGCCCAAAAAGATGGAATAGAAAGCTAATACTTCCCTCTCCAAGATAGGGTCGAAGTTGTGAGTTGGAGTTGCAACATGGCTTCGCCCCACGTCCGGAAAGAGCCCCCCGTCGCGACTACGAACTGGGCAGTTTTTATAGAGTTTTGTAAGAAAGCCTCATCTTCTTATCATGATTCCTGGAGATAGAGTCCAAGATAAATCGAGTTCTCTAGATCAAACTCGAGATAATACTAAGGACAAGAGATACGAACAAACGGGGATCAATTCGGAGGAGGATTCTAGAAGTTATGGACTCTTGGAAGGTAGCCCTGGAGCCTTATCTGTAGAGTTTGAGTTGAACCAGGACACCTAAATTCTGATCTTGCGACCCAGATCTTGAGAGATATAGCCAATGAAATTCGGAGTTCTTTGGACTGAATTCAAGATAATATAAAGGGCTAGAAGTAGAAAAAAACGGGGATGAATTCGGAGTAGAATTCAAGAAGTTATGGACTCTACAAGAGGGCCACGGCGCACAGAAACGGAGCAGAGTCCAACAAGAATTGGACTCTCAGGTGTGTGTAACGGTCTATCGTAAGACCGTTAGAGTGATGTAACGGACTAGGGTAGGTCCGTCACACTCTGGGGGTCGAACGGGACGATTTCGGGCAAGTTTGGATGTAACGGTCTACTGTAGGACCGTCACATGGACTCTGACGGTCTTACGTAGACCGTTACACTGATGTAACGCACCTAGACTAGACCTTCACATCGATGAAGGAAAATTCTGGGCAGACTGCGCGCGACTTCAGAAATTGAAGCGTAGCTCTCAAACGGGGTAGAACTAGTGAAAGTGGTAGAAGAAGAAATTGTAGATAACGGAGAGAGGAACAACTTTCATGAAGAAAGCAATTTGAGAAAATGATTGGAAGAGGGAGAAAATGGGGTTGGAAGAGAGAGGAAAAATCTGGGATGTCGGTGAACAGCACAGCCTGCTGGAAAAATGTAAATAGCTCACAATCGGGACAGAACTGGCCAACGGTGTAGAAGAAGAAGTTGTAGATCTTTGAAAGATGAACAACTTTGATGAAGATAAATTTTTGAAAAGAGGAACAAAAGAAGATGAAAAAGGACCACTTTCAGGACTGCGCAACGAGAGAGAGCCGATTACTTGAGGGAATCCGGCCTAAATGGGCCGAAAGTCGACTTGGAAGTCAGAAGTTGATAAGAAAAGCTCCAGGGCTCTAAAAAAATCATGATCTCCAAGACTCAAAGGATAGGGAATGGTAAAAATGGGCTCAAAAGTCATCCAAGGAAGCTCCAAAATAATGGCTAATTCGGGACATCAAAAATGATGAATAAGAGAAATGACACAACTTATGGGCTAAAACGGGTGTCAACACACGAGAGCGTGGCTTTCGTGTTGGTACCTTCTCTGCTGCTTCCGTGGATCAACGCCGGGGTGTGGGAATAGGAAGGGGAGTACAGAGCGGTAGGAGTACCGCTTTTCGTAGTTGTGTAGCACCTTTGAGAGTGTTTTGCCCGGAGAGTAGTGGGACGAGTGATGCAGAGAGAGAGAGGGCGGAACTTGATGTAATTTTTTTGATTTTTGGAATAAAATACAAGGTTCGGTTTGTTTGGTTTTCACCTTTGCTTCTATTGCCTGAATCCCTGCACACATCACTGAAACAAACAAATCAGAATTTCTGTTATGACTTGGCCCCTTCTAAATAAGCAAATGGTCACTGTGACTGTCCTTGATAACTGGTCAAGGGCCCAAGCCTTTATTAACGAAGGCAAGGGAAAGATGTGGTGATGATGGATGCAACAGACAAGTATGCGAATGCAAACGATATTAAAGTGAAATGTTGCATACAAATGCAATCATGCAGAATTGATTTGTTTTCTTTTTTATATTTGACATTTTTTTTGTTTTATCATAAAAAAGAATTTTTTTGTTTGCAAATATGTACATTTTCTCTTTTCCATTGTTTTATTATAATATTTTTTGTTGCTAATGCATGTCAAGCACCCAAATGGCACCCAACCTATACGAGAACAGGGGTTTCTTACTAACCTCCCAAGTATCCTAAGTGCACATCTAGGTTGATTTGGGCCTCTAGACCCCTCGAATGATGATCCCGCCGGCTAAGACTTACCCTGATGATAATACCGTCATGCCATGCTTAGGCTCTCAGTCGCTTCCGACCACATGGATTCACCCAAAAGATGTTTGAGGTAAATGATTTGCCCGACCCGGGTCTGTTTCCTTACAACTCGAGATGGTATATGATGGAACACCCTGGAACCCTAACGACCAACCGCGCGACGCTGACCCGGAATCAGACGCCGTCACACCCATAGGTGACGCACTTGCATTGGCCTAAGCCCGAGGTTAAACAAGAAGACATCAAGGCGGTAAACATGGGTCTTGACCAGCCAGAAACACAGAGACTCCTTCGCAGCGATAGCTTTTACTTTTCAAAGTAGGCAACCATATGTGTATATTAAAATAAGGTCACAGACCTTGGCGGGTTTTGCCCTTTAGAAACTCCATCTAGCTTTCATCTTCAAAGGAAGAAGGAAGAGCGCGGGGGATAAACCTCCTGAGAGGATCGGCAAAACCGTTAACCCGGCGAGCCAATAAGGGTCCATTTAACTCTTTCCTTTCGGACAACTTCGGACCAAATCTCGAGCATTTACATTCCACGGCCCCTTTTGTAGATTCAGACTTTTACTTTGAGGGGTTCCGTTTATCGCAACAGGCACGGTCACGACCAGGCTTTTCTCTTGATTTTGATTTTGTATTTCTTTTTGTGAGGGAGATATAGTCGTTTGACGTTTGTGGGCTCCCTTTCGTATGCCTGCGGGGACACTGCCCTCTTCTCGTGCTTTGATCGATGCTCGAGGAAATGGATCCTACTCTTGCCCTTGGGGTTTGAGTTTCGGTTTTTCATGCTCAGCGTCTTAAGGGCGCCGACTGTCTCATTTGGTCGAAGAGAAAAGAATAATGATTACAGCTTCCGGAGATCTTCTGGGTGGGGCCCCACCGTAGGTGATGCTACCGACTTTTTTTTGAATAAAATACATAAGTGAGCACATGTTAGCTTCCTTCGAGCGAGCATAGGCCGACGTGGCCAGACAGGGATCTCCACGGTTCTGACAAACCAAGACCCGGTGCCTACCAAGCCTTAATGGGCCCTATCCTAACATGAAGGTTAGATGTAGTGACTTGACTACATGGTGACCACCAGGCATTGGCATTTTGAATTTTCCATATTTTTAGTGGTTTTCAATATTTCTTTATTTTTGATGTTTTCTATCTTTTCATCATTTTTTTTTATTTTGTGCTAAGAGTAGTATTTTTTAAGATAAAGCCCATTCCAAGGGTGGGATAACTCGGTCCCTTCGACGTTGACTAGCTTGTAGGCGTTGCCAGGGTACACGGCTTGAATTACAAATGGTCCATCCCAATTGGGTTGGAGCTTAGAACGCGACCCTCCAGGTTTGACAAAAATTCTTTTTACGACCATCTCACCGACTTTGAATTTTCTCTCAACGACTTTCTTTTGGTAAAAGCGAGCGAGTCTATTTTGATACACACGCGCGTGTTCGGCAGCGGCCAGCTGCTTCTCATCCAAGAGTTCCAACTGGGCGAGGAGTGAATTACGACGATCGTCGAGGGGAAATTCCTCGTCCAATTGTACCCTGAGAGAAGGGATCAGAGTCTTGTACGGGACTACCGCTTCCATACCATAAGTAAGGGCAAATGGAGTCTGCCCGGTGGGGGTACGGATTAAAGTGCGATAGGCCCATAGGGCTTCGATAAGTTTTTCTGGCCAGTCTGAAAACTTACTAGACTCGCAGGTTTTTTTGATGATTTTGAGCAATATTTTATTGGTGGCCTCCGCTTGGCCGTTACCTTGTGGGTAATAAGGCGATGAATGACGCAATGCAATTACGCACCTTTTGCAGAGGTCGCATAGGTCCTGAGAAATGAACTGTGGCCCATTGTCGGTGACGATTGTGTTTGGGACGCCGAATCTGGCGAGGATGTTCTTCATGATGAACTTGCAGACTGTTGACGCCTTGATTTCTGCGTAAGCTTTGGCTTCGGCCCATTTGGTGAAGTATTCCATCGCAGTAAGGATGAAAGATTTCTGCTTGGTGAGGGAATTGGGATCACCTAGGGGACCAATGATGTCGAATGCCCACATGGAGAAAGGCCACGGGGAGGATATTGGATGAAGTGAGGAAGATGGTGAATAGATTTTATCGGCGTGAAGTTGACACTTGACACACCTACGGACATAGACATCACAATCCTCTTCCATAGTGGGCCAGTAAAAGCCTTGGCGAATGATCTTCTTGGCGAGCATCTGACTATTCACGTTGCCACCGCACACACCCGAGTGCGTCTCCTCTACACATTTCCAAACCTCATCGTCACCAAGACATCTTAAAAGAATACCAGTAAGGCTCCTCCTATAGAGTAGACCTCCAACCAATGTGTATTTCTGAGCCACCCTTCTTATGGCTTTCTTGTCCTCTGTGGTGGCCCCTTCAGGATAAGACTGATCTTGGCAGTATTTGACGATTTCATAGAACCATGGTTTCTCTTCATCAGCCAATTCTTCTTCGGCCTCTGCCAACATGATTTCCCTCTTCTCAAGGATATCTTCCTGCAAGATCTTCCTTGCTATCATGTCCTTGATATTTACGTAGGAAGCATCATCGATTGTAGGGGCGTGAAGTTTGTAGATGGAAATGGACTCAAACCATCTTCCTAGAGGGAACCTTATGGATGATGCCAACGAGGCGAGGGCATCGGCGAGAATATTCTGATAACGAGGGACATGAACAAAGATTAGTTTGGTGAACAGTTTGGCAAAGGCAGCAGTGAGTTCTTGGTATGGCTTGAGTTTGGGATCGCGAGTGCGATATTTAGTGAGCACCTGGCGAAGGATGAGTTGACTATCACCTACGACTCGCAACTCAGTGATACGAAAAGAATGAGCAAGTTCTAGGCCAGCTAGAAGAGCTTCATATTCGGCTATATTGTTGGTAACTGGAAATTTGAGCTGGTATGCCAATGGGAATGTGAGGCCTTCAGGCGACAAGAGGGCGACGCCAATTCCTCTCCCTTGAGAATTCAGAGCTCCATAAAAATATAGCATCCACATTGGCTCATCTGATTGGTTGACGGACATTAGTTCCTCATCTGGAAACTCTGATTGGACGGGATCGAACTTGGGAAGAGGATGGTGAGCGAGATGCTCAGCTATGGCATAGCTTTTAATCGCCTTTTGCTGGATGTAGGTGATGTCGAACTGAGAGAGAAAACTTTGCCAGCGTGCTAGCCTATCCGTAAGGACGGATTTCTCCAGAAGGAATTTGATAGGATTCATTCGAGCAATCAAGTGGACCTCATGAGCCAAGAAGAAGTGCTTCAATTTCTGCACTACCCAAACGAGGGCAGCACAGGTTTTCTCCATGACGGTGTACTTCTGCTCACCGGGATTGAGAAGTTTGGACAAGTAATAGGTTGCCCGTTCCTTGCCTTCTTCATCAGCTTGTGCGAGGACGGCTCCCACGGAGTCATCCAAGACTGAGACGTAAAGGATCAGAGGTTTTTCTGGTTTAGGTGGAATGAGAACGGGTGGACTAGCCAGATATTCCTTCAACCCTTCAAAAGCTTTCTGACATTTAGAATTCCAGTGGAATTCTACTCCTGGCTTGGTCAACTCGTAGAGAGGTCTACACCTTTGTGAATGTTGGGACACAAACCGACGAATAAACTGCAACCTCCCGAATAAACCTCGGACTTCCCTCAAATTCTTGGGAGGCGGCATATCCCTGATAGCCTTGGCTTTGTCGGGATCTATCTCGATCCCTCTTTTACTCACAATGAAACCCAGCAATTTACCCGACGACACACCAAACACACACTTCTTCGGGTTCATTTTCAATTGGAACTCCCTTGACCTCTGCAAGACCTTAGCCAAAACTTCTGGATGTTCCATCCTGGTCCTTGATTTCACCAACAAGTCATCCACATACACTTCCAGGTATATGTGCATCATGTCATGAAATATGGCCATCATAGCTCTTTGGTAAGTAGCTCCAGCATTCTTTAACCCAAACGGTATGACCACGTAACAATATGTTCCCCAAGGGGTAGTGAATGACGTCTTCTCCTGATCCTCTTCTGCCAAACGAATTTGATTATATCCTAAAAATCCATCCATGAATGAGAGGGTCTCATAACCTGCCGTGTTATCGATCAACACATCAATGTGAGGAAAGGAAAAATCATCCTTCGGACACGCGCGGTTAAGGTCCTAGAAGTCGATGCAAATCCTGACTTTCCCGTCTTTCTTCATGACCGGAACAATGTTCGCCACCCATTGAGGATAAAGAACGACTCTAATGAACCTGGCTTTGTGGAGCTTATCGACCTCTTCTTTCATTTTCAAAGCCATTTGAGGGTGGAAACGCCTTCACCTTTATTTTACCGAGACAGACCCTGGTTTTAGGGTTAAACGGTGTTCGACCAAGGTTGAATCTAGACCCGGCAGATCCTCGTAGCTCCATGCAAACGTGTCCTTATATTCCTTGAGAACCTTAATTAATGCCTCTTCTTCATAGGGTGGTAGGTTGTCACTTATGAGGATGATCCTAAGGTCTTCCTCAGTTCCCAAGTTGACTTCTTTGGTGGATTCTTCTGCGGCGGTTGACGGCTCGTCGAATCTCTTTATTCCACTAGCGTATGCGCCCGCCGCATCCTCATATTCTTCACCCTCATCGTCAGTGGGGCATTCTTCATCCGTGATCTCGTAGACTCCATACCCTTCATCAAATGCACCGTCGCCCTCACATTCTATTTCCGGTAGCCGGATGGAATTTTCTAACAACTGGGGGATGACAAGAAGGGCCTGACACCTGGCGGCTAAATCTAGAAGGAATCGACGAGGGATCTGCCTACCCTTGGATTTCTTCCTAGGTACCACCCTTGACCTATCATTCCTAGATTGACTGACAATATTTACAGAAGAAGAGGAAGACGAAGAGGATGGTGTAGATTGTACAGGAGAAGACCCCTCAGAGGAGGGGTAGAAAAGGTCGCTCATCGGACCTTGGACGGGTGGTCCGCAGGGCGGGACGCACCCGTGGGAGATGTAGGAGGTTTCCTCAACGAAGATGTGTTGTTGAGGAGTTTGAAAATTGACATTTTTTTTTGTTTTCATTTTTGATGACAAAGCAGTGAAAAGAGATTGGAGGAGAGAGAAAAGTGGTTATGGCTAGAGGATTGTGAGGCTCATAGAGCAGATCAAGGTTGAAGACCTGGAGCGGGTTGATAAGCCCGCATACGTATGTAAGCAAAGAAGGGGACCTGGGAAGATCATCAGACAACTGTCTGGCCCAGGAAGAAAATATCAACAAAGGCTGAGACGAGTGGATGGAGAAGATGGCAGCTAATGAGCCGTCGATGGCAATGTTGAGGACGGATGAAGATCCGTCGATGAAAGGGTCCTTCTGGCGAGGACGAGGATAGTTTGGAACCTTGGCAAGAGTGGTAATATTCTCTGGTATTTCGGAGATCAATGGTGGTCCTTCAAGCTGCGGAGACGAGAACATCCTTTCCAGTGCAATGAAAATGTCCCATATGTCGAACCATTTGTTCCACTCACATTCCGGATCTTTGATCTTGTCTCTTTTGGTGATCCTCGGACATTTTTCAGCCAAATATACAGCATGTGATCCCCCATATGCTTCTCGTGGGTAATCTCCCATCTGAACAACGGGCCCTCTGTTGAAGTGGTTTGATAGAGTCCATGTAAGGGGCTTCCAATCCGCCTTGAACGGTCCTTTGAGGCCTAGGCCACACCTGCGGTTTGGCCTAATTTCCTTTGACGGTTTGAGCCTACCCTGTAACTGTGGGCCCAGACCTTTACCCTGTTGGTAGCCGATGTTCCTCATAATCTCCCACCCTTTGGAGTGAAAAGGGAGATATGATGTTGCGGTTGCTCTGACCGGCTCCTTTGGTGCTAGTGGAACGTGAGATAGATCACGCACGTCTAGCAATGACAATATGGGCCGATGAGATGGCCAAACAGAGGGCAGAGAGGTGTTGATAGCATCCACTGTGTGAAGGATAGGTGTACTGACCACTTTAATAATCCTCCCATTGTAAGGAAACTTCAGGCACTGATGGTTGGTGGAAGGCACAGCGTCCATGGCTTCGATGTAAGGGCGACCCAGTATAGCCTTGAATGTGGGGTCCATGTCGAGGACATGGAATTCCGTGGGGACTGACATAGGGCCTAGCTCTGCCTTTAGAACAATCATCCCTTGCGGCGGCCTTTTGCTATTGTCATAGGCCATGACTGTGATCGAGGAAGGTCTTATTTGTTCCTCGTTGACCCCACACAATTGAAGAGTGTCCATGGAGATCACATTTATGGACGCACCCGTGTCCACAAGACACGGGTTTATGGATACCCCATCAATTTTTATTGAAATGCACAATACATATTTCCGAGCTTCCTTGGGAGCGAGCTCGTAGTTGTGGAACATGATGGCCGGTTGTGTGTCTATTGGGGTCAGGACGGTCGAAATCTTCTCCACGGGGAGATCCTCATTAACCATGACTTTTTGCAGATATTCCATCAAGGCCGCCTGGTGGGATGTGGATCTTTGAAGTAGCTCCAGGATGGAGATCCGAGCAGGCGTCTTGTCCAAGTGTTTCAATAGATCATATTGTGTTCCAAAGATAGCTCTTTCTGGTTGTTCTCCATCATCCTTCTCTGGCTGAGATTGCTTAGGATTCTGACTGTTGTGGGGGAAAACCCTGTGGAAAATCCTTCCACTTCGGAGCACCATTGCCTGCGGCTTTTGTACCTCTGTGGGGGTAGCAGTGGGTTTTAACAGGGATTTGAGAGGTAGTGGTGGAGGAATGGTTGATGAAGCAGGGGTGATGACGGGAGCAGGGATTCTGATGAGGGGTTTGTTAGGTGGAGGCATGGTGGAGGTAGAGGGGATATCACACGGATTATGAAGGATAAGGGGTCTGGAAGGTGGAGGTGGAGACGAAGTAGAAGTGGGTAGGGCTTGAAGCGGGCAATGATTTTGAGGTGGGTGATGGGTAATGAGTGGTTTTGAAGGCATTAGTGGTGATATGGTGGAGAAAGACGGGGTTATGTATGGTTGATGGATGATAAGGGGTTTAGAAGGCGTAGGGGTAAATGTGGTAGAGGTGGATGGTAAAGTGGGGGAGTGAGAGAAGATGAGAGGGTGTGAAGGCGTAGTGGAGAGTGTCGGTTGATAGGAGATCGGGGTGCGGATGAGAGGGCGTAATGGTAGTGGAAATGGTGAAGGCGATACTGACGCGTGTTGGTGAGAGAGAGGTGCTACCCGGGCAAGGCAAGGGTGTTGCGTGATGATGGGATGGGCGGTAGAAAGAATGGAGGTACTTTCCGGGTGCCACACCTGCTCTCTCCTGACTTCGAGGAAGGAGGAGATGGGGTTAACCTGATGATTGGGCTGTTGGTGCTCCGGTAATGGATTCTGGATTATGCCCATGTTAGGCTGTTGTTGTGGGGCCTGCTGAGGCTGTTGTTGTTGTTGTGGTTGCTGCTGCTGCTGCTGTTGTAACTGCTGCTGTGGCCTATGAGGAGGTCTCCTAGCCTTGAGAGCGGCGACGTATCGTCTCATTTCATCCCAATCTATTTGATGTTCATCATTCATATCGTGGATGTAATCTTTGAACTGGAAGCAGTAATCTACTGTGTGTCCTGGCTGCCTGTGGTAGACGCAGTATTTGGAGGTATCAACATTCGGGGGCCACACGGGCCTTTCCCTGGGTAGCACAAGTATGTTTGAGGCCATGAGGGCATTGAAAATATCCGCCAGAGTTTCTAGCAATGGTGGATAGTAGGCTCTCTTGGGACTGACCGGCCTCCTTTGTTGCTGTTGGGGACCATAATTCCCGGGGGGTGGAACTTGGTTGTACTGAAGCGGTGGTTGTTGTTGCTGAGGTTGTGGTTGTTGTTACTGGGGTTGACGTAATGGAGGCATATTATCCTGGGATGGATTATTTTGGGGTGGAGGACGAAGAGGGAAAGGACCTGGTTGGAGGGGAAGTCGGGGCATTTGTGGAGGCCTTGGGTTGACTGCATAGTTGGCATTGTTGACCGCACCCACTTGCTCATTTGTCACGACCCCTTCTGTGGCTCCGCCCGGGACACCAGTGCCTGTCTTTCTGACCACTTTGGGCTTCGACGACTCAAACATGTTCATAATGGGGGAGTCTTTTAACTGGGTTTGGATGTACCGGGCCCTTTCATAGAGTTCCTCCATTGTAGTAAGTTTATTCATGGCCAGGACGTGTCTGAACTGTGGGGTTGCATTAGACACAATCATCTTCACTTGTTCGGGCTCGGAGAGGGTATCCCTTATTCTTTCCGCCAGAGACCTCCATCTATCAGCATAGCGGACAAAATCCTCGTCGGGCTTCATCTTTTCGGCCACTAGGTCGGTAATGGAGAGTGAGGGACCGACCCTATCCCTATATTTCTGCAAGAACCTTCTCTGGACTATTTCAAAATTCTCGGCCTCTCAGGGCTCCAAAGAATAGAATCACTCTAGCGCTGGACCATCCAATGATCTCCGAAAGAGGTATGCCAGGGACCTCTGATCATTTTGCCAATAGGAGGACTCATACATGAAATCCTTGAGGTGAATGAAGGGGTTGCCGGTACCATTATATCTGCAGTACGTGGGCATTTTGGATGGAGGAAGATGAATGACGGGAAGGATTGGCAAAGCAACCTCCGGGGTGGCTTTCACGTCCACCATTCTTCTCAGATTTTGAAACTGCTCGTCCATGCGATTGAACCTATTGAGGAGCGATTGGGTGAGCTCCTCTGGAGGTGAAGGTGGTACTTGCCACTGGGGGAGAAACTCTCTCCCGGAGACTTGAGGGGGGAACCCCGAATGAGAGGGAGCTGCCGGACTGCCGACAGTCGGCCCCGGCTGAAGCGGTATGTGGGGAACAATGGGAGTTTGAGATTGTGACGGGAACTGGAATGAGGGTGGTTGTTGGCTCGCTTGTCCTTGAAGCGAGGGAGACTGGATGGCTTGCGCCAATGAAGGAGATGGAATGGCCTGCACGGACTCTTGGCGAGGTGCGATGGCCGGAGTTGATTCCTGGTGCGTGGGGGAAATAGATTTCCCTTCCAAAATGGCCTGGAAGGCCCGGGGCTGTTCAGAGGTAAGCTCCGTGTTGTCGAGGACGCCCAGTAAGGAAGAGATATCCTATGGTGGGGACGTGTCCCCGGTAATAACCCGCACCTCATGCGAGGGCTCATGAGAAGGACCCGAGTCCATAGCATAGACTCGCGGGTCGGTTGACAAACCACGACTAGGGTGGTTCTCCTCAAAAGACTCGTGAGCCATGCTCACAGTTTTCCCAGAACGCAAAAACATACACTAGCAAGCAGGTAGCAGAGATTATCAAACAAGTGGATGCCTTTACGCCTTTTTTTGTGTTTTGATTTTGATGATTTTTTTTTATGTTTTTAGCGAGATCCGAAGTTCACACAAAATAGGGACCCTAGTTTTTTTTTGTTTCACCGCCGTGTCAGCTAGGGTCTCTCGTCTCACCACGAATGGGATGACTAACTCCGGGGAACTTCAATGGTACAACCAGCCCAGTGAACGAAGAGGAGATTCTTCGATGTCGGGGACTTACGGAGGTCCCAGTGGAGGAGATTCTAGTCCGTTGAGAGGAATTCTCAAACGGAGAGTCCTTCCTTCACCGGGAAAGGGTGATCCTTAGAAAAAATGAAAAAGGATAAAAAAAGAGGGATGGATGTATGCAATGGAATGCTGACAGAGATATAGAGTAAGAAAACAACAGAAATAACAAACATATAATGAACACCCAACCAATCACAAGTGACAGTGCTGCCGCGAGTACAACGGGGGCGCGCGAGGGCGCCAAGGTGGAGAGGCACGGACGGTGCCAAACTTGCAAGGGTAGCCAAAAGGAAGCAGACGAAGTCCCACCGTGATCGCCAATCTGTGAGCGACTTCATGCGGTTCGAGGAGCGAAGAAGACGCGGAGCGCGCGGGCTCCTTTTGTTTGCTGCAACATAGAAATAAGAGAAGAGAGAAGGGGCCACCACGGGAGATTGCTCCGGCGGGGCGAGCGGGATAAATGTAATATAGCAAGATATGGGGGTTAAACGGCCATAGCGGGAAGTGACTCGCCGCGGCCTCGGGGGGACGGGAATGGTGCAGAAATCAAATAGCAAGAATTGAAACGGCGATTGGGGAAGTGACTCGCCACGGCCTCGAGAATATGAGAAGATAAGAATATAACAGAATATAAAGAGAATATAAAGAACATGAATTTAAACGGCTATAGGGGAAGTGACTCGTCGCGGCCTCGAGAATTGAATAGATAAAAATATAACAAAATATAAAGAGAATATAAGAACGGGAATTTAAACGGCCATTGGGGAAGTGACTCGCCGCGGCCTCGAGAATATGAGCAGATAAGAATATAACAGAATATAAAGAGAATATAAGAACGGAAATTTAAACGGTCATTGGGGAAGTGACTCGCTGCGGCCTCGAGAATATGAGCAGATAAGAATATAACGGAATATAAAGAGAATATAAGAACGGGAATTTAAACGGCCATTGGGGAAGTGACTCGCCGCGACCTCGAGAACATGATGTGATCGCCAGGGGCCAAAAGACCCCAAAATAAAGAAAGTGATCGCGCCTACCTCAAGAGCGGGAAATGGCGGGTTGCTTCTTCCTCCCCCTTCGGTCGGCCGACGGAGAGGGCTTTCCTTGGGTACCCTTGTAAAACAACGACAAACAAGTAACGAGTGGATTAGAAAGATGAAGGTGTAGTATTCAAATCCTTGCGATAAAAATAACGAAATGATGGCAAGACACACACCTGGTTGGTGTTGTCTTTTAAACGCCTCTCGGATACGAGTAGGAGGAAAATACTTATGATGAATGGCAATTATGCCGACGTAGGAATAGAAAAAAGACTCCCTTATAAGGGGGATGGAGGATGCGATATCATGAATGCAAGATAACTATGAAAGAAAAGGAGAGAGTGGCTTATTGGATGGCCGATAGTGAGATCCGGCGGAGCTTCGGTAGCGTAGGGATGACGTGGAAGTACGGTGGATGAGGACAGCCTTCCTCCTGCGAGCGCGGGAACCCGAGAAGCCGGTAGAACCTCCACCTACAAAAGACCCCACGGGTTAGAAATGACTCCGGTAGCCTCTAGGCTCCAGCAGCCTATCGGATCTCTTAGAAGCTCTTCCAGAACTGAGGGGCTGGGCCTCTATTTATAGGGCTCCGGAGGGTGGAGGCGTCCAGGACCCTGGACACCTCCATCAGGGCAAAAAATATATTTTATTCTATTTTTATTCATTTTTTCCGAATATTTTCATGGAGGCATCCAGGGTCCCGAACGCCTCCATAAGTCCCACCGAACTCTAACGAAAGTCGCACGTGGTTTAACACAACGCGTGGTTTTGGAGCGGCGACCCGTGATTCAAAAATGGGCGCATCCAGTTGTCTAGACGTCTCCACATTTTGCACTTTTTCACACACGACAAACCGACGATCGGTGGGCGGGGCCCCTGAGCAAGGTGATGGAGGCGTCCAGGGTCCTGGACGCCTCCATAAATATATTATTTTTATTTGATTTTTGTTTTGTTTTTTATGATTATTGATATTATTTTTATTATTTTTGCATTTATGGAGGCATCCAGGCAAGTGGACGCCTCCATGATTTTGAATTTTTTTATTTTTTGGTCATTGATGGAGGCGTCCAGGCGCCTGGACACTTCCATGATTTTGATTTTTTTTATTTTTTTTGGTCATTGATGGAGGTGTCCAGGCACCTGGACACTTCCATGATTTTTCACGGAAAAATTCAAAAAAATAAAAAAAAAATCATAAAAATAAGAAATCACCAGAGTAATTAAAAATGTGAAGGCCGCCTTGGGGTATCAAAGTGTAATATGAGATTTATGCACGGTAACATCAAGAACGGCGTGTCTACATCAAAGAGCTGGTTGATACTAAGTAAGTTATATGCAAGACCATCAACCAGTAGGACTTCTTCAATTCAACAGGTAGTACACTTACATATCTTACCTGACCCGATGATTTTACCCTTTGTATTTCCTCCGAAGGTGACAAGACCTCCATTCTTCTCAGTCAACATGTAAAATTTGGCCTTGTCTCCTGTCATATGCCTGGAGCAGCCACTATCCAGGTACCATATATTGCTCCTGGCTGACAGGCATACTTGCAATCACAATCAAGTAGAGAATTTTGGAACCAAAACTGTTTGGGCTCCGAGGCAGAAACAGAACAATTTAAGCAAGACAGTAATTGTTTAGGAATCCACATTTGTCTAAACATGGTTGGCTCAGTAAAATTCCTAACATTCTTTTCATCATTTTTATTTTTCTCAGCACCAACTGATTGAACCTTCTTCTTCTGGTGCTATGGTTTTTGTTGCGTTTTGGCACTATCTTTATTATCATTATGATTATTTTTGTGCTAGTGCCCAGGCCAATAGGTACTCAGATAGTTACGGCCCGCAGTAGTCCTAGGTTGACCAAGGAAGACCTGTCTATTAGGACCCCATGTCCTAGACTGACTAACCCAGCTAGCAAACTGAGGTCTATGCCAGTGAGTGGGAAAGGGTTGATATCTAGACCTCCCTTGGACTTGATCCCATCCAGACCTATAGAATGGTTGTGTCTGTTCTGAGGATAAGTGTAATAGATCTGGACCTTGGGCTGTGAGTATGGCTGGTCTGGCCCTAAGCAGCATTAGATCTCTCTTGCATTTTGACCCATTAGACATCTGTATAGGTTTATGCTGGTTCTTCTTCTAAACAGGTTATGGTGGTGGAAGCTTAGTGGCCCTACCTTGGGGTTTAGATTTGCTTGGAGGCTGACCCCGAACCTGAGACTTACTTTTGGGTGAGGGGCAGGATCTGCTAGGCTCGCCAACCTTCTGTTTACCCTTGTCCTTGGCACTGGACATTTTTGAATTAACATTTTTAGAAACAGAAATTTGACCAACCATTTTTATAAGAGGTCCCTTCTTTTTCTCTGCCACAAATGATATGGTTTTCACGGCAAAGCTTTTCGTGGCAGTTGAGTTGAATCCAAGACCTTCTTTTCTGAAATTCACCTTTGACCCTAACAGAGCATTGAGATTATCTTAACCTTGGGTCATATTTTCTATTATTTTCCTTTTATCAACATTTTCTTTCTCTAAATTTTCAACTGTTTTCTTTAATTCAGAATTCACACACAAAACAACTTCATATTTCTCATTTGAAATTTTTGCTTCATTTTCAAACGTTTGAACTCTGAGCTTCAAATCATCAATAACATTCTTTAATCATTCATTTTCCTTTCTAGAATCTATTAAAGCATGCTTCAAATCATCAGATTCAGCACATGAAAATTTTAAACTATGATTTTTAGATTACAGATAGGCAATTTTATCAGACATGGTTTTATCATTCATAAGTGAGTTTACTTTCTTCTTCAAATGCATGTTCTCCTTTCTAATATCATCCACTTTATCTAGCAAGTCTCCGTAGGCATCCTCCCAATCAGAAATTGTATAGTGCTCAAAGGGAGAGGATACCTCATTGGAGTCTTCTTCTTCTTCTTTGTCACTTTTGGCCATCAGGTAGACGGGTTTTTTTTCATCCTCGCTCTCTGAGGTGGTGCTCAGTGTGCCCTCGTCCTCATCGCTCCAAGTACTAATTATGGCTTTTCCTTTTCCAAATTTCTTTCTTAGTTTCTTCTTCTACTTCTGGAGCTCTGGACAACCTGTCTTCATATGACCTGCCTCCCTGCAGTGATAGCAAACATTAGTATCAGGTTTCTTTGTAGGGTTAGACCTATACCTGTTATGTCGTCGGCCGCTGAATTGTCTGCGGCCGAAATTTCTGCCTTCCTTTCTCAAGAATCGCCTGAACTCTCTAGTCAGCATAGCAAGTTGGTCTCCATCGATTTCTGACCCAGATAGGCTGCTCTGCTCACCTGATGATCCACTGTGGCTGGATCTGCTTGTTCTACTGGAACTAGCTTTCAGCGCGATTGGTTTCTTTTTGTTCTCGAGCTCCTCAATTTTGGGAAGGTTCATCTCATATGCCATTAGAGAACCTATTAGCTCGTAAACTTGATGATCCAGATAGGCTGCTCTACTCACCTGATGATCCACTGTGGCTGGATCTGCTTGTTCTACTGGAACTAGCTTTCAGCACGATTGGTTTCTTTTTGTTCTCGAGCTCCTCAATTTTGGGAAGGTTCATCTCATATGCCATTAGAGAACCTATCAGCTCGTAAACTTTCATCGTCTGAAGATCTCTTGACTCCTCGATCACTGTTGCCTTTGTGTGCCAGACAGGAGTCAGAGATCGCAGGATCTTCCTTACAATCTCGTAGTCATAATAGCTCTTTCCCAAATTCCTCAGACCGTTAGTTATGATCGTCAGACGAGCATAAATCTCAGTCACGGTCTCACCGGGCTTCATCCGGAATGCTTCATATTCAGAGACCAACATATTTGCCTTGGTCTCTCTCACATATGAGGTCCCTTCGTAGATAACCTCCAGTGTGTCCCACATCTCCTTGGCGGTTTTGCAGGATGAAACTCTGGAGAATTCCGTGGGATGAAGTGCGCACTGAATAGAGTTGACGGCACTCCATTTCAAAGTAGACTTTCTAATTTCCTCTCTCGTCCAAACCTCTTCATTCTCGTGGAGTTCGAACGATCCCTTGCTCACTACCCTCCAGATCTCGTAGTCTTTCGCCCTCATAAAGAGCTACATTCTGTTCTTCCAGTAGGCGTAGTTGGAGTCGTCGAAGTACGAAGGCTTGGAGGTTGAATGTCCATCTACTGTCAATCCCTTAGTGTTCATGGCCGTTCCTCTTTAGGATGTTAGTCCATGAAAAAGAGTTAGGCTCTGATACCAGTTTACATGATCATGCCCCAACCGTTACGCTAAAAGCTCGAGCTAATAGTGAAGGCGGACCGTATTTCCTTATGGCATTGCAGAACCCCACACTATCGTGCTGTGGGTAGACATGAGGGACTTCGCACATGGACCCCATAATCCATGCAGTGGGATGGGCAACCAACGCACCGATGCCCCACGCGGACCCCATAATCGATGTGGAATAGCAAATCCCTTAGGGAGACGCTGGAAAATCCAACAATCTCCCCCCCAGCGGCACCTGGGGGATTTGAACTCGCGACCTCTCTCTGATACCAACTGATGAGACTCTATGAACAATCTAGAGGGGGGTGAATAGATCAATCACCCAATAAAATCAACTGCAACAGCTTCAAGTGCGAAATTAAAACAAACTGATGTTGGACGGCAGAAGGATAAACGAAAGCGATCAGAGAAAGCCAACTTTAGCAGATCTAAACTTAAACGATCCTAAACATGCATCTACTGCGAGTGGAAGAGATAACCAAGATTCACACAAGTCACACGACAAATGCACAGTAGACAGGAAATTTTTAAGGTGGTTCGATCTCAAACACGAGATCTACGTCCACCCCACACTCCATACCGGAATGTGGCTTCTACCGCTGATACACAGCTCCGCTGATCCACAGCTTCGGGGTCAAAACCCTACAGACCGCTGGGCGTTACAGCTTATGCCTTCCAGAGGAATCCTCCTCTACAAATCGCTGGGGACTTACAACTTCACCCATCTAGAGGAATCCTCCTCTGCCCACTGAGCATCACAGCTTGCTCTGCTGACACATAGCTTGAAAACAAGGTTTCAGAAAGTAAGGAAGAAACAAACGAAAAATAAGAAATCCTCAGAGGGAATGTAGATCACAATGAGCAATCTTAGCTCTGGTGTCTAAACCGAGAGACTAATGAACAAACTCTCAAAATGATTCTCTCAGACTCCTCTCTCTCAACTCTCTCCTTCTCTTCTTCTCTCTTTCTTCTCTGTCTCTTCTCTTTGGATCGTATAGGCTATTTCTGCTTCAGCTCTTCTGAAGTATTTTCACAATCTTCACAACTCACAACCAGTCTTCTCTAGATGGAAAAGTCTTGCTTTTATACCAACAACAGATAGGTGGGCGTGTGTCTTCCATGAATTCCTGCCTTAGCGCCTTGACCACATGGAAGTATTTCAGCTCGCTGCTTTACACGTGTTACGATCCTGGCACATCCACCATTCTTGGATCACATGCCCTTCTTAAACTCTTCGAGCAGATAACCTGCCCATGTCAGACTTAATATTTGTTAGAAGCACTACGAGGACAGTAGAAAGATGCACAGAGTTGGTTCGAGAATGTATAGAGTTACTGAGTCATCAAGGCAACCGTGTGTGGACTTAACATTTATATGCACGAACATTATGTATGTATGGAACAAAGGATGCACAGACATGCCACCAAAGAATGTACAGACTTTGTGTGCATGGTGCAAAAGACACACAGACATGCTACCAAAGAATGCACATACATTGTTGTGTGAGATGCACACATGCACGGACTTAGTCTTGTGCAGCAACAAAAGTTGCATCGACTTGAGTTATGCATGCACAGACTTGACTGAAACGATGCACGAACTTAAATGCTCGAATCAACAAAAGTTGCACAGACTTGTGTTCATGTAGCAACAAGAGTTGCACGGACTTGGTATGAAGTATGCACTAACTTAGTCGAGTGTAGCAACAAGGGTTGTACAGACTTGATAGCGTCCATCGAAATGTTGCACCGACTTAGCGCGGACAAGAGCCTGCTCCGAGTTGCACATATGCTCTATATGTAATGCATGGACCTTATGCCTTATGCACCGAGTGTCTATGCCTTATGCAGAGAATGGAATGCATGGACCTTATGCACAACATGAACTTTAGTAGATGAATCTAATGGTGTTTTCTATCATCAAAACCGAGGGGCACAACAGCTTCCATCACATTCTACTGCTATGTTTATTTAAATTCTTAGTTAAATGATGAAAATTCTATATGTTTACTTGTTGAATACTTTCTTTTTTAATAATGACCTAAAGTTATGATTAACTACTTCTATTTTATTTGTAACAGGTACGTCGGGCACACCACCTACGATAGTTGGCTCGTCCGGCAACCCGGGCACACAACCGGTAGTTGATGCAGTTAGCCATCACGAGGACGAGCATGTGGTGTTGCAAGAGGGACGCAAGCCATGTTGGGTCTCTGGGTAAATATTTAAACACATGGATTATGTTCGTTATCTATCCATCAACTATATATATAATTGTTGGCTATCATTTTAACATATGTAATTGCAGGGATAAAGTAGAGCCCAGTGACGCTTCTCGTTTTATTACCAACATTATTGAGCGACATGTGACCGGCCCTTATAAGTCATTTTGAAAGATTCCTCGGGATATCCGTGATCGATTGTATGCCGAGTTCCTGGTATATAATTTAATCTTTTAAATTACATATTTCCCAACACCGCAATTTCAATCGACTAACTTATAAAATTTGAATTCTTGACAGTAAGGATATCAGTTTGTGAGGTCAGCTGACGCCGGACAAGCTCGACGTGCATGGGAGGCCACAACAACTGTAAATTATAAGCATCAATTACACAACTGTCGGGACCGTGCCAAGGCTCTAGCCGGGGGGAGCGAGGACGGTGGCCTTTGGAAGGCACACGGCCTCGCATGGATGAGGAGGGAGCAGTTGGAGGACCTCTGTGATAGATGGGCCAAGCCTAATTGGATGGCCAAATCCGCAAAAGTCAAAGCCGCACGTGCGTTACATCCAGACGTGCATCTCCATACTTCTGGATCTGTTTCCTTCGCAACCCAGAAGGAGAGATTGGTAAGTAATCAACTTGATTTTATTGTATTTTATTTCTTATATGTTCCTATTTATTATCTATAACATGTATAATAGAAAAAGAAGAGGGGTGGTATGGTCTCGTACTGCGATTTATTTGCTGTAGTTCACCAAAAGAAGGGGACGGATTAGCATGTGAGCGAGAGAGCTCGCTCGGTAGTGGTAAGATTACATACATACACATTTCTTTTCAATTTCTATTTTTAAATATGATTGATTAATATGACATTTACAATATTTTTTATTCAATTTGCCGGAGTCATACGACAGACATATGACTGAAAAGTATGGGGACGAGGAGATGCAGCGGCCGCAAGTAGATCCTGAGGCATGGGTAGTAGCAATCGGCCCACCGAAGAAAGGACGAGTATACGGTTTTGGGCAGAGCTTGGACACCAGCCCAATTCTACCATCTTGCCCGGGCTCAGCTTCGTCCGACCTCGGTAGCAGTTCCTTCTCTACTCCCTCCACCGGCGATTCTACGAGCCATATTACATCCATCATCGAACGTCACGTACACGACATTGAGGAACGCATCGAGGCACGCATTACTCGAGCGGTTGCTACACTCCTCTCCTAGGCGGGGATTTTGCTCAGGGAGCACCCTCGAGCACCGCACAGACCTCTCATGTGAGCATTTAATTCAACTTTTAATTTCGTAGACTTTAGAGTTACACCTTGAGAGTCAAAGAAATCATCTTCATGTTATCTACTTTCAAATTTAGAAAATTGAAAATATATTTAATTATATTTATTATTAATTATATTTATTTAACTCCATTTAATATTAATTTTTTGTGATGTAGGATCCTCCTACAACTCGCGATGATGGAGATGCTATGAATGACAAATGAGTATCATGCAGCTCCATCTCTTGATTTTTTAATGATATTGTGAAAAAATGACACATTTGAACTAATGTAAATGTAACTTTATTTATACATTGAGTTCTATGTTGTGGACATTCTTTATTTTAATGTTGGATGGATTTTCTCCTATTGTGTGTGTTTATTGCGTGTTTTATGTGAGTTGTGTAGATTGTTTAATTGTACATTTAAATATGTTTTTAAAATTTGAAAATATATATAAAAAAATGTGGAGAAAGTTTTCGACGGTATTTCGACATACAAATACACGTCGTAAATTTTTGACGTATTTTTCACAAACAACCGTTTCGTCGGAACTAATTTCACCCACAGATTTACATTGTAATTCTTTTCTGTCCCTAATACATCGCAAATAAACGACGTATTTTGTGACCAACAACGCTTGGTCTGGACTACTTTCACCCACATTTTGTCGACGTACTAATATTCTGTCCCAAAGACGTCGCAAATAAACGACGTAATTGGGACCAACATCCGCTTCGTCAGAATTTATCTGACCAACAGGTTCCCGACGTAGTACTTGTCCGTCGCAAATCCGTTGATTTGTTCCAATAGATTAGAGACGAAAATAACTTTCGTCGGAACTAATTTAACCCACAATTTTACTTCGAAGTCGAAATATTTAGATATTTTTACGACCACTTAAAATTCCGCCGCAACTATTAATTAATATTCTTTTTTATTAATTTTTGACATCGGTACCAACAAAAATTTTGACATCCAATTTCGTCAGAAATTGCTGATGAATTTGAGATGAAAAAAATATACGTCAGAAATTAGCGACCTAATGGTACCGACGTCCATATTCGATCGGAAGTACATCAGAAATACGTCGAAAAACAACTTTGGGACGTCTTTCCGACAGATTAGCGATGGAATGTGGACGTCGAAAAAATTGACTTACCTTGTAATGGTTGCATTGGTTGGTCTTTCCCAATTCTTCACAACCTCGACTTTCGACGGGTCAACAAAAATCCCATCCTTCGAGATCACATGTCCTAGGAAAGGAACTTCCTCAAGCCAGAAGTCGCACTTACTAAATTTGGTATAAAGTTGATTACTCCTTAATATTTGTAATGCCCCCCTTAAGTGTTCTTCATGTTCTTCTTCGGGCTTTGAATAAATCAATATGTCATCAATGAAGACCACTACAAATTGATCCAGATGTGCCTGAATATGCTATTCATCAACTGCATAAAGGCTGCAGGGGCATTGGTTAGTCCAAAAGGCATAACAACAAATTCATAGTGCCCATACCTGCTCCAGAATGTAGTCTTATGAATGTCCTCATCCTTGATCCTCAGTTGGTGGTATCCTGACCAGAGATCAATCTTTGAGAAATATTTGGATCTAGATATTTGATCAAATAATTCATCGATCCTTGGCAGCAGATACTTATTCTTGATGGTAAGGTGGTTCAACTATCGATAATCGATGCAAAGTCTCATCGATCCATCAATCTTCTTGACAAATAACATAGGCGCTCCACACGGGGAAGTGCTCGTTCTGATAAATCCTTTCTTCTAGAGTTCCATCAATTGCTCCTTTAATTCATTCAGCTTGGCGGGGGACATCCTATAAGGTGTCTTAGAAACCAGACTAGCACCAGGGACAAGGTCGATGGTGAAGGCGACTTCTCTTTGTGGGGGTAATCTGAGCAAATCTTTCGGGAATACATCAGGAAACTCCCATACCACTCGGATGTCTTCTATCTTAGACACCTTCACTTCCGTGGCGGTCACAAATGCTATGAAAGCCTCGCATCCTTTCCCTAAGAGCTTACTAGCTCGGAGGGGCGAAATAAGGGGTGACTTGTTTCGACTCCGAGGACTAGTGTAGACAAGATCCGGGATTTCTTTAAAAGTTACATTGCCATTACGGTAATCTACAAATGCATAGTCAGTCGACTCCTAGTATAACGTCATAGTCCTTCATGTCTAGGCATATTAAATCGGCATGTAGATTTTTTCCTTTCACCATAACTTTACAATTCAGATAATGGTGTGAAATCTCGGATTCGTTTCCGAGAGGGGTTGAAATAATTAGATCTATCCACTCTAGTTCCATTGGTAATGGATCATCAAACTTCTTAGAAACAAGAGAATGTGACGCACCGGTATGAAACAAGATACGAGCAGACTTGCAACAAATCTTTAATGTACCTTCCACCAGTCCGCCTTCATCTTGCTCCGCTTCTTGAAGAGCTTGGAGGCGAGCTTGCTTCTTCACCGGGCGCTTCCCGTCTCCGGCTTGGTCATTAAGTAAGGGGTGTCGAAAATCCGATGATCACGGCTCCCGCAACGATGACAAGTTGCCAATCTCCTCCAGCATTCCTCAGCTTTATGGCCGGCCTTGTCACAATGTTTGCACAACTCCTTGGAAGGTGTGGTAGTGATAGATAAGGGATTGTTATTCTTCTTGAATTTCTTATCTTGGGAGGAATCTCCTCCATTGCTTGACCTCTTCCTATTGAAGGTTGGCTTGAAAGTGTCGGAGCTGCTAACATGCTCCTTCTTATCTTTTCCATGGATCCGGTCGGACAGTTCCGTGGCATCTTCTAATAACTGGGCTCTTTGCACCATCTCCAAATAGACTTGAATGTCCATCGGCGCCAGTTGGGTAATGTATTGTGGTCGAAGCCCATTGAGAAACCTTCTAGCCTTCATTTTCTCGGGACACACTAAATGCAGTGCATACCTTGATAGATGAGTGAACTGGGCCTCGTACTCGGCCACAAATAAAGCCTGTTGTTTAAGCACGGCAAACTCTATAGCCTTCTTCTCTTGTATCCGGTCTGTGAAATACTTGCTATTGAAGTGTTCAACGAACTCGCCCCACGTGATATGTTCATGGGGCAATGTAGCTTCTACCGACTCCCACCAGAATCGGGCATCCCGCTCTAGTTGAATAGTCGCTAGCATGACCTTTTCTTCATCTGTGCATTGCATGACATGGAGTATACGTTCAATTTCCCTAATCCAATTCTCGGCGTCATTGGGGTCGGTTGAACCAATGAACTTTGGTGGGTTCATATTGTGAAAACTCTGGTGGAGATCTCCCGCTCCACGATTGGCTCCGCCTTGCGCCACTTGTTGTAGCGCTTGGGTAAGACCTTGTACAGTACGTTGCATGTCGTGCCATTGTACACGTTCAGCGGCCATGATCCTATAAGATTTTAAGTAACTATATTAATATATGATTAACCAAGAGTCAAAGTCCCTAAGTTAACTTAACCCATGGCTCTACCCAATCTCACCGGTAAAGGTATAAACCTCTCCTTGGACTTGGTTACCTAGGAATTGAATATCCTAGGCTCGGATACCACAAAAATTGTCACGCCTCGAGCGCTGAAGGAACCCGATATGCGTGACGAGTTATATCGTTCATGTCAATCAGAGCATAAAGAATTCGACCTTATAGATAGAGATGGGCAAATTACAAGATAACCAAATCCAATTTATTCATAATAAAAGAGTGCAAGCTTGCCCTTAACATTAAATCTTCTAATACCTCGTCCTGGAGAAACCTTAAGAAAGCCATGATATCCAACTTGGAACTCGAGGTCTCTTCTTCTAGTATCGGCGTAAGTGTTTTGTCTAGACTGAGCCATCTTGAGTCTTTCTCTAATGAGTTGAATCTTCTCATTAGTATCTGTCACGACCCGAGCGCGGAAGATTACCCGGAGGCGTGACACGTCTATATTGATCGTGTCAATCATGTAAATATCAGAGTGCGTAAATAACTAAGATTTAACTCGAAATTAATACAAATAGTATGAGCTGACAATTGTCACAACTAATCAAAGGACAATTACATATGTTCCCAGAGTCCAACGACTAGGCTTCAAATATTAAGCAGTTCTAATCAAGTTGACTAATACAATGACATAGATGAATTGATACGACTGACATAAGTCAACTAATACAATAACACAAAGGACATGACAATTTGATAACTTCACTCTAACACTCATCACTCAGTCTCATTCCCTTCCGAGTGTTGGTTGACATCCAAATTACCTGAAAATATTAGAAAATATTAGAAAATAACTAGATGAGCGAATCGCTCAGTAGGAATTACATCTCAAGATTTAACATGCTTTAAGTGGTTTACAAGTTCAATTAATGTCAGTAAAGCTATGCATGTAGATGAGTATATATCAAGGATTGTAAAAATCGACAAGAGCAGTGAAGGAATAACAAGTGAGAGTGTAAGGATTCCAACTTCAATGCAGCAATAGCAAGAGATTCAAGCTTGGAATTAAAAAATCTTTCCAAGAGAGTAAGAACTCATGTCAAACAAGTAATAGAAAGTAATATAAATTCAAGCATGTAAAACTGGAATTGGCTATTTATCAATTTCATTCAAGCAAAAGCTTTACCCTTCTGCGGGTCTCAAGTCAAATCAATCAAGTAATATCACGAGAATGAGTGGAATGTCTAAAGCCAAGCAAGAAAGTACTCCGGTGCAATGCCAAACACCGTGGTCAATAAACTCCCATGGGCACAAGTACCTTCGGGTGCTCCTCCTAGGACCAGACCGGGCCCTATATGCACAGCATTAATCATGTTTGTTGACATCCACTCTCGTTTATAGCCAATATGGAATTTCGAGGGTTGACCCGTTAGGATGTTTATAAGGTGGATTATAGAATAGAATCCAAGGCGTATTATTTTGTCGGGACGAACTAGGAGTAAAACCCGTAACGTTCGATACATGCTAATGACAATAGGGGTTTGAGACTAACTTGCTGGTGTTGACACAAATGTCGATATTAGTTATATATATATATATATTTTTATCCAATATGTATATATATATATATATATATCCGATTATAAAATTCTGTCCAATATAATAGAGGTTATAGGTATGTATATCTTCTGTCCGATATAGATATATGGGTTAGCCAAAATGGTGATTTATTATAATAATCAGAATTTAATTATGAAAATAAGTTTTTTATGTTGAAAATAATTCTAACTTGCTAAAAATAATATTAACATGCTGAGAATGAGTTTCATATGTTACTTTACTGGTAAGATGATAAAAATAAATTTTTCAAGCTAGATTTAGTTTTTTTTTACATGCTAAAAATTAATTATTAACATGCTAAAATAATTAACTTACTGATAGGATGATAAGATAAGGTTGCCATGCTGATTACAGAAATTTTCTGATAACAACATAATTTTTATCATGCTAAAAATTATTTTTCTACATTTATTTGCTAATTATTTGATAGGAAATAGAATTATCATGCTGAAAAATAGTTTTAATACACTGAAAATAATTATAACATGCCAAAAATAATTATAACATGCTGAAAATAATTTTTTGTATCTCAGTATGTATAAAATAATCCTATCATATTGGAAGTCACTTTTAACATGCTGGAAATAGTTTTAACATGTTGGAGATAATTTTTAGTATGTGGTGAAAATTAGATATATATATAAGGTGGTTTGTATATACATATATTCTTGTCTAACAATATATAGTGAAGGTGCTTTGTATATACAATTAATGGATGTATATATATGAATTTATATACAGTGTTCTATATATACTTCGATTATATAGAGAATATAGAGATATGATAATAAGTGTCGACACTTGTAAGGGGTATTATATGTAGGTGTCGACACTTGTAGGGGCGTTATATGCAGGTGTCGACACTTTTATATGAAAGTGTCGACACTTTCATTAGGAGGTGTCGACACTTGTATATATGTTATATATATATAATTTTTTCTTAAAAGATATATGGAGGTTATATATATATATATATTTTTTTTAAAGATATATGGAAGTGTTGTGTCGGGTGTATATATGCCGGTGTCTGACACTTGCATAAGCAGGTGTCGGGCATTTGACTATAAATATATATATATTGTTGTTATATGTTTAGGTATGGAAGTGTAGGTGTATAAATTGTTCACATTTTATTTCTATTGTTTGTCAACATGTTTCTGCAACATTTGTAAATAGCTTTGAGGTGTCGACATTTACTATATATATGCTGCTGGAAGTGTCGACATCTGTGCAAAATACTGTATAACAGAAATGAAAAATGAATAGTAAATGTGACCCTTGGTGTCACATTGAAGTGTCGACATTTGTATGGAATATGTACGGAAGTGTTGACACCAGGTGTCAACACTTGCGTTATATATATATGGACATTGAAGTGTTGACATTTGTATGGAATATGTATGGAATTGTTGACACCAGGTGTCAACACTTGCGTTATACATTGAAGTGTCGACACCTATATGTGAGGTGTCGACATTAGCTATATGGAAGTGTTATGTGAGGTGTTGACAATGAGTGACTTGGTAGATTAGCAGGTTAATTAAGTATGCTAATAGATTAGGTATGCTATTAGATTAGTTAATAAAGCTAATTCATGTTAGTTATCTAGGGCATGAGACTAATACTTGCTAATTGTCCCAGATTAAAGCTGTTGCATGCTAATTATCCTGGTTGTGAAACTAATTACTTTACTAGTTTTACTACTTTTCTTAGATTAAAACTAATACATGATAACTACGAGGCTAACACATGTTGTATAAATATGAAATATCACATGGAGATGAGCCTAAGACTAACGACCTAGACTAATCATCCTAGATTAGCTACTAGTTTAGTTAAAAATAGAGAACACCTACTTGTTGGAAGATCATAGCAGCAGAACCCTTCTTTGTAATCCCTGTAGAGCTTTGCCCCAACCTTAGCTAGCCTAGAATGGGGGTAGCAAAGGGGTATGTTATAGGGTCTGGTATGACCGGATATGGGGGGCAAGATCTGGAATAATGGGGCTTTACAGCTTGTACAGGCTGGAGAGATAAGGGATAATGTTTGGACAGCCAATCCATGGCCCAGATCGTAAAGTCTGTCTCCCACATTCATACACGATCCCTCTTCAATGTGCACACTTTCAAAGTCTGTACATCCTCAAAGTCTATACATTGGCTTCACAAGGTCTGCACATCACAAAGTCTGTACATTGCTATTGCTAGCCTATTCACTAAGTCTGTACATCACAAGTCTGTACATCCTCTCCCTCTCAAAGTCTATACATTGACTTCCTCTCAAAGTCTGTACATCACTTCCTCTCAAAGTCTGTACATCACAAAGTCTATACATTGGCTATTGCTAGCCTATTCACAAAGTCTGTACATCACAAGTCTATGCATCCTCTCCCTCTCAAAGTCTATACATTGGCTTCCCTCTCAAAGTCTATACATTGCCTGAGCATAGTCATGAAGTCTGTACATTGCACTGTACATCATTCTTCCAAGTCTATACAACGAGGTGAAGTCTGTACATCCATTAGTGATCTTCCAAGTGTGTACATCCAACTGTTCAACTTCGAAGTCTGTACATTGGAAGTGTTACCTACGTTTCCCTTCAAGTCTATACATCGGTAGTTTTACTGTCGTTTCCCTTGAAGTCTATACAATGATTGCTTTACCGTCATTTCTCTTGGAAGTCTATACATTCGCTGGCCTTGTTTTGCTCAAGTCTGTACAGCCTTTCTTTTGGAAAGTCTATATATCGTGAAGTCTTCACATTGACTATTGAATGTTGTTCAAGTCTGTACATCGTGCATCTCTTAGTTGAAGTCTATATAGACTTTGCTTGCCCAAGTATATACATTCGTTTCTAAGGCAAAGTCTATACATCACTGTAGCTTTCACGAGCCGAAGTCTGTACATTGGACTATTGGGTAAAGTCTGTACATCCTCTAGCTGGAACTGTGCAAGTCTGTACATCGCTACTTTGTCAAAGTCTGTACATTGGCATCTTTTCCTACGTTGCACTTCCAATTCTGTACGTTGCTAGCTTATAATGTATAATTAATTGGCACAAAAGGTGAATGGTGGATGCTAGGATTTGAACCCTGGTCATTTGAGTTGAAAGACAAGTTACTTAACCAACTACACTAGGAAGCCACTTGTTAAGTGAATACTCTTTACATATGATAACTACGTGTTCCAACTTCTTACATAATCTAGAGTTTATCTAATATATTTTTTTTGAGAAATATTATTAATAAATATATATATATATATTTTTATACGGGATGCTACACCCTCCCCCACTTAAAAGAATTTGGTCCCCAAATTCAATTACATTATACGGAGACAAGGAGGGTGAGAATTACTTACGGACTAGAATAATTCTGGAAATCTCCTTCTCATAGACTCCTCGGTTTCCCATGTAGCTTCTTGTTCTAAGCATCGACTCCATTGAATTTTTACCATAGGGATCGTCTTGTTCCTTAGAACTCGGATTTCTTGGTCGAGGATCTTTACTGGCCTTTGCTCATAGGTGAGGTCCTTCTGTATCACCAAGTCAGTGTGATCGATGACGTGTGAGAAATCATGCACGTATTTCTTTAGCATAGAAACATGAAATACGTTGTGCACTTTTGACAGTTGTGGAGGTAGGGCGATACGATAAGCCACTTCGCCTACCCTTTCCAGTACTTCAAATGGACCGATAAACCTTGGTGTTAATTTGCCTTTAACACCGAATCTTCTAATGCCTCGGCTGGGAGATATCTTGAGGAAAACATGATCTCCGACTTGAAATTCTAGGTCTCGCCTTCTGTTATCGGCATAAGATTTCTGCATGGACTGTGCTATCATTAACCTTTCTCTAATGAGTTGTATCTTCTCGGTAGAATCTCGCACCATGTCAGGACCTAGAATTTGTTTTTCACCAACTTCATCCTAGCATATGGGAGATCGGCAACTCCTGCCATATAATGCCTCAAAAGGTGCCATTTGTATGCTGATTTGATAGCTGTTGTTATATGCAAATTCGGCTAGTGGTAAGTGGCCATTCCAACTACCGCCAAAGTCTATAATGCATGCCCTTAACATATCTTCCATAACTTGATTAGTCCTCTCGGTCTGTTCATCTGTTTGGGGATGAAAAGCAGTGCTGTAGTTGAGTCTCATCCCCAAGGAGTGTTGCAGGCTCTTCCAGAAATAAGAGGTGAAGCGCGGGTCTTGGTCAGATACGATCGAGACGGGAACTCCATGCCATCTAACCATTTCCTTCATATACAGGGCAGCAAGTACGTCGACTAACCATCGACTTTTGATGGGTAAGAAATGGGCCGATTTAGTTAACCGGTCGATAATTACCAAAATTCCATCATATCCGCCCCTAGACTTGGGCAAACCCATGATAAAGTCCATGCCAATGTCTTCCCACTTCCACTTGGGAATATCTAGCGGATGTAGCTTTCCGGAGGGTTTTTGATGTTCCGCCTTCACTTGTTGGCATGTGAGGCAACGAGACACAAAGTCTGCTACCTCCCTTTTCATGTTAGGCCACTAGAAAGTTCTTTTCAAGTCTTGGTACATCTTAGTGGCTCCAGGGTGGATTGTGTACCTCGATCTATGAGCTTCTTCAAGAATCTTCTTCTTCAATTCGGGACAGTCGGGCTGATGAGGACATCAAGAGCTTATGGGTTGTATTGTATGTATTGGGTTGTATAGGTGTGTAGTATGGGTTGTATTGGCTTGAAAGTGTGTAATTTTTGATTTCTTTCATTTGGGCTCTCTTTGTAAGGCTTAATCAAGCCAATGGGCCATTTGTAATGTAGAGTCCATGGCTAGGTTGCCATTAGTAGAGTCCAATAAGGAGCTTATGCCATATTGGGTCATTAGGATTCTAATAGGTCATTAATGCACTTAAGGCCCAAATTGGGTTACACTCCCTCATGGGCCAACTAAGTTGGAAGGTTCCAAGTCAAGCATGGGCTTGTGGATGGTTCATGGCCCATGAATGGCCCTTGGCCCATGAAGGGGGGCGCCCCCTCTTTTGGCTCCATTAGGCTAGGTTGTTTAGTTTTTTTTTCTTTCCTTCCTTTCTTTGACCACATGTTGTAAAAATTAGGAATTGGCTTCCTTTAAATATGTTATTTTTGTGGTTGGTCACATCCAATCCCAGCCATCCTTTCCACCATGCCTAGATCTAAGGGTGGATATTGGCTTTGGCATGTAACCTATAAAGAGTTGTAATTTCTCATTTTAGTAGAATTAATGCATGAAAAATCAGAAAATTTGTGAGTCTCTTGGAGCTTGGTGCGCCCCCTTCCTCTCTCCCCCTGGTTTCCTCTTCCCCAACCCCAGATCTAGAGTGTATCTATCTCCCTTCATCCCCTCTCAACCTCCGGTGATCGTTTGTGCCGCCGCTGCCGCCGTTCGTGCCGCCTTCGAGCCGCCACGGGATCGTCTTCGGTTTTCTGTCCTGCTGGATAGAGGTGCAGTTCGTGAATTCCTGAAGTCAGCCACGAGTTATGATCGATTTGAAATTTTGAGCGTTGGTTCCTATCTTCTATCCCCTTCTCCAAAAACAAATTGAGGTTCAAAATCCACCGTTTCATATCCTTACCATTTCGTTCAACTCTCAATCTCAGATCTGTTCTGTCACTATCTACAGTGACAGTAGCCCTGAGTTTCATGTCTTAGGTCCACTTTTTGATTTATTTTGGTTCGCCCAATTTTATTGGAGATTACCCCCATCCACCCCTTCATCCACAATGTTTCTCAATTTTTGGTTCGTCCATTTCATATTTTCTAAAAATCATTCTCAGTCCCAGCTACAGTTCTATCCCCCTGATCCCAGATCCGACCTTTGTCCACTAAAAAAATCACAGCAAATCATAAATACATCCAAACAGGTCCAAACCAACTTTGCTGTCTTCCCAGCTTACATTATAACAACTTTTCTGAAGAACACAACCCCTGATTCGAACGTCTCCCTCACGGTCAAAGGCAATTCACAGGGAAGTTCTCTGTGGACCTGTGATTTCAGGAACTATACAAGAGGAGATTAAAAATTCCATAAGTCAAGATCCGAGCAGATCAAGGCCAGATCTTTAGGCCTAGGTTGAAGAACATCAAGCTAGCTTTCTAACGGCCCCAGTCTCGTGTCGATCCGATGTCGGGGCTGATCGCAGCGTCCATTCTCGTCGGAGCGCGCGCTGCAAAACAGCAACCACCAGTCCGGGGACAGCAAACCTGACGGGTGCCGATCGGAACCGCCCGACCCCCGGGCGATGTTCCGGTGTGCCGCCAACCCAGGGAACACTTCCCTAAGTGTCCACACTACAGCGGTGCCACCGGGTCCCACACGGCCCCTCCAGACAGCACGTGGGCCCCACGGTCGTGGTCACGCGTGTAGCCGAATCAACACACGAAGCTGCCCGTCATCCCGAATTCGGCCCTCCCGGGCCCATTGTGTCGCCCTTTACCTCCCTGCGTGGAGTGGGCATATTTCCATTGCTGTAATATTCATGTATTAACTGTCTCGGGAGCACGAGTTCGGCCGGGCCCGTCATCCCCACGCCGAGCGCGTGGAGGTATCACATTCGCTCCCTTACTTGACATTTTGCTTAATTTTCATATATGCTTGCTTATGCCACTGCTAGAGAGCATGATAGGGTAATTAGCTCGCTTTCTATTTATATCACCGCTGCTGTGAGAGAGAGCGTTACCGTCCCGTGACCCGATCCAGGCACGAGTGAGAGCCGACCACCCTAGCTCACAGCCGGTTTCTCAACCGCGCACATCCGACGCTTCCCTCGTTAAGGGGCAGTCACGAGCTTGTCGTGTCCGTGGCCTTGTCCCGCATCAATTTGGTATCAGAGCGAGTTTGAGTCTAGGGTGTCCAAAAAAAAGTGTCATTCATTAGTCATTTACGTCTAAGTCGTGTTTAGGGTCATCATTGATTTAAAACAAACAAAAAAAAGTATCTTTTTTGCATTGCATCCCTTTACTCGGTATATCAAAAGGTGTTGTCCGAACGTTAGGCTACGCCTATCGGGAAGGCCGCACACTTGCGAGAGTGACCTTCGGGTCGATTACCTCCGCCGTGTACCGCGTTTTGGTTAAGTCTAGGCGCATCATTTAGCATTAGTGTGTTTTGCTTTAGTCGGCGTCTTCTAGTCGGCATGTTTGCATGCCCACTCGTCGGGGTACTCAGTACTCACCCCCACCACCACCTATGGCCAACCCACGGGATACCTCGGGAGACTTCCACTCCCTACAAGAGGCGATGATGGCCATTATGACTATGTTGGACCAATCCGATGCTAACTTTCAGACTTTCTCCGATAATATGGATGGTCGCCTTAGAGCCATGGAGGGGCGCTTGGAGACCTCCGACAGGTCGGTCCAAGACCTCGTTGGGCGGTTAGATAGGATGTCACACGGGGACCCTCCAGGGGCAGCCCAAGGCCCACCCGCACCTCCTCCTGCGGTGGCCCCAGTCCAACCCGCTCCCATGGCCCAAGTCCTGGCCGCTCCCGCGGCCCAAAACCACCACCATAGGCTCCTCCACCCGCCCTTCCTCGGGTTCCCCAACTACCGCACCGTGACCTTGGTCTCGAGGACTATGGTTCCGACAATGCCTATGAGGGATATGGTCAACATCGTCGTGGTTTTCATCCACAACGAGATGAGGATGATGATAGGGTCCTTAAGACCGTGCGAGCGGACCCTCCCGCTTTTTACGGGTCTTTGGATCCGAAAGTCTACCTAGATTGGGAGTTCGGCATGGACCGTTACTTTGAGTGGTATGATATGTCGGAGCGTCGAAGGGTCCGATTCGCCACCATGAAACTCATGGGGCAGGCACAAACCTATTGGAAGAATGTGGAGAGCCTGCTACTTCAGCGGCTAGAACCCCTGATCGACACATGAGCCGAGATGAAGAATAAACTTCGGCAAAAGTACCTTCCTCCCACATACCACCAGCGACTCATCGATAGGTGACAAAGTCTTAGCCAGGGAGACCGGTCCGTCTCCGAATACATCGCGGAGTTTGATGAGTACTTTCTACGATGTGGTGTCACGGAGGAGAGTACCATGCCCGTGTCCCGCTTTCGACGTGGTTTGCGGCCACACTACCAGTATGAGCTTTTCCGCCGCAATGCCAAGACGTTGGAAGAGGCATACCAGGTTGCTCTCGAGATCGAGCAATTTGAGGGAGAGTTCGAGTCTAGCCATCGGTTGGGCCCCACCCCTCTCCGTAGTACCGAGCCCCGTCACTCCATAGGCCCACATCAGCGGCCTCCCATGGCTCGATCTCAGGAGCCCACCCGTCAGGAGCACTTCTGATGCGGGACGAGACACGGACACGACAAGCTCGCGATCGCCCCTTAACGAGGGAAGCGTCGGATGTGCGCGGTTGAGAAACCGGATGTGAGCTAGGGTGGTCGGCTCTCACTTGTGCCCGGATCGGGTCACGGGACGGTAACGCTCTCTCTCGCAGCAGCGGTGATATAAATAAAAAGTGAGCTAATTACCCTATCATGCTCTCTAGCAGTGGCATAAGCAAGTATATATGAAAATTAAGCAAAATGCCAAGTAAGGGAGCGAATGCGATACCTCCACGCACTCGGCGTGGGGACGACGGGCCCGGCCGAAACTCGTACTCCAGAACAATATTACACACTATTACAGAAATGCAAGCCGCTGCCCACTCCACGCAGGGAGGTAAAGGGCTACACAATGGGGTCCGGGAGGACCGAATTCGGGTTGACGGGCAGCTTTTCACGTTGATTCGGCAGCACCCGAACTAGTGACGGTGGGGCCCACGTGCTATCCGGAGGGGCCGTGTGGGACCCAGTGGCACCGCTGTAGGGGTGGATGCCCGGAGGATCGCTCCCTGGGATGGCGGCGTGCTGGAACGCCGGCCGGAGGCCCGGCGGCTTCGTTCGGCACCCGTCGGGTTTGCTGCCTGCAGACTGGATGCTGCTGTTTTGCTGCGCGCGCTCCGGCGAGAATGGACGCTGCGATCAGCCCCGATGTCGGATCGACACGAGACTGGCGCCGTTGGAAAGCTAGCTTGAAGTTCTTCAACCTAGGCCCAAAGATCCGGCCTGGATCTGCTCGGATCTTGACTTATGGAATTTTCAATCTTCTGTTGTACAGTTCCTGAAATCACAGGTCAACAGAGAATGTCCATGTGGATTACCTTTGACCGCAAGGTAGACGTTCGAATATGGGGTTTGGTTCTTCAGAAACATTGTGGGAAATTGAGTTGGGAAGACAGCAAAATTGGTTTGGACATGTTTGGATGTGGCTATGATTTTCTGTGATTTGTTTACTAGACGAAGGTCGGATCTGGGATCTGACTGAAAGTACTATAGCTCCGGTAGAACATAAATTATTAAAAATAGGTATAAGGACGATACAAATTTAAGAAAAATTTTGGTGGTAGGGGACGATGGACAGAACACCCAGTTAAATTGGGAGATCTAACATAAATCAAAAGGGTGGTCAAAGGTGGAGAACTCAAGGCTATTGTCACTGTAGACAGTGACAGAACAGATCTGAGATTGAGAGTTGAACGAAATGGTAAAGATATGAAACGGTGGCTTTTGAACCTCGATTTTTTTGTGGAGAATAGCATAGAAGATAGGAACCAACCCTCAAAATTTCAAATCGATCAAAGCTCGTGGCGGGCTTCAGGAATTCTCGAACTACACCTCTGTCTAGCAGGACAGAAACTTGATGACGATTCCACGGCGGCTCGAAGGCGGCACGAACGGCGGCGGCGGCGGCACAGACGATCATCGGAGGTTGAGAGGGGATGATAGAAGGGGGATACACTCTAGATATTGAGGTTTGAGGAGAAGAACACCAGGGGGAGAGAGGAACAAGGGCAAACCCTTCAATGGCTCAAGCCAATTTTACAAATTTTTCTTCATTAATCTCTAATGACACTATACATAGGCTTATATAGAAAATAGCAAGGGGTGGGGGGGCTGATAATTTCGTGGGAAATATGTCATTTTCATCCCCCATGTGGTCAAAACTCAAAATAAATAAATTACATATGAATGGAGCACTCCTTTGGCTAGGTAGGTAAGGTAGGTGGCCAACCTTTGAAATTTTAACCCCTTTGTCTCCCATGTGGTCAATTAGCATTCAAACCTTCTAGATGGCCACCTAGGATGGTTGAACAGCCGCACATGGATGAGGTGGACCAATGGGGAAGGGGTGGGGGCCCCCTAACTGGACCTACTATACATTTACATAAAAACCCACACAATCCTAGGGAATGACACATTGGCTTACAAAGCCTTACAATTGTGCATATACTTTCCCAAGGATATAAAATTAAATAAAAGGACTCAAATGTAAAAATAAAAGTTAATGCTCGGCGTCGATTCCCATCAACTCTCCCCGGGTAGGAGGAACTCGACCCCGTCGAGTAGGGGTATGGATGCTCGAGTACTCCGGCGGATCTGTCACCGTGCCGAGTAGCGCGGGTATGCTCCACTCCAAGTGACCGTCACCTGCTCAATCCACATATACTCGATATGTATAAGCTGCTACGGGCTAGAGGTGGACACTCCGGGTGGGGCACTCTCAAAAGGGAAGGAAGCAGCTCGAAGACTCACTAGGAATCACCGCTGAGTCCCTGTAGGTGACTGATCCGGGTATAGATGTAGAACCGATCCCATACTCATCGAGTGAGTCTACTCGCTTTCACATTCATAAGGGACTGACATCGATGAGCTTGCACACGACATATGCCGACTCACCATGCACTAACACACATATGCAAACCACACAAATAAGAAATCGACTCGTACATGACTCTAGACACACCTATTGTTAGTCCGACCCGTACATAGGTGACGGCGGACCAGGACACCCGAATGTGTGCCATGCATGCATGTTATGTAACCAGAGATGGGTGGTATGGGGAACACCTAAACATCCAAGTATGACCCAGTCATGCATGGACGGCCCTTTGGATTTGGGGGACTTGAGAGGGCTAGGAGGGCCGAATGTTGTTGTATTGTGGACGGGCTTGGTGGGTGTAAATGACCCGGCCCGTGGGGTAGGAGTGTGATAGTGGACTCCCTTGAAGAAATGAACTATATAAGGTGGGTCATGGGGTCCACTAAGGAATGGGTCAAAGGGATCGAAGAAGGTATGACCCCTTGTGGTGGGCTCCCCCAAGTCACGGTCCTACGTGTAGAAGTTTTGAAGGTGTGGATAGTCACCTTCTTGCATTGTGATGGGTGGGACGGGGACCGTAAGCAAGAAGTATGATTCCTCCCTCGGACAAAAGGGTATGGATTCGGGCTCGGCCGGTAAGGGAAGGAGTAAGAGGATCTCCGTGGTGACACAACCCACGGTGCACTCGGAGGTAATGGACCCATAGGCCGGATGGGTGAAGCTAAGACTAGCGGGTTGGTCGAAGCCTCGGGCCAATAAATGTGTAAAGGTCAACTGCCGGTCTAACCCTTTAAGAAGGTCGTCCAATGTGTCCACATAGTGACGAGATCGGAAGGTGGTATGAAATGAGTTCCTTGACACTAGTGGTAGTGTGGGGTCCATTGATGGGAAGGGAGGTGGGACCAAGCCATCTTTGAGCGAACTAAGAAGCGGCTCGGCTATGAAAAGCGTACCCGTTAGAAATACGGGTGGCTCGGGCCTTGGTGGTTCCAAATGAGAGGACTCCGAATCAAATTCGGAAATAGAGATGGATGACATTGGAACTCTCTCGAGTGGTGAAGGCCATGGTGTAGGCGGCTGGGAGGTGGATGCTTGTCGAAAGCCACCATACCGAGAGAAGTGTGACTCAAATGGTTCGACCACTAGAGCGACCGTATAGGATTCCGCTAGAGAGAATGCATTGCGGATAAGACATTCCAATTGGAAGTGAAGGCGCAAACCTCTCCGGAACTGAAATGCGGCCGTGTTGCTCTCCTCTCCCAAGCCATGTTCCAACCAATACTTATGATATGCCCGAAGGTACTCGGACACGGACCTATCACCTTGGACGGGTCGACATGGGTGGGCCATAGTTGCCAAAATACGGGAATGGATCCCTAGGAATGGATATGCAAGGCCATTTGGGCAAGACACTAGACACGACCATAAGTAATGCAAAGTTGGAATGCATGCACACTAAGGACCCTAGACGTAAACCAAGACTTGGTACGTGGCGGAGATAATTGACCCGAAGGTCACTCGCGCAAGTGTGCGGCCTTCTCGATAGGCATAGCCTAACGTTCGGACAACACCTTTTGATATACCGAGTAAAGGGATGCAATGCAAAAAGACACTTTTTTTTTTGTTTGTTTAAAAATAATGATGACCCTAAACACGACTTAGACGTAAATGACTAATGAATGACACTTTTTTTCTTGGACACCCTAGACTCAAACTCGCTCTGATACCAAATTGATGCGGGACGAGACACGGACACGACAAGCTCGCGATCGCCCCTTAACGAGGGAAGCGTCGGATGTGCGCAGTTGAGAAACCGGCTGTGAGCTAGGGTGGTCGGCTCTCACTTGTGCCCGGATCGGGTCACGGGACGGTAACGCTCTCTCTCGCAGCAGCGGTGATATAAATAGAAAGCGAGCTAATTACCCTATTATGCTCTCTAGCAGTGGCATAAGCAAGTATATATGAAAATTAAGCAAAATGCCAAGTAAGGGAGCGAATGCGATACCTCCACGCGCTCGGCGTGGGGACGACGGGCCCGGCCGAAACTCGTACTCCCGGAACAATATTACACAATATTACAGAAATGCAAGCCGCTGCCCACTCCACGCAGGGAGGTAAAGGGCTACACAATGGGGTCTGGGAGGACCGAATTCGGGTTGACGGGCAGCTTTTCACGTTGATTCGGCAGCACCCGAACTAGTGACGGTGGGGCCCACGTGCTGTCCGGAGGGGCCGTGTGGGACCCGGTGGCACCGCTGTAGGGGTGGATGCCCGGAGGATCGCTCCTTGGGATGGCGGCGTGCTGGAACGCCGGCCGGAGGCCCGGCGGCTTCGTTCGGCACCCGTCGGGTTTGCTGCCTGCGGACTGGATGCTGCTGTTTTGCTGCGCGCGCTCCGGCGAGAATGGACGCTGCGATCAGCCCCGATGTCGGATCGACACGAGACTGGCGCCGTTGGAAAGCTAGCTTGAAGTTCTCAACCTAGGCCTAAAGATATGGCCTGGATCAGCTCGGATCTTGACTTATGGAATTTTCAATCTTCTGTTGTACAGTTCCTGAAATCACAGGTCAGCAGAGAACTTCCCTGTGGATTACCTATGACCGCGAGGTAGACGTTCGAATCTGGGGTTGGGTTCTTCAGAAACGTTTTGGGAAATTGAGTTGGAAAGACAGCAAAATTAGTTTGGACACGTGTGGATGTGTCTATGATTTTCTGTGATTTGTTTACTGGACGAAGGTCGGATCTGGGATCTGACTGAAAGTACTGTACCTCCGGTAGAATATGAATTATTAAAAATAGGTAGAAGGATGATAAAAATTTAAGAAAAATTATGGTGGTAGGGGACGATGGACAGAACACCCAGTTAAATTAGGAGATCTAACATAAATCAAAAGGGTGGTCGAAGGTGGAGAACTCAAGGCTACTATCACTGTAGACAGTGACAGAACAGATCTGAGATTGAGAGTTGAACGAAATGGTAAAGATATGAAACGGTGGCTTTTGAACCTGGATTTTTTTGTGGAGAATGGGATAGAAGATAGGAACCAACCCTCAAATTTTCAAATCGATCAAAACTCGTGGCTGGCTTCAGGAATTCTCGAACTACACCTCTGTCCGGTAGGACAGAAACTTGATGACGATTCCACGGCGGCTCGAAGGCGGCACGAACGGCGGCGGAGGCGGCACAGACGATCACCGGAGGTTGAGAGGGGATGATAGAAGGGGGATACACTCTAGATCTTGAGGTTTGAGGAGAAGAACACCAGGGGGAGAGAGGAACAAGGGCACACCCTTCAATGGCTCAAGCCAATTTTATAAATTTTTCTTTTTAATCTCTAATGACACTATACATAGGCTTATATAGAAAATAGCAAGGGGTGGGGGGCTGATAATTTCGTGGGAAATATGTCATTTTCATCCCCCATGTGGTCAAAACTCAAAATAAATAAATTACATATGAATGGAGCACTCCTTTGACTAGGTAGGTAAGGTAGGTGGCCAACCTTTGAAATTTTAACCCCTTTGTCTCCCATGTGGTCAATTAGCATTCAAACCTTCTAGATGGCCACCTAGGATGGTTGAACAGCCCCACATGGATGAGGTGGACCAATGGGGAAGGGGAGGGGGCCCCCTAACTAGACCTACTACACATTTGCACAAAAACCCACACAATCCTAGGGAATGACACATTGGCTTACAAAGCCTTACAATTGTACTTATACTTTCCCAAGGATATAAAAGTAAATAAAAAGACTCAAATGTAAAAATAAAAGTTAATACTCGGCGTCGATTCCCATCAACTTCGCTCCACGGCCTCGTCCTCCTCCACCCCTGGATCTATTCCCACCCCAACCACCGGCACCCGTTGCGGTTTCCCCGGCTCCTATAGCCCGTTCTCTGGCACCGGCACCCCCTCCACTATTGTCCAAGGCACCTACATCTCCCCCATTACTGCCTACACCCCCTACCCGACGGGATGATAAGGGTAAGGCCCCTTTTATAGGAGAGTGTAGTCGGTCGAGAGTGCAGTGTTTCCACTGTCATGGGTTTGGCCACATTGCCAGCGAGTGTCCTGCTCGCACCACCCTAGCCTTAGGTGTTGGAAGATCCGTACCTCCCGAGCCTGAGTGTGTTGATTACGAGGCCGATGAGGCACTAGCCGAGGAGTACTATGCCTTGGGAGGGGAAGAGCAGGACGACTCTCCTGTCGCCCAGGATGCAGCCACCTAGTGGGCTTGATGCTACCACCTTCATCTAGAGTCATGCATAAGTCGGTGTGTTTTCCTTGTGTGGTTTGTTTTGAGTGGTGTGTTTTGAGTCGATTGTTTGTGTGGTTTGCATACGTGTGTTAGTGCATGGTGAGTTTGCATGTGTCTTGTGCAAGCTCGTTGTCGTTCTCTTATGAGTAAGAGGTGATTGGACTCACTTGATGAGTATGGGATCGGTTCTACTTCTATACCTGGATCAGTCACCTATAGGGACTCAGCGGTGATTCCTAGTGAGTCTTCGAGCTGTTTTCTTCCCTTTTGAGAGTGCCCCTTCGGAGTGACCACCTTTAGCCCATAGCAGTTCGCATATCGAGTATATATGGAATGAGCAGGTGACGATCACTTGGAGCGGAGCATACCCGCGCTACTTGGCACGGTGATGGATCCGCCGGAGTACTCGAGCATCCCTACCCCTACTCGACGGGGTCGAGTTCCTCCCACCCGGGGAGAATTGATGAGGACATCAAGAGCTTATGGGTTGTATTGTATGTATTGGCTTGTATAGGTGTGTAGTATGGGTTGTATTGGCTTGAAAGTTTGTAATTTTTGATTTCTTTCATTTGGGCTCTCTTTGTAAGGCTTAATCAAGCCAATGGGCCATTTGTAATGTAGAGTCCATGGCTAGGTTGCCATTAGTAGAGTCCATTAAGGAGCTTATGTCATATTGGGTCATTAGGATTCTAATGGGTCATTAATGCACTTAAGGCCCAAATTGGGTTACACTCCCTCATGGGCCAACTAAGTTGGAAGGGTCCAAGTCTAGCATGGGCTTGTGGATGGTTCATGGCCCATGAATGGCCCTTGGCCCATGAAGGGGGGCGCCCCCTCTTTTGGCTCCATTAGGCTAGGTTGTTTAGTTTTTTTTTCTTTCCTTCCTTTCTTTGACCACATGTTGTAAAAATTAGGAATTGGCTTCCTTTAAATATGTTATTTTTGTGGTTGGTCACATCCAATCCCAGCCATCCTTTCCACCATGCCTAGATCTAAGGGTGGATATTGGCTTTGGCATGTAACCTATAAAGAGTTGTAATTTCTCATTTTAGTAGAATTAATGCATGAAAAATCAAAAAATTTGTGAGTCTCTTGGAGCTTGGTGCGCCCCCTTCCTCTCTCCCCCTGGTTTCCTCTTCCCCAACCCCAGATCTAGAGTGTGTCTATCTCCCTTCATCCCCTCTCAACCTCCGGTGATCGTTTGTGCCGCCGCCGCCGCCGTTCGTGTCGCCTTCGAGCCGCCACTGGATCGTCTTTGGTTTTTTGTCCTGCTGGATAAAGGTGCAGTTTGTGAATTCCTGAAGCCCGCCACGAGTTCTGATCGATTTGAAATTTTGAGGGTTGGTTCCTATCTTATAGCCCCTTCTCCACAAAAAAATTGAGATTCAAAATCCACCGTTTCTTATCCTTATCATTTCGTTCAACTCTCAATCTCAGATCTGTTCCGTCATTATCTACAGTGACAGTAGCCCTGATTTTCATGTCTTAGGTCCACCTTCTGATTTATTTTGGTTCTCCCAATTTTAATAGAGGTTACACCGATCCACCCCTTCATCCACAAATTTTATCAATTTTTATTTCGTCCATTTCCTATTTTCTAAAAATCATTATCAGTCCCAACTACAGTTCTATCCCCCTGATCCCAGATCCAACCTTCATCCACTAAACAAATCACAGAAAATCATCGATACATTCAAACGGGTCCAAACCAATTTTGCTGTCTTCCCAGCTCCAATTCCAACAACTTTGATGAAGAACACAACCCCTGATTCGAACGTCTCCCTCACGGTTAAAGGCAATCCACAGGGACATTCTTTGCTGACCTGTGATTTCAGGAACTGTACAATAGGAGATTAAAAATTCCATAACTCCAGATCCGAGCAGATCCAGGCCAGATCTATAGGCCTAGGTTGAAGAACATCAAGCTAGCTTTCCAATGGCGCTAGTCTCGTGTCGATCCGACGTCGGGGCGGATCGTAGCGTCTATTCTCGCTGGAGCGCGCGCTGTAAAATAGCAACCACCAGTCCGGGGACAGCAAACCCGACGGGTGCCGATCGGAACCGCCCGACCCCCGGGCGACGTTCCGGTGTGCCGCCAGCCCAGAGAACACTTCCGTAACTGTCCACACTACAGCGGCACCACCGGGTCCCACACAGCCCCTCCAGACAGCACGTGGGCCCCACGGTCGTGATCACGCGTGTAGCCGAATCAACACACGAAGCTGCCCGTCATCCCGAATTCGGCCCTCCCAGGCCCATTGTGTCGCCCTTTACCTCCATGCGTGGAGTGGGCATATTTCCATTGCTGTAATATTCATGTATTAACTGTCCCGGGAGCATGAGTTCGGCCGGGCCCGTCGTCCCCACACCGAGCGCGTGGAGGTATCGCATTCGCTCCCTTACTTGGCATTTTGCTTAATTTTCATATATGCTTGCTTATGCCACTGCTAGAGAGCATGATAGGGTAATTAGCTCGCTTTCTATTTATATCACCGCTGCTGCGAGAGAGAGCGTTACCGTCCCGTGACCTGATCCGGGCACGAGTGAGAGCCGACCACCCTAGCTCACAGTCGGTTTCTCAACCGCGCACATCCGACGCTTCCCTCGTTAAGGGGCAGTCACGAGCTTGTCGTGTCCGTGGCCTCGTCCCACATCACGGGCACACATGTCCGTTCATGAAATAGTAATCTACCATCAGGTGCCAGCTTGAAATCTAGTCTCTCATCCAGCTTGCTCTTTATCTCCACTAGCGAGGGATCCTCTTCTTGTAACTTCTTGATTTCAGGTAGAAAATCTTGATGTAGGCTCATATGAGATAGAATAATACACATGTTCTTCTCATCTGTGCTGATATCAAGCTCAGAGAATTTCTCCAGCAGTTTCCATTCTTGTATCATGCAGTTGGCCAATATTGTTCTCGGCTTTTGACTAAGGGCATCAGCTACAGAATTACCCTTACCAGGATGGTACTGTATAGTGAAGTCGAAATCCTTGAGGTACTCGAGCCAACGCCTTTGCCGCATGTTCAGCTCCTTTTGGGAGAATAAGTACTTGAGGCTTTTATGATCGGAGTACACAGTGAATTGTTCTCCGTAGAGATAGTGCCTCCAGATCTTTAAAGCGAATACTACTGCGGCCAGTTCTAAGTCGTGAACTGGGTAGTTCTCTTCATGTTTCTTTAATTGTCGGGAAGAGTATGCAATGACTCTCTCATTTTGCATCAATACACATCCGAGGTCAATACCAGAAGCATCGGTGTATACCTCGTATTTTTCTCCTTCCATTGGTAATAATAAGACTGGAGCAGTGGTCAAGAGATCCTTCAAAGTTTGAAAACTCTTTTCACAGTCTTCCTTCCACTCATAAGGCACTTCCTTGCGGGTTAACCTGGTTAGGGGAACAACAATTTTGGAGAAGTCCTTTATAAAACGTCGGTAGTAACCAGCTAGACCCAAGAAGGTCCGAATCTTAGTTACATTTGTAGGTCGTTCCCAGTTCTTCACGGTTCGACCTTTGATGGGTCAACAGCAATTCCGTTCTTCGAAATGATATGGCCTAAGAAGGATACTTCCTCGAGCCAAAACTCGCATTTGCTGAATTTGGCATATAGCTTGTTTCCCCTTAATATCTGTAATGCCTTCTTGAGGTGTTCTTCATGATCCTCTTCGGTCTTTGAATAGATCATAATATCATCAATAAAGACCATAATAAATTGATCTAAATAGGGCCTGAATATGCTGTTCATTAACTGCATAAAAGCTGTGGGGGGATTTGTTAGTCTGAAAGGCATAACAATAAATTCGTAATGCACATACCTGCTTCGGAATGCAGTTTTATGAATATCTTCTTCTTTGATCTTCAGTTGGTGGTAACCAGAACGAAGATCAATCTTGGAGAAATATAAAGCTCCAGATAGTTGATCGAAGAGCTCATTAATCCTTGGCAGTGGATACTTGTTCTTGATTGTAAGGTGATTTAGCTGTCGATAATCTATGAATAATCTCATCGATCCGTCCTTCTTTTGGATGAATAGCACGGGTGTTCCCCATGGGGAAGTACTCGGCCTGATGAAACCCTTGTTCAATAACTCCATTAGCTGCTCTTTTAGTTCCTTCAGCTCAGCAGGTGACAATCTGTATGGTGCCCTGGAAATAGGACGAGCACCAGGGACAAGGTCGATTGTGAACGACACTTCCCTTTCTGGGGGTAAGCCGGTTAAATCTTCTGGAAAAACATCGGGAAAATCCCGAATCATACGGATGTCTTCAAGTTTAACCTTCTCGACTTCCGTGGCAGTCACGAATGCTATGAAAGTCATGCATCCCTTATTCATAAGTTTACTAGCTCGGAGTGCGGATATAAGAAGTGATTTACTCCGAGGGCTATTGTAAACTAGCTCTGGGAAATCTACGAAAGTTACCTTGCCATGCCGGCAATCTACAGTTGCTTGGTATGTGGATAGCCAGTCGGCACCTAGTATGACGTCATAACCCTTCATATCTAGGCATATCAAGTCAGTAGGTAAATTATTTCCCTTAATCATCACTTCACAGTTTGGATAGTGATAAGTGATATCAGACTCATTCCCAAGAGGTGTAGATATGACCAAATCTAACAGTTCATGTTTCTTAGAAAATGAAGCAGCAAAGTTCTTGGAAACGAATGAATGAGTTGCTCCGGTATCGAATAAAACTTGAGCAGTTTTTGAACAAATAGTGAGAGTACCTTCCACAATTCCACCTTCAGTGGTTTCTGTCTCTCGGAGAGCTTGCAGACGGCCTTGTTTCTTTACCGGACGCTTCTCGTCTTTGATGTCCTGCTCCTTCATCAGTGGGCAGTCTGAAATCCGATGCTCTCGACTCCCGCATCGAAGGCAAGCTCCTAACTGATGAGGGCATCCCTTGCCCCTCCACTCTTTTTTCAGACTCGGATTGTTCGACGGCAAGCACCATTATATTTGTCATGTATTTTTGAGACTAGTCATGTAATCTTCACATTTTCTTTGAGTCATTATCATGTAATTTTCCCTTTATTTTGAGTCATGTACCTAGGTAGTTGAGTCATTTTCCTAAGTATTGAGTCATTATGTTGGTTAGATAGGTTAATGGGCCCAATCCATTGGGCTAGGCCCAGGGGCGCCCCTCCCTTGGACTGTGTGGTCTTTAGTTAGTTTGTCAGGGTCAGTTTGGTCTTAGGAAAATTATGGAGTCTATAAATACCCCACCCCTCTCTCATTTGTAACAACTTTTGATGAATATTGAAAAGCATTTGCCATCTCCCTCTCAATATCTCCCTCTCTCTCTCTCTCTCTTACTATCACTCTCTCTAAGTGGGTTGTACCCCCTCTCTCTCTCTCCTCCCCACCCCAATTTCGAAATTCACTCTCTCTCCTCCCCATTCACCCCTCATTAAGGCCCCTTCCCCTTCCCCATGCACTCATTCAACTCCCCCTCCAACCCCTAGGTGGAAACCCCTTCTCCTAGGCACCTTTCCACTTTCCAAAGCACCCCACCACCTTCCCAAGGCTGAATTAACCCCTCCCAAAGCCCAAATTTGAATTTCCCTCTCCCTAGGGCTGTGCCCCTCCATCTCCCCCACCCCCAAGCTCCCAAATTCGTCCCCCACCTCCCCTTGGTCAAACCAAGTTCACCCCCCCTCTCCCTTGCTCTCCCCTTGCACATCTCCTCATTCTATCTCTGTTTCAGGCAGCAGAACTACAACGAGTTGCAGAAGCAGCCACGACCGTTACTTGAAGATTCAAGTAGCAAGGCCTACATCGCTGGAAAGGTCTTCCAGAGAGCTTTCCAGGCGAGGCGGTTTCGTCAGCATCCGAGCTCCGAGCAGTCCGCAGCATCCATTCTCCCTCGACTGCGCAGGAGACCCCAGGCAAGGAACTAGAACGTGATTGGAAGCTCAACCACGGCAAACCCTTTGGGATTCAGATCAAGTGTTCTTCAGAAGAAATCTTCCCTCTCAAGTCCTCTTTAATCCTCAAGAAGCAGAGCTGCATTTGGATATCGGCATCAGAAGTTACGAATTTTCTACTCCAAGGCATCAGGTCAGTTTTCAGGAGCCAGAACCGACATCCCTCTGCTCATCTGTTCGTCCCGGTATACTCCAACATCTGCCGACATCGCCGTCAAGTCCGAAAGAAATAAGACGTGACCACGGTTCCAACGGTTCAAGTCTCGCCTCATTCAGAGCTCGGTAGCAATCGTGGCACCCCCTGCATCCAGTCACATGGTTCTGCACCAGACAGAGGCAGAACCAACCATCCCGGTTCCAGACTCTGCCACAGCCAGCTCGTGAAGGCTCTGAGCGCCATTTTTGGAGGGGAGAAACTACTTCCAGCTAGCTGCCACCTCCAAGAAGAAGGGACTCAATCGACCTCTGGAACCCTCTGTTCCAATTTTCTTCGTCGGAGAGGGCAGACTGCCCCTGTGGTCCCAGGTTAGATCAGTCTTCATTTCTCCGGTCACTCCTCTCTCCACTGACATCGGATTGCATCCCCGTCAACTCCTGCTCAAAGCTACTCCGACCAAGTTCGCGTCACCGCTAGTTTCATTCCAATCGGAGTCCGGGAGAGCCCACAGTGACTTCTGCAACCTACTGCTTCAGCCCGATACCAGCCAGAGACCAGACGGTGGTGTCCTGTTCCAGTCGCCGGTGCAGTCAGCCCCAAGACTCGAAGCTTCCCCAAAAATTCAAGCTTCATCCCCTGTCAGCTGAGGAACTTTTGGCAGTGGTTTCGTCAAGTTTGGAGCCCCGTGGAGCCCGTGGCAGTGTCAACAGCGACACCCTATCCTGCAGACCTGCAGATTGGCAGAACCGGCGGACTCGGAAGATCGGCTTTTCCTTTGCATAAAACCCCACCCCGCTTGGCCGGCTGAAGGCCCCTCCCTGCGTGGAGGTAGTTTTGAATGTAATAAGAATAATCCCCACCCCAAGTTCATCCCTCCTGCGTGAGGTGTAGTGGTGTAATTCTTTCAATTTCAGGTTCAAGCTACATCGCCGCGGCGATCGGGTGTATACCCTCGCCTCCCGGCTCGCCCTCGTCTCCGGCCGGAGTCGGCGTCTTCACGCCGGCTAGGTGAGCCTCAGTCCCTCTCTTGCTTGGTTTAATCACTTGCTTAGCTTAGTATTATTGCTAGTACTGCGTCGGACGGAGAGTGAGAGCTCGGCCCAACTTGCTAGTTCCGTGAGTGACCACCGCGGGCGAGTTGAGAGTGAACCCACTAAACCCACACCCTTGGTGTGCTGGCCGCCCATGGTTTGGGCATCCTAGGCCCATTTGGGGTTCTCCACAAGCTAGCCAACCATTGGAGCTTCATGGTCCCGTCTCGGACCCTCTCCCACATCGCTTAGTTGCCAACGGGCACAAGTGTGCACCAAACGGGTGAGTTCGCTAGTGTGAGTCCGCTGCTCAACTTGAATGCTTGAAAATAGGTCCAAGGTTCGGTGTCACATCAAGTGGTATCAGAGCAAGTTCACAACTTGTCTCTATCAAGTTGGTCCTAGGGCATGTCTAAGCATTTAGAGTCTTCAAATGCATCACTCTTGTCCCCTAATATGGCCACCTCATATCGACCTTACCAATCGGCCCACTCCATAAGTCCAAGTCACCAAAAGATGCCTACCACTAACACCCATAACTTCCCGGGCCATATCAACTACTTCATGAAAGCCTTGACCTATGCCAATGAGCGGCTTGATAACATATCGGGCCGACTCGACCAACTTGGAAAAAATAGGCCCGCCCCAAGGACGGACGATAGGATGGCCCCTTTCCCACTTCCCACCTTTGATGGGACCTCTCCTAGCAAATATTTAGATTGGGAAGCTACAATGGACCAATACTTCAATTGGTATCATATTTCCAAGGATGAAAAAGCATGGGTTGCCAAAATGCAACTAACCAAAAGGGTTCAAACTCATTGGTGTAAAATTGAGGGCTTAAGGATAATTAGACGGGAAGCTCCCCTCACCACATGGGAGGACATGAAGGATCAACTAAGGGCTAGATATGTGTCCCCTTCTCACTCGGATCACCAAAACCCAAGGAGCACTCCCACTCCTCCCACCCCACCCGTCCAAACCCTTATCACTAAAACCCAAGTACCTAAGACCTCCACCTCCCCACCTAACCCCATGAGGTCCCCCACACCCCAACCAAAACCCCCTTCCCTAACCTACACTAGTCAAGCCCCTTTAGCCCCCACTTCCACCCCAAATGATCCCAAGGGCAAGAGACCCCTAACCGACCCAATTCCCTCCATGGTGACCACCACTCATCCAACCCTCACCATTAAAAACCATGTGGACACCATGTCCACCCCTCCACCAAGGCCCATAATGGCCACCACCCCAAAACCCAAAACCCCTCACCCAACCCACCTCCCACTTCCTACACCAATCTTTCCCCAACCTAGGCCTCCTCTACTTCCCCTTCCTAGCCCAACCCAAGCCCATGCTTATTCACCACCCCGGGAGTGTCATACGCTAGCTATCACCAAACCACCCACCATAGATCCCCCTACTCCATTAGCAATAGAAGTTGCAACCCCCACACCCACCCAAGTGGAAAAAGATGCCCCTCCGGATCCACCTCCCAACATAGAGGAAATCCAAAGGCCAAACAACTCACACACCCCTAGCCTAGATCCTCTAGAGACACCCAACCTCACCATAGATAAGTCCATACTCCAATGGCTCAAGAAAAGTCTCACCATTCCTAGTTCACAACCATGCCACCTACCTATGGGATATCAATCTCAAATCATTCCCATTCAGCCACATGTCACTTATCAAACTTCCTATTGTGTGGAAGATTTGGGAGACTTAGTGAACTACCTACATGGGCAAATTCACTTGACCAATATGCTAGCCATGAGGCCGCCCGAAACTAACACCATTAGCCTAGCATATCCCACAATTGGCTCCATCACTTCCATCTATACTAATGGCCAAGTTACTAGTGAGATCATCCTCCTTCTTCCCATGGAGGAAGAACCTATCATAGTCTACTCCCCAACCATTGAGATCCCAAGTGCTTTGATTGGCCAACCCATTAGCAACCTTGGCCCAATTATCTTGGAGGAGGATGACTCACCATTTGAGGTCCTTAAGAACACGGAGTACCCCTACCTAGGTGACCCTTACCATGATCCCTTTGACCCTTTTCTATGGGAGCCTAAATCTCCATGTGACCCTCTCCCCCTATTCACCACTCACCTCACCCTACCCATACCACCCATGTTGACCCAAACTTCTCCCTTCCTGGAATCGGGTTACACCATGAGAGCATTGACCTTAGACAACAAACACCTCGGGATTGAGGAAATGACCCACCCTATATCCACCTACCTAGATCCCTTCGACCCTTTTGAGTGGAAGCTCAAAGACCACCCCACCATCCCACATAAGGAAGTCATCTTTGGGAAAGGAGTTCATATGTCTTGGCACATCACACCGCTTGGCATGATTAGTCCGTCGGGTACATTCATCCATATCACCCACATGTCAAGAAGAAAATATGAGTGGTCAATATTTGGTTGTCATGGTCCACCATCATTCATCATAAATCTCAAGCATGTTAGGAGCATTCATGGATGTTCGGATCCTCCAACATTCATCACACTCACTCACAAGAGGGACACCTATGGATGCCCTGGTCCTCCCAAATCCTTCAAAGTCTTCATACCATCAATGCATGATAGGTCTATATGTGGTTGTCCTGGACCCCCTTTGCATACCATACATTATCAACTCACACCGCGTCATAGTACATGGCATATGCATTCAAGCAAGTATCAAGCAACAAGCGGTGAGATTCACAACAAGCGAGCAAAAACTCGTGAGCGCCACTTGGAATTCCAAGTTGGTAACTTGACGATGATGACTTTGGAGTGGCTCTACCCTAGGGTCACCTCCAAATTGAGGGCACGAGGACTTGGACCTTGCCAAGTTCTGAGTGACTTTTGGCAACCCGGCTTATGGGTTGAACTTTCAAAAGAGTTTTGGGATTCTCCCCATTTCTCATGTGGCGGATCTAGCACCCTATAAGGGCACCGCGGTGGATCCTAGTGAGTGCCTCCAGCTTACACCTACCCTTGTGAGAGACACCCTCGGAGTGCCACCACAAATAGCCTGAGAGCCCGACGTGAGCACACAGCGGCAATACTAGGCAAGCAAGATCCCATCACCAGCATGAGGGTATGACCGAGTCACTTTGTCGACTGAAGCACCGTTCCCCGACTAGAGTCGCGGGTTGAGTATGGAGATCGTGGATCGCCCCGAGCTGCAGTTCGATGCACTACTTCCCTGGTGGACCCATACTCGACGGAGTCGAGTTTTCCCCACCCCGGGGGTATGATGAGGGCATCCCTCGCCCCTCCACTCTTTTTTCAGACTCGGATTGTTCGACGGCAAGCACCATTATATTTGTCATGTATTTTTGAGACTAGTCATGTAATCTTCACATTTTCTTTGAGTCATTATCATGTAATTTTCCCTTTATTTTGAGTCATGTACCTAGGTAGTTGAGTCATTTTCCTAAGTATTGAGTCATTATGTTGGTTAGATAGGTTAATGGGCCCAATCCATTGGGCTAGGCCCAGGGGCGCCCCTCCCTTGGACTGTGTGGTCTTTAGTTAGTTTGTCAGGGTCAGTTTGGTCTTAGGAAAATTATGGAGTCTATAAATACCCCACCCCTCTCTCATTTGTAACAACTTTTGATGAATATTGAAAAGCATTTGCCATCTCCCTCTCAATATCTCCCTCTCTCTCTCTCTCTCTTACTATCACTCTCTCTAAGTGGGTTGTACCCCCTCTCTCTCTCCTCCCCACCCCAATTTCGAAATTCACTCTCTCTCCTCCCCATTCACCCCTCATTAAGGCCCCTTCCCCTTCCCCATGCACTCATTCAACTCCCCCTCCAACCCCTAGGTGGAAACCCCTTCTCCTAGGCACCTTTCCACTTTCCAAAGCACCCCACCACCTTCCCAAGGCTGAATTAACCCCTCCCAAAGCCCAAATTTGAATTTCCCTCTCCCTAGGGCTGTGCCCCTCCATCTCCCCCACCCCCAAGCTCCCAAATTCGTCCCCCACCTCCCCTTGGTCAAACCAAGTTCACCCCCCCTCTCCCTTGCTCTCCCCTTGCACATCTCCTCATTCTATCTCTGTTTCAGGCAGCAGAACTACAACGAGTTGCAGAAGCAGCCACGACCGTTACTTGAAGATTCAAGTAGCAAGGCCTACATCTCTGGAAAGGTCTTCCAGAGAGCTTTCCAGGCGAGGCGGTTTCGTCAGCATCCGAGCTCCGAGCAGTCCGCAGCATCCATTCTCCCTCGACTGCGCAGGAGACCCCAGGCAAGGAACTAGAACGTGATTGGAAGCTCAACCACGGCAAACCCTTTGGGATTCAGATCAAGTGTTCTTCAGAAGAAATCTTCCCTCTCAAGTCCTCTTTAATCCTCAAGAAGCAGAGCTGCATTTGGATATCGGCATCAGAAGTTACGAATTTTCTACTCCAAGGCATCAGGTCAGTTTTCAGGAGCCAGAACCGACATCCCTCTGCTCATCTGTTCGTCCCGGTATACTCCAACATCTGCCGACATCGCCGTCAAGTCCGAAAGAAATAAGACGTGACCACGGTTCCAACGGTTCAAGTCTCGCCTCATTCAGAGCTCGGTAGCAATCGTGGCACCCCCTGCATCCAGTCACATGGTTCTGCACCAGACAGAGGCAGAACCAACCATCCCGGTTCCAGACTCTGCCACAGCCAGCTCGTGAAGGCTCTGAGCGCCATTTTTGGAGGGGAGAAACTACTTCCAGCTAGCTGCCACCTCCAAGAAGAAGGGACTCAATCGACCTCTGGAACCCTCTGTTCCAATTTTCTTCGTCGGAGAGGGCAGACTGCCCCTGTGGTCCCAGGTTAGATCAGTCTTCATTTCTCCGGTCACTCCTCTCTCCACTGACATCGGATTGCATCCCCGTCAACTCCTGCTCGAAGCTACTCCGACCAAGTTCGCGTCACCGCTAGTTTCATTCCAATCGGAGTCCGGGAGAGCCCACAGTGACTTCTGCAACCTACTGCTTCAGCCCGATACCAGCCAGAGACCAGACGGTGGTGTCCTGTTCCAGTCGCCGGTGCAGTCAGCCCCGAGACTCGAAGCTTCCCCAAAAATTCAAGCTTCATCCCCTGTCAGCTGAGGAACTTTTGGCAGTGGTTTCGTCAAGTTTGGAGCCCCGTGGAGCCCGTGGCAGTGTCAACAGCGACACCCTATCCTGCAGACCTGCAGATTGGCAGAACCGGCGGACTCGGAAGATCGGCTTTTCCTTTGCATAAAACCCCACCCCGCTTGGCCGGCTGAAGGCCCCTCCCTGCGTGGAGGTAGTTTTGAATGTAATAAGAATAATCCCCACCCCAAGTTCATCCCTCCTGCGTGAGGTGTAGTGGTGTAATTCTTTCAATTTCAGGTTCAAGCTACATCGCCGCGGCGATCGGGTGTATACCCTCGCCTCCCGGCTCGCCCTCGTCTCCGGCCGGAGTCGGCGTCTTCACGCCGGCTAGGTGAGCCTCAGTCCCTCTCTTGCTTGGTTTAATCACTTGCTTAGCTTAGTATTATTGCTAGTACTGCGTCGGACGGAGAGTGAGAGCTCGGCCCAACTTGCTAGTTCCGTGAGTGACCACCGCGGGCGAGTTGAGAGTGAACCCACTAAACCCACACCCTTGGTGTGCTGGCCGCCCATGGTTTGGGCATCCTAGGCCCATTTGGGGTTCTCCACAAGCTAGCCAACCATTGGAGCTTCATGGTCCCGTCTCGGACCCTCTCCCACATCGCTTAGTTGCCAACGGGCACAAGTGTGCACCAAACGGGTGAGTTCGCTAGTGTGAGTCCGCTGCTCAACTTGAATGCTTGAAAATAGGTCCAAGGTTCGGTGTCACATCACTAACTTTCTTCAACATTCCTCGGTCTTATGACCAGCTTTATCACAATACTTGCAAAGCTCCTTTGATGGTGTGGTGGTGGAGAATGGCCTATCATTCTTCTGGAATTTCTTTGCCTTGGAGGGCTCCCCTCCCATGAAGAATCGCTTCTTGTTGAAGGATTGTTTGAATTTTCCCGGGCTTGTAACGGGTTCGTTCTTGTCTCTTCCTCGGATTCTCTCAGATAATTCGGTGGCATCTTCCAGTAGTTGAGCACGCCGAACCATCTCCGAATAGACTTGGATGTCCATCGGGGCAAGTTGTGTGATATAATGGGGCCGAAGCCCGTTGAGGAATCTTCTTGCCTTCATCTTTTTCGTACACACCAAGTGGGGTGCATACCTAGATAATCTGGAGAATTGGGCCTCATACTCGGCCACTTTCAAGCCTCGTTGTTTTAGAACGGTGAATTTCGTGGCTTTCTTTTCATGGATATGATCGGAGAAGTACTTGTTGTTGAAATGCTCCGTGAATTCATCCCATGTGACATGGTATTCTGGCAGTGTTGCTTCTATAGATTCCCACCAGCATCAAGTGTCTCGCTCTAGTTGGAATACGGCAAGTAAAACCTTCTCTTCCTCCGCGCATTGCATCACACGGAAGATTCGTTCCATCTCCTTTAGCCAATTCTCGGCATCCTCGGGGTCGGACGAACCCGTGAACCTCGGTGGGTTCATGTTACAGAAACTTCGGTGGAGATCTCCCGCTCCACGATTTGCTCTGCCTTGGGCCACTTGCTATAGTGCCTGTGTGAGGCCTTGCACGGTGCGCTGCATCTCGCGCCATTGTGCTCTTTCCGCAGCCATGATCCTACAAAAGAGTTAAGTATGATAAAGATCGGATTTACTTGTAAGGTCGAAAGTCATTGTAGAACTTAACCCATGGCTCTATCCATCTCACCGAGTAAGGTATATCTATCCTTGAATTTGGGTTTTACCTATCCATGGACTCAAGTTTTTACTTAGATTTCAATTTCTAACCATTTATTTTTTTCTAGTTCCCTAGGTTTGAAAACCTAGGCTCTGATACCACGAAGACTGTCACGACCCGAGCGCGGAAGATTATCTGGAGTCGTGACACGTCTATATAGATCGTGTCAATCATGTAAATATCAGAGTGCGCAAATAACTAAGATTTAACTCGAAATTAATACAATTAATACGAGCTGACAATTGTCACAACTAATCAACGGACAATTACATATGTTCCCAGAGTCTAATGACTAGGCTTCAAATCTTAAGCAGTTCTAATCAAGTTAACTAATACAATGACATAGATGAATTGATACGACTGACATAAGTGAACTAATACAATAACACAAAGAACATGACAATTTGATAACTTCACTCTAACACTCATCACTCAGTCTCATTCCCTTCCGAGTGTTGGTTGACATCCAAATTACCTGAAAATATTAGAAAATAACTAGATGAGCGAATCGCTCAGTAGGAATTACATCTCAAGATTTAACATGCTTTAAGTGGTTTACAAGTTCAATTAATGTCAGTAAAGCTATGCATGTAGATGAGTAGATATCAAGGATTGTAAAAATCGACAAGAGCAGTGAAAGAATAACAAGTGAGAGTATAAGGATTCCAACTTCAATGCAGCAATAGCAAGAGATTCAAGCTTGGAATTAACAAAATCTTTCAAAGGGAGTAAGAACTCATGTCAAACAAGTAATAGAAAGTAATATAAATTCAAGCATGTAAAACTGGAATTGGCTATTTAGCAATTTCATTCAAGCAAAAACTTTACCCTTCTGTGGGTCTCAAGTCAAATCAATCAAGTAATATCACGAGAATGAGTGGAATGTCTAAAGCCAAGCAAGCAAGTACTCCGGTGCAATACCAAACACCGTGGCCAATAAACTCTCATGGGCACAAGTACCTTCGGGTGCTCCTCTTAGGACCAAACCGGGCCCTATATGCACAGCATTGATCATGTTTGTTGACATCCACTCTCGTTTATAGCCAATATGGAATTTCGAGGGTTGACCCGGTATGATGTTTATAAGGTGGATTATAGAATAGAATCCAAGGCGTATTATTTTATAGGGACGAACTAGGAGTAAAACCTGTAACGTTCGATACATGCTAATGACAATAGGGGTTTGAGACTAACTTGCTGGTGTTGACACAAATGTCGATATTAGTTATATATATATATATATATATATATATATATATATATATATATATATATATATTTATCCAATATGTATATATATATATATCTGATTATAAAATTCTGTCCAATATAATGGAGGTTATAGGTATGTATATCTTCTGTCCGATATAGATATATGGGTTAGCCAAAATGGTGATTTATTATAATAATCAGAATTTAATTATGAAAATAAGTTTTTTATGTTGAAAATAATTCTAACTTGCTAAAAATAATATTAACATGCTGAGAATGAGTTTCATATGTTACTTTACTGGTAAGATGATAAAAATAAATTTTTCAAGCTGAATTTAGTTTTTTTTTTACATGCTGAAAATTAATTATTAACATGCTAAAATAATTAACTTACTGGTAGGATGATAAGATAAGGTTGCCATGCTGATTACAGAAATTTTCTGATAACAACATAATTTTTATCATGCTAAAAATTATTTTTCTACATTTATTTGCTAATTATTTGATAGGAAATAGAATTATCATGCTGAAAAATAGTTTTAATACACTGAAAATAATTATAACATGCCAAAAATAATTATAACATGCTGAAAATAATTTTTTATATCTCAGTATGTATAAAATAATCCTATCATATTGGAAGTCACTTTTAACATGCTGGAAATAGTTTTAACATGTTGGAGATAATTTTTAGTATGTGGTGAAAATTAGATATATATATAAGGTGGTTTGTATATACATATATTCTTGTCTAACAATATATAGTGAAGGTGCTTTGTATATACAATTAATGGAAGTATATATATGAATTTATATACAGTGTTCTATATATACTTCGATTATATAGAGAATATAGAGATATGATAATAAGTGTCGACACTTGTAAGGAGTATTATATGTAGGTGTCGACACTTGTAGGGGCGTTATATGCAGGTGTCGACACTTTTATATGGAAGTGTCGACACTTCCATTAGGAGGTGTCGACACTTGTATATATGTTATATATATATATTTTTTCTTAAAAGATATATGGCGGTTATATATATATATATTTTTAAAGATATATGGAGGTGTTCTGTCGGGTGTATATATGACGGTGTCGACACTTGCATATGCAGGTGTCGGGCATTTGACTATAAATATATATATATTGCTGTTATATGTTTAGGTATGGAAGTGTAGGTGTATAAATTGTTCACATTTTATTTCTGTTGTTTGTCAACATGTTTCTGCAACATTTGTAAATAGCTTTGAGGTGTCGACATTTACTATATATATGCTGCTGGAAGTGTCGACATCTGTGCAAAATACTGTATAACAGAAATGAAAAATGAATAGTAAATGTGACCCTTGGTGTCACATTGAAGTGTCAACATTTGTATGGAATATGTACGGAAGTGTTGACACCAGGTGTCAACACTTGCGTTATATATATATGGACATTGAAGTGTTGACACTTGTATGGAATATGTATGGAAGTGTTGACACCAGGTGTCAACACTTGCGTTATACATTGAAGTGTCGACACCTATATGTGAGGTGTCGACATTAGCTATATGGAAGTGTTATGTGAGGTGTTGACAATGAGTGATTTGGTAGATTAGCAGGTTAATTAAGCATGCTAATAGATTAGGTATGCTATTAGATTAGTTAATAAATCTAAATCATGTTAGTTATCTAGGGCATGAGACTAATACTTACTAATTATCCCAGATTGAAGCTATTGCATGCTAATTATCCTGGTTGTGAAACTAATTACTTTACTAATTTTACTACTTTTCTTAGATTAAAGCTAATACATGATAACTACGAGGCTAACACATGTTGTATAAATACGAAATATCACATTGAGATGAGCCTAAGACTAATGACCTAGACTAATCATCCTAGATTAGCTACTAGTTTAGTTAAAAATTGAGAACACCTACTTGTTGGAAGATCGTAGCAGCAGAACCCTTCTTTGTAATCCCTGTAGAGCTTTGCCCCAACCTTAGTTAGCCTAGAATGGAGGTAGCAAAGGGGTATGTTATAGGGTCTGGTATGACCGGATAGGGTGGGCAAGATCTGGAATAATGGGGCTTTACAACTTGTACAGGCTGGAGAGATAAGGGATAATGTTTGGACAGCCAATCTATGGCCCAGATCGTAAAGTCTGTCTCCCACATTCATACACGATCCCTCTTCAATGTGCACACTTTCAAAGTCTGTACATCCTCAAAGTCTATACATTGGCTTCACAAGGTCTGCACATCACAAAGTCTATACATTGCTATTGCTAGCCTATTCACTAAGTCTGTACATCCTCTCCCTCTCAAAGTATATATATTGGCTTCCTCTAAAAGTCGATACATCACTTCCTCTCAAAGTCTGTACATCACAAAGTCTATACATTGGCTATTGCTAGCCTATTCACGAAGTCTGTACATCACAAGTCTATACATCCTCTCCCTCTCAAAGTCTATACATTGGCTTCCCTCTCAAAGTCTATACATTGCCTGAGCATAGTCATGAAGTCTGTACATTGCACTGTGCATCATTCTTCCAAGTCTATACAACGAGGTGAAGTCTGTACATCCATTAGTGATCTTCCAAGTCTGTACATCCAACTGTTCAACTTCGAAGTCTGTACATTGTAAGTGTTACCTACGTTTCCCTTCAAGTCTATACATCGGTAGTTTTACCGTCGTTTCCCTTGAAGTCTATACACTGATTGCTTTACCGTCGTTTCTCTTGGAAGTCTATACATTCGCTGGCCTTATTTTGCTCAAGTCTGTACAGCCTTTCCTTTGGAAAGTCTATACATCGTGAAGTCTTCACATTGACTGTTGAATGTTGTTCAAGTCTGTACATCGTGCATCTCTTAGTTGAAGTCTATACAGACTTTGCTTGCCCAAGTATATACATTCGTTTCTAAGGCAAAGTCTATACATCACTGTAGCTTTCACGAGACGAAGTCTGTACATTGGACTATTGGGTAAAGTCTATACATCCTCTAGCTGGAACTGTGCAAGTCTGTACATCGCTACTTTGCCAAAGTCTGTACATTGGCATCTTTTCCTACGTTGCACTTCCAAGTCTGTACGTTGCTAGCTTATAATGTATAATTAATTGGCACAAAAGGTGAATGGTGGATGCTAGGATTTGAACCCTTGTCATTTGAGTTGAAAGATAAGTTACTTAACCAACTACACTAGGAAGCCACTTGTTAAGTGAATACTCTTTACATATGATAACTACGTGTTCCAACTTCTTACTTAATCTAGAGTTTATCTAATATATTTTTTTTGGGAAATATTATTAATAAATATATATATATATATATTTTTATACGGGATGCTACACCCTCCCCCACTTAAAAGAATTTGGTCCCCAAATTCAATTACATTATACGGAGACAAGGAGGGTGAGAATTACTTACGGACTAGAATAATTCTGGAAATCTCCTTCTCATAGACTCCTCGGTTTCCCATGTAGCTTCTTGTTCTAAACATCGACTCCATTGAATTTTTACCATAGGGATCGTCTTGTTCCTTAGAACTCGGATTTCTTGGTCGAGGATCTTTACTGGCCTTTGCTCATAGGTGAGGTCCTTCTGTATCACCAAGTCAGTGTGATTGATGACGTGTGAGAAATCATGCACGTATTTCTTTAGCATAGAAACATGAAATACGTTGTGCACTTTTGACAGTTGTGGAGGTAGGGCGATACGATAAGCCACTTCGCCTACCCTTTCCAGTACTTCAAATGGACCGATAAACCTTGGTGTTAATTTGCCTTTAACATCGAATCTTCTAATGCCTCGGCCGGGAGATACCTTGAGGAAAACATGATCTCCGACTTGAAATTCTAGGTCTCGCCTTTTGTTATCGGCATAAGATTTCTGCATGGACTGTGCTATCATTAACCTTTCTCTAATGAGTTGTATCTTCTCGGTAGAATCTCGCACCACGTTAGGACCTAGAATTTGTTTTTCACCAACTTCATCCTAGCATATGGGAGATCGGCAACTCCTGCCATATAATGCCTCAAAAGGTGCCATTTGTATGCTGACTTGATAGCTGTTGTTATATGCTGAATTTGTATTTGTTTTTTTGGATTCGGATAATATTTGAATTTGAATCGGAGCGGATACGGATATTATAATATTCGTTTCATAAAATATCCGTTCGTAATATTATATATCATATAATATATATATTTAAATAATATATTATAAAATATAGAATATAGAATATAAAATGTAAAAAATATGATAAGATGGAAGATTGTTACACTTCCCGAAATTATAATAACTACCCCATTTTAACTATTTGACTTCTAAAATTAAAACCAGCTGTAATGAGACCCTTCGTCTTTAGAAACCTCAACTCATGAGTAGTTGGCAGAAGTTGGGAGAGACCCTTCATCTGCCACCGACTTTAATAAACAAACGACATCAATAGTGTAAGAGTACATGACTGTAGGAGGGAGAGACGTGTGCCAGGAGTCACCCTTTTTTCTATTTGTTAATGGCCCTCTCTCTCTCTCTCTCTCTCTCTATCATTTGACACCACTACAAGCTATTTTTCACCCTTAGCCGCCCATTTGTCACCACTACAAGCTATTTTTCACCTTTAGACACTCATTTGTTACCCTTAGAAGTTATTTGTCACCCCTACGACGTATTTGTTACCCTTAGAAGCCATTTGCTTTCCCCCCCTCCCTTGCTTTACTTTTCCACTCTCGCCGCAGACCATCGCCACCTTGTCCCCGTGTGCCCACGGGTGCCCTATGCACCCTCCCTCTCCTACGCGAACCAGCACCGCCGTGAGTGCCGGCTAGCCCACCGTCGCGCTCCCCATTCCAGCCACGCTGGCAGAGCGCTGCTGCCCCTCCGGTGCTGTGACGTGGTAGCCGGCCGTTGTTCCAGTCGGACCCGCCCACCGGCTACCGTCCAGCACCGCTGCAGCCACCGTCCCCGGCCGCCCATCGCCATTCCGCCACCGCTGCCCGCGAAGGGCCTCTGCTACGAGCCAGCTCCCCCACCGCCCCTTGCTTCTGCTGGTGGTTCCTCCTCCCTCAGTTAAAGGTAAGTATATTGTAATAGCTCCATAATAGTTAGGTAATTTTAATCGATGTTGGGTACTCCACAACAATTAGGTACTTTTAATGTATTCATATACCAACTTAATGATGAATCCCAATGCCATAGTCTGGATGTTTTGACAAGGCTATGAATGATATTAAGGACATTACTTGGTTAGGAAGATCCTCCTTTTCTTTTTCTTATTTATTTTTTTCTTTTATTTCTCTCTATATTGTGTGTGGAGTCCACTAATTTTTATTGAAATATGTAGCTGATCCTGTGATTCAACTCCACAAAGGAGCAAATGAGATCACCAATCCGTTCTCCATTGTTCGCTATACATTTTTGTGATAATTTTTTTCTTCTACATTAATCACATGAAAGCTTTAGTATACTTTCTACAGGTGAGAAGTATGAACTATTGTGAGTACCACTGGTAAATTCATGTGTCTCTTGTCATGTTTATGCAAAATGATGGTTTTCCAAAGTGGATGATCATTGCCCTGCAATTTCCACAGTTACTTGGTTGGAAGAGCAACATTCATTTGCTGCATATTTTTGACACCGAGACCCCATGTTTCTTCAGCCTACAAAATACCTCCCACTTTATTAGTTATACAACAAATTTGCTTCTGGAGTCATATAGTCTGTGAGTTTCTTCTTCATTATTTCATTGAATTTGTTAACTGCTAATGAAAATGTAGAATGCTTCACTATTGCCAATCTCGCATGCATCCATATCTTTAAGATTGAGATGTAGAAATTATGGTAGTGAAAAAAAAATACCACCATATATGCTACAAAATTGTATCTATAACTTTTATGCACTTGAAATATCATTCTTCCCACTCACAAATTTTATGATCATATGGCAGTTCATTCAATGAATGCAGTCTCCATCGTAGGAAGCATTTCCTAGACATTGCATGAATAAACCAAACCATACCCACTTATTACCCCATGAATAATCCCAGATCTCACCCATGCATTTCATGCGTAAAAGAAGATATGGATGGATCAGAATTTTCTTACATGTAGTTCTGAATAAGCTAACACATCACGAATGCTCCATTCGTAGGAAGCAAAAGATGTGTGAAATTGGACCCTATCACTACATAAACTTGTAGGAGAAAGGCATAATGGTATCAAAAACATTGGGAAAAAGAGATGGCAATTGAGCCTTGCAATAGCTCCACTTTCTTGCTCTAGGATATATTATGTAGTTGTTTTCTTAAACTATTTCACTCTATCTTCTCCACTTGATGATGGAACTTCTCTTAAATTGTTCTTTTCATATTTTTTATGGTATTCCCAAATCTGCTCTCTTTCAACCAGTTCAATTACTTTGAGGAAGAATATTGTGCACGCAAAAGTGATGTCTGTTCAATGTATAACAACACATCCAAGGTGTGACTGCCATGGTTTAATCCCTCGTGTCATGATTCCTAATTTCATCTCTCAGTTCACATATTGGATGTATTTATTTTTATTTTGTTTAATATATTTTTTTAGGGGATATGGATGTATATGTGACCAAACAGGATGTACAAAAGTGGAAAATAGTCAATTTTTAGGGGAGATGCTGTAGAAAATTTTTAGAATACTCACTCCATTGAAACCATAATTTTGAAATAAGCTCTTTTCTAAAGCCGATATCATGATCTCTCTCTTCTGGGGAATCAACAGCGACCAGCCTATATGTGTAAACCTTCATGGTCTGTCCTGGTCTAAAAGCAGGACCAATGGCTTGGCCACATACCAAAGCTATTGTTCGTGCTTTTAGACCACGATAGACGAGTAAGGTTTACACATACAGGCTGGTCGATGCTGATTCTCCAGAAGAGACAGATCATGATACCTGCTTCAAAAAAGAGCTTCTTTCAAAATTATGGTTTGAATGGAGTGAGTATTCTAAAAAATTACTGTCTCAGAGGATTCTAGTGCCAAAAATCTTCAATCAGACGAGGGTGACAGTGCAGAGTTGGTTGCTTCTAATCTTCGTCTGATCGAATCTGCTGAGCCACTTTGGTTGTGTATAGAGGATGAAGTGAAAGTAGTCGATCCAACTGAGCTAAATGAAGCAATTGTTGGGTAGGAGGAGTCGTCCGAAAGAGGGGATTCTTCTGCAACTGGTGATTGTGGACGATGATCCAACGGATATCTGTTGATTTGTAATTATATTTGTAAAAAATGATAAATTTGAATTAATGTAATTGTAATTTCTTTTATTCATTGAGTTATATGTTGTGTGGATTTTATCGGGGGATGTGTGTTTTATGTTGAGTTGTGTAGGTTGTGTGTATAATTATAGTTTTAAAGGGTGATAAATGGATAACATAAGTAAAACATATGTTTTGAAGTAAACTAAAGGCGACGACTGGCGAGCGATAAGGGTGACAAATAGATGTTGTGAGTGACAAATAGCCGTTAGCAGTGACAAATAACTCTGTAACGGTGACAAATATCTCATGGTAGTGAAACTTGAAGAAACTCAAATTCGTTTGAAGGGTTTAACCGTGTATGGGTTTTCTAATTCTACTAACATGGATCTGAAGCTTTCCTAGTCATCAAACGACACTGAATAAATGAAGTGAAATGTTTATATTATTTTTCTATCATTCTTCACAATTAGGTGGTTTTATATTATTGTTATAGTGTCACATTTATTAATTATCAATTTTATATTTTTTATCAATTTTATAATTATTTTATTATTATACTAGTACATTTATTAATTATCATTTTTATGGTTGTTGTCATTTTCACAATTATTTTACTATTATTATGCTGTTACATTTATTAATTATCATTTTTATATTTTTTATCATTTTCATAGTTATTTTATTATTATTATTTTACCGTTACATTTATTAATTATCATTTTCATTTTTTTTTGTTTTTGTCATTTTCACAATTATTTAACTATTATTATGATGTTACATTTATTAATTATCATTTTATATTATTTTTATCGTTTTCATAATTATTTTATTATTATTATTTTGTTATATTTATAATTTTTTAATTTGTATGATTTTTGGCATTTTTATTTATATCATTATAATTACACTATTATATTTATTAATTATCACAGTTAGACAGAAAGAAGAACAAGTTTTGAAGTTTTGGAGTCAATAAGTCAGATAAGCCAAAATCAAGCGCGACGGCTAACACCGCATAATGGTGACAAATAGTCATCAATGGTGAGAAATAGGTTTCAGGGCTAACAAATGTGTCCTAAGGGTGATAAATGAATAACAGAAGTAAAAGATATGTTTTGAAGCGAAACAAAGGCGACGGCTGGCGAGCGATAAGGGTGACAAATAAATGTTGTGAGTGATAAATTCCGTTAGCTATGACAAATAACTCTGTAACGGTGACAAATAGCTCATGGCAGTGAAACTTGAAGAAACTCAAGTTCGTTTGAAGGGTTTAACTGTGCTTGGGTTTCCTAACTCTACCAACACAGATCTGAAGCTTTCATAGTCATCAAGTGACACTAATTAAACACATGTAAGATCAAGAAATGAGATTTACCTCCAGTTCTACTAATTTACGGTGGGATCAAGCCAAGTCGTTGACAATGAGTAAAATGTCCAGTACATTATTTCCCTACGCAGACAACAACAGTAATAACAAAGCAACTAATATGAAGAGGAGCAACACTACTATAGTACATAATAGAACAAGAACAATACTAGGCACGTTTGACATTTGTGTAGTCTGCTGGCGTAGTGCCTGGTTCCTTGAATCATAGTCTGGCCCAGGACTTGCATGATATGTAGGCATGGGCCTTTCTGTAGTTGAGGATGATCAACATATGTATGGCTGCTATTGCCAACCCCATTTATAGCAGCATGTGCTTCCTCTACCGAGTGAAAACCCATATAACGAGCTCCAGGTATCCATTCACTTGGACAAAGCATTCGGGCCAACTATAATATACACCGAGTTCGCGACCAAGCCACACTACATAGCATTTATACCTTCCCATTTTCTGAACCTCAATTCCCTGCATGTAAGGTGTTATAAAAGATAATAGGTATGACATACATAATAATTACAACAAATTTAATATGAAGTCCAATCCATAAGAGCAAGTTTGTAGATCAGAAAGCATGTAGGTTTAAGGTTACACTGTATGAAGCATGATATAGTGGAGTAGGGGATTTAAGTCTGCTAGTTCAAGTGGATGAACAAGGTTTATGTCATGTGAATTAACACCCAATCAACCCTATCTTCTTCAGGCAGCTCCATGAATAGTTTTCTATTTATTGGATCTTTGAATAAATCCACTACTTTAATATACATGTCACGATCGAGATTTGGAGCTGACTTGAGTATGTGAATGCATGCACGCATGGAAGGAGTGTCATCGGCCATGTGGAGGGGTAGTACGCTAGCCTCGTAAGAGCCTTAGCAATTCATTGCTTAGGATGTGAAGGGGAAATTACTAAGAAATGTAGTTAATACCACTAGAGGTAACAAAAGGTAGGTTGTATAGCAGACTATAGGCAGGGACGATACATAGTCATAGCAGTAACTCATGGGATGAAACATGCATTTTCAGAATAAAATAATGACAATGTGGTTGGCAGGATTAATAAAAACAGAATGTTCATTTGCATAACAACCTTACCCAGATCTCATTAAAAAAATCTATGTACATTAGACATTCCAATGTTTACACACTAAATAAGCATGCAGAGATCTTTTAACAAAGTAGAAAACTGGTAACAATAAGCCAAACATGTAGTTCCATAATTTGCATTCTACAATGTATAGTGCATATATGAGGTTTGATATATATAAAACTTTTGTGATATATGGGAAAAATGAAGATGGTAAAATTTACAAGTTTTTTATTAAATTGTAAGCAATACTATGCCATAATGTGGTGGAATAAAATTTGAACATATTTATATGCTTTCCTGTCAAGTAATAACAATATGGAAGTCCATTTTCATGTTCTCTTATCAAAGAAAGGTAGATGTTTGGTCCAATACAGTGTACAGAGCATACACAAAGCATGGTAGAGGTCCAACGAAAAATAATACATGTGTAGAGGTTAAGAACAAAACAACCACTGCATCCGTTTAATATGAAACTACCCAGAGCATATCATATACGAACATATGAAAGGCCTGTAAAATGCATAAACATGGAAGATGATTAAAAAAATGGAAGAGGGAATTTACAGCAGGAATCAGTGATGACAAGGGACCGAGGAGGACGCAGAGGAGACGGGCTCTTCTGCTCGGGAAGCCACCGCTACGCGCACTGATGAAGGGGATGACATTACGGAGGAGCCTTAAGAACTTAAAATAGAAGAGTGGGTGTCACTATAGGGTCACGAGCGGGATCGGTGTGTTGATTTAACACATCGCTACAATGGAGGTGGTAACACAACCCCTCGGGAGCAGAAAAAAGGGGAACGTCGGGACCCTAGCCGAACGATCATCGCTCGATCGGAGCGTATTGCAGAGGTGATTGGACAAGGGAGGGTGTAGGCGTAATTAGGTTCCCCAACCACCCTTCTGACGTTGCAATCTACCGTGACAGTCGCCGTTGACGTTGGCCCAGGAACGCACATCCACTGTGACGGCGAAGGCAACAAGCTACACCAAGACTGGCGCAGTGAAGCGCAGCGAGAGTGCGAGGGCAGAGCATGGCGTCGAGGGTTTCGCAGTGGAGAAAGGAGGATAAGGGTGTTACGTAACCCACATGGGGTACCCCGTTTATACCGTGGTTTGACGACAGGTCAGTGGCGACGACGAGTATAAGGGTGACAAATAGTTGCCTAGTGCTGACAAATGCCCGATAGCAGTGACAAATAGCTGCCTAAGTCTGAAAAATAGCTTGCAGCGTTAAAATTGTGAAAACCTCATAACGTCGATGCATGAAGCAAAGGCAGTGGATAAGGGTGAAAAATACCCTATCAGTGGCGACAACTAGATCTGTAGAGTAGACAAATACACTGGTAAGGGTGAAAAATAGATTCTAGAGCTAACAAATGAAAAGCAGAAGGAGCTGAAAGAAGGAGTCAAGTTCACAGGAGGACAGAAATATGAACAGTGTATCAAGAGTTTCTACAGCAATCAGAAGAACAACGAAGGGTCTTGGTCAATGCCAAGATAGTCATTGTTGACTGGTCAAGGTCAACGCAAGTCAAAGAAGTCTCCAGCCAAGCTCAACTTTTTGTTGAACAGTTATGAAGTCCCAGTCAAAGTCCAAGGTCAATGAATAGACTAGTCACCACTATGCTCCCCAGACAAAGCCAAGCAGGTAATGAAGAGAAGAGAAGGCAACGGCTGCTCATGTAGTCATGTGGTAAGAGTGATAAATATGTAGTAAGGGTGACAAATGCCACTTTAGTGGTAAAAAATGCACAACTAGCGGTGACAAATGGCTAAGGCGACAGCCAAGGTATTACGGTGACAAATGGGCTAAGGCGACTGCTATTGAACCTAAGGGTGACAAATAGCTTGTATGACTGACAAATGGATGATAACTGTGTAAAATAGCTAGTAAGGCTGACAAATGGGCTGAAAGGGTGAATCACAGGCTCTGTGTGTCTGGTACACGCTCATCATCTGAGGCCAACCATTGCACGTGACCCGAGGCTACCCTGTCAAAAGTATATTCACTCTCATGGGACATGGATATTTTCATATTTGAGCATGAACATCTATTATTCAACCTTTGTCGCCTCTTTTACATCCATAAGGCTTATTTTTCACCATTCACCACCTATTTGTCACCCTTAAAGCATAGCCAAAGCCTTTTTCATCCAGCGGTTGACTTGGGTTTTTCTCTTCAGCGGTCTGAACTGGAGTCGGCTCCAAGGTTGACTCTAGTCGACACTTGTGCAAGTAAAACCTTCATCTTTTCACACTTTAGCCCAGTTCCTTAACCAAACTTGAACTGTCTTCAGAAAACTCATTGATATTCATGAATTAACATTATCAAGCACACATTAACAACATTAAAACAAATGAAACTTTGAAGCTTAAAATGTATGAAAAAAGAAATATCAATCAACACAGGTATGTCACATTCTGAGGTTTAAGACGTGAAATTATTTAAGATCTTCTATTTCCAAAGTTAATGAGTTGGGCCCCAAACCGGGCTCTAATCATATTACAATCACCCTCATTAAATGTCCATGATGTCTCCGTCTTCCTTGACAATTCATCAACATATTTCAGTACATAAATGGCATAGTTGAGGCTTCCATCTACCTGTTCGGGACATTCATTATTGAATACAAGATCCCATTTCTCAACTCCCTCGAATGTCCCATAGTCCTTCAGAAACCCCCGTACAACTGCAACCTGCAAAAGAAGTATTTGACATTATTAAGAAATAATTAAAAGACACATTATAAATATCTTTAATACAGGTACATGGATAAGAAAAAGTGCCCAATTTCTTGTAGTGGCATCATGGATGGATATGCCTCTCATGGAATTGTATGAGACAAAGCGACGATTCTCTGTGTCAACAGCAAGTAGATGTCAGTGATTTCCAGAGTGTAACATGAAGAATAAATATGTGTTCTTCTGTAGTTCTGATAATTCAACATTCTCGAAGGGACACTGCAACAATTCGTTGGATTTTGTGGAGTTGGCCACTATCCTGCCGTTGATGTGATTCACTAAAATGGTGGGAAAACAAACCCACTGATGAAAGATGTCATATTCATTGCATTTTGATTGGAGGAGGTACATCATGGCGTTGATCACCTGCAATTTAACAATCACGATTCTATTAGCAGTAGAAACACAATTTCAGGGTAGGGCGAGGCATAAAATTACACAATTAATGAAAGAAAGTACCGTATCATCTATCATCTGGCCATATAATAGATCAATGACATGATGACGTCTCAAAACAATCTTGTTCTGTAATTGAAATATGGGGCCACTATATTGGACAAAACTTTTCATGGTAGTCAGAGTAAGGCGAATCAGGATAATTACAGAAACTATAAGATGATAACTTACTCAACATCCCCCGAGGCACAAGCATCAATGAGTTCATTCATAATGTTGTTCTCTCTCGCCTTCAGTCGGCCTTTGCAGATCCAATCACTCTGTAGGAGCTTTTTGATCTGGTCGGCTTCATCTCTCTTCTACATTTATGCCAATATATCAATCTTAGATTCTATGCTGTAAGAAGTAGGATCAAACTCATACTCACCTTCTTCTTCCCCTGTATTGTTTTCTTTACAGGTGCCCTTGGTCTCCACATGGGCTTCTCATCCCATTGATGAAGGGAGTGAAAAAGACACCTGGACGACGGTCACCATGGCCATTGGTCGCCTCCACCTGAGCTTGGATATCGCCTTGCACATCCTCTTCAGGGGCTGCCTTACACGGCACAGTATCATCCGTAATTTGTTGAAGGGGCCTTGGAGCTCGGACATCGGCGGCAATGTCCACCAAAGTTTGATAGATATTTTTCTCAACATTTTCAGCCCCCTGCACTTCCTCTCTAGGGAGTGCCTACAGTCGCATGGCATCATCCGTACTTTGTTGAAGGGGCCTTGGAGCTGGACATCAGCGGCAATGTCCACCAAAGTTTGACAGATATTTTCCTCAACATTTTCAGCCCCCTACACTTCCTCTCCAAGGGGTGCCTGCGGTCGCATGGCATCATCTGTCACCTATTCGATGGGGCTAGGAGGTGCTGCATCAGCGGCAATGTGATCCCCTTGCACCCTAGTCAGAAAGAAGGCCCTCATTTCCTCAAGTGGCCGCTACTGGATCTTCAATGTAGCGGCAATATCCTGTAGCACAGGCATGGAGCTGATGAGGACGTCTCCTCATCACTGGGTTGGGTCATCATCTAACCACCGTACACCATCACCATTTCACTTGGATCAACAAGGAGCTCTTTGATCACCTGCATTTCAAACCACATCACTTCGGTTATTCATTAATGTTGAATGACAACAAAGAAGTTAATTTTAGTACTCATAATACCTGTTGGTCTCGCAGGGATCCAATGGAGAATTTTAATTTCATTTCTACAAATGGCCCCCACCTAAATAGTTGGGGAAATGCCACCTGCCTTAGTGGCTGCCGCACCCGCGTGTGCTCAAAAAACCAGACATGTAATATGAAATATATCAAGTTATTTTACAATGCAATAGAATTAATGATTGACACATTATTACACAACAAAAATAAAAAAACTTACAGCAAGTGCTGCAGAACTACCAAATATAAATGTGTGGGCCTGGGATGCATTCCTAGCTCTTCTCTTAGCACGGTCAATTGTACCTGACCGTCGTTTCTAGACCGTCGACTCTAATTCCTCAAACTTGTGCATCGTTACCTGTTGCACGGCGGCTACCCAATTGTAATATGAAACTCTCTCAATGTTACCTAAGCATGATAGCATCTGTTGTGGACAAGAATGCGCCGACCGTGGGCAAATGAAAGTGGACAGTAGGAGTACAATCCACAGCCGAACAATGTCGGCCACATCCTGCTCTTCATCGGACCCAACAATTTGCTAGATGAGAGAGCACACTTTCTTCCGGTTAAATGTTGCTGCAAATCCAAATCGATGCTGCAACTTCGACTTCTATTTTGCGGATCCATAATGTTGAACCGGCTGACCGGAGCAAGGTAGTCCTAAAATGATGCCCACATCTTCCACAATGAATGCGACCTCCTTACTACCCATACGGAAGTAATGTCCTCCACTATGGGCGCAAATAATCTCCTCCAATAGTGTCATGGTGAAGGTGAGGGGAGAAGCATTGTCAACATATGGACCAAAGGGTGTGGTCCTCATCAATGACATGTGACATTCCCGAAATGTCATCTGATCCCTATCCTTCATGTAAATGTCCATAGAACACCGGGCTGAGATGACCTTTGTGTTCACTAGATGCAAAAAATTGTGTAAACAAGATATTCAGTTAATTGACTGATCAAGAAATAAAAAAAATATTAAGATTAAGACAAGGGTGACAAATGTATAGAGAATGGAATTTAGGTGTGACAAATAGGTGATTGAGGGTGACAAATGTATGAAATTCGGTGACAAGTAGGTCTTTATGAGTGACAAATAGGTAGATAAGCGATGACAAATAAATAAGTCGATAAGGGGGGCAAATAGCTATGTAAGGGAGATAAGGAACCCTCCCTACGTTTAACTTGTCATCCTGAAGTGGAGCCCTTAGAAACCCTAGGTTCCTCAGATGTTTCTTCTTCGGCCGTAGGAACCGTAGCTTCCTGAGATGCAGGTGGGACATCCAGTTTATGGCGGACGGAGCGTTACACGGGTGTCTCCTTCGGATCCATGGCTGTTAGTGATGAAAGAGTAGTGACAACTGAGGATTATCACACAACAAATGACGGATAGCTTGCAAATTGATTGTAGGGGAGATGAATAGCACTGCGAGGAAGAGGAGACGCTGAGCACGATGGAGAGACGAACCACCTTTTGGTAGGTTTGTTACGAGCCAAGACATGGCGGGAAAGGTAAATAAGGAATTAAGGATTTTTAATTTTGAGATCCAGTTCGGCGTCATCATTTCTGTTGATGTGGACTGCGGCGTTGCATCGGAGGCAATACGTGAACACACCATCGTGTGGCCGACGTGTCCCGTTTTCCACGTGGACCAATTGGAGCTCAAGGGTGACAAATGTGTCTAAACAGGTGAAAAATGGATTAGCAAGGGTAAAAAATACACTGCTAATGGTGACAAATAGGGCTCAATAGAGACAAGGCCGACGCACGACTTTCAAGGCAATGTCAGATTAAGGGTGACGGCTTCTGGACGTTAGTAGTTACAATTAGGTGAGTATAGGTGACAAATGCTCAACTAGAGTAACAAATAACTTCACATTGGTAACAAATGAGAAGGAAGCTGAAGGTAAAGAAGAACAGAAGAAATAGGAACTAGAGGAGAGAGAGACCAGCTCACTAGAAGACAAAGGACTTGCACTTCCTCACCGGAAGACAAATGTGAATAGTGATCCCAATGCCTCTAAAGCAATCTGAAGAACAAGTGAGGGCTGACCACAGTCGTCAAAGTCAACGCCAGGACAAGGAACGCTCTAGTCAACTTGTAATATGTTGACTCAAGTCACCGTACTCTAGGCAAAGTCAATAGTCAAAGTCAAGCTTGTACAACTTCTAAAGTCCAGTCAAATAAGTGTCAAGCTTCCGCCAGCGACAGTGGACACAGAAAACTAAAAAAGTTTATTAAGAACAACATAAGAAGACTAAAGGTAATAAATACTCTCGTAAGAGTGTCAAATGAAGCTTCAGCGGTGAAAAAGTGATATATAAGGGTGACAAATGGATTTAGGGAGATGGTTCCAGCTTTGAGTGTGAAAAGAGTCGAAGGCGACGGCTTCAGAGGATGAGGCAAACAAATATGTTCATAGGACTGACAAATATAAGTGAACGCCGATAAATAGAACATACAGGGTGAGAAAAGCTGAACGGTAATGAAAGAAGCGCTCTTGTCTACAATTCTCACACCAATGTGGAAAAAATGTGGAAAATTTTCAAGGCAGCGGTGACAAATAAGTTGCTAAGGGTTAAAAATGAGTTAGCACGATGGCTTCAATGTAACAGGGAAAATGCTAAGGCAACGACTATCAACTGTAAGAGTGACAAATAGATGCCTAGCGGTTGCAAATAGCCGTGAAGGGAATTAATTGGGTTCACAATGGTGAATAATGGCTCAGAACGTGAGATGTTTGAGCAGGGGACTTGACTAATTAAGTTCGTTAATAAGTGTATTACTGTTAATCGTGAGGTGTCGGGTTCGAAACTGTGTTCTGCCGTGTTTTCATTTAATTTTTTGAATAAGTTATATTAAAAAAAATTATGGAAAACTTAACGCTGAAGCTGAGATTCGAACCCGGAGAAACCCGTTCAAACGGTGGAACACTTAACCAAATGAGATAACATTTCATTTCAATTAATTATTTCCATTATATATATATATATTATAGTTTTCCGTATCGGTACACCGTCCTATCTCGAGTCATGGTCGGGACGGTCGGTTCGACAGGGATGGCCACACCTACCCTGAATGATGTGCACGTGACTCAAGGAGGTTGCACAAGATCCGAGTGATTCCACGTGGCATTCCCCGCGAGGAGCCCTTGCTCCCGAAAAACCATTATAGACGTGTCGATAATTATTTCACAACACATGAGTTTGAGGGGGCACAGAATAATAAGGAAATGGTGAACATGTGACCGATACGGCCCTGAATACTTTTTCGCACTCCAATGTGGGGCTTTCAAGGCTTTTCAACACACACTCTCTTCTTTTTTTAAGAATCGACGTATCGGCCATACAGCCCCATTGCTTGGTGATTAATCAAACGTTTTCCCCTCTTATCACCGCGATCAACCTTTATGGCACGGTGGGTCTCCACTCCCGACTCGATGCCCACCATCGTCAGCTTAGTGATCAGAAGGAGCACACCTTGGGTTAGTCCAGACCATCCCAGTCTTGGAACCTGAACACTTTGTGACACAAGTGACTCGTACGCCCTCACACAGTAAAATCGATAAAAGATACAATGATATTTTACTAATTATTATCCTGAGTGCTTGCACGTGGCATTCCTCGCGAGGAGCCTTAGCTTCGGAAAAATCATTATAGAGGTGTCGGTAATGATTTCACAACACATGATTTTGAGGGGGCACGGAATAATAAGGAAATGGTCAAGATGTGACCGATGTGGCTCTGAATACCTTTTTGCACCCCAATGTGGGGCTTTCAAGGCTTTTCAACACGCTCTCTCTTCTTTTTATAGGAATCGACGTATCGGCCATGCAGCCCCATTGCTTGGCGATTAATCAAACGTTTTCCCCTCTTATCGTCGCGATCGACCTTTATGGCACGACGGGTCTCTAGTCCCTACCCAATGCCCACCATCGTCTGCTTAGTGATCATAAGGAGCGCACCTTGGGTTAGTCCAAACCATCCCAGTCTTGGAACCTGAACAGTTTGTGACACAAGTGACTCACACGCCGCGAGGAGCCGTAGCTCCCCATCATCGGTGGCGCTGCTCTCTCAGCTCCCACTCTAACATTCATGGGTTTTGGTGGGTTTCCATGCATGGGACCCATGTTTCATTTCATAAAAAAGTTGAAAATTTCTAAAGTACAGATCTTCGGATCTCTAAATAATAAATAATAATTTTCTTTTTGTAGATGTAATGATATTTTATATCGAGAGAGATTTTATCCTATTAGAAGAAATGAATGACTGACAAAAAATCACGAATGGATGAATGAAATCAATGGTGAAAATGAAAATATATAGAGAAAAGAAGGAGGAGTGAATGGTGCCAAATTAAATTATGGCGGCTAACATAAAGAGACAAGAATTAGAAAAAATGTCCCCTCTCCTCTCCTCCTTCCCCCTTCCTCCTCCTCCTCTCTCACGATCCCACCCCGCTCTCAATCTCTCACCGACGAGCGGCGGAGTGGCGAGGGCGGGCGGGCGCGGCGGAGCTACCTAGGGACGCCGGTAACAAGCCAGCAGAGGCGGCCCCAGTAGGGAGGGCGCAACAGCAGCGGTGAGCTCCGGCAGCGGCGGTGATCAAATTCTTTTCGGCGGACACCCCCTACCGCAAGTATTCTCCACTCTCCCTCTCTCGTTGGCCCCACTCCCCCTCCCTGCTCCCACCCTCTGTCACTCTCACTCTCACACACAGACACATGCACGGCTCGGCTCTGTCACCCTCCCTCTCTCACTCTCACTCTGACACACACAGACACAGGGAGGGAGATGGGCTCCCCTCCCTCTCCCTGCTCCTGCCCTCTCTCACTCTCACTGTCACACACATAGACACAGGGGGGTAATATGTACTCAAGAGTTGCATATACATTAGTTTTAACAAAACCAACTGCTCCTTTTAGAATTTTAAATGTGGATATAAATGTGTGTGCATAAATGTGGATGTGACCCTTTTTTTTATTTTTACCCGTTCAAGACTTTTGTTATGATATATGTGATTAGTGTGCTTGGATGTGAATTAAATTGTTAGACATGTGTGGATGCCGATATGAATGTGTATGTTAATACAAATATGATAATGATTTTTTCCAGAAGAGATGTCGATGTCAATGTGGGTCTGTGAATATGAAAGTAAAAATGGGTGTGGATATGGATATATATGTGACCAAACAGAATGTACAAATGTGGAAAATAGTCAATATTTAGGGAACATGCTGTCGAAATTGTTGTATAAGTAATGATAAGACATATTGATATGAATTTTTTGAATTGTTAGGTAAATATGGCTAGACTTGATCGTTCATGGATGAATCACAGAGTAGTTGACGGAGTGGTGTCAGAGGAGTTTAAGGATGGAGTTGATAGTTTTATTCAGTTTGTATTAGGGCATCCAACAGTAATGGACCAGCGTGGTAACATCTGATGTCCTTGTTTACTTCGTAAAAACAAGAGATATCTTTCGCTATGGGATGTGCAAGATCATTTATCTAGGAAGGGGTTCACGAAAGGTTATACGAATTGGGTGTGTCATGGTGAGGACATCTGGTCGTATGAGCCCACCAATGTTGCAGGCACAAGTACTTATGCAGACATGGTAATCGATGCTGTTGGCCCTAACTTTAAAGTACATTTTGAAAACGTGTACAACGAAGAGCCACCAAACAAGACGGCTGAAAGATTTTATCAGTTACTTCGGGATGCTGATGAGTCGTTGTGGGATGATTGTGAAAATCACACTCGATTGCCAACTGTCTCACAGTTGTTGAATTTGATATCCAAATTTCACCTTAGTGAGAGTTGTTTTGACCGTATGCTCCTCCTTATCAAGAGTATGTAGCCTCGAGATGAGAAGCTGCCTAAAAATTTTTACCGTGCAAAGAAGATGGTCAATGAGTTAAGGCTTGGATACAAAAAAATTGATGCATGCCCTAATCACTATATGCTATGTTGTGAATAAAATGTAGATAAAAGATCATGTGATATTTGTCAGCATGATAGATTTAAACCTAAGAGAGGGGACGATTCAAAGTAGAAGGATGTGCCTTACAAGTCACTGCGATATTTCCCTCTCACGCCCAGATTGTAGCGGATGTATGTGTCGTCAAAGACAGCTCGGCATATGATATGGCACATGGAAAGAGTACATCGTGCAGATGATATAATGAGTCATCCTGCAGATGGTGAAGCTTGGGCTCATTTCAATCGTAACTATACTGCTTTTGCTCACGAGCCACGGAATGTTAGGTTGGGTTTTTGCACAGACGGCTTCAACCCATTTGGAGGTTCAGTGGCGTCTTACTCATGTTGGCCAGTGTTCCTGTCGCCATACAACCTTCCGCCAGGCATGTGCATGAAGTGAGAGAACCTTTTCTTGACTTTGGTGATTCCAGGACATAAAAATCTAGGAAAAAATTTAGACATATATCTTAGGCCACTGATTGATGAGTTGAACAAATTATGGAATGATGGAGTTGTTACTTATGATGCATATAGAAAATAAAATTTCACTATGAAGGTTGCATTGATGTGGACAATAAGTGACTTCCCTACATATGGAATGCTATTTGGCTGAAGCACACACGGGAGGTTGGTATGTCCTTACTATATGGCTGATACCAAATCATGTGTCCTGAAATATGGTAAGAAATCATGCTGGTTGGATTGTCATTGATGGTTTCTACCAATTGACCATCCTTTCCGAAGGCAAAGGGATTCATTCATTAAGAACACAATTGAAATGGATGAAGTAGACTTGGAACAGATGTCTGGTCGACAAATGACGGCATGGGTGCAAAACTTACTAGATATAGGGCAATGGTCGGGTAGTGCACGACATCTTCGTGGATTTGGAGAGGATCACAACTAGGTGAAGAAAAGTACATTCTGGGAATTGCCTTACTGGTCAACCCTTTTGATACGGCACAACCTGGACATCATGCATGTTGAGAAGAATGTCTTTGATAATGTGTTCAACACCATCATGAACGTGAAAGCCAAAACAAAGGACAATGCCAAGGCACGAGCGGACTTGAAGATACTTTACAAACGACTAGAGTTGGAATTGCGGCTGGTACGGGGCAAAGTTGTGTAACCTAAAGCAGCTTACGTGTTGAAAGACACACAGATCAAATAACTGTGCCAGTGGCTGAAGCAATTAAGATTCCCTGATAGATATGTGTCTAACATAGCACGCTGTGTGAATGTCAATGAGGGAAAAATATATGGATTGAAAAGTCCTGACGTCCATGTGTTCATGGAGAGACTTCTACCCATTGCATTCCGTGGCATATTGCCAAAGCCTATATGGGTAGCATTGACTGAGTTGAGTCAATTTTTCTATGTGCATCAAAACTCAAACTTAGGGACGTGCAAACTATGGAACAGAGTGTGGCCACGATAGTATGCAAGTTGGAGAAGATATTTCCCCCTGCGTTCTTTGATTCCATGGAGCACCTGATTATCCATTTCCCATATGAGGCTAAAGTTGGAGGATCGGTGATGGGGGACAGAGTAGCGACCTGGGACTCGAGCTCACGGACGTCCCTAAGCGAGGGAAACATGGGACTGTGCACGGTTGAGGAATCGGCAATGAGTCGAGGGTATTCGGCTCTTCCGCGTGTACTCAGATTGAGTCACGGGACGGGTTCGCTCACTCACTCTCGCAGCGGTGATAAAATAAGTATTGAGCTAATAATCCTATCACTCTAGCAGTGGCATATAAAAGTGTATACGAGTAAAGCAAATGCCTACGAGGAGGGTGGCGAGTGTACCTCCATGCTCCGGGCGTGGGGAAGACGACCCCGGCCAAGTACGGTAACTCCTGATAAAAATATTACAATAATTACAGAAATGAATTTACTGCCCACTCCATGCAGGGAGGTAAAGGGCTACAAGTGGGCCCGGGAGGACCGATCTTGGGTTGATGGGCGGCAATCCAGGCAGCTCCGGTGGTAGCGTACGCCGATAATTGTGGGGCCCACGTCCTGGTCGGTGAGGCCGAGTGGGTCCAGAGTGGCACCGCTATGACGGGGATGCCTGGAGGGACGATCCCTGGGAAGGGGTCATACTGGTTCGCCTTGTGGAAGGCGAGTCGGCCGGCCAGGCGGTCGATGTGGCTTGCTGTCCACGGGCTGGTTCTTCTGTTTTGCAGTGCGCGATCCGGTGAGAACAGCTGCTACGATCAGCCCTGACCTCTGATTGACGCGAGACTAGCGCTGTTTGAAATCTCTTTTAGAGAGCTACGACCGAAGGCTAGAGAAGGAATTTTGTCTATCTCTGCATTGGCCTTGGTCGAATTTACAACCTGCTGATTCACAGAACCAGATCTGGCAGGACAGATTTAGATTTACCTGAGAACAACTTCGGATCTGGGAGTTGGGCTCTTTATGAAAGTTAGAGATGGGGAAGTAAGGAAGACTCCAATGTTTGTTTTGGATTTTCTAAAGCTGGTTTGACATTGAAAATGGATTTTTGACTGGACAGGGGTCGGATCTGGACTGCACAGGACAGAACATATTTTGGCCTGAGTTTTAATTTTTTAGAGGAGAAAAATAACTCCTAAATTCGTGATAAAATTTGTGAAGGTGGGTTTTGGTGGGTAGAACACTTAGTCCAAATTTGAACTCAATCATAAATGGGAAAGGGGGTCAAACAATGGAAGAATAGGGTTGCTATAACAGGATCTGCACAAGGACAGATCTGTGTGGGTCTAGAAGCTTAAAGAGAAACGGAAATGAAATGAAGTTTTAAAATCGGGGGAATTTTTATGGAGATGGGAATTTATGTGGGGAACCTACCCTCAAAATCTCAGCTTCGTCAGATCTGAGGTTTGGAAGAGAAAATTAGGACAAGGGACCTCTGTCCTGATTTAGACAGATCTCCGGCGGGTTGGCGGTGGCGGTGGCGGTGCGACGGCGGCACGAACGGAAGCGGTGGCGACGGGGCTGAGCATAACACTCAGAGAGGTAGTGGTGAAGATGCTTCACACATCTGAAATCAGAGCTCTCACAGCTCTAGAGGGGCAGAGAGGGGCGCCCTTGGGCCTTGTGAACACAAATGAATTTTTTCTCTCATTAATGCTAAGTAATTCACAAAATACATGGTATATATAGAAAATGTAAAAAGACCTAAACTATCCATAGATCTAGGGTTAGGGGGGGGAAATGGGGAAGATCATATTTAATTCTTCCATGTGTTTTGACCCAAATAAAATAAAAATATAAAACCAATTAAACTAATATTAAAGTGGGGCGCCCCCTTGACTTTAAGGGCCATTATTTAGGTGGACCAATGGGGAAGAAGGAGGGGGCCTCTTACTAGACCTAATGGACTTTTACAAATAAACCCACTAAAACCTAAAGACTCACATTTTGGCTTATACTTGTCATACAATTGCGTACCCAATCACACAAGGGTACAATTGCAAATAAAAGGACACAAATGCAATACAAAAATATTAGTGTCCGATGTTGATTCCCATCAACCGGTATAATTTCGATGGATGTATCGATTTGAGAGGTAATCATTATGTATTTACTGGTTATTTGACAGTAGTTACATGTGTATCACATTTTGTCATATGATTTGTTGCCATAGGTGTATGCATGACTATAAAATGAAGGTTCGCAATAAGGCTAAAGTAGAGGGTTCGATTATAGGGGCATATAGTATTGAAAAAAATTTGAACTTCTGTTCGATGTACTTCGAACCCGAAATTCAAACTCGCCGCAATCGACCTCCACGTAATGATGATGGAGGAGAGGTGGGTCCGTCCGACCGGTTGTCCATATTTAAGTATCCAGGACGTGCATTCGGACGTTGTTCAAATCGCATATTAGAGGACAGAGAGTTGTTGGCCGCAGAGATATATGTTCTCCTGAACTGTGTTGAGATTGAGCCTTATGTTGAGTGAGTCCTCAACTCCGCAGGTGCTAAAATTTATAAGTTTCTTGACGTTCTTCCTCCCATTTACGGTGATGTTACATTAATCGATGCATGCAATTTGATTCAGAATTAGTTACTCGATGTCCACGCCTCAATGACATGGAGGTTCAAAAGGAACGAGAGAGATCTTTTGCCAGATGGCTTAAAGCTCAAGTAAGTGTTGAGGCTAAGTTCCACAAAGCTTGAGGTGTATGTCTAATTTTAAAGTAACGTGGTTTATATTCATAGGTTGAAGAAGGTAATGTTACTGATGAAAGAGTCCAGATGATAACTTATGGACCTTCGAAGGTCGCGCATGCCTATCCAGGTTAATTTTTTTGTGAATGGTTATAGATTTCAAACCAGAGATTATGGACGAAATAATTCTACGATGAATAGCAACGTATGCGTGAAAGGTAGTACATACAATGAAAATGATCTTGATTACTATGGTATTCTTGAGGAGGTCATAGAATTATAGTATGTCGGACAAGACAATCATATATTCCTTTTTAAGTGTCATTGGTTTGATCCTAATTCAGTTCAAAACGACGCAATATATGGGATTGTCGATGTCAAACATAGATCCAAATTGAATACCTATGAGCCATTCATTTTGGCCGCACAAGCCCAGCAAGTGTATTATTCAAGTTATTCACCGTCCAAGAATAGAGATTGGTGGGCAGTCTGTAGGGTAAAACCAAGACTTCTGCCTAATGATGAGTTAGATCTGAATGAAGCTATCTCTGAGGATTCTAGTGCCGAATTTTTTTAATCAGACGAGGGTGGCGCTGCAGAGTTGGTGGCTTCTCCTCTTCATCTGATCGAATCTAATGATCCACTTCGGTTGTCTACAGAGGATGAAGTGGAAGAAGTCGATTCAACTGAGCTAAATGAAATAATTGTTGGGCAGGAGGAGTCCTCTGAGGAGGAAGAGTATGAATGTGGTGAGAATGAGGAGGATGGCGAAGATGACCATGAGTTTGATATATCTTCAGCATCTGAAGATGAAATAGACACTGATTGACTATTTTGTAAGAAATTTAACATATATACACTTCTTATCATTATTACTTACCACATATCCTCGTAATTAGTTGTGGACTAATATGAACTACTTTAATTGTTGTCAATAATTAGGTGGTTCGAGGTCGTGCCGGGACTTCGAAGAGAGGTGGTTCCAGGAGGGGTTCTACTGGTATGCTTATTAAATTCTTAGATAAATGAGTAGTGAATATGCATTTTATTTTGCTCATGATATTTTACGTCTATGCACCAGGTACACAGATTACACCGTCCCTACCACCTCCTGCGGGTATGTTTATTTAAAGTCTTATATAAATGAGTAGTGAATATGCACTTTGTTTTACTCATGATATTTTATGTCCTGTACCAGGTACACAGATTACACCACCCCTATCAACTACTGCTGATATGTTTATTTAAATTCTTAGATAAATGAGTAGTGAATATGCACTTTGTTTTACTCACGATATTTTATGTCTCCGCACCAGCTACACAGAGTACACCACCCCCACCACGTGCTGCAGGTATGTTTATTTAAATTCTTAGATAAATGGGTAGTGAATATGCACTTTATTTTGCTCACGATATTTTATGTCTCCGCACCAGCTACATAGTGCACCGCCCCCACCAACAACTGCGGGTATGTTTATTTAAATTCTTAGATAAATGAGTAGTGAATATGCACTTTATTTTACTCATTATATTTTATGTCTCCACACCAACTACACAGAGTACACCGCCCCCACCACGTGCTGCGGGTATGTTTATTTAAATTCTTAGATAAATGGGTAGTGAATATGCACTTTGTTTTGCTCACTATATTTTATGTCTTCACACCAGCTACATAGAGTGAACCCCCCCACCAATAACTGCGGGTATGTTTATTTAAATTCTTAAATAAATGAGTATATGCACTTTGTTTTGCTCAAGATATTTTATGTCTCCGCACCAGCTACACAGAGTACACCGCCCCCACCACGTGCTGCGGATATGTTTATTTAAATTCTTAGATAAATGGGTAGTGAATATGCACTTTATTTTGCTCATGATAATTTTTGTCTCCGCACCCGCTACATAGAGTGCACCGCCCCCACAAACAATTGTGGATATGTTTATTTAAATTTTTAGATAAATGAGTATTGAATATGCACTTTATTTTGCTCATGATATTTTATGTCTTTGCACCTGGTACACATAGTACACCACCCCCACCACCTACTGCGGGTATGTTTATTTAAATTCTTAGATAAATGAGTAGTGAATATGCACTTTATTTTGCACACGATAATGTTGTGTCCCTGTGTTTTGATGCTGTCAAAATCATGAGTCATGTATACTATTCATGTGGATAGTCAATGTGTTTTGTTGATGTAGAATCATGCATGGAGCTAGGACTATGGTCAACCCAAATCAGTGTAGTCAAAGTCTTATACGGTGTTTGGGAGTAATTTTTTTCTTAAGACTATTTCTCTTTTAAAAAATACTTCACTGTGTTTTTTGTCACATTTTTTATATTTAAAACATGTAGCTTTTGACATGTTTGATAAAATCTAAATAATATTTAAGAGAGTATGTAGTTTCCTTCTTAGGAGGTGGTTGAAGAGGGAGAGATAAGTGGTTATAGGAGAGAGAGAAAGAGGGGTGACGTATGTGTGTGAGAGAGAAAGGTGGTTATGGGAGAGAGAGCTCTTTTGAAGAAAAAAAAAAAGGAAAGAGTTGTTTTATATTTGGGGAAGTTTAATGATGAGTTAACTCCCTCTCTGAAATTTAGAAAAGGAACACCAAATGTAAAGACAAGAGAGTCTCTTACTCTTATTTTTAAATTTGAGAGAAAAAAGAGAGAAAAAATCGCAACCAAACACCCTATTAGTTCTTTAGAAATGGGTCACAAATCTATTAAGATTCATACAAGGGAAGGTTGGAAGATAAGACAGACAATTGACTCATTAGTGGTGACAAATATGCAAGTAAGGCTAACAAATAGGTCTCTACGGGTGAAAAATAGGTTGTAGCGCTGAATATGTGTGAAGTGTTGAAGCTGCATGTTAAGGTAGACAAATGCACACATAAGGCTGACAAATAGACTTCTATGCGTGACATATACCCTCTTAAGGGTGAAAAATAGCAGAAGAAGCTAAGGCCGATAAATGCACACATAAGGTTGACAAATAAACTTCTATGGGTGACATATACCCTCTTAAGGGTGAAAAATACCAAAAGAATCTAAGTCCGACAAATGCACACATAAGGCTGACAAATAGACTTCTATGTGTCACATATACCCTCTTAAGGGTGAAAAATAGGTCTCAACATGGACATTAGTGACGGCTCTCAAGGCTATGTTAATTGTAACAGGGCGACGACTTCTGGGTTAACAGTGGTGACAAATGGGTCTTCAAGGGAGAAAAATAACTGTTATCTATTATTAATAGCCCAAGAAGAGTTGTCTAATAAAGAAGGGAAACGGAGGCTATGGATGCAAGGGCAAATGTGTGGAAAGAAACAAGGCAGAGTCGACGAATGAATCTCTATCGTCGATGCAGCAAGGAAGCAAGGCAGAGAAAGGAGCTGTGGCGATGGCTAAAGGGAAGCTAAGGTTGACAAATAGCTCCCTAAGGCAGACAAATAGTTGGTTAAGGGTATAAGGGTATAAAACACCCAATAGGAGTAACAAATAGCTCGCCATTGTAGAAAAGGGTCACACACGTGAGGAACACGTGGGATCACTTCACACCTTCAACTATCACTTGCCCCAAGGTTGACAAGGCAAATCATATGGCACGTGATCTAGTTTAAACTTTTCTTTTATATCGCTTTCAGATATGTTCATCAGCAGAAGAGTCGCATGATGTTTATCTCACTTTCCTTTTGTGGGTATTGAGTGCTTGTTGTTCGACATTTGTTCTGTGCAAAGCATTACTCTTATATTGTCGTTACATCTGTCAGCAAGAGTGCTACTTAACTTTAATTTCATTTCCCTCTAGTGTGCGTTGAGTGCTTAAGTGTTGAACGTATGTTCTATGCAAACTCTTGTTAACATATTCTTAATTCTGTTTTAAGATTGGGTAGAGCCAGATTTGTTATTTTAATTTGGGCACAACTTTTAATCGGGGGATATATTCACCCCCCTTTATATCCTATCCTTCCGCACACCACTTAGACAAATGAGTAATGAATATGCACTTTGTTTTGCTCATAGTATTTTATGTCTCCGCACCAGATACACAGAGTGCACCACCCCCACCACCTGCTACATGTATGTTTATTTAAAATCTTAGATAAATGAGTAGTGAATATGCACTTTATATTGCTCACAATATTTTATGTTTACATGTTATTGTGCCTCTGCATCTGGTATACAGATTACACGGCTTCTGATGATACTCTATGAACGATCTAGAGGGGGGTGAATATATCAGTCACCCAATAAAATCAACTGCAACAGCTTCAAGTGCGGAATTAAAACAAACTGCTGCTGGACAACGGAAGGATAAACGAAAGCGATCAGAGAAAGCCAACTTTAGCAGATTTGAACTTAAATGATTCTAAACATGCATCTAATGCGGGTGGAAGAGATAACCTTGATGCACACAAGTCACACGACAAATGCATAGTAGACAGGAAATTTTTAAGGTGGTTCGATCTCAAACCCGAGATCTACGTCCACCCCACACTACAAACGAGAATGTGGCATCTACCGCTGATGCACAGCTTCGGGGTCAAAACCCTACAGACCGCTGGGCATTACAGCTTATGCCTTCCAGAAGAATCCTCCTCTGCAAACCGCTAGGGACTTACAGCTTCACACGTCCCGAGGAATCCTCCTCTATCCGCTGAGCATCACAGCTTGCTCTACTGACACACAGCTTGAAAATAAGGTTTTAGAAAGCAAGGAAGAAACAAACGAAAAACAAGAAATCCCCAGAGGGAATGTAGCTCACAATGAGCAATCTCAGCTCTGGTGTCTGAACCGAGAGACTGATGAACAAACTCTTAAAATGATTCTCTCAGACTCCTCTCTCTCAACTCTCTCCTTCTCTTCTTCTCTCTTTCTTCTCTCTCTCTTCTCTCTAGATCGTACAAGCTCTTTCTGCTTCAGCTCTTCTGAAGTATTTTCACAATCATCACAACTCACGTTCAGTCTTCTCCAGATGGAAAAGTCTTCCTTTTATATCGACAACAGATAGGTGGGCGTGTGTCTTCCACGAATTCTCGCCTTAGCGCCTTGACCACGTGGAAGCATTTTAGCTCACTACTTTACACGTGTTATGATCCTGGCACATCCTCCATTCTTGGATCATGTGCCCTTCTTAAACTCCTCGAGCAGATATCTTCCCAATGTCAGACTTAATATTGTTAGAAGCACTATGAGGACAGTAGAAAGATGCACAGAGTTGGTTCGAGAATGTATAGAGTTCCTGAGTCATCAAGGCAACCGTGTGTGAACTTAATATTTATATGCACGAACTTTATGTATGTATGGAACAAAGGATGCACAGACATGCCACCAAAGAATGTACAGACTTTGTGTGCATGGTGCAAAAGACGCACATACATGCTACCAAAGAATGTACATACTTTGTTGTGTGAGATGCACACATGCACGAACTTAGTCTTGTGCAGCAACAAAAGTTGTATCGACTTGAGTTATGCATGCACAGACTTAACTGAAACGATGCATGAACTTAAATGCTCGAATCAACAAAAGTTGCACAGACTTGTGTTCATGCAGCAACAAGAGTTGCACGGACTTGGTATGAAGTATGCACTGACTTAGTCGAGTGTAGCAACAAGGGTTGTATAGACTTGATAGCATCCATCGAAATGTTGCACCGACTTAGCACGGACAAGAGCCTGCACCGAGTTGCATATATGCTCTATATGTAATGCATGGACCTTATGCCTTATGCACCAAGTGTCTATGCCTTATGCAGAGAATGGAATGCATGGACCTTATGCACAACATGAACTTTAGTAGATGAATCTAATGGTGTTTGCTATCATTAAAACCAAGGGGCACAACAATCTCCCCCTTTTTGATGATGGCAACACCACACCAGTGGACAATGCATATGCAGACTAATGCATCTATAGAATGCTCCCCTTTAATGTATTCTTAATTCTCCCCCCCCCCCTTGACGACAGCAAAAAGGAGGAAGGTGAGAGATAAGGAAGCCAGGGAGAATGAATGAGATAACATGCCATGCAATGGTTCAGGAAATGAGAAAGTTATAAATCAACCCTTGGGATATAAGAGTCAACAATGTCGATGCTTGAGGAAATCATAGATTTAACAGTTATAGAAAGTGGAGTAAAGCAACTGACTTCCAGAAATAGGGCTATAGACTCTGTTTATAGCAATGAACCTAAAACACATAGTCATAATAAACTGAGTCACGATAGTACCCTACTGATTTCAGAAACAATGAATATCAAGGAAAGTCACTTGAATTTGTATTGAAGTTAAACAGTTGACACTCTATGACATTTGTTATATAAGGGTTACACCAGTTCCTTTTTGACCTTTGATTTTTTTGATTTTGAACTTAGTGAACAGATCAGTGGCATTTATGCCGTTGACATTAGGTGTACACCTTGATCAGAGGCAGGTACCCCCAGTTACTAGGCATAAACTACTTGATCTATTGCATGTCAAAATTTACAAAGATAGTTTGCACCTTTGACGTTAAGGGTACACCTTGATTAGAGGCCAGTACCCCTAGTTACTTAGTGAAACTACCCGTGTAGATTTGATCAAGGATACAGAGTTAATCTGAATCACTTCATGACTTAAGGTATTCTCCATTTCTTTGATGGAGGCCTTAGTTTCTCAGTGTAATTCAGTCATTGCTCTGCCACTTTGTTCATTTCTTTTCTTTTATGATCTTATTTATGCTGCCCTTATACGTTTTAGAGTGGCTGTTTAAGGACAATACACACTCTAGTCTTCTGCTTCATGACTTCACTAAGTCTGTTATGTTCAGGTACAGTGAAGACTTTTCTATTCTAACCTTGCAAAAATAAAGTTAAGAGCTATAAATAGTTTCGAACACCTTATTTTCTGATGGACAGTCTCTGAACTCACCAGTCTATTAAGGTTAAACCTTCAATTTAGTCAAGAATCAACCATGATTCTTATAAAGAAAGAGTTACAATAACTTCAGCTTATTGTAATGAACCGATAGCAAGATTGTTATCTAAACAGAGTGATACCAAGTTTATAGAGATACCAATTGATAAGAGTTGATAATGACACTTAGGAGTAGCTCAAACAGATTTGCAAGATTATAAGGACTAAAATCAATGGATAAGTATAACTGAAAAAGAGGAAAGGATAGGAGAAGTTGAACAATTATCTGACTCAATAGCACTCCCCCTGACATCATGATGCATCAACTCAAGTTGCACCAACTCTGTATGCATATGGTATAAAGATGCACCGACTCTGACATATGTGGTATGCAAGATGCACCGACTTACATGCAACTTGAACATAGGATGCACCGACCTTCATGCTGTTAAAACACTAGATGCATCGACTTCAAGTTGAAAGCTTATACACCCCAGTGAAAACGTGCATTGACTATGTGTAAAGCATGCTTCGACATAAAGTCTATACAAGGCAATTGATTGACCATATCCACAACCATGCGTCGACTATATGCCCAACTATGCATCGACTTCAGAGATAATACGTGCAAGACGTGCAGCAACTTACGTACTCAGTCCACAAGTGATTATTCTATCATCAAACAACTTTATTCACAGGTTCAAAAAATAGGCAAACACAATTATTTCAAGCACTCCAAAAGACAATTCAAGAGAAAAATTAGTCATTTTCCTGCTGAAAGTTACAAAGCCCCAGTTCTCTTCTTAGATATCTAAATCTTTCATTTCCAAGGGGTTTTGTAAAAATATCAGTAACTTATTTTTCAGTTTCAACAAAGACTAATTCAATTTCACTTTTGCTCAATGCATCTCTAAGAGAATGATGTTTAATTTCAATGTGCTTAGTCCTAGAGTGGTGAACATGATTTTTAGTAAGGCAGATGGCACTAGTGTTATCACATAGAAGAGGAATGCATCTCATATTTATCTGATAATCTGAGAGCTGATGTTTAATCCATAGTACCTGGGTAGCACAGTTCCCTGTAGCAACATATTCTGCCTCTGTAGTGGAGAGTGCTACAGTGTGTTGCTTTTTAGAGGCCCAAGATACTAGGCAACCACCTAAGAATTGGCAATAGCCACTAGTGCTCTTCCTATCTATCCGACACCCAGCATAGTCTGCATCAGTGTAGGCTATTAGCTCTAACTCACACCTAGCAGGGTACCAAAGACCAAGTTCTTGGGTGCCTGACAGATACCTAAAGATCCTTTTCACTACACTAAAACGAGACTCCTTAGGACTAGCCTGAAATCTAGCACATAAACATACTGTAAATTGTATATCAGGCCAAGATGCAGTGAGGTACAAAAGGGATCCGATCATACCTCTATACAACTTTTGATCCATTGGGTTACCTTTTGTATCTTCATCAAGACTTGTGGAGGTACCCATTGGAGCTGCAATGTCCTTGAGGTTTTCAAGCTTGTATTTCTTCAGCAGGTTCCTAATGTATTTGGACTGGGTGATAAAGGTTCCATCTTTGGTTTGAGTAACCTGCAATCCAAGAAAGAGTTTCAGCTCACCCATTGAGCTCATTTCAAACTCTTGTGTCATTAAATCAGAGAATTCCTTACACATATTTGGGTTAGTTGAACCAAAAATAATGTCATCCACATAAATCTGAACAATAAGTATGTTAGGATGACTTACCTTTGTAAACAACGTTTGGTCAATCTCACCTCTAGAGAACTCCTTCTTGGCAAGGAATTCGCTGAGCTTGTCATACCAAGCTCTCGGAGCTTGCTTCAAGTCATAAAGAGCCTTATTCAGTTTATACACATGAAAGGGGAAATCTATTCATTCAAATCCAGGAGGTTGTCAGACATAGACATCCTCTTTTATTTCCCCATTGAAGAAAGCAGATTTAACATCCATCTGCTGGAGAGTTATTCCTAATGAGCATGCATAAGCTAACAGAATTCTAGTAGCCTCTAACCTGGCTACAGGGGCAAAAGACTCCTCAAAGTCAATTCTGAATTCCCGATTATACCCCTGAGCAATAACTATGGCCTTATTCTTTACTACATTACCTAGCTCATCAGTTTTATTTCTAAAAACTCATTTAGTTCCAATGACAGTTCCATGATCAGGAGGTGGGACTAGGTGCCACACCGTGTTCCTGTCAAACTGATTAAGCTCCTCGTGCATGGCATTGATCCAATACACATCCTTTAGGACACTGTCAATGGACTTGGGTTCTACATGAGAAACCAATGCATAAGTATTTAATTCATGCTGAGCTCTAAAGTAGCCTCTAGTCCTAGGGGGTTCATTTAACTTACCAATGACATTACTTACTGGATGATCTCGTAAGAATCTGATATTGATAACTTGGTTACCTTGATCTTCATTTACCTCCCCCTGAACAGTAGGCTCTTCTGCATTGTTTTCTTCTGGCTCTTCTTCTTGATCGGATTGGTCTGTCGGCTGTCCTTCATTCAATATTTCTCCATCATCTTCTTTCCTGCACAGACCATTGTCACATTTAGTCAGGGACTCATCAAAGACTACATGTGGAGATTCTTCAACAGTTTTAGAATTTGAATTGTACACCCTATATGCTCTAGTGGTTTCAGAATATCCTAGGAACAAACCCAGATCACTTTTAGGTTCAAACTTATCAAGATCTCTTTTATCATTAACATGGAGAAGACATTTACATCCAAAAACCTTAAAGTGAGCAATTGAAGGTTACTTACCCTTGAGGATTTCATGGGGTGTTTTCTGATTGAACGGCCTTACCATGGCTCTATTTATTACATGGCATGCAGTATTGACTGCTTCTGCCCAAAATTTCCTTGGTAGGCCACCTTCAATTAGGAGTGTACGAGCCATCTCCACAAGAGTACGGTTCCTCCTCTCTACCACTCCATTTTGCTCTGGTGTCCTTGGTGAGGAGAACTGATGAGTAATCCCATTGACCCTGCAAAATTCATCAAATTGTGAATTCTTAAACTCACCTCCATGATCAGATAAAATATTTTCAATTGAATTTTTATTTTTATATTTTATTTTCAAATAGAACTCCTGAAATTCTATGAATGCATCATGTTTATGTGTAAGGAAAAAGACCCAAGTATACCTAGAGAAGTCATCAACTAAGACGTATCCATATCTCCTACCTGATAAACTGACAGATCGTGTGGGTCAAAAAAGATCCATATGTATCAGCTCCTAAGGTTTGGAGGACATGTTTTCAGTTCTGGACTTGAATGACTTCCTAGTTTGCTTGGACTGTGTGCATGCATCACAAACTTTGTTTTCCTTCTTGAACGAGATTTCAGGGAGTCCTTTAACCATGCTATGTTTATTCAATTTATGCAAAATAGTATAGCTGGCATGGCCTAATCTACGATGCCATAAAAATGCTAAATCATCTTTATTTGCAGTGAGGCAAAGATTAGAATGACCTAACTCATCTAAATCTACCAAATAAATGTTATTCACTCTTTTTCCTGAAAATTTAACTACATCGGAATCAGGTTCAAAGATTTTGCAATAATGAGAATCAAAGACTACCTTATGTCCTTTATCACAGAGCTGGTTGATACTAAGTAAGTTATATGCAAGACCATCAACCAGCAGGACTTCTTCAATGCAACAGGTAGTACACTTACCTACCTTACCGGACCCGATGATTTTACCCTTTGTATTTCCTCTGAAGGTGACAAGACCTCCATTCTTCTCAGTCAACATGCAAAATTTGGCCTTGTCTCTTGTCATAAGCCTGGAGCAGCCACTATCCAGATACCACATATTGCTCCTGGCTGCCAGGCATACCTGCAATCACAATAAAGTAGAGAATTTTGGAACCAAAACTGTTTGGGCTCCGAGGCAGAAACAGAACAATTTAAGCAAGACAGTAATTGTTTAGGAATCCACATTTGTCTAAACATGGTTGGCTCAGTAAAATTCCTAACATTCTTTTCATCATTTTTATTTTTCTCAGCACCAACTGATTGAACCTTCTTCTTCTGGTGCTATGGTTTTTGTTGCGTTCTGGCACTATCTTTATTATCATTATGATTATTTTTGTGCCAGTTCCCAGGCCAATAGGTACTCAGATAGTTGCGGCCCATAGTAGTCCTAGGTTGACCAAGGAAGACCTGTCTATTAGGACCCCATGTCCTAGACTAACTAACCCAGCTAGCAAACTGAGGTCTATGCCAGTGAGTGGGAAAGGGTTGATATCTAGACCTCCCTTGGACTTGATCCCATCCAGACCTATAGAATGGTTGTGTCTGTTTCTGAGGATAAGTGTAATAGATCTGGACCTTGGGCTGGTGAGTATGGCTGGTCTGGCCCCAAGCAGCATTAGATCTCCCTTGCATTTTTGACCCATTAAACATCTGTACATGTGATGGTGGTGGAAACTTAGTGGCCCTACCTTGGGGTTTAGATTTGCTTGGACGCTTACCCCGAACCTAAGACTTACTTTTTGTGACGACCCAGAGTTCAGGATACCGATATACCAATAACATCAGTATACCGACACCAAGAACTGGGGAGGCCACCCAAGAGGCTGGTGAGGCCTCTGAAGGGTTAGTGGGGGGTTAGCTGAGGAATATGCATAATTAATTGCGAATTGGGGCGCGCAATACAAATAAGTATTTAAGATTTAAACACAAGTGCGGAAGCAATTTAAAATAACCAGAGTGATATATATAACTAGTCCAGAGTCACAAACACTAGTCCACAGGGCACAACTACGCGGGGCATACCCCGGCAAAAGTACAACACAAGCCTCAAAAAGGCAGCTCGTGCTCAGCTGGCAGCTAAGGAACGGTCCCGAAACAGCACGCTAAACTCCGGGAGATGTCGGGCGCGGCTCACCTGAAAGGAGAAGGGTGAGTCACAGCCAGACTCAGTAGGGGTCACGCGGATCCCTACCTCGCACTAAACAAGCGAACATGCATAATTAACAGCAATTAAAGCATGCATTCAAATAAATACACAGGCAATGGCATGAATATCTAATCACAAGAAAGCTGTAAACTCTATCTAAGCAAGTATAACAGCTAACACATGCCGCTACTAATTAAATGCAAGCGATTAAAGCTAAAACTACCAATTAGAATGAGCTGCAACTAGTCCAAGCAACAAGGAAGGACAACCACTGGAGCAGAAACCAGATGCGTCCACTGACGGCTTACACTGCGTCTCAAGCACTCGCAGTCGACAAGCGACAAGCTAAGCGCGCAAACAGTACCAGACCAAGTGACCAGTCGGAGTGACACCCGTCGGCGTCAGTCCACAGTCTCCGACCACGTGTGCACACACTGACTCTAGCCTGAGCCAGGCCCTCTAACTAGTTTTCTCCCTTGGCAGGACGCTACCATTGGCTGGGAGCCCACGGAACTAGCTTACAAACCGTGAATGGGAAATATACCCCTCCGCCATCCTCAAGCGGGTCGGTACTCAACAGACCTTAGGGCAACAACAGTGGCTCCATTGCCTGGAAAGAAAAGCTACTCTATTGGCACATAAAACACGCCACAATATAGTAAAACAATACAACTATGGCATGAATATAGAACGGAACGCATAAGCAATGGGCTGGGAATATATTGCAGCCATCAGGGAAGTGGCGGTCAAGGACCCACGCGCCACATGCAAACGACGGTCGGGGGTCGGCGCGTTACTTCAAGAATGACGCTCCAGTCCCCATCCGTCACTCCCTTCAGGATTCCAGCTCAAGAGGCACCAAAGGCATGTAACGGTAGGGGCCCTGCGCGTTACTTCGAAGCGACGCGTGGGGTCACCGCCGTCACATCCACCCGAGGCTCAAACCACCTATCAGCGTTCTAAATGGTAGCAGGCGAAGTAACGCCCCGGTCTAGGCGCGCCGGACCGAAACGACGGTCGGCCGACTGGCCGCCGGGCGCACCGCCTGACCAAAATCACGGAAAACAGTTGATGAGTAACGGATGGGAGCCCCACCGTTACTCTCCAAGTAACGCACCCCCATTGGGCCGCTATTTGGTAGTGACGCGTCCACCTTGGACCGTCGGGCAAGTGACGGTTCCTGGCAGGACCGTCACTGCACCTGGGTTACGGGCGGGTACGGTTTGTAAACCGAAGCCCTCCCGGACGGCTGAAAACGCCGGGTATCGACGAGAAACCTAATAACCTGTCAAACCACGCATGCTAGACAACAATCTAACATCTAAATCTAGCACATGCAAGGCCTAAAACGCATTAAACTCAAGATTTAGGCTAAAACCCCAAAAATGGAAATATGAACATCATGCATGCTACGGGGTGCTAATCAACAAGCGAGCTAAAGGAAACGATCCTAGCAAGATCGAGGTTCCATCCCCCTACCTTTCGCAAGCCGAAACCGTCGAACGGGCCGCATGCAAGGAGGAATAGCCACGGAGCTTCCACGCTCCACCTCGCTCCCACGATCACCGATCCACGCCGAAGTGGACACCCACGCGCTCTACTCGACGCGAGGAATCCAACGGTGCCAACCTCGTCTCAATCCGACGCCGTCTCGACCCCGATCCCTAAGAGAGGAGAGGAGGTGGCCGCACGGAGGAGAGAGAGAGGGAGAGGGTGAAATGAGAGATCGACGGGGGAGAGAGAGTGAGGGTGAGAGATATATAAAAAAAATAAATAAAATTAATATATATATAATATAATCATTATATATATAAAAATCTTATTAATATTCAATAACCCTCAAACAGCTCCGAACAAATCCGGAAAAATGCCAGACAAATTCCTAAAAATCCAGGAAAAAGCCGGAATTTCCAGAACAATTAATAGAACAAATACCACGAAGGATCCATTAAGGCACGGGCCTTACAGTCCCTCCCTCCTTACAGAAATTTCGCCCTCGAAATTTACAATAACCGAAAAGGAGGAAACTGAGAAAGGACTTATACCTCACTGGAACAAGAAAGGAAAAAGCTGACGCATCTCATCTTCACGCTCCCAAGTAGACTCGTTACCAGAGTGACGCTGCCAAGCAACCCTTACCAGAGGAATAACCTTATTTCTCAACCGCTGCTCACGACGGTCTTCAATTCGGATAGGAAACTCTGGCGTGGACAAATCAGCAGTCACCTCGGGCCACACTGAATCATCGAGAACATGAGAAGCATCAGACACATATTTCCTCAACTGAGACACGTGGAACACATTATGAATAGCTTGCATGGCCGCCGGCAGTTGCAAACGATAAGCCACTGAACCAATAGCTTCAACAATCGGAAAAGGGCCAACATACCGCGGACTAAGCTTTCCACGCTTCCCAAACCTGGAAACACCCTTCATTGGAGATATTTTAACAAACACCATATCTCCTGGCTCAAATTGTAGTGGACGTCTGCGCCGATCTGCATAACTTTTCTGTCGACTCTGAGCCGTCAACAATCTCTGTCTGATCAGACGAACCACATCAGAACACTGCTGTACCATGTCCGGTCCTGTCAACAGTCGGTCCCCAACATCAAACCAGTTCAGAGGAGTACGACAAGGACGACCATACAGCGCTTCATAAGGAGCCATGCCAATACTGGAGTGAAAACTGTTATTATAAGCAAACTCAACAAGTGGCAAATGCTGACCCCACGAACCTTGCCAATCAAGGCAACACGATCTCAGCATGTCTTCCAAAGTCTGAATAGTTCTCTCTGACTGTCCATCTGACTGTGGATGATACGCTGAACTGAAAGCTAACTCAGTGCCCAAAGCTTTCTGGAAACTACGCCAGAAGCCAGAGGTAAAACGCGGGTCACGATCTGACACAAGTGAAACAGGAATTCCATGCAATGGCACGATCTTCTGCACATAGAGCTCGGCCAATCTCTGCACACTCCAAGTAACTTTAATTGGCAACAATCTGGCGGTTTTCGTCAATCTGTCGACAAGCAGCCAGATTCCATCAAAACCTTGAGAAGTTCGAGGCAAACCCACCACAAAATCTGTAGTAACATGGTCCCATTTCCACATCGGAATTTCCAATGGCTGAAGCAGACCACCTGGCTTTTGATGTTCGGCTTTAACTAATTGACAAGTCAAGCACTTAGAAACAAAAATAGCCACGTCCTTCTTCATGCCGGGCCACCAGAACTGCTTCTTCAAATTCTGATACATCTTGGTGACACCAGGGTGAATAGCAAAACGGGAACCATGGGCTTCACTCAAAATCTCATTCCTCAAATCATCATCAACAGGAATATACAATCTGCCCTGGAAACTGACGACCAGCTCGTCATCAAATTCCACATCATATCTTGATATAACACGGGCCAAATCAGAATCAGCTTGTTGGGCTTCTAGAATCTGCTGATACAAAGCTGAACCCAAAACCAAGCTAGCACAAACTGCCATCCTCGGATCGGCAGGAATCTCTACACACAATGCCTCGCTCGGAAGCTGTTCCCACAATTTCCATTCATGAAGCAACAAATGACTGACTTGTACTTTCCTGCTCAGAGCATCAGCCACAACATTCATTTTACCTGGCTGATAGGAGAGTGTAAAGTCATAATCTTTCATGTATTCCATCCATCGCCTCTGCCTGAGATTCAGATCTTTCTGGGAGAAAATATACTGTAAACTCTGATGATCAGTAAGAATCTGAAATTTCTCACCATACAGATAATGTCTCCAGATCTTCAAGGCAAAAATAACTGCAGCTAGCTCTAGATCATGAGTGGGATAATTTCCTTCATGCTGTTTCAATTGCCGAGATGCATATGCGATAACTTACCATGTTGCATCAGCACTGCACCCAAACCTACTCGAGACGCATCTGTACAAACAAGAAAACCACCCGAGTCGGAAGGCAAAGTCAACACTGGAGAAGAAGTCAACAGCCTTTTCAATTCAACAAAGCTAGCCTCACACTGATCCGACCAGACAAACGGCACACCCTTCCGTGTCAAATTAGTCATCGGTGCTGCAATCTTCGCAAAATCCTGAATGAATCTGCGGTAATACCCAGCCAATCCTAAAAAACTTCGTATCTCCGTGATGGTCCTCGGTCTCTGCCAACTCAAAACGGCATCAATCTTTGCAGGGTCTACTGCTACTCCATCACTAGAAATCACATGGCCAAGAAAATGAATCTCCCGAAGCCAGAATTCACATTTACTGAGTTTCGCATAAAGCTCGTGATCTCTTAGAGTCTGCAGAACGATCCTCAAATGCTGCACATGATCATCAACAGAGGCAGAATATATCAAGATATCATCAACAAAGATCACCACAAAATGGTCCAGAAATGGACGAAAGATACGCTGCATTAGATCCATGAAGGCTGCTGGGGCATTAGTCAAACCAAACGGCATGACTAAAAATTCAAAGTGACCATATCGAGTACTGAAAGCAGTCTTCTCCACATCAGATTCCCGGATCCGCAACTGAAAATAGCCAGATCGGAGATCAATCCGTGAAAAGACAGCAGCAGACTGTAACTGGTCAAACAAATCATCAATCCTGGGGAGCGGATACTTATTCTTGATAGTCGCCTGATTCAGCTGCCTGTAATCAATACAAAGCCTCAGGTTTCCATCTTTCTTTTTCACAAACAGTACTGGGGCACTCCACGGAGAAAAACTGGGACGAATATAACCCTTCTCCAGTAACTCTAGTAGCTGTGCACGCAGTACTTTCAATTCAGCTGGAGCCATTCGGTACGGCGGCTTTGCTAAGGGGCCAGTACCTGGAATCAGTTCAATCACCATCTCAATCTCTCGCTCTGGGGGCAAGCCTGGCAACTCGTCAGGAAACACATCAGGGAACTCACAGACAACCGGAATATCACAAACATCCCGTCGTGGTTTTTCAACAGCCACCACTGAAGCAAGGAATCCCTGACAACCTGTGCTAAGCAACCTGTAGGCTCGAATAGCAGAAATAATCATACGAGAAGAACGGGATCGAATACCTTGAAAATAAAAGGCTGATTTTCCCTGGGGCTGAAAATAGACTTTCTTCGATCTGCAGTCAACCACAGCTCCATAATGCTCCAACCAATCCATTCCCAGAATAACATCATAATCTGCCAGCTGCAACGCATACAATCTCGCCGGCAACTGGTGATCATCAATCATCACAGGAGACTCATCCAAACACAAGGGAGTAACCATGAAATCTCCAGAAGGCAATTCCACAAACAACTCACAAGACAGCTCAGAAGTTGGTTCCTCAATACAAGCCATAAAATCCTCAGAAATAAAAGAGTGAGAAGCACCAGAATCAAATAAGACATGAGCTGAATGACCATAAAGCATAATCGTACCTTCCACAAGATGGGACGCAGCAGCATCAGCTCTTGTCAAATGAGAAACTTTGCCTTTCTGCTTCTTAGAACCAACTGAAGATTGCTGAGAAGACGCCGACGCCTGAGAGAAAAATTGCTGTGGAGCTTGAGGTGCAGGAGGTCTAAACTGCGGCTGAGGTTGAGAAAACTGAGGAGCTTGCAATGGATTCGGCCTCAGCGGGCAATCTCGAACCACATGACCTGGCTGGTCACACCTAAAGCAAACAACAGGAAGAGAACACGGTTGGCCCTTATGATGACCACCGCATCTCCGACACGTCCACGGCTGACTAGCAGCTGAGCTCTGTCGAGTCTGAGAAGAAGGTGCTGTCGGCTGCTGAACAGAATCTGCACCGGACGGCTGCTGAACAAACTTCTTCTTCTTCTTGAACCTTTTGAACTTGGGCTTAGAAGGAGAGGAAGCACTGGAAACCTCTGACTGGACCGAAGGAACACTAGGCACGGGCTGTCGGTAAGCCTGCTGAACCTGAGCCACCGGCTGCACTGACCCTGCCTGGGGATATCCACCCGGTCTCGCCATCTCCAGCTCTAAAGCTACAGCTGTCTGGCACGCAGTATCGAGATCCGCAACACGACTCGCTATCAACGGCATCTTCAACTCTGGCCTCAACCCTCGCAAGAATTGCTGGGTCTTCAAAGCTTCGCTGGCCAGCACATGGGGCGCATACTGACCCAATTCCAAGAACTTATTCCTGTACTGAAGCACGGTCATACTGCCCTGGGTCAATTCCATAAACCGATACATCTTATCCATCTGCAAGCAGGCAGGAGTATAGGCACGCTCAAAAGCAGCAACGAACTCTGCCCAAGTGATTTGCCGAAGAGGTCTGGATCGAAAGGAAATCTGCCACTCGGCTTTCCACCACGCAATGGACGTACCCTGGAGTTGAAAGGCAGCGAGCATGACTTTCTCATCTTCAGCACACTCCATCGAGACAAAAACACGCTCTATCGCATCCATCCATTGCCTCGCGACTTCTGGATCAGCTTGGCCATCGAAAGCAGGCGGATTGAACATCAGAAATTCCTTCAAAGCCTTGCCTCGACTGCCAGGCACTTCAGCTTGAACGATCGGCACTGGAGGAGCAACTGGAACGACAGGAACAGCGGGAACTGCAGGAGGAGGTGCAGAACCGCTATCTTCCCTGGGCGCATCTCGAGGAACACGAGGAGCTCGAGGAGGTCTTCCTCGACGAGGCGGCATAATTATGCTGCCAAAAACACAATCAACAATGAAATCCATCAATCATACGGAAAACATCCTATGCCAGCAAGAGACAACAACAGGACTAGCTCTGGACCAAGCGTCAATTCCAATTCTTTACGCAAATCCTCAACTTCAAGCTCTGATACCATCTGTGACGACCCAGAGTTCAGGATACCGATATACCGATAACATCAGTATACCGACACCAAGAACTGGGGAGGCCACCCAAGAGGCTGGTGAGGCCTCTGAAGGGTTAGTGGGGGGTTAGCTGAGGAATATGCATAATTAATTGCGAATTGGGGCGCGCAATACAAATAAGTATTTAAGATTTAAACACAAGTGCGGAAGCAATTTAAAATAACCAGAGTGATATATATAACTAGTCCAGAGTCACAAACACTAGTCCACAGGGCACAACTACGCGGGGCATACCCCGGCAAAAGTACAACACAAGCCTCAAAAAGGCAGCTCGTGCTCAGCTGGCAGCTAAGGAACGGTCCCGAAACAGCACGCTAAACTCCGGGAGATGTCGGGCGCGGCTCACCTGAAAGGAGAAGGGTGAGTCACAGCCAGACTCAGTAGGGGTCACGCGGATCCCTACCTCGCACTAAACAAGCGAACATGCATAATTAACAGCAATTAAAGCATGCATTCAAATAAATACACAGGCAATGGCATGAATATCTAATCACAAGAAAGCTGTAAACTCTATCTAAGCAAGTATAACAGCTAACACATGCCGCTACTAATTAAATGCAAGCGATTAAAGCTAAAACTACCAATTAGAATGAGCTGCAACTAGTCCAAGCAACAAGGAAGGACAACCACTGGAGCAGAAACCAGATGCGTCCACTGACGGCTTACACTGCGTCTCAAGCACTCGCAGTCGACAAGCGACAAGCTAAGCGCGCAAACAGTACCAGACCAAGTGACCAGTCGGAGTGACACCCGTCGGCGTCAGTCCACAGTCTCCGACCACGTGTGCACACACTGACTCTAGCCTGAGCCAGGCCCTCTAACTAGTTTTCTCCCTTGGCAGGACGCTACCATTGGCTGGGAGCCCACGGAACTAGCTTACAAACCGTGAATGGGAAATATACCCCTCCGCCATCCTCAAGCGGGTCGGTACTCAACAGACCTTAGGGCAACAACAGTGGCTCCATTGCCTGGAAAGAAAAGCTACTCTATTGGCACATAAAACACGCCACAATATAGTAAAACAATACAACTATGGCATGAATATAGAACGGAACGCATAAGCAATGGGCTGGGAATATATTGCAGCCATCAGGGAAGTGGCGGTCAAGGACCCACGCGCCACATGCAAACGACGGTCGGGGGTCGGCGCGTTACTTCAAGAATGACGCTCCAGTCCCCATCCGTCACTCCCTTCAGGATTCCAGCTCAAGAGGCACCAAAGGCATGTAACGGTAGGGGCCCTGCGCGTTACTTCGAAGCGACGCGTGGGGTCACCGCCGTCACATCCACCCGAGGCTCAAACCACCTATCAGCGTTCTAAATGGTAGCAGGCGAAGTAACGCCCCGGTCTAGGCGCGCCGGACCGAAACGACGGTCGGCCGACTGGCCGCCGGGCGCACCGCCTGACCAAAATCACGGAAAACAGTTGATGAGTAACGGATGGGAGCCCCACCGTTACTCTCCAAGTAACGCACCCCCATTGGGCCGCTATTTGGTAGTGACGCGTCCACCTTGGACCGTCGGGCAAGTGACGGTTCCTGGCAGGACCGTCACTGCACCTGGGTTACGGGCGGGTACGGTTTGTAAACCGAAGCCCTCCCGGACGGCTGAAAACGCCGGGTATCGACGAGAAACCTAATAACCTGTCAAACCACGCATGCTAGACAACAATCTAACATCTAAATCTAGCACATGCAAGGCCTAAAACGCATTAAACTCAAGATTTGGGCTAAAACCCCAAAAATGGAAATATGAACATCATGCATGCTACGGGGTGCTAATCAACAAGCGAGCTAAAGGAAACGATCCTAGCAAGATCGAGGTTCCATCCCCCTACCTTTCGCAAGCCGAAACCGTCGAACGGGCCGCATGCAAGGAGGAATAGCCACGGAGCTTCCACGCTCCACCTCGCTCCCACGATCACCGATCCACGCCGAAGTGGACACCCACGCGCTCTACTCGACGCGAGGAATCCAACGGTGCCAACCTCGTCTCAATCCGACGCCGTCTCGACCCCGATCCCTAAGAGAGGAGAGGAGGTGGCCGCACGGAGGAGAGAGAGAGGGAGAGGGTGAAATGAGAGATCGACGGGGGAGAGAGAGTGAGGGTGAGAGATATATAAAAAAAAAATAAATAAAATTAATATATATATAATATAATCATTATATATATAAAAATCTTATTAATATTCAATAACCCTCAAACAGCTCCGAACAAATCCGGAAAAATGCCAGACAAATTCCTAAAAATCCAGGAAAAAGCCGGAATTTCCAGAACAATTAATAGAACAAATACCACGAAGGATCCATTAAGGCACGGGCCTTACACTTTTGGGTAAGGGGCAGGATCTGCTAGGCTCGCCAACCTTCTGTTTAACCTTGTCCTTGGCACTGGACATTTTCGAATTAACATTTTTAGAAACAGAATTTTGACTAACCATTTTTATAAGAGGTCCCTTCTTTTTCTCTGCCACAAATGATATGGTTTTCACGGCAAAGCTTTTCGTGGCAGTTGAGTTGAATCCAAGACCTTCTTTTCTAAAATTCACCTTTGACCCTAATAGAGCATTGAGATTATCTGAACCTTGGGTCATATTTTATATTATTTTCCTTTTACCAACATTTTCTTTCTCTAAATTTTCAACTGTTTTCTTTAATTTAGAATTCACACACAAAACAGCTTCATATTTCTCATTTGAATTTTTTGCTTCATTTTCAAACGTTTGAACTCTGAGCTTCAAATCATCAATAACATTCTTTAACCATTCATTTGCCTTTCTAGAATCTATTAAAGCATGCTTCAAATCACCAGATTCAGCACATGAAAATTTTAAACTATGATTTTTAGATTACAGGCATGCAATTTTATCAGACATGGTTTTATCATTCATAAGTGAGTTTACTTTGTTCTTCAAATGTCTGTTCTCCTTTCTAATATCATCCACTTTATCTAGCAAGTCTCCGTAGGCATCCTCCCAATCAGAAATTGTATAGTGCTCAAAGGGAGAGGATACCTCATCGGAGTCTTCTTCTTCTTCTTTGTCACTTTTGGCCATCAGGCAAACGGGTTTTTCTTCATCCTCGCTCTCTGAGGTGGTGCTCAGTGTGTCCTCGTCCTCATCGCTCCAAGTACTAATCATGGCTTTTCCTTTTCCAACTTTCTTTCTTAGTTTCTTCTTCTACTTCTGGAGCTCTAGACAATCTGTCTTCATATGACCTGCCTTCCTGCAGTGATAGCAAACATTAGTATCAGGTTTCTTTGTAGGGTTAGACCTATACCTGTTATGTCGTCGACCGCTGAATTGTCTGTGGCTGAAATTTCTGCCTTCCTTTCTCAAGAATCGCCTGAACTCTCTGGTCAGCATAGCAAGTTGGTCTCCATCGATTTCTGACCTAGATAGGCTGCTCTGCTCGCCTGATGATCCACTGTGGTTGGATCTGCTTGGTATACTGGAACTAGCTTTTAGCGCAATTGGTTTCTTTTTGTTCTCGAGCTCCTCAATTTTGGGAAGGTTCATCTCAATGCCATTAGAGAACCTATCAGCTCGTAATCTTTCATCGTCTGAAGATCTCTTGACTCCTCGATCACTGTTGCCTTTGTGTGCCAGATAGGAGTCAGAGATCGCAGGATCTTCCTTACAATCTCGTAGTCGGAATAGCTCTTTCCCAAATTCCTCAGACCCTTAGTTATGATCGTCAGACGAGCATACATCTCAGTCACGGTCTCACAGGGCTTCTTCCAGAATGCTTCATATTCAGAGACCAACATATTCGCCTTGGTCTCTCTCACCTATGAGGTCCCTTCGTAGATAACCTCCAGTGTGTCCCACATCTCCTCGGCTGTTTTGTAGGATGAAACACTGGAAAATTCCATGGGATGAAGTGCGCACTGAATAGAGTTGACGGCACTCTAGTTCAAAGTAGACTTTCTAATTTCCTCTCTTGTCTAAACCTCTTCATTCTCGTGCAGTTCGAACGATCCCTTGCTCACTACCCTCCAGATCTCGTAGTCTTTCACCCTCATAAAGACCTACATTCTGTTCTTCCAGTAGGCGTAGTTGGAGTCGTCGAAGTATGGAGGCTTGGAGGTTGAATGTCGCTCTGCTGTCATTCCCTTAGTGTTCATGGCCGTTCCTCTTTAGGATGTTAGTCCACGAAAAAGAGTTAGGCTCTAATACCAATTTACATGATCATGCCCCAACCGTTACGCTAAAAGGTCGAGCTGGTAGTGAAGGCAGACCGTATTTCATTATGGCATTGCAGAACCCCACACTATCGTGCTGTGAGCGGACATGAGGGACTTCGCACATGGACCCCATAATCAATGCAGCGGGATGGGCAGCCAGCGCACCGATGCATCACGTGGACCCCATAATCCATGTGGAACAGCAAATCCCTTAGGGAGACGCTGGAAAATCCAACAATCTCCCCCCAGCGGCACCTGGGGGATTTGAACTCGTGAACTCGCTCTGATACCAACTGATGAGACTCTATGAACGATCTAGAGGGGGGTGAATAGATCAATCACCCAATAAAATCAACTGCAACAGCTTCAAGTGCAAAATTAAAACAAACTGCTGCTGGACGGCAGAAGGATAAACGAAAGCGATCACAGAAAGCCAACTTTAGCAGATCTGAACTTAAACGATCCTAAACATGCATCTACTGCGGGTGGAAGAGATAACCAAGATTCACACAAGTCACACGACAAACGCACAATAGACAAGAAAATTTTAAGGTGGTTCGATCTCAAACCCGAGATCTACGTCCACCCCACACTCCAAACCGGAATGTGGCTTCTACCGCTGATACATAGCTCCGCTGATCCACAGCTTCGGGGTCAAAACCCTACAGACCGCTGGGCGTTACAGCTTATGCCTTCCAGAGGAATCCTCCTCTACAAACCGCTGGGGACTTACAACTTCACCCATCAAGAGGAATCCTCTTCTGCCCACTGAGCATCACAGCTTGCTCTGCTGACACACAGCTTGAAAACAAGGTTTCAGAAAGCAAGGAAGAAACAAATGAAAAACAAGAAATCCCCATAGGGAATGTAGCTCACAATGAGCAATCTCAGCTCTGGTGTCTGAACCGAGAGACTAATGAACAAACTCTCAAAATGATTCTCTCAGACTCCTCTCTCTCAACTCTCTCCTTCTCTTCTTCTCTCTTTCTTCTCTATCTCTTCTCTTTGGATCGTATAGGCTCTTTATGCTTCAGCTCTTCTGAAGTATTTTCACAATCTTCACAACTCACAATCAGTCTTCTCCAGATGGAAAAGTCTTCCTTTTATACCAACAGCAGATAGGTGGGCGTATGTCTTCCATGAATTCCCGCCTTAGCACCTTGACCATGTGGAAGTATTTCAGCTCGCTGCTTTACACGTGTTACGATCCTGGCACATCCACCATTCTTGGATCACGTGCCCTTCTTAAACTCCTCGAGCAGATATCATGCCAATGTCAGACTTAATATTTGTTAGAATCACTATAAGGACAGTAGAAAGATGCACAGAGTTGGTTCGAGAATGTATAGAGTTGCTGAGTCATCAAGGCAATCATGTGTGGACTTAACATTTATATGCACGAACATTATGTATGTATGGAACAAAGGATGCACAGACATGCCACCAAAGAATGTACAGACTTTGTGTGCATGGTGCAAAAGACGCACAGACATGCTACCAAAGAATGTACATACTTTGTTGTGTGAGATGCACACATGCACGGACTTAGTCTTGTGCAGCAACAAAAGTTGCATCGACTTGAGTTATGCATGCACAGACTTAACTGAAACGATGCACGAACTGAAATGCTCGAATCAACAAAAGTTGCACAGACGTGTGTTCATGCAGCAACAAGAGTTGCACGGACTTGGTATGAACTATGCACTAACTTAGTCGAGTGTAGCAACAAGGGTTGTACAGACTTGATAGCGTCCATCGAAATATTGCACCGACTTAGCGCGGACAAGAGCCTGCACCGAGTTGCACATATGCTCTATATGTAATGCATGGGCCTTATGCCTTATGCACCGAGTGTCTATGCCTTATGCAGGGAATGGAATGCATGGACCTTATGCACAACATGAACTTTAGTAGATGAATCTAATGGTGTTTGCTATTATCAAAACCGAGGGGCACAACAACTTCCATCACATTCTACTGCTATGTTTATTTAAATTCTTAGTTAAATGATGAAAATTCTATATGTTTACTTGTTGAATAATTTCTTTTTTAATAATGACCTAAAATTCTGATTAACTACTTCTATTTTACTTGTAACAGGTACGTCGGGCACACCACCTACGATAGTTGGCTCGTCCGGCCACCCGGGCACACAACCGGCAGTTGATGCAGTTAGCCATCACGAGGGCGAGCATGTGGTGTTGCAAGAGGGACGCAAGCCATGTTGGGTCTCTGGGTAAATATTTAAACTCATGGATTATGTTCATTATCTATCCATCAACTATATATATAATTGTTGGCTATCATTTTAACATATGTAATTGCAGGGATAAAGTAGAGCCCAGTGACGCTTCTCGTTTTATTACCAACATTATTGAGCGACATGTGACCGGCCCATATAAGTCATTTCGAAAGTTCACTCAGGATATCCGTGATCGATTGTATGCCGAGTTCCTGGTATATAATTTAATATTTTAAATTACATATTTCCCAACTCTGCAATTTCAATTGACTAACTTATAAAATTTGAATTCTTGACAGTAAGGATATCAGTTTGTGAGGCGATCTGACGTCGGACAAGCTCGACGTGCATGGGAGGCCACAACAACTGTAAATTATAAGCATCAATTACATAACTGTCGGGACCGTGCCAAGGCTATAGCCGGGGGGAGCGAGGACGGTGGCCTTTGGAAGGCATACGACCCCGTATGGATGAGGAGAGAGCACTTGGAGGACCTCTGTGATAGATGGGCCAAGCCTAATTGGATGGCCAAATCCGTAAAAGCCAAAGCCGCACATGCGTTACATCCAGACGTGCATCTCCATACTTCTGGATCCGTTTCCTTCGCGACCCCGAAGGAGAGATTGGTAAGTAATCATTTTAGTTTTATTGTATTTTATTTCTTATATGTTCCTATTTATAATCTATAACATGCATAGTAGAAAAAGAAGATGGGTGGTATGGTCTCGTACTGCGATTTATTTGCTGCAGTTCACCAAAAGAAGGGGACGGATTAGCATGTGAGCGAGAGAGCTCGCTCGGTAGTGGTAAGATTATATACATACACATTTCTTTTCTATTTCTATTTTTAAATATGATTGATTAATATGACATTTACAATATTTTTTATTCAATTTGCAGGAGTCATATGACAGGCATATGACTGAAAAGTATGGGGACGAGGAGACGCAGCAGCCGCAACTAGATCCAGAGGCATGGGTAGCAGCAACCGGCCCACCAAAGAAAGGACGAGTATACGGTTTTGGGTAGAGCTTGGACACCAGCCCAATTCTTGCATCTTGCCCGGGCTCAGCTTCGTCTGACCTCGGTAGCAGTTTCTTCTCTACTCCCTCCACCGGCGATTCTACGAGCCATATTACATCCATCGTCGAACATCACGTACACGACATTGAGGAACGCATCGAGGCACGCATTACTTGGGCGGTTGCTACCCTCCTCTCCCAGGCGGGGATTTTGACTCAGGGAGCACCCTTGAGCACAACACAGACCTCTCATGTGAGCATTTAATTCAACTTTTAATTTCGTAGACTTTAGAGTTACAACTTGAGAGTCAAAGAAATCATCTTCATGTTATCTACTTTCGAATTTAGAAAATTGAAAACATATTTAAATATATTTATTATTAATTATATTTATTTAACTCTATTTAATATTAATTTTCTGTGATGTAGGATCCTCCTGCAACTCGCGATGATGGAGATGCTATGAATGACGAATGAGGATCATGCAGCTCCATCTCTTGATTTTTTAATGATATTGTAAAAAAATGACACATTTGAACTAATGTAACTGTAACTTTATTTATACATTGAGTTATGTGTTGTGGACATTCTTTATTTTAATGTTGGATGGATTTTCTCCTATTGTGTGTGTTTATTGCGTGTTTTATGATGAGTTGTGTAGATTGTTTAATTGTACATTTAAATATGTTTTTAAAATTCTAAAATATATAAAAAAAATGTGGAGAAAGTTTTCGACAGTATTTCAACATACAAATACACGTCGTAAATTTTTGACGTATTTTTCACAAACAACTGTTTCGTCGGAACTAATTTCACCCACAGATTTACACTGTAATTCTTTTCTATCCCCAATACATCGCAAATAAACGACAAATTTTGTGACCAACAACGCTTGGTTGGTACTACTTTCACCCACATTTTGTCGACGTACTAATATTCGGTCCCTAATACGTCACAAATAAATGACGTAATTAGGACCAACATCCGCTTCGTCAGAATTTATCTGACCAACAGGTTCCCGACGTATTACTTGTCCATCGCAAATCCGTTGATCTGTTCCAACAGATTAGAGATGAAAATAACTTTCATCGGAACTAATTTAACCCACAATTTTACTTCAAAGTCAAAATATTTAGATATTTTTACGACCACTTAAAATTCCGTCGCAACTATTAATTAATTTTCTTTTTAATTAATTTTTGACATCGGTACCAACAAAAATTTTGACATCCAATTTCGTCAGAAATTGCTGATGAATTTGAGATGAAAAAAATATACGTCGGAAATTAGCAACCTAATGGTACCGACGTCCATATTCGATCGGAAGTACATCAAAAATACGTCGAAAAACAACTTTGGGACGTCTTTCCGATGGATTAGCGATGGAATGTGGACGTCGAAAAAATCGACTTACCTTGTAGTGGTTGCATTGGTTGGTCTTTCCCAATTCTTCACAACCTCAACTTTCGACGGGTCAACAAAAATCCCATCCTTCGAGATCACATGTCCTAGGAAAGGAACTTCCTCAAGCCAGAAGTCGCACTTGCTAAATTTGGCATAAAGTTGATTACTCCTTAATATTTGTAATGCCCCCCTTAAGTGTTTTTCATGTTCTTCTTCGAGCTTTGAATAAATCAATATCTCATCAATGAAGACCACTACAAATTGATCCAGATGAGGCCTGAATATGCTATTCATCAACTGCATAAAGGCTGCAGGGGCATTCGTTAGTCCAAAAGGCATAACAACAAATTCATAGTGCCCATACCTGCTCCAGAATACAGTCTTATGAATGTCCTCATCCTTGATCCTCAGTTGGTGGTATCCTGACCAGAGATCAATCTTTGAGAAATATTTGGATCTAGATATTTGATCAAATAATTCATCGATCCTTGGCATCGGATACCTATTCTTGATGGTAAGGTGGTTCAACTGTTGACAATCGATGCAAAGTCTCATCAATCCATCCTTCTTCTTGAAAAATAACACAGGCGCTCCCCACGGGGAAGTGCTCGTTCTGATAAATCCTTTCTTCAAGAGTTCCATCAATTGCTCCTTTTATTCCTTCAGCTTGGCGGGGGACATCCTATAAGGTGTCTTAGAAACCAGACCAGCACCAGGGACAAGGTCGATGGTGAAGGCGACTTCTCTTTGTGGGGGTAATCCGAGCAAATCTTTCGAGAATACATCAGGAAACTCCCATACCCCTCGGATGTCTTCTATCTTTGACACCTTCACTTCCGTGGCGGTCACAAATGCTATGAAAGCCTCACATCCTTTCCCTAAGAGCTTACTATCTCGGAGGGCCGAAATAAGGGGTGACTTGTTTCGACTCCGAGGACTAGTGTAGACAAGTTCTGGGATTTCTTTAAAAGTTACATTGCCGTTACGGCAATCTACAACTACATAGTCAGTCGACTCCTAGTATAACGTCATAGTCCTTCATGTCCAGGCATATTAAATCGGCATGTAGATTTTTTCCTTTCACCATAACTTTACAATTCAGATAATGGTGTGAAATCTCGGATGCGTTTCTGAGAGGGGTTGAAATAATTAGATCTATCCACTCTAGTTCCATTGGTAATGGATCATCAAACTTCTTAGAAACAAGAGAATGTGACGCGCCGGTATGAAACAAGATACGAGCAAACTTGGAACAAATCTTTAGTGTACCTTCAACCAGTCCTCCTTCATCTTGCTCCGCTTCTTGAAGAGCTTGGAGATGAGCTTGCTTCTTCACCGGGCGCTTCTCGTCTCCGGCTTGGTCATTATGTAAGGGGGAGTCAGAAATCCGATGATCACGGCTCTCGCAATGATGACAAGTTGCCAATCTCCTCTAGCATTCCTCGGCTTTATGGCCGACCTTGTCACAATGTTTGCACACCTCCTTGGAAGGTGTGGTAGTGATAGACAAGGGATTGTTATTCTTCTTGAATTTCTTCTCTTGGGAGGAATCTCCTCCATTGCTTGACCTCTTCCTATTGAAGGTTGGCTTGAAAGTGTCGGAGCTGCTAACATGCTCCTTCTTATCTTTTCCATGGATCCGGTCGGACAGTTCCGTGGCATCTTCTAATAACTGGGCTCTTTGCACCATCTCCGAATAGACTTGAATGTCCATCGGTGCCAGTTGGGTAATGTATTGTGGTCGAAGCCCATTGAGAAACCTTCTAGCCTTCATTTTCTCGGTACACACTAAATGCAGTGCATACCTTGATAGATGAGAGAACTGGGCCTCGTACTCGGCCACAGATAAAGCCTGTTGTTTAAGCACAGAAAACTCTATGGCCTTCTTCTCTTGTATCCGGTCTGTGAAATACTTTCTATTGAAGTGTTCAACGAACTCGTCCCACGTGATATGTTCATGGGGCAATGTAGCTTCTACCGACTCCCACCAGAATCGGGCATCCCGCTCTAGTTGAATAGTTGCTAGCATGACCTTTTCTTCATCTGTGCATTGCATGACATGGAGTATACGTTCAATTTCTCTAATCCAATTCTCGGCGTCATCGGGGTCGGTTGAACCAATGAACTTTGGTGGGTTCATATTGTGAAAACTCCGGTAGAGATCTCCCGCTCCACGATTGGCTCCGCCCTGCGCCACTTGTTGTAGCGCTTGGGTAAGACCTTGGACAGTACGTTGCATGTCGTGCCATTGTACACATTTAGCGGCCATGATCCTACAAGATTTTAAGTAACTATATTAATATATGATTAATCAAGAGTCAAAGTCCCTAAGTTAACTTAACCCATGGGTCTACCCAATCTCACCGGGTAAAGGTATAAACTTCTCCTTGGACTTGGTTACCTAGGAATTGAATATCCTAGGCTCGGATACCACCAAAATTGTCACACCTCGAGCGCTGAAGGAACCCGGTATGCGTGACGAGTTATACCGTTCATGTCAATCAGAGCATAAAGAATTCGACCTTATAGATAGAGATGGGCAAATTACAAGATAACCAAATCCAATTTATTCATAATAAAAGAGTGCAAGCTTGCCCTTAACACCAAATCTTCTAATACCTCGTCCTGGAGAAATCTTAAAAAAGCCATGATATCCAACTTGGAACTCGAGGTCTCTTCTTCTAGTATCGGCGTAAGTGTTTTGTCTAGACTGAGCCATCTTGAGTCTTTCTCTAATGAGTTGAATCTTCTCATTAGTATCCCTCACCATGTCCAGGCCTAGTAGTTGCTTCTCGCCAACTTCGTCCCAGTATAAGGGTGAGCGACACTCCTTCCGTATAATACTTTGAAATGTGCCATTTAAAGACTTTCATGGTAACTATTGTTATATGCCAACTCGACCAAGGGTAGATGATCATGCCAGCTTCCACCAAAATAAAAAATACAGGGTCATAGCATGTCTTCTAAAACTTAATTCGTTCTCTCGATCTAACCATCTGTTTGAGGATGAAAAGTAGTACTGAAGTTGAGTCTTGTCCCCAACGAATGTTGTACACCGTTCCAGAAATGAGAAGTGAAACGAGGGTCTTGGTCAGGCACAATCGAAATAGAACTCCATGCAGTCTAACGACTTCTTTGATGTATAAGGCAGCAAGAACATCAACTGACCATCGGCTCTTTATTGGCAAGAAGTGGGATGATTTGGTCAGCCAGTCAATGATTACCCAAATTCCATCATGTCCTCCTTTAGATTTAGACAGACCCATAATAAAGTCCATGCCGATGTTTCCACTTAAGAATATTCAGAGGATGTAGCTTACCGGCAAGCTTTTGGTGTTCTGTCTTGACTTGTTGGCATGTAAGATAGTGAGACACAAAGTCTGCTACCTCCCTTTTCATGTTGGGCCACCAAAAGGTCTGTTTCAAGTCTTGGTACATCTTGGTAGATCCGAGATGAATCATGTACCTTGATCGGTGAGCTTCTTCTAAAATTTTCTTCTTCAATTCTGGACAATCCGGCATACAAGTCATTTCTTGGAATAATAACCTTCCATCTGATGCTATTTTAAAGTCAGATCGTTCTTCCATCTTGTCCTTGATTTCTACCAGCATTGGGTCATTGTCTTGAAGTCCTTTGATTTCAGGGAGTAGATCTGGTTGTATCCTCATGTGCGATAAGGTGATACACCCTTTCTCCTTGTCCGTGCTTATATCCAGCTTAGAGAATTGTTCCAGTAACTTCCATTCCTGGATCATGCAGTTGGCCAATAGCGCTCTCGGATTTCGATGGAGGGCATCAGTTACAAGATTACCCATTACAGGATGGTATTGTATTGTGAAGTCGAAGTCCTTGAGATACTCTAGCCAACGTCTTTGTCTCATGTTTAATTTCTTCTGAGAAAATAGATACTTGAGACTCTTGTGATCGGAGTACACGGTAAACTGTTCTCCGTAGAGATAGTGTCTCCAGATCATTAAAGCAAATACTACCGTGGCCAGCTCTAGGTCGTGCAGCAGGTAGTTCTCCTCATGCTTCTTTAATTGTCGAGATGAGTAAGCAATGACTCTCCCTTGTTGCATTAACACACATTTGAGGCCAATGCCAGACGCATCGGTATATACCTCGAATTTCTCCCCTTCAGTTGGTAATGCCAACACCGGGGCAGTTGTTAGATGATCCTTCAAGGCTTGGAAGCTCTTCTCGCATTCTTCGTCCCACCTATAAAGAATCTCCTTGCGGGTCAGCCTAGTAAGAGGGACATCAATCTTGGAGAAGTCCTTGATGAATTATCGGTAATAACCAGCTAGGCCTAAGAAGCTTTGGATCTCTATTCACTACAAGAAAAAAGGGAAATACTGACGTAATTTTTCGACGGTAATATTTCCGTAGGAAAGACGTCAGAACTATTATAACTTTTCGACGGAAAATATTCCATCACAAATCCGTCGGTAAATACCGACCGATTTTTGACCTATTATTTCGGGCAGAAATTTGTCTCTAAAAAAAGACAACTTTCAGACAAATTAAACTTCGTCAGAATTACGTCGGTAATTATCCACTGATTTTCGATAACAAAATTTCTGTCACTAATATTTACATATTTTTATGTAATAATTAACAGAAATGAACAAAAAAATGTGTGTAAATTCTGACGTATTTCCGACCGAATGAGATTCCGTTAGAAACACCTGGAATATCTTATGTTTAATCGTAAAACGTATATGTAATAAATAACAAAAATAAAAATAAATATATCAATAGTTTAGCGGGATAATATTTGAATTCAAATCCGTATTAGCAGATAATATTTGAATTCGTAATTATTTCTTTAGATTCGGATAATATTCGAATTTGAATTGGAGCAGATACGGATATTATAATATTCATTTCATAAAATATCCGTTCGTAATATTATATATCATGTAATATATATATTTAAATAATATATCATAAAATATAAAATATAAAATATAAAAAATATGATAAGATGGAAGATTGTTACACTTCCTGAAATTATAATAACTGCCACATTTTAACTATTTGACTTCTAAAATTAAAACCAGCCGTAATGAGACACTTCGTCTTTAGAAACCTCAACTCATGAGTAGTTGGTAGAAGTTGGGGGAGACCCTTCGTCCTCCACCGACTTTAGGTCTGCCACCGAGTTTAGTAAACAAACGGCAGCAAGATTGTAGGAGTGCAAGACTACAGGAGGGAGAGACGTGTGCCAAGAGCCACCCTTTTTTCTGTTTGTTAATGGCCCTCTCTCTCTCTCTCTCTCTCTCTTTCATTTGACACCACTACAAGCTATTTTTCACCCTTAGTCGCCCATTTGTCACCACTACAAGCTATTTTTCACTTTTAGACACCCATTTGTTGCCCTCAGAAGTTATTTGTCACCCCTACAACATATTTGTTACCCTTGGAAGCCATTTGCTTTCCCCCCTCCCTTACTTTACTTTTCCACCCTCGTCGCAGACCATCGCCATCTTGTCCCTGTGTGCCCACGGGTGCCCTACGCACCCTCCCTCTCCTCCGTGAGTACCGGCCAGCCCACCGTCGTGCTCCCCTTTCTAGGCACGCCGGCAGAGCGCTGCTGCCCCTCCGGTGCCGTGCCATGGCATTCAGCCGCTGTTCGAGCCGGACCCGCCCGCCGGCTGCCGTCCAGCACCGATGCAGCCACCGTCCCCGGCCGACCATCGCCATTCTGCCACCGCCGCCCACGCAGGGCCTCTACTGCGAGCCAGCTCCCACACCGCCCCTTGCTTCTACTGGTGGTTCCTCCTCCCTCAGTTAGAGCTAAGTATCTTGTAATAGCTCCATAGCAATTAGGTAATTTTAATTATATCAAGCTTAATGATGTATCCCAATGCCATAGTCTGGATGTTTTGACAAGGCTATGAATGATATTAGGGACATTACTTGGTTAGGAAGATCCTCCTTTTCTTTTTCTTATTTAATTTTTTTCTTTTATTTCTCTCTGTATTGTGTGTGGAGTCCACTAATTTTTATTGAAATATGTAGCTGATCCTGTGCTTCATCTCCACAAAGGAGCAAATGAGATCACCAATCCGTTCTCCATTGTTCGCTATACATTTTTGTGATATTTGTTTCTTCTACATTAATCACATGAAAGTTTTAGTATACTTTGTACAGGTGAGAAGTATGAACTATTGTGAGTACCACTGGTAAATTCATGTGTCTCTTGTCATGTTTATGCAAAAGGATGGTTTTCATAAGTGGATGATCATTACCCTGCAATTTCCACAGCTACTTGGTTGGAAAAGCAACATTCATTTGCTGCATATTTTTGACATCGAGACTCCATGTTTCTTCAGCCTACAAAATACCTCCAACTTTATTAGTAACACAGCAAATTTGCTTCTGGAGTCATATAGTCTGTCAGTTTGTTCTTCATTATTCCATTGAATTTGTTAACTGCTAATGAAAATGTAGAATGCTTCACTATTGCCAATCCATATCTTTAAGATTGAGATGTAGAAATTATGGTAGTAAAAAAAAATACCAGCATATATGCTACAAAATTGTATCTATAACCTCTATGCACTTGAAATCTCATTCTTCCCACTCACAAATATTAGGATCATATAGCAGTTCATTCAATGAATGCAGTCCCCATCGTAGGAAGCATTTCCCAAACATTGCATGAATAAACCAAACCATACCCACTTATTACCCAATGAATAATCCCAGATCTCACCCATGCATTTCATGCGTAAAAGAAGACATGGATGGATTAGAATTTTCTTACATGTAGTTCTGAATAAGCTAACACATCATGAATGCTCCATTCGTAGGAAGCAAAAGATGTGTGAAATTGGACCCTATCACTACATAAACTTGTAGGAGAAAGGTAGAATGGTATCAAAAACATTGGGAAAAAGAGATGGCAATTGAGCCTTGCAATAGCTCCACTTTCTTGCTCTAGGATATATTATGTAGCTATTTTTTTAAACTATTTCACTCTATCTTCCCCACTTGATGATGGAACTTCTCTTAAATTGTCATTTTCATATTTTTTATGGTATTCCCTAATCTGCTCTCTTTCAACCAGTTCAATTACTTTGTGGAAGAATATTGTGCATGCAAAAATGATGTCAGTTCAATCTATAACATCACATCCAAGGTGTGACTACCATGGTTTAATCCCTCATGTCATGATTCCTAATTTCATCTCTCAGTTCACATATTGGATGTATTTATTTTTATTTTATTTAATATATTTTTTCAGGGGATATGGATGTATATGTGACCAAATAGGATGTACAAAAGTGGAAAATAGTCAATTTTTAGGGGAGATGCTGTAGAAATTTTTTAGAATACCCACTCCATTGAAACCACAATTTTGAAATAAACTCTTTTCTAAAGCAGGTATCATTATCTCTCTCTTCTGGAGAATCAGCAGCGACCAACCTATATGTGTATACCTTCATGGTCTGTCTTGGTCTAAAAGTAGGACCAATGGCTTGGCCACATACCAAAGCTATTGTTCGTGCTTTCAGACCACGACAGACGAGTAAGGTTTACACATACAAGCTGGTCGATGCTGATTCTCCAGAAGAGAGAGATCATGATATCGACTTCAAAAAAAGAGCGTCTTTCAAAATTATGGTTTGAATGGAGTGAGTATTCTGAAAAATTACTGTCTCAGAGGATTCTTGTGCCAAAAATCTTCGATCAGACGAGGGTGACACTGCAGAGTTGGTTGCTTCTAATCTTCATCTGATCGAATCTGCCGAGCCACTTCGGTTGTGAATAGAGGACGAAGTGGAAGAAGTCGATCCAACTGAGCTAAATGAAGCAATTGTTGGGCAGGAGGAGTCATCTGAGAGAGGAGATTCTTCTGCAACTAGTGATGGTGGAGGATGATCCAACGGATATCTGTTGATTTATAATTGTATTTATAAAAAATGACAAATTTGAATTAACGTAATTGTAATTTCTTTTATTCGTTGAGTTATATGTTGTGTGGATTTTATCGGGGGATGTGTGTTTTATGTTGAGTTTGTGTAGGTCGTGCGTATAATTGTAGTTTTAAAGGGTGATAAATGGATAATAGAAGTAAAATATATGTTTTGAAGCGAAACAAAGGCGACGGTTGGCGAGCGATAAGGGTGACAAATAGATGTTGTGAGTGACAAATAGCCGTTAGCAGTGACAAATAACTCTGTAACGGTGACAAATATCTCATGGCAGTAAAACTTGAAGAAACTCAAGTTCGTTTGAAGGGTTTAACCGTGTATGGGTTTCCTAACTCTACTAACACGGATCTGAAGCTTTCCTAGTCATCAAACGACACTAATTAAATGAAGTGAAATATTTATATTATTTTTCTATCATTTTTCACAATTAGGTGGTTTTATATTATTGTTATAGTGTTACATTTATTAATTATCAATTTTATATTTTTTATCAATTTTATAATTATTTTATTATTATACTGGTACATTTATTAATTATCATTTTTTATGATTTTTATCATTTTCATAATTATTTTACTATTATTATGCTAGTATATTTATTAATTATCATTTTTATATTTTTTATCATTTTAGCATTTATTTTATTATTATTTTACCGTTACATTTATTAATTATCATTATCATTTTTTGTTTTTGTCATTTTCATAAATATTTAACTATTATTATGATGTTACATTTATTAATTATCATTTTATATGGTTTTTATCTTTTTCATAATTATTTTATTATTATTATTCTGTTATATTTATAAATTTTCAATTTGTATGATTTTTTGGTATTTTTATTTATTTTATTATAATTACACTATTATATTTATTAATTATCTCTGTTAGACAGAAAGAAGAACAAGTTTTGAAGTTTTGGAGACAGTAAGTCAGATAAGCCAAAATCAAGCACGACGGCTAACATCGCATACTGGTGACAAATAGTCATCAGTGGTGAGAAATAGATTTTAGGACTGACAAATGTCTCCTAAGGGTGATAAATGGATAACAGAAGTAAAAGATATATTTTTAAGCGAAACAAAGGCGACGGCTGACGAGCGATAAGGGTGACAAGTAGATGTTATGAGTGACAAATAGCCGTTAGCAGTGACAAATAACTCTACAACGGTGACAAATAGCTCATGGCAGTGAAACTTGAAGAAACTCAAGTTCGTTTGAAGGGTTTAACCGTGTATGAGTTTCCTAACTCTACTAACACGGATCTGAAGCTTTCCTAGTCATCAAACGACACTGATTAAACTCATGTAAGATCAAGAAATGAGATTTACCTCCAATTCCACTAATTTACGGTGGGATCAAGCCAAGTCGTTGATAATGAGTAAAATGTCCGGTACATTATTTCCCTACGCAGAGAACAACAGTAATAACAAAGCAACTAATATGAAGAGGAGCAACACTACTAGAGTACATAATAGAACAACAATAATACAAGTCACATTTGACATTTGTGTAGTTTGCTGGCGTAGTGCCTGGTTCCTTGAATCATAGTCTTGCCCAGGACTTGCATGATATGTAGGCATAGGCCTTTCTTGAAGTTGAGGATGATCAACATACGTATGGCTGCTATTGCCAACCCCATTTATAGCAGCATGCGCTTCCTCTATCGAGTGAAAAGCCTTATAACGAGCTCCAGGGTATCCAATCACTTGGACAAAGCATTCGGGCCAACTATAATATACACCGGGTTCGCGACCAACCCACACTACATAGCATTTATATCTTCCCATTTTCTGAACCTCAATTCCCTGCATGTAAGGTGTTATAAAAGATAATATGTATGACAAACATAATAATTGCAGCAAATTTAATATGAAGTCCAATCCATAAGAGCAAGTTTGTAGATCAGAAAGCATGTAAGTTTAAGGTTACACTGCATGAAGCATGATATAGTGGGGTAGGGGATTTAAGTCTACACGTTCAAGTGCATGAACAAGGTTTATGTCATGTGACTTCACACCCAATCAACCCTGTCTTCTTCAGGCAGCTCCATGAATAGTTTTATATTTATTGGATCTTTGAATAAATCCACTGCTCAAAGATACATGTCACGATCTAAATTTGGAGCTGACTTGAGTACGTCAATTCATGCACGCATGGAAGGAGTGCCATCGGCCATGTGGAGGGTAGTACGCTGGCCTCATAAGAGCCTCAACAATTCATTGCTTGGGATGTGAAGGGGAAATTACTAAGAAATGTAGTTAATACCACTAGAGGTAACAAAAGGTAGGTTATACAGCAGACTATAGGTAGAGACGATACATAGTCATATCAGTAACTCATGGGATGAAACATGCATTTTCAGAATAAAATAATGACAATGTGGTTGGCAGGATTAATAAAAACAGAATGTTCATTTGCATAATAACCTTACCCAGATCTCATTAAAAAAATCAATGTACATCAAACATTCCAATGTTTACACACTAAATAAGCATGTAGAGATCTTTTAACAGTGTAGAAAACCGGTAACAATAAGCCAAACATGTAGTTAAATAATTTGCATTCTACAATGTATAGTGCATATCCGAGGTTTGATACATATAAAAGTTTTGTGATATGTAGGAAAAATGAAGATGGTAAATTTTACAACTTTTTTATTAAATTGTAAGCAATAGTATGCCATAATGTGGTGGAATAAAATTTGAGCATATTTACATGCTTTCCTGGCAAGTAATACCAATATGGAAGTCCATTTTCGTGTGCTCTTATCAAAGCAAGGTAGATGTTAGGCCCAATACAGTGTACAAAGCATACACAAAGCATGGTAGAGGTCTAATGAAAAATAATACATGTACAGAGGTTAAGAACAAAATAACCACTACATCCGTTTAATATGAAACTACCCAGAGCATATCATATACGAACATATGAAAGGCCTGTAAAATGCATAAACATGGAAGAGAATTAAAAAAAGGAAGAGGGCATTTGCAGTAGGAACCAGTGATGACAAGGGACCGAGGAGGATGCAGAGAAGACGGGCTCTTCTGCTGGGGAAGCCACTGCTACGCGCACTGATGAAGGGGATGACATTGCTGAGGAGCCTTAAGAACTTAAAATAGAAGAGCAGGTGTCACTGTAGGGTCATGAGCGGGATCGGTGTGTTGATTTAACACATCATTGCAATGGAGGTGGTAACACAGCCCCTCGGGAGCAGAAAAAAGGGGAACATCGGGAACCCTAGCCGAACGATCGTCGCTCGATCGGAGCGTATTGCAGAGGTGATTAGACAAGGGAGGGTCTAGGCGTAATTTGGTTGCCCAACCACCCTTCTGATGTTGTAATCTACCGTGACGGTCGCCGTTGACGTTGGCCCCGGGAATGCACATCCACTGTGACGGCGAAGGCAACAAGCTACACCAAGACTGGCGCAGTGAAGCGCCAGCGAGAGTGCGAGGGCGGAGCACGGCGTCGAGGGTTTTGCGAGTGGAGAAATGAGGATAAGGGTGTTACGTAGCCCACATGGGGTACCCCAATTTATACCGCGGTTTGACGACAGGTCAGTGGCGACAGCGAGTATAAGGGTGACAAATAGTTATCTTGTGCTGGCAAATGCCCGATAGCAGTGACAAATAGCTGCCTAAGTCTAAAAAATAGCTTGCATCATTATAATTGTGAAAACCTCAGAACGTCGACGCATGAAGCAAAGGCAGTGGAGAAGGGTGAAAAATACCCTATTAGTGGCGACAACTAGATATGTAGAGTAGACAAATACCCTGGTAAGGGTGAAAATATATTCTAGAGCTAACAAATGAAAAGTAGAAGGAGCTAAAAGAAGGAGTCAAGTTCACAGGAGGACAGAAATATGAACAGTGTATCAAGAGTTTCTACAGCAATCAGAAGAATAATGAAGGGACTTGGACAATGCCAAGACAGTCAATGTTGACTGGTCAAGGTCAATGCAAGTCAAAGAAGTCTCCAGCCAAGCTCATCTTTTTGTTGAACAGTTATGAAGTCCCAATCAAAGTCCAAGGTCAATGAATAGACTAGTCACCACTATGCTCCCCAGACAAAGCCAAGCAGGTAATGAAGAGCAGAGAAGGCAATGACTGTTCAAGCAGTCATGTGGTAAGAGTGATAAATATGCAGTAAGGGTGACAAATGCCACTTTAGTGGTAACAAATGCACAACTAGCAGTGACAAATGGCTAAGGCGACGGCCAAGGCATTACGGTGACAAATGGGCTAAGGCGACGGCTATTGAACCTAAGGGTGACAAATAGCTTGTATGATTGACAAATGGATGATAACTATGTAAAATAGCCAGTAAGGCTGACAAATGGGATAAAAGGGTGAATCACAGGTTCGGTGTGTCTGGTACACGCTCATCATCTGAGGCCAACCTTTGCACGTGACCCGAGGCTACCTTGTCAAAGGTATATTCTCTCTCATGGGACATGGATATTTTAATATTTCAGCTTGAACATCTATTATTCAACCTTTGTCGCCTCTTTTACATCCATGAGGCCTATTTTTAACCATTCACCAACTATTTGTCACCCTTAAAGCATAGCCAAAGCCCTTTTCATCCAACGGGTGACTTGGGTTTTTGATGTGGCACAGCCCATGGTTGACTAAGTATGAGTTGATGACCCTAGGACCTAGACCCGCAAGCATACAAGCACTCCAATGATTCTCACGATAGCGGCTTACTCTCACGGCACACGCGATCACCCGGTGGGGCCGGGGGATGATGGCGAGGGTCCGAGGCGAGACCCAATGATTCTAAGTGACTTAGTTGGCTTAGGCTGACCCCTAAAGGGCCTGGGATTCCCAACTTCGTGGGCGGCTGGCCCGCAGGGCGGGGTTTGGGTGGCACTCACTCCCGGTCCGCGGTGGACACCTTCAAAGTAGCATACAAGGTCGGGCTCTCTTCTCACCGTCCGACGGGCATGCGAAGTAATACTAAATTTGCAGAATAATGGCAGTCAAGGATGATATCAGATGCTCACCTGATCGGTGTGAAAACACCGATCCCGCTCGGAGACGAGGGCGCGCCGAGAAGCGAGGGTATACACCCGATCGCTGCGGCGGTGTCGCTTGACCTGAAAATTAAAGAGGTACAGCACTACACCTCTCATAGGAGGGATGATCTTGGGGTGGGGATTAAACTTATTACAATAAAAACTACCTCCTCGCAGGGAGGGGCCTTCAGCCGGCCAAGCGGGGTGGGGGTATTATGAAAGAAAAACCCGACTTTCAAGCTCCACCGGTTCTGCCAATCTTCAGATTCTCTGGACAGGGTGTCGGTGATGACGCCACCACGGACTCCACAGAACTCAGATCTTGATCAAACTTGTGCCAAACGTTTCCCAACGGACTAAGGATGATGTCTGAATTTTTGGGGAGGCTCTGCAGCCCGGGACTGATCGGGCCGGTAACTGGAACAGGACAGCAACGTTCTGCCTCTGGCTGGTGCAGAACTGGTACACTCTGTTGCAGAAGGCGCTGCGGATTCTCCCGAACTCCAATTGAGACGAAACTGGCGGTGACGCGATCGTGGTCGGAGTAGCTTTGAGCAGGAGTTGACAGGGCCTCAATCGGAGGTAGGAGAAGAGGGTGGTGGCCGGAGAAGTGGAAATAGTTCAAACCTGGACCTGCAGGGGTAGACTGCACACTCCGGCGAAGAAAATTGTAACTCGGAGCTCCGGTGGCCGATTGAGTCCCTTCTTCTTGGAGATGAAAGCTCACTGGACGTAGTTTCTGCCCTCCAAAAATAGCACTCAGATACTTCACGAGCTGGCCGTGGTAGCTTCTACTTTCAGCTTCAGGACTTCAGACAGGGACAGATTCCGCAGTTGGACGAGATCTTCGACTCCGAACAGCTCCGGACTCGGATGGATGCGGGACCACCACCGTTGGAAAGCTAACTCGATGACACTTCCGACGATGTAAAATAGGTCGCCAGGAGCCCTAAAGAGACGACGGGGTGCCCTCTACAACCTGCTGCCAATCTGCAACCGGCGACCTGGCCTGAACCTGAAAATGCAAATGGCTATAGGTGAAAGGTGTAGTTGGGGAAATGGGGTGGAAGGTGTGTCCAGTGGCTATGGGAGGGAGATGTGAGGTGTTTAGGGGTTGTGAGAGCTGTGGGGGAATGAAGGGTGGGGGTGAAATGGCTGGAGAGGGCTGTGAGATGAGTGGAGGGAAGGTGGAGCTCTTGGTGTGCAAGGGGAGAGCAAGGGAGAGGGGGGGCGACCTTTGGATAGTATGGGGAAGGGGGGTGCGACCTTGGGTGGTTAGGGAGGTGGGGAGATGGAAGGGCACTGCCCTAGGGAGAGGGAAATTTAAAATTGGGCTTAGGGAATTGCCCCTTCAACCTTGGGGAGAGAAAGGGGTGCTTAGGAAGTGGTGTTGGGTAGGTGGTAGTTGGGTGGTGGGGCTTGGATTGGTGGAACTCCCTTGGGACAAGGTGAGGAGTAAAGAGGGGTTATGGGAAGTTGTGGGGAAGTTAAGGGAGGTAGGTGGGGGTTGGATGTGGTTGGGAGGGGGAGGAGAGAGAGAGGGGTTCGCCCCCTTCTTGAAGAGAGAGAGAATGAGAGAGAATTGAGAGAGATAATGAGAGGGAATAGAGGAGGTGGAAATGCTACTTCAATATTCATCCAAAAGTGATTACATGGAGAGAGATGGGGCCTATTTATAGGTAACCACTCTTTACATGACCAAAATGACCCTGACATTAAGACAAAAGACCCAACAAGTCCTAGACTCAACCCATTAGGCCCACACTAAGGTACTAAGGCCCAATTACACAAAAATAAGAGAAATAGACTAGAACACCATGACTCAATAAAAGAAAGTACATAAGATAAGACTCAATAAATGAAAATACATAAGATGGGATCATGGAAAAGGAAGATAACATGTAGAGATCACAGCCATCCCATATCCAAAAGTGTACAGGCAACCCGAGCTAGAGGGAGTGTCGTGAGATGCCCTCATCAAATCCCCGGGGGTGGGGAGAACTCGACGCCGTCGAGTATGGGTTCGCCTGGCTATCGTAATGCTCCAGCATGTCGGGGTCCAAGCGCAGCAGATCCTCCCGACTCACCCACGTATCCTCTATCGGGGGACAGTTCTTCCACCGAACCAGGTAGCGTTGATACACCTTGTGCCTAGTAATGATACTCTGCTCATCCAGTATTGCCTCTACCTGCTCTCGTCGGTCTCTCAAGCTAGAAAGTGGAGTCTCTCCGGGAGTATCTCTCTCAAGGAGGGGTAAAGGCTCGAGCTCCTCACTGGGTTCCACTGCGGGGCCCTTGTAGGGTACCAGGTCCGCCACATTGAAAGTAGGGTGTACCCCAAAACCCTCAGGTAGGTCTAGCTCATAAGCATTACTGCCAAGTCGTCTCAGAACTCGAAAGGGTCCTGAACCCCGTGCCCTCAACTTGGAGGCAGGTCCCGGAAGGAGCCACTCCGTCCTCACCATCACCGAGTCTCCCACTTGGAACTTGCAGTCGCGCCGATGAGCATCTGCCCGCCTTTTGTAAGCCTCATTGCTCTTTCCTATATGCTTGCGGATGTCATCATGCAACTCTTTGATATGCTGTGCAAAGGACTCAGCCGAGACTGACACTCTAGCATGTGGGGGAAGGGGAATAAGATCAGAAGGTTTTCTAGGCCTATAACCATGTACAACCTCAAATGGACTCTTGCCTATGGACCTATTGACAGAATCATTGTAGGCAAACTTGGCTTGAGATAAGAGGAGATCCCAATTCTCAGGGTGGTCCCCTACAAGGCAACGGAGCAAGTTCCCAAGGCTTCGGTTGACGACCTCAGTCTAGCCATCGGTTTGAGGATGGTAAGTAGTGGAGAATTTGAGGAGGGTTCCCATTAGGTGCCAAATAGTCTTCCAAAAATAACTGGTGAATTTCACATCCCGATCAGACACAATAGTCTTAGGTAATCCATGGAGTCAGACTACCTCATCAAAGAATAATCGGGCGACCGTAGAAGCATCGGAGGCCTTGGAACATGGGATAAAGTGGGCCATTTTAGAGAACCTGTCAACCACCACAAAGATGGAATCATGTTTGCGCAAGGTCTTAGGTAGGCCAAGGATGAATTCCATGCTCAAATCCTCCCAAGGTCGGTCTGGTATGGGTAGGGGTGTGTAAAGCCCAGTATTTTGCTTCACTTGTTTGGCTGAGGCACAAAGGCGACATTGTCCCAGAATGTGGGCCACATCCTTCTTAAGACTAGGCCAATGGAATTGCCTCTCAACTAGCTCTATGGTCTTTTGGACCCCAAAGTGACCAGCTAGGCCACCACTGTGTAACTCCCATACTAAGAAGTCCCGAAGTGAAGTCCGGGGTATGCAAAGCCTAACTCCCTTGAATAGATACCCCTCTTGAAGTATGAACCCCTCATGTTCCTTGTGGGGCTGAGTGGAAAGGGTGTTGTAGTGAGTCCCAAAGTCGGGGCAATTTGGATATTCCCCTTTGATTCTTTCAAACCCGATCACTTCCACCTGGATGGTGGAGAGTAAGGCTATCCGCCTACTTAGTGCATCGGCGGCGCGGTTCTCACTACCCATCTTGTACTTGAGGAAATAGGTGTAGGCTTGAATGTATTCTACTCATCGGGCATGGCGGGCATTGAGCTTTTGTTGGGTGTTGAGGTACTTCAAAGCCTCATGGTCCGAGAAGATCACAAACTCCTGGGGTAGGAGATAGTGCCTCCAATGCCGAAGGGATTGGACAACGGCATAAAGCTCTTTGTCATATGTGGAGTACCTAGTCCTAGCCTCACAAAGTTTCTCACTAAAATAGGCTACCGGGTGACCCACTTGGCTAAGAATGCCCCCAATCCCTACCCCGAATGCATCACAAGTGACTTCGAAGACTTTCGAGAAGTCGGGTACGCAAAGGACCGGGGCTTGGGTCATCTTTTCCTTGAGCTCTAGGAATGCTTTGGAGGCTGCCCTAGTCCACACAAAGGTGCCTTTCTTGAGGCAATCCGTGATAGGAGCGGTGATTGTGCTAAATCCTCGGATGAATCTTCTATAGAAAGTGGCTAGCCCGTGAAAGCTTCGGGCCTCATGAAGGGTCTTGGGCTCGGGCCACTCAAGAATAGCTTGGACCTTTTCGGGGTCTATGGATTGTTGTGCCTCTTAGGCACAAGCATGTGCTATGTCGCCTTGATGATAGCAATGCTTTTTGGTTTTGATGATAGCAAGACAGTGAGTGCATTTGAGTGCATTTGATATTGTATTTTGATGATAGCAATGTTATTATGTTTTGATGATTGCAATAAACAAAGTGTATTTCTATGCATTATTATTCTTGAGCATTTTGCATATTGATAGCAACATGAATGGTGATGTCTAGCATTGATGGCATTTGCTCTTTATATATGTGCATTGCATTCTGTCAGATATCATGTCTCTGCATATATCATGCCTGGGTAGCAAAGTCTATACATTGGACTCTCGTTCAAGCCTATGCATTGTCTTAGGCTAAGTGTGTACAGCGTCTTAGGCGAAGTCTGTACAGCCGTGTCTTATGCTCCTAAGTCTATACATTGGTGTTGGTCATCAAAGCCTGTACATCGCCTTCAATCTTCAAGTCTATACAATGGCTTATTCTTCAAGTCTGTACATCCACAGTTAAACTTGAAGTCTGCACACTAGTCTTCACTGTCAAGTCTGCACATTGGTCTTCGATTTCAATGTCCAATACATTGGGCTTTTACATGAAGTCTATACATTGTTGTTTGCAGTACAAGTCCATACATTGGACTGTTCATCAAAGTCTGTACATCAAACTGCTATAGTAAGTCTGTACAGTGAGTGATTCATTGGTAAAGTCTGTACACTCAACTGAACTTCAAGTCTAGACATTGCACTGTAGCATCCATTGTCTTCGTGTTGTGTTTGTTTGATTATCTTCGTGTTGTTTACTGTAGCAGCTCTATTTGTTCTGATGAATTTCGAGTCGTTTCCCAGTGAACCCCGTGTCACTTCACCTCGTGCTGTTCTCATCGTCTTAGTCTTATTTTCACTTCGTGTTGTTTTCACTTGGTGTCAACTTCTATTTTCGTCTTAGTGTTGTTTTCACTTCGTGTTGTTTTCACTTGGTGTCAACTTCTGTTTTCGTCTTAGTGTGTTCTCACTTCGTGTCGAATCTTGTTTTTCGTCTCTGTGTCTATCTCGCCTTGACCACACTTCATGTTGCTTTACGTAGACCTCGTGTCTTGCTTGTTTGCAACCACTTCGTGTCGGTTTCTGTTGACAGCACGTGTCGTCCTTAGTTCGAGTCGGTTCTTTATTTTTTTTTTATCTTCGTGTTGTGGTCAGCTCGTGTCGTTCTCTTTGCTGTGTGTTATGTCGTGTTGTTTTTATGTTCGTGTCTCCGTGTTGTTTTTGTCTTCGTGTCTCCGTGTTGTTTTTGTCTTCGTGTCTCCGTGTTGTTTTTGTCTTTGTGTCTTCGTGTCGTTTTTGTTCCACTGCGTGCAGAACAGTGCAGCACCTCGTGTTACTTTCTGTGCCACCTCGTGTCGTTTCTGTGTGAACCTCATGTCGCTTCTCTCTGTCCTCTAGTTGCATCTCGTGTCATCTTTTATGTCTTGCTTGTTGTTGCAACCACTTCGTGTCGTTCCTCTTTTTACCTCGTGTTGTTTTATAACCTCAATTCGTGTCGTTCTCTTCGTTGTGTCTATTCTGTCACAATGTATCTCGTGTCATTCCTTACTTCGTGCTGCAGTCACCTTGTCTATCTCGTGTCATTCCAAGTACAGTGCCATCGTATTACTATTACATATCTCATGCAGCTGTAGTTCCTGTGGCCTTCAGTGTTAATGACTTTAATCTCATTACAGGTCCGAGGAAGAACATTCCACACTCCTGGGCTGCACGTTATCCGAGACAAGAGGAACCAATCTGGTAAGGACACGTGGCAGGAAGATTCTGGAAATATGGGAGGCACACGCGTTTTGTGCCCCATCCACCTGCTGTTGCTGCTATAAATAGAACCCTTCGTCCTCAGATGAAGGTGATCGAGTTGGCAAGAAGAAAAGCTCATACAGAGAGCCCCGATCCAGAAAAAGGAAGAGAAGAAAGAAAAGAAGAGAGCAGAGAAGAGAGTGAGAGTAAGAGCAGAAGAAGAAAAGGAGAGAGAAGAGAGTTGAGAAGAAGAAGAAGAGAAGTAGCAGAAGAAGCTCCTAGGAGAGTAGAAGAGAAAGAAAAGAGAGATAGAAAGTGAGCGAGAGAGCTCGTGGAGAACAAGGAAGAAGTTACCTGAAGATCTGTCTACTGGACCGTGGATCAAATCCAGGCCAGTCAGCTCCATGCGAGCCACATTTGTGTTATTTGTCTTTACAGCTTTCTGATCGCTGTGTATTTTTCTTTTCTTATTTTTCCTGTTTCATTTGGTTATATGTGTTCTTCCGATCCTCAGTAGTGAGGTCGGGGTTCCTCCTTTCAGTTCAGGAGAAGGGAGATTGCTATCTCCGGTTGCAAGTAGCTGGGTGCTATTTGTGGTGTCCCTCCGGTTTGGAGGAAGGGAGATCTGATCTCCGGTTCTGGGCTTGTGGATTCAAGTCCAGGGGTTCCCTCCGGGTCTAGAGGAAGAGAGACCGTGTGTCTCTGGTTGGCTAGTGACTGGTGTCACTAGTGGTTCCCTCCGGTTGGGAGGAAGAGGGGAGGTTGTTCCCCTGGTCAAGCTGTGTGGCAGCACCTGTTGCAGACTGAGTCTACTGTGTCTAGCGTGAGCTAGTGGAAGCCACACTCGGTTTGAGTGTGGGGTGGATGTAGGTCTAGAGGACTGAACCACCTAAAAACCCCTCTTGCATTGTGGTTTGATTGCTTATGATTTGCTTCCGCTAGAAGAATGCATAGGGGCGCTCCATGCGTTTGGCTTCCGGTTGAGAAGAAGAGTTAATTAGTCTTCTTAGAATGTTTTAATTTGTCAAGAGAGCGAAATTCTTGTTGAGCGACTCCTTGTCAAATTCAGCCTAGTTAGCATCCTAGTGATCTCACTGTATGCTTGTTTGGTTGTGCAACTGATTATTAGCTTTAAGCTTATCTAGTTTGCGAACTAGTAATTCTAGTGAGCATCATAATTTAACTGGGCGAAAGTCCTTTAAAGGGCTATATTCATTCACCCCCCCTCTGAATACTGCACCGAACCCAACAATTGGTATCAGAGCAGGTCTCTGATCTATCAGATCTAACAATCTGCAGAGGATCCTGCCGATTTGTTTGGTGCATTTCAGAGTGGATCTCTTGAAATCATGTCTTGCTTCATTGACTTGTGTCTTATTTTGATTATCTGGTTTCAGTGGAGTTCGTGTCATTTGTTTTACTTCGCTAAATTTGTCTGCCATCTGTTCTAATGGCTCGACCTCCGATTTATGATGGTTCTAACTTTGAAAGTTGGCTAGGAGGCCTAGCTGTGTACATAGACTCAATTGGTCCACATTTGTGGAGTCTTATATCTAAAGGCCCACACCGCTTACCTAAAGATCAGACCAATTGGTCTAGTGAGGACAGCTCTAAGAATTGCGATAATACCATAGTTCTTATTATCTTGAGAGCTGTAGTTAATACTGATATGTATCCTTTTGTTCTCAGGTGCACATCTGGAAAGGAAATATATGACAGAGTCGTTTCTGCGCATAATCAGCAAGGTGATAGCTGCTTGATGGCCAACCGGGATGATGAAGATGAGATCTCATCTCAGGTAAGTTCTGAATCAGAAGGATACTCTTTCGATGAATTAATAGAGATGTATGAAAATTTGTTAGAAGTATCCAAGAAATTGAAATCTGAGAACAAAAAGTTGAAAAAGAAATGTGATAGAATAAATCTGAAAGATTCATGTGAAAATTGTCCAAATATGAAAAAGTCTTATGATGCATGCATGCTAGATGTTCAGAATCTTAAGAAACAAAATGATTCTCTAAAAATTGAAAAACAAACATGCTTAGATAAAATGTCTGAACTTTAGAATCAACTGAATGATAAGAAAAATGAGCATCTAAAAGACATGCAAGAACTAACTGAAGTTAATTCTGAATTGGACAAAATGAAATTGGAGAATGAGGATCTTCAAAAGAAGAATAAAACTCTTATTATCAGAATGAATGAAATCAATGAGGTTTCATAGTCCTCTTCTGCTAAATCAGATTGTAAAATATGCTCTACTTTAAGAGAACGAAATGAAGATCTCTTTAGTGAGAATGAACGGCTAAATAAACAAATAGCCTCACTTAAAGATGATCACAAAAATATGCTCGCTGAGAAAATTAAAGTGGAGGAAAGAGAAGAGGAATTAATTGAAAAACTGGAGCTAATGTCTGGAAGAGAGAGATGTGAGGGTAATGAATTTCAGACTAGAGATCTTGAGGAAGAAAACACTGAATTAAAAGCTGAAGTTGAAAAATTGAAGTGGTTAAACACTGGCTTGTCTGAAAGACTTCTCACCACAGAAAAAGGAAAAGTTGTTTATGATGAAAATTCAAAAAGTTTGAACAGTCTAGAACAAGAAATTGAGAAGTATAAAACTGCAAACCAAGTTCTAAGCGAATGTGTTAATTGCAGTGAACAGGAAATAGCCAGTTATGAACTTCACATAACATCTTTGGAGAATAAGATTCAGGATCTAGAAAAATCAGCATCCAATTCTGCTAAGAATGAAATAAAAGTAAAAACTATTGTGAAAATGAAGGATGGCAATCCAAGAAAGGGGACAAGCTGTAGTCCTGATGTTAAGGAAACTACCAGAAACCAATTATATACTACCTTTGTGCATAGTTCTAATGTAGCTGGTACCTCAAGGCAATCCCCAAAACAAAATAAAAATCATAAGTCACCTTCAAAACCTGTTTTCCAGTTCAGAGCCCAGAAAATAGAAAAATAAACAGAACCTGTTAAGGATAATCAGAAATTGAAAAGAAAGAGTCAAATAAAGAAGGTAAAGACTACTCTTGCTCACGAACAGAAAGCTGCTAGCTCGGTTGAGCCTGATGGTGTATAGACTATTCATGCTTCCTATACTCACTCACATACATCTAGGAACTCATATGATAGAAACCATGTTCCTAGAAAATTTGATGCCTCTTGTTACTACTGTGGTAGGCATGGTCATTATATGGATGACTGCAGAGTGATGATAAGTGATGATATGATGCATGATAAAACATTTCCAAATAATCATCACCACCCCAAAAGAAACATGTCTTCCTCAAACCAACATATCATTTGTTACAATTGCAACAGACGTGGTCATAAAGCTGTTGAGTGTTGGTTTAGGCCTTCATGGGGATTTACTGGCTCAAGAGGTAAGCACCCTAGGTGCATTGAATGTGGCAGGTATGGGCATGCAGTCAAGGACTGCTGGTTTGTTCAGGGAAATCATTCTAATTCCAAATTTGTAAGATTCCCTCCAAACAAAAATTTTTTGGGCAGAAATAAAGCTGGTCTTAAAGAAAAGACTCTTGGTTGTTATGAATGTGGAAAACCTGGCCACCAAGCTTCTGAATGTTGGTGGGCAGGTAATGGTAAATCAAAAATTCATGCTTACAACAGAACAATTCATGCTCATTATCATAGGTCTCATGCTGCTGTTGATATACATCATAGGACCAGAAAATCTGCTGTTTCATGTAGATATTATGGTAAACTTGGTCACTCTATGGACAATTATTTTCTGATGAAATTTGATGACCATGTTGCTAAGAAACTGTTTAGAACACCTGATAGGGGTAGTGCAGGACCCAAGACTGCTTTGGTCTCTGCAGGATCAACTTGATTGACTTGCTGCAGGTGTGCCTTGGAAGGAGAAATAAAAGGGGTCAACCAAGGCACTCAAAAAGAAAACCCCATGATTCAATTCAGGTCAGTTCTGAAATCTGTTTTAAATTCCATTATCTGAAATTGTGAGCATGAAAATTATGAGTTTCATGTTGATTTGCTTGGTTGATTTTTTAATGAACTCTTCATGTCTAGCTGATCAGTCTGCATTCCAGACTCAGCTATTGAATTCAATTCTGCATATCTGATGCTCTTCTCTTGCTATATGTTGAACTGAATTTGAATGCTTCTCTAGTGTATACAGTTGATGCACTATATAGACTCTGTGTCCATGCATGTGTTTTGTGTTAATGCATTGCATGCTTGTTATTGAATGCATACTTGGACTGATTGTGTATAGACTGACTGTCATTGCATGTGTCAATGATGCTGTTCAATGCATGAAGGACTGCCTTATGTTGCATTGTCCTTGTTAACCCTGGTATATCAAATGGTATGTTACTAAAAGGCAGGGAAATCTGCCCGGAGGTTCCTACCATGTGTGAGATGGTCTTTGAGACCAGGTCCTCCGCCTAGTACCATGGGTCTAGTTTTCATGAAGAACAGTGTACTGCATCATATGTTGAAAAAATCTGAAAATTTAAAAGGAAGATGATGCATTTGATAAATTCTCTCTCTGATTGAACAAAGCATGAATTCTTCTTGAGTATATTCTAAAATTATGAGCAGTTCATTAATTCTATTTCATGCACTTTGTCAGGGGGAGTTTGACTAATGTTGCATAGTCTGCATGTAGAACAGTCTACTGCATAGCATATTTTTGCATCATGGTGTCAGGGGGAGCTGAGAGATTCTATTCAATTCATTGAACCCTATTTACTCCTCTTTATCCCCATTCATGTGATTCATATCTTTTGACATCAGATGCCATTGGACCATTTTCCCAATTGCTATCCTTTCCCCATCATTTTCACTAAACAACAGCTTTGCATCTGGTTTAGTACATTGAATGGTGATTATTGCAACTATTTTTCTATAAGAATCACACTCACAAATTGAAAGGAACTAAAGGTTTAACCTTTATAAATTAGAGAGTTAAGTATCTGCACTTCAGAACTTGAGATAAAAGAAAACTTTTATAGCTCTTAATCTTTATCTCATGGTAAGATTAGAAAAAGTTTTTGTAATGCCAAATGTGTTGATCTGGAAATTTCTAGAAAAGGATAATAAGAGTGTCTACTGATTTTTTAAACAATCACTCTAAAAGAAGTAAGGGCAGCAGTAAATAAGATCATAATGCTATGAACTGAACATAGTGACAGAGCAATGGCTGAATTGCACCGAGAAATTGTGATCTCCTCCAATGAAGTAAGAGAACTCATAGTCATGAAGTGCTTCAGAATATCTCTGTTCAAAAGGTCAAATCTATAGAGGGAGTTCTCACTAAGTAACTGAGTGTACTGGCCTCTAATCAAGGTGTACCCTTAATGTCAAAAGTGAAGACAATTATTTGTGGGTTTTGATCTGAAATAGGTCTAGTAGTTTATGCCTAGTAACTGGGGGTACTTGTCTCTGATCAAGGTGTACACCTAATGTCAACAGCATAAATGCCACTGATCTATTTACTCAGTTCAGGTTCAAAAATTGAAAAATGTAAGTCAAACTGCTGTAACCCTTTGAAAATCAAAAGTCTATGAGTGGAAATTATTTTTATTAATACATATTCAAGTTGCCTCTCTTGAATTTCCTTGTTTAATCACAAAAGGGTATTATGTCTGACTTATCTATTAATACCATGTGCCCTAGATTCATTGCTATAAATGGAATCTAAAACTCCTTTTCAGGGGTCAGGTGTTTTACTCTAGAATTATAACTGTTAAACCTGAATCTTTGTCAAAATTGTATGTTGCTGATTTTTAAACTTTAACAGTTGTTTATAATCATGCTTCCTTTCTGAACCTATGATTCAGCTGTTGTCAAGTGACCCTCCTACTCTCTCTACCTTGTTTATCTGTTCATATTCCTTCTCAAAGGGGGAGCTTCTATTTAGGGGGAGAAACATTTCAGGGGAGTCTTACTTTCAGGGAAAAATGTTCTAGAGGAATTTGCATGCATATTGCACTTTGCACTCATATTTTTACTATTTTTCTTTTTTGATCATGTCAAAGGGGGAGAAAATCTTGTGTGTGACTCACTGTCACATTGTGTTGCCATCATCAAAAAGGGGGAGAATGTTGTGCCACTTAGGCACAAGCATGTGCTATGTCGCCTTGATGATAGCAATGCTTTTTGGTTTTGAAGATAGCAAGACAGTGAGTGCATTTGAGTGTATTTGATATTGTATTTTGATGATAGCAATGTTATTATGTTTTGATGATTGTAATAAACAAAGTGCATTTCTATGCATTATTATTCTTGAGCATTCTGCATATTGATAGCAACATGAATGATGATGTCTAGCATTGATGGCATTTGCTCTTTATATATGTGCATTGCATTCTGTCAGATATCATGTCTCTGCATATATCATGCCTGGGTAGCAAAGTCTATACATTGGACTCTCGTTCAAGCCTATGCATTGTCTTAGGCTAAGTGTGTACAGCGTCTTAGGCGAAGTCTGTACAGCCGTGTCTTATGCTCCTAAGTCTATACATTGGTGTTGGTCATCAAAGTCTGTACATCGCCTTCAACCTTCAAGTCTATACACTGGCTTATTCTTCAAGTCTGTACATCCACAGTTAAACTTGAAGTCTGCACACTAGTCTTCACTGTCAAGTCTGCACATTGGTCTTCGATTTCAATGTCCAATACATTGGACTTTTACATGAAGTCTATACATTGTTGTTTACAGTACAAGTCCATACATTGGACTGTTCATCAAAGTCTGTACATCAGACTGCTATAGTAAGTCTGTACAGTGAGTGATTCATTGGTAAAGTCTGTACACTCAACTGAACTTCAAGTCTAGACATTGCACTGTAGCATCCATTGTCTTCATGTTGTTTATTGTAGCAGCTCGATTTGTTCTGATGAATTTCGAGTCGTTTCCCAGTGAACCCCGTGTCGCTTCACCTCGTGCTGTTCTCATCGTCTTAGTCTTGTTTTCACTTCGTGTTGTTTTCACTTGGTGTCAACTTCTGTTTTCGTCTTAGTGTTGTTTTCACTTCGTGTTGTTTTCACTTGGTGTCAACTTCTGTTTTCATCTTAGTGTGTTCTCACTTCGTGTCGAATCTTGTTTTTCGTCTTTGTGTCTATCTCGCCTTGACCACACTTCGTGTTGCTTTACGTAGACCTCGTGTCTTGCTTGTTTGCAACCACTTCGTGTCGGTTTCTGTTGACAGCACGTGTCGTCCTTAGTTCGAGTCGGTTCTTTATTTTTTTTTCCGTCTTCGTATTGTGGTCAGCTCGTGTCATTCTCTTTGCTGTGTGTTATGTCGTGTTGTTTTTCTGTTCGTGTCTCCGTGTTGTTTTTGTCTTCGTGTCTCCGTGTTGTTTTTGTCTTCGTGTCTCCGTGTTGTTTTTGTCTTTGTGTCTTCGTGTCATTTTTGTTCCACTGCGTGCAGAACAGTGCAGCACCTCGTGTTGCTTTCTGTGCCACCTCGTGTCGTTTCTGTGTGAACCTCGTGTCGCTTCTCTCTGTCCTCTAGTTGCATCTCGTGTCATCTTTTATGTCTTGCTTGTTGTTGCAACCACTTCATGTCGTTCCTCTTTTTACCTCGTGTTGTTTTATAACCTCATTTCGTGTCGTTCTCTTCGTTGTGTCTGTTCTGTCACAATGTATCTCGTGTCATTCCTTACTTCGTGCTGCAGTCACCTTGTCTATCTCGTGTCATTCCAAGTACAGTGCCATCGTATTACTATTACATATCTCATGCAGCTTTAGTTCCTGTGGCCCTCAGGGTTAATGACTTTAATCTCATTACAGGTCTGAGGAAGAACATTCCACACTCCTGGGCTGCACGTGATCTGAGACAAGAGGAACCAATCTGATAAGGACACGTGGCAGGAAGATTCTGGAAATATGGGAGGCACACACGTTTTGTGCCCTATCCACCTGCTGTTGCTGCTAGAAATAGAACCCTTCATCCTCAGATGAAGGTGATCGACTTGGCAAGAAGAAAAGCTCATACAGAGAGCCCCGATCCAGAAAAAGGAAGAGAAGAAAGAAAAGAAGAGAGCAGAGAAGAGAGTGAGAGTAAGAGCAGAAGAAGAAAAAGAGAGAGAAGAGAGTTGAGAAGAAGAAGAAGAGAAGTAGCAGAAGAAGCTCCTAGGAGAGTAGAAGAGAAAGAAAAGAGAGATAGAAAGTGAGCGAGAGAGCTCGTGGAGAACAAGGAAGAAGTTACCTAAAGATCTGTCTACTGGACCGTGGATCAAATCCAGGCCAGTCAGCTCCATGGGGGCCACATTTGTGTTATTTGTCTTTACAGCTTTCTGATCGCTGTGTATTTTTCTTTTCTTAAATTTCCTGTTTCATTTGGTTATATGTGTTCTTCCGATCCTCAGTAGTGAGGTCGGGGTTCCTCCTTTCAGTTCAGGAGAAGGGAGATTGCTATCTTCGGTTGCAAGTAGCTGGGTGCTATTTGTGGTGTCCCTCCGGTTTGGAGGAAGGGAGATCTGATCTCCGGTTATGGGCTTGTGGATTCAAGTCCAGGGGTTCCCTCCGGGTCTAGAGGAAGAGAGACCGTGTGTCTCTGGTTGGCTAGTGACTGGTGTCACTAGTGGTTCCCTCCGGTTGGGAGGAAAAGGGGAGGTTGTTCCCCTGGTCAAGCTGTGTGGCAGCACCTGTTACAGACTGAGTCTACTGTGTCTAGCGTGAGCTAGTGGAAGCCACACTCGGTTTGAGTGTGGGGTGGATGTAGGTCTGGAGGACCGAACCACCTAAAAACCCCTCTTGCATTGTGGTTTGATTGCTTGTGATTTGCTTCCGCTAGAAGAATGCATAGGGGCGCTCCATGCGTTTGGCTTCGGGTTGAGAAGAAGAGTTAATTAGTCTTCTTAGAATGTTTTAATTTGTCAAGAGAGCGAAATTCTTGTTGAGCGACTCCTTGTCAAATTCAGCCTAGTTAGCATCCTAGTGATCTCACTGTATGCTTGTTTGGTTCTGCAACTGATTATTAGCTTTTAAGCTTATCTAGTTTGCGAACTAGTAATTCTAGTGAGCATCATATTTTAACTGGGCGAAAGTCCTTTAAAGGGCTATATTCATTCACCCCCTCTCTGAATACTGCACCGAACCCAACATGGATACCCCTTGAGATGAGACAATAAATCCTAGGAAGGCTAGTTGATTGGTCAAGAAATGACACTTCCCGGGGTTAGCAAAGAGACTCTCCTTCCTAAGAATGGTGCACACTTGTTTGAGGTGATCGAGGTGGGCTTCATTGGATTGGCTATATATGAGGATGTCGTCAAAGTAGACAACTAGAAAGATGCCAATGAAGTGCCGGAGGACCTCGGTCATGAGGCGCATGAAGGTGCTTGCCGCATTAGAAAGGCCAAAAGGCATGACAAGCCATTCATAGAGACCGTCCTTAGTCTTAAAGGTGGTTTTCCACTCGTCCCCGGGCCTAATGCGAACATCATGGTAGCCACTCTTGAGGTCGATTTTGGAGAAGATGGTGGCTCCAGCTAGCATATCTAGCATATCATCTAACCGAGGGATGGGGAACCTATACTTGACCGTTATCTTATTGATGGCTCGGCTATCCACACACATGCGCCAAGTTCCGTCCTTTTGGGTGTGAGAAGAGCCGGGACGGCACAAGGGCTTTTGCTAATTCGGAGGAAGCCCTTCTTGATGAGTTCCTCAATTTGCCTCCTGAGCTCGGCATGCTCGGTGGGGTTGAGGCGATAGTGTGTGAGGTTGGGTAAGGTAGCTCCGGGCACAAAGTCGATGACATGTTGCACATCGCGCATGGGTGGTAGCTTGTCCAGAAGCTCCTCGGGAAACACATCATGGAAGTCCTCAAGGAGTTGTTGAATTTCTATCGGGTGTGGGTCGGTTGGGGTGGATTCCTCAAGGTAAATAACAATGGCACACACTTGTTCTCCTTGGTTGACTTCTTCCTCAAGCTCTTTCCTAGTGATGAGGTGTAGGCTCCTAGGAGGCTCATTGATGATACTAGGATTAAGGCTTGATGGGGTGGGGTTTGGTGGGTTTGGAATAGTGGGAGGGGTAGGGGATCCCTCAAGGGAGGGAGATGCCTTCTTGGGAAGGGTGCGGGGTGGAGAAGGGTTGAGTTGGATTTTATTTCCCTCATGAGTGAAGATGCAAGTGTTTGTCCTTCCAAGGAAGGTGGCATCTACATAGTAGATCCAAGGCCGCCCTAGGAGTATACTCCCAACTTCCATTGGTAGGATGTCACACCACACTTGGCCTTGATAGGATTGGAATGTAATGGGGACAAGGCAATGAGCACTAACGGGTATGGAGGTGGTATCAATCCATGCTACCCGATATGGGTGTGGATGTAGGGAGGTGGTAAGGCCCAAAAGTTTGACGGTGTCGGATGACACCACATTTACACTACTTCCATTGTCCAAGATGACCTTTCTAATATGGCTCCCTATCCGGATGTAGGTATGGAATATGGTGTTTCTTTTCCAATCATGCTCTTGGGTTTGAGTGAGGGTGCACCTAACCACTCCGAGGTGGGAGTCGGTGGATGGAGGGAGTTGTTCTTGGTTGGTCTCTATGTAGTGGTTCTCATACTCCTCCTCCCATTCAAGAGAGGGTTCATATATCTCAACTTCCCCTTCAAATTCAGCTTGGGGTTGGGGGTTGGTCTCCTTTATGAGCAAGTTAGATGCTCTCTTGGTGGGGCATTGATTGGCAAAGTGTCCATACCCATAGCACCTAAAGCATTGCTGCCCACTTTGATGGTTTGGGGCCATCTTAGTTTGAGGGAGTGGGTGTCGGATTGGGCCTATTGGGAGTTGTGTTTAGGGGCCCTCTTGTGGGGCGGGGTGATGGAGTGCCACTAGGAGGGGTGACCCGGGTGGGAGGAGCTTCTATGGGTGTGGGAAGGAGACCTCTTTGGTGAGGTGGAGGGTTGGCCCGAGGTGCCATGGCTTTGGGGTCCATCCCCCGAGGGGGAACCATTCGTGTATACCGAGAGAATTTCTCGGCATCCCGAGCTACTTAGTAGGCTTACTCTAGAGTGACTACTTGACGCATGAATAACTCCTTTTTGATATGGAATTGAAGCCCATTCCTAAAGCGGGAGAGTGTGACGGCGGGGTCCTCTTGGACTCCACACTTGAGAAGGTAGTAGTCAAACTTTTCAATGTACTCCATAACGGTCTTCCCCTCTTGGGTTAAGGCTTGCCACTCATCTAGGAGGTTTTGATGGTAGGAGGGTGGGACATATTTGTGTTTGAGTTGGTCTTTCATGGCCCCCCATGTGGTGATGGGAGCTTCCCTCCTAACTATCCTTAATGCCTCAACATTCATCCAATGAGTCTTGGCTAATTTGGTAAGTTGCATCTTTGCAAGCCGGACTCTCCTATCCTCTGTCATTGGGTACCAATCAAAATATTGGTCCATGGCTGCCTCCCAATCTAAGTAGATGCCCGGATGATGAGACCCATCAAAGGTGGGTGCATCGACTTTCACAAGTCTCATTAGTTGGTCATCCGGGTTGTCCCGGGGGATTCTCTCATTCCTTCTAGGAGGTGGGTCCCTTTCCAGTTCGGGAGGGTGGTCAAGGTTGAGCTCTCCTATGGCTGGCTCCACATGTGGAGGTGGTTCCCTCTTATCTCCTACCCTTGGGGCAGGCCTATTTTCCTCAATTTATTCAAGCCGGGCCGTTATATCATCAAGCCGTCCCATAATGTTAGTCATGCCTTCCACAAGAAACCTCATGTGGTCGGGAAGCTCGTGCTCGTTGTGAGCGGGATTTCCTTGGGGATTGGGATTCATAGTGGTATTGGAAGAGGATGGATTGACTTGATAATGAGTTCCACTACGAGTGGTGTCACGCCCCGAGCCTTTAATTACAGCGGAAGACTCACTCGGGGAGCGCGAACAACCGGCATGGTAAGCCTCTTGCAAGCAAGAATCAATCAGAGTGCAACACAATCACACAAATAAATTCAATTGCACAATAATATTCAAACTCCAACTTTATTTCATAAATGATCAATATTCAAGATACAATCACTAATTTGATTTCCATTTTTCTAGACTCATGAAATAGGAAAATTACATTGACTCAATCTAGACACTTTAACTTCCTAAGTCTTCACTCTCATCTTTATAAGAATTTCACTCGCTTCCGGATCCACTACTAGTATAGCCCGAATCCGAATCTGAACTATTTCCATCTCCTGAAAAACATTGGAAAATAGGTCATGAGCACACTTGCCCAGTAGGTATCTTCGCATCAACATGAAGGCACTATTTAAGTAATTATCATTTTAGCTCTAAAGAAATAAGGTAAAATCATGTGAATGCGAATCAATCATGCGATCAAATCAATAGAAACAAGATAACCATGTAAGATAGAATGATCAAGAATGAGCTAGCAAGAATATAACAAGAACATGATATTGGCCTTCCATGAACAAGAATGTAACGAGATTGTACTAGCAAGCCACATATTCCTCACTTTAGCATCTTATGATTAAGAGCAAGTGCTTCGTGAATTTCTGTGGAATATCAAGCAAGAATGTCATGTCGTGCCGTGGATCTTCACTTATTTATAGAAATAGTACTCCCAGCGTAATGCGACGCCAGTAGCATCATACCCCATGGTTTATAAAATAGTATGTTTCCGGCAATCAGCCGAGGGGACTAGCATAGAGCCCTTGAACACAATCAGTGCTCGATCGCATCTTCAGTTATAAATTAAGCTACTTCCACGCAGTATAACAGTAACGTATGGCCAAGAATATAGCACTTCCAATAATTCCATGATAACTAAAATCAATGAATGAATGCTTCAATTTTGAATATATGAGATCAAGAATGATATTTAAACTAAGTTATGCTTATAGAATAAATCGACAGCATAACGGTATTTTCCTTAACTTCCATTTCTTTTAGATCAATTTAAGCAATATGACAAGTTCTAGATCATCAAGGTTTGTCTAGAATCATTGGAATATCAACCCTTGGTCAAACCTTGGGTTAACATAAACAAGCTATGTAACGGTCATACGCTGGGCCGTTACATTATGTAACGCGCCAGTAATGGGCCGTTACAGTGATCCGAGTCCAGAAAGATAAAAATAGACTCAGAGGAATGTGACGGTCTGGCACTGGGCCGTTACGTGAGCCTGACGGTCCAGTTCAAGGCCGTTAAATTTCAAGAATCAAAACCACGATAGAGTGTTCTAATTAATGGGCTTTCATTGGTACAACCAACTCGGCGTCCTAGTGGGAATCCCAGGCTCGCGGAGAATTACGGAGGCCTTGAAACAATGATTTCCTAGTCCATTGGAAGGATTATCCAATAGAGAGGTCCTCATGTCCAAGATTGTGTTCCTATAGTGCAAAGTGTGAACTAATGACAACATACCGGAATATGTGCCATGTACTTATAGAATTGACTCTATTGACAGAGAGAGATATGTATAATCAATGTGAAAATCATGATAAAAACTCCGTCAATACAATGTTAAAAAGTCATGCTTTATAGTACAAAACTATAGAATTTGGTTTAACATAACTTAAGTAGAAGTGATGACAAAACATGCAATACCTATCATGAATAATCAAATATCCTTAAAATCACATGATTAGGTTTAAAACTTAGGTAACTAGGTTTTAACCATAATAAGATTGGCAGGTTGTATTCAGTCATAGGGTTGACAGAACACAGGATATAACGGTCTGGAGATGGGGCATCACAGTGAAAGTGACGGTCAGGACCCAGCCGTTACATGATTGTAACGCGTCTGTCCAAGCGCGTTAGAAACATCAGTGCAATTCAAATACTACAGAGTTTGTAACGGTCTGTAGTAGGGCCGTTACTTGAAAGTGACGGTCCTATGCTAGTGCGTTACAATATCTGTTAACAGAAAACAATCATAGAAACTAAGAGATCAACTCACATCATGTCTTTTATCAAAACATGATGAGTTTCTAGTCATGTTAACGAAGTAAGGCCATCTACATGCATAGGTAATCATGAATAGATGAATAGTCATGTTTTAATTTCTTAATTTGGCTAAGAGGTGCATGATGTGCATAGAACAAATAAAACATGAAATCAATGCTCTATAATGCATGGAATTCAATCAAACCAGAGGGCTTTTAGTCCTATCATGCTGTTTTTACCGTTCATGAGATAACCTACCTCTTACTTAGACTGTAGTTTCTGAATTTGGTTGAGAACCCTGCCCTAGATCCCTTCCTTCTCTTGTGACTTTTTCAGCAACTTCTTTAGGCTCTAACTCCACGCCCTCTTGACCTAAAGATGTGAAATTCGGAGGGGAGTTAGTCTAAAGTATTGTAAACAAATTATTCTAAAGAACTTACCTGAGATAATGACTCCTTACCTTGCTTCCTTACGTCCAAAAAGTAAGGGTCGCACAGTTCAGAACTATGCCCTATTTATAGAGTTTAGGCTAGGGTTTGAGGATTAGATCGAGTTTAGAGTCCTTATTTCATCAAATCCTAATCTCTAAGAGTCCTTAGAGTCTTTACAATCCTTCCCAAGTCGATCCATAGTGGATAGGAACATCAAGTTCCAATCTTTTCATGAGTCCCTTCACTTACGGAACTAACAGGAATGTAACGGTCGTGTGCCCATGCGTTACATGGATGTGGCGGTCTTACGGTAGTTACAGTCATCGTAGCTTAGAGTTTCAATTTATAAAAACTCTTTTGTTAATTATCCAATCATTATCTTATATTATTAGTATTTATCCTTAATATCCGTGGATAGTCTTAAATACCTTCTAGAATATGGGCCAAACCTAATGGTCTAGGTCCTAAACCCTTTTGGACTTCAATTAAGTGGGTTGGGTTAATTGATTAACACAATTTTGGCCTTATATTGATTATTTAGCCCAATTAATGTCATAATATTATTTAAATAAGTAGAAATTACTTTTTTATAAATTTTGGGGCTCTACACCCTCCCCCACTTAGAAGAATTTGGTCCCAAATTCAATTCATCGATTGAGGAGAGTGTACTTACAATTAAATAATTCTGGAATCTTTTCTTCATAGCTGATTCGATTTCCCATGTTGCTTCATAAGGCCATGCTTTCTTCCATTGAATCTTCACCATAGGAATGACCTTATTTCTGAGTTGACGTACTTCTCGTTCCAAAATCTTCATTGGCGTTTGTTCATATGTCAAGTCCTTCTGAATCTCCAGATTGTCATAAGTGATAATGTGATCTGGATCATACACATACTTCTTCAGCATCGAGATGTGAAATACGTCATGAACTCCTACTAACTGTGGTGGCAAAGCCAATTTATAAGCCACTTCACCGATCCTTTCGAGGATTTCAAATGGACCGATAAATCTTGGAGTTAGCTTTCCTTTAATGCCAAATCTTCGAATTCCACGACCCGGAGAAACCTTTAGATATACATGTTCTCCTACTTGAAATTCCAAGTCGCGTCTTCGATTGTCAGTATAAGATTTCTGCCTATCTTGTGCCATTTTCATCCTTTCCTGAATGAGCTTGATTTTCTCTGTAGAATCCCTGATTAAATCGGGGCCTAGAAATTGCCTTTCCCCTATTTCATTCCAACATATTGGTGATCGACAACTTTTCCCATATAGAGCTTCAAAAGGTGCCATTTGTATGCTTGCTTGATAGCTGTTGTTATATGCAAATTCTACCAAAGGCAAGTGATCATGCCAACTTCCTCCAAAATCAATGACACAAGCCCTGAGCATATCTTCTACCACTTGATTTGTCCTTTCTGTTTGACCATCAGTTTGTGGATGGAAAGCGGTGCTAAAATTCAATCTAGTCCCAAGTGAATGTTGTAGGCTCTTCCAGAATTATGATGTGAATCGGGGATCTCTATCTGATACAATAGCGACAGGGACTCCATGTAACTTGACAATTTCTTTTATGTATAGTGCTGCTAGAATATCTACAGACCATCGACTTTTTATTGGTATAAAATGTGCAGATTTAGTCAATCGGTCTATAATTACCCATATTCCATCGTGTCCACCTCTTGTCTTAGGTAGTCCCATAATGAAATCCATTCCTATGCTCTCCCATTTCCATTCCGGGATACTTAAGGGATGTAATTTACCTGCGGGTCTGAAATGTTCCACCTTCACTTGTTGACATGTGAGACACCGAGATACGAAGTCAGCTACTTCCTTCTTCATATTGGGCCACCAAAAGTTTCTTTTGAGATCCTGATACATTTTTGTACCTCCTGGATGAATGGTATACTTTGATTTATGTGCTTCTTCTAAGATCAATTTCTTTGTATCTTCATGATTGGGTATACACATTCGGCCCTTGAATAGCATTCTTCCATCTTCGGATATAGAAAAATCCGGTCTTTGTTCAATATTGGCCTTAATTTCCAGTAAAATTGGGTCATTCTCTTGTAACTTGGCCAAATCCTCAATCAATGTTGGTTGAGCTCGGATATTTGCCATGAAACAATTATCTTCCTTAATGTCAACATCTAGATTCAATTGAGCAAATTGAGGAACAAGGTTAGTCATACTAATCATGAGACTTGATAACATACCAATTGGTTTCCTGCTGAGTGCATCTGCTACAGCATTTGCCTTGCCAGGGTGATATTGAATAGCGAAATCGAAGTCTTTAAGATATTCCAACCATCTCCTCTGCCTCATGTTAAGCTCTTTTTGAGAAAATAAATATTTCAAACTCTTATGGTCCGAATAGACAGTGAACTTTTCTCCATAAAGATAATGACGCCAAATTTTTAAGGCGAAAATAACTGCTGCCAATTCTAAATCATGTACAGGATAATTTTCTTCGTGACGTTTCAATTGTCTTGAAGAATAGTAAATCACATTTCCATCTTGCATAAGGACACACCCTAAGCCAATTCCAGATGTATCCGTATATACTTCAAATCCAGCACCCTCTATTGGTAGTGACAAAACAGGGGCTGTTGTAAGATGATTCTTAAGACTTTGGAAACTCTTTTCACAGTCCTTCGACCAGACAAAAGGATTTTCCTTTCTGGTAAGTCTAGTTAAAGGAACCGCGATCTTTGAAAAGTCCTTTATGAATCTTCTATAATAGCCTGCTAGACCCAAAAAGCTTCTAACTTCAGATATAGTCGTTGGTCGGCTCCAATCTCTGACCGCTTCTACCTTAGAAGGATCCACAGCAATACCTTCTTTTGAAATAATGTGGCCTAGGAATGAGACTTCCTTGAGCCAGAATTCACACTTATTGAGTTTGGCATAAAGTTTATATTCTCTAAGTGTTTGCAAAGCTATCCTTAGATGTTCTTCATGTTCTTCTTTTATCTTGGAGTATATCAGGATATCATCGATGAAGACGATGATGAACTGATCTAAATATGGCTGGAAGACACTGTTCATAAGTTGCATGAATGCTGCTGGGGCATTAGTTAAACCAAACGGCATTACCACGAATTCATAGTGGCCATAACGACTTCGAAAAGCCGATTTGTAAATGTCCTCTTCTTTGATTCTAAGCTGATGATAACCTGATCTTAGGTCAATCTTAGAAAAATATTCTGCTCTCGAAAGCTGATTGAAGAGCTCATCAATACGCGGCAATGGGTATTTGTTCTTGATTGTAAGTTGATTCAATCGCCGGTAGTCAATGCATAACCTAAGAGAACCATCCTTCTTCTTGACAAATAGAACCGGCGCACCCCAAGGGGATGTGCTAGGTCTGAGAAAACCCTTGTCTAGAAGTTCCTGTAATTGCTTCTTTAATTCCTTGAGTTCTGTGGGGGACATCCTGTAAGGGGCTATAGAAACAGGTGCTGCACCTGGAATGAGTTCAATGGTAAAGTTTACTTCCCTCTCGGGCGGTAAATTAGGTAGTTTAGATGGGAATACGTCCGGGAATTCATTTGCAATAGGAATGTTTGCTAGGATAATTTCCTTAGATTCGGTGACAATGACTGAAGCAAGAAAAGCGTTACATCCTTGCGAGATAAGTTTGCAAGCGTGTAGAGAAGATATAATTGGAGGATACTTCTTGTATTTGATACCAAGAAAGGAAAATTATGGAAGACCGGGCTTTCGGAAAGATATAATTCTATTTTGGCAGTTGATATAAGCATCATGGTCTACAAGCCAATCTACCCCTAAAATGGCATCATATCCTTTCATGTCAAGGCATACTAAGTTTGCGGGGAGATTGTGTCCTTCTACTACCACCTCACAATCGGGATAATAGTTGGTAAGCTTAGTTCCAGATCCTAAAGGTGTAGTAATAGCGAGATCTGAAGGTAGGGGAACTGATACAGTTGGTAAGGTTTTTGTAAAAGTGGTGGAGATAAAAGAATGAGAAGCACCAGTATCAAATAACACAAATGCAGGACGCGAACAGATTTGAAGAGTACCTTCCATGAGCCCATCATTTTGATCCCTGGGCGCTTCTTCTTCATCTATAACTGCATTGAGGCGAGCCTGCCTCCTACGTCCTCCATTATTTGGTTGGTCTTTCATAAGGGGGCAATCTGGCACACGATGCTCCCTACTCCCACAACGCAAACAAGCACCTAGGCGCTTCCAGCATTCTTCAGCCGAGTGGCCGAATTTCTCACAAAAGGTGCACGCTGAGGCGACTTGCTCCTTTTCTTCCTTCACCTTTTTACTACTCTTTGGAGAACTCCCACCGTTCCCGTTCCTTGATCTTTTCTTATTATCACGGCTTTTGTATGGTTCCGTGATGCTGAACTCCTTCTTATAATGCCGATCAGAGCGCCGGCTAGATTCTTCTCCCTTTCCTTTCAACCTTTCGACCTTCTCTAAGGTCCTCTCGCATAGATATGCCCTTTGAACCATCTCCGCATAAGTGCGGATATTCTGTGTCCCCAGTTGTTGAATGAAACCGGGCCGTAACCCGTCCATAAATCGGTTTGCTTTTAATAAGTCTGTACTAATCAAATGTGGTGCATACGGTGCTAGTCTTGAAAACTGCAACTCATATTCTGCCACGGACATCATCTCTTGACGAAGGGAGGCAAACTCCATAGCCTTCCTTTCCTTTACATGCTCGGAGAAATATTTGGCACGGAATAAAGTGAGAAAAACATTCCATGTATGTGGCACATCGGCTGGAGGTGCCGGAACCGATTTCCACCAAGTGCGAGCATCCTTGTTTAATTGGAACGTAGCTAGACGGACTTTCTCCTGATCAGTGCATTGAATAACATCAAATATCCTATTCATCTCGTCGATCCAATTTTCTGCTTCGTCTGGATTGGAAGATCCATAGAAACGCGGAGGATTTAGACTCCGGAAATTGCGATGAAGGTCTCCTGCCCTTGCCCCCGCACCACCTTGTGCTATAGTTTGCAGTGCCTGGGTGAGGCCGGCAACAGTTTGTTGCATACCGTCCCAATCTACACGATGAGCCATGATAAGAATAATAAGGTACCTGAGAGAAAATAACAACTTGTTATTTCTCATGAAATTGGAATGAATCAAAATAATTCTTAAAGCTAATTAGCTATCTTATCCCGGGTTCTACCCAATCCTCACATGGGTGTGGAATTTTTCTTTAGTTCATAGGTAGGGGTCCTTAACCTTGGACTTATCCTATGACATGTCTCTTTTCCTTAAGTCCTGAGACTTAGGCTCTAATACCAACTTAACTGTCACGCCCCGAGCCTTTAATTACAGCGGAAGACTCGCTCGGGGAGCGCGAACAGCCAGCATGGTAAGCCTCTTGAAAGTAAGAATCAATCAGAGCGCAAGACAATCACACAAATAAATGCAATTGCACAATAATATTCAAACTCCAACTTTATTTCATAAATGATCAATATTCAAGATACAATCACTAATTTGATTTCCATTTTTCTAGACTCAAGAAATAGAAAAATCACATTGACTCAATCTAGACACTTTAACTTCCTAAGTCTTCACTCTCATTTTTATAACACTTTCACTCGCTTCCGGATCCACTACTAGTATAGCCCGAATCCGAATCTGAACTATTTCCATCTCCTGAAAAACATTAGAAAATAGGTCATGAGCACACTTGCCCAGTAGGTATCTTCGCATCAACATGAAGGCACTATTTAAGTAATTATCATTTTAGCTCTAAAGAAATAAGGTAAAATCATGCGAATGCGAATCAATCATGCGATCAAATCAATAGAACAAGATAACCATGTAAGATAGAATGATCAAGAATGAGCTAGCAAGAATATAACAAGAACATGATATTGGCCTTCCATGAACAAGAATGTAACGAGATTGTACTAGCAAGCCACATATTCCTCACTTTAGCATCTTATGCTTAAGAGCAAGTGCTTCGTGAATTTCTGTCGAATATCAAGCAAGAATGTCATGTCGTGCCGTGGATCTTCACTTATTTATAGAAATAGTACTCCCAGCGCAATGCGACGCCAGTAGCATCATACCCCATGGTTTATAAAATAGTATGTTTCCGGCAATCAGCCGAGGGGACTAGCATAGAGCCCTTGAATACAATCAGTGCTCGATCGCATCTTCAGTTATAAATTAAGCTACTTCCACGCAGTATAACAGTAACGTATGGCCAAGAATATAGCACTTCCAATAATTCCATGATAACTAAAATCAATGAATGAATGCTTCAATTTTGAATATATGAGATCAAGAATGATATTTAAACTAAGTTATGCTTATAGAATAAATCGACAGCATAACGGTATTTTCCTTAACTTCCATTTCTTTTAGATCAATTTAAGCAATATGACAAGTTCTAGATCATCAAGGTTTGTCTAGAATCATTGGAATATCAACCCTGGGTCAAACCTTGGGTTAACATAAACAAGCTATGTAACGGTCATACGCTGGGCCGTTACATTATGTAACGCGCCAGTAATGGGCCGTTACAGTGATCCGAGTCCAGAAAGATAAAAATAGACTCAGAGGAATGTGACGGTCTGGCACTGGGCCGTTACGTGAGCCTGACGGTCCAGTTCAAGGCCGTTAAATTTCAAGAATCAAAACCACGATAGAGTGTTCTAATTAATGGGCTTTCATTGGTACAACCAACTCGGCGTCCTAGTGGGAATCCCAGACTTGCGGAGAATTACGGAGGCCTTGAAACAATGATTTCCTAGTCCATTGGAAGGATTATCCAATAGAGAGGTCCTCATGTCCAAGATTGTGTTCCTATAGTGCAAAGTGTGAACTAATGACAACATACCGGAATATGTGCCATGTACTTTTAGAATTGACTCTATTGATAGAGAGAGATATGTATAATCAATGTGAAAATCATGATAAAAACTCCGTCAATACAATGTTAAAAAGTCATGCTTTATAGTACAAAACTATAGAATTTGGTTTAACATAACTTAAGTAGAAGTGATGACAAAACATGCAATACCTATCATGAATAATCAAATATCCTTAAAATCACATGATTAGGTTTAAAACTTAGGTAACTAGGTTTTAACCATAATAAGATTGGCAGGTTGTATTCAGTCATAGGGTTGACAGAACACAGGATATAACGGTCTGGAGATGGGGCGTCACAGTGAAAGTGACGGTCAGGACCCAGCCATTACATGATTGTAACGCGTCTGTCCAAGCGCGTTAGAAACATCAGTGCAATTCAAATACTACAGAGTTTGTAACGGTCTGTAGTAGGGCCGTTACTTGAAAGTGACGGTCCTATGTTAGTGCGTTACAGTATCTGTTAACAGAAAATAATCATAGAAACTAAGAGATCAACTCACATCATGTCTTTTATCAAAACATGATGAGTTTCTAGTCATGTTAACGAAGTAAGGCCATCTACATGCATAGGTAATCATGAATAGATGAATAGTCATGTTTTAATTTCTTAATTTGGCTAAGAGGTGCATGATGTGCATAGAACAAATAAAACATGAAATCAATGCTCTATAATGCATGGAATTCAATCAAACCAGAGGGCTTTTAGTCCTATCATGCTGTTTTTTCCGTTCATGAGATAACCTACCTCTTACTTAGACTGTAGTTTCTGAATTTGGTTGAGAACCCTGCCCTAGATCCCTTCCTTCTCTTGTGACTTTTTCAGCAACTTCTTTAGGCTCTAACTCCACGCCCTCTTGACCTAAAGATGTGAAATTCGGAGGGGAGTTAGTCTAAAGTATTGTAAACAAATTATTCTAAAGAACTTACCTGAGATAATGACTCCTTACCTTGCTTCCTTACGTCCAAAAAGTAAGGGTCGCACAGTTCAGAACTATGCCCTATTGATAGAGTTTAGGCTAGGGTTTGAGGATTAGATCAAGTTTAGAGTCCTTATTTCATCAAATCCTAATCTCTAAGAGTCCTTAGAGTCTTTACAATCCTTCCCAAATCGATCCATAGTGGATAGGAACATCAAGTTCCAATCTTTTCATGAGTCCCTTCACTTACGGAACTAACAGGAATGTAACGGTCGAGTGCCCATGCGTTACATGGATGTGGCGGTCTTACGATAGACCGTTACAGTCATCGTAGCTTAGAGTTTCAATTTATAAAAACTATTTTGTTAATTATCCAATCATTATCTTATATTATTAGTATTTATCCTTAATATCCGTGGATAGTCTTAAATACCTTCTAGAATACGGGCCAAGCCTAATGGTCTAGGTCCTAAACCCTTTTGGACTTCAATTAAGTGGGTTGGGTAATTGATTAACACAATTTTGGCCTTATATTGATTATTTAGCCCAATTAATGCCAGCATATTATTAAAATGACTAGAAATTACTTTTTTTATGAATTTTGGGGCTCTACAAGTGGTCATGCAAAGTTGGGTGGACTATGCAAGGGTGTGCGGATGCACCTATGAATGACTTAGTGTGACCCAAGACTAGACTTGTAAGGACAAGCCTAAGACCGCTCTGATACCACTTGATGTGGCACAGCCCATGGTTGACTAAGTATGAGTTGATGACCCTAGGACCTAGACCCGCAAGCATACAAGCACTCCAATGATTCTCACGATAGCGGCTTACTCTCACGGCACACGCGACCACCCGGTGGGGCGGGAGATGATGGCGAGGGTCCGAGGTGAGACCCAATGATTCTAAGTGACTTAGTTGGCTTAGGCTGACCCCCAAAGGGCCTGGGATTCCCAACTTTGTGGGCGGCTGGCCCGCAGGGCAGGGTTTGGGTGGCACTCACTCCCGGTCCGCGGTGGACACCTTCAAAGTAGCATACAAGGTCGGGCTCTCTTCTCACCGTCCGACGGGCATGCGAAGTAATACTAAATTTGCAGAATAATGGCAATCAAGGATGGTATCAGATGCTCACCTGATCGGTGTGAAAACACCAATCCCGCTCGGAGACGAGGGCGCGTCGGGAAGCGAGGGTACACACCCGATCGCTGCGGCGGTGTCGCTTGACCTGAAAATTAAAGAGGTACAGCACTACGCCTCTCGCAGGAGGGATGATCTTGGGGTGGAGATTAAACTTATTACAATCAAAACTACCTCCTCACAGGGAGGGGCCTTCAGTCGGCTGTGGATGCACTTTTTGTTCGCTTGTTCAGGTGGTGCATCTATTGAGTGCGTGGGCGTGCCAGTCACAGAAGTGACGATTTATTCGGGCCCCGAAGAGCCCATGGTGCGCTCGACCTGACTTCGTCAGACGATTGTATGGTTCGTGTCGGGACCAAAACCCGCCGTGCCATAAAGCTCACGACGTCATTTACATCCCCCATACGAGGGAACACCCTTGATTAATCACCGAGATTCAGGGCCTCATGGCCAAGAGATTAATTGCATGTAAAGTCTATTACGAGCTATTGAGATCCTCACGTGAGGGCGAGAAGAAAACCATTCGAGGTCATGTCGGTCATGTGCTGACCATTTGATGTTCGGACGAGTGTCCGTCTCGGGGAAAGCGCGATCGTCGCGGGAAGACCGGAGCATATGCATGCCAGGATATGGCAATTTACTGTTCAGAAGAACGGAAAACGTTTGGCTAAAACTCGGTTAGAGCGGTCGGAAGCCAGTAAATCTGTTGGCCCGGTGCAAGAGCAAGCTGCGACCATACTGCGGTGGGCCCCCCGCGGTCGAAACAAGACTTGCATGAGCGTCATTAATATTTTCGGTGCCAAGGGGCAATGAGGGAATATCCCTTGAATCGGCTGAAAAGCCCTGTGTCTAGGGAAGCGGACGTTCGAAACGTGTCGGTCATTCGGGAGACCGTTTAATATTCGGACGGGAGTCCGGTATTGGGAATATCGTAATCGTCGCGGGAGGAGCTGGAACATATGTATGCCAGGATACGACAAATATATATTATTCCGAGACACTGAAAACATTCGATTAAATCTCGGTTCGTGTAGCAGGAAACCAGCGAGTTTATTGGCCCGGTGCGAGATCGAGTCAGGACCATACCGGGGGTGCCTCCCGTGGTCGGAACGAGGCTTGCACGGGCATCATTAATATTTCCGATGCCGGAGGACAACGGGGGAGAGTCCCGGGACTAGACTCCAGAACCGAAAACGTGTTCGAAAGGAGCGGGCTGTAGACCGAGGATATGAGCCAGACGATGACCATGATCGGGACAGGCTCGAGGTATGAGTGTGGCCCATGGAGGTCTTATTGATATTCCCATGGAAGGAGTCTGGGGGTGACGAGAGCCGTCTCGTTCTAATTCGGATTCCGTCGGTCACTTGCCGACCTTTTCATGTTCGGGCAAGGGCCCATATTGAAAGTGCGACGCGGGCGGGAACAACCCCGTACAAATGTATGCCGAGTTTACGGCAATTTCGATGAAAGGGTGGGAACGAATCCCGATAGGAACGGGTCGGAATTGATGAGCTATTGGCCCGGAGCAATGCCGGCTCACAACCATATCGGGGTAGGAGCCACCGGCTATGCAGGTCGCTCACGGGCCTTTTCATGTTCGGACGTAGGTCCGTAATAAGAACGTGGCGGGAATCGAGGTGAATCGGTTCAAATGTCTGCCGAACGTGCGGCAATTTTAGTAGCGGCTCGGAAGGGATCCGGCCGGAGAAATGAGTCTGGTTTAATCGGAATGTCAGCCCGAGGCGAGGTCAGGCCATGGCCATTTCGGGACAATTCCCTAGACTCAGGCCCAACTCGCAAGGGCGGTATTGTTGTTCCTTCGACACCGGGTCACGGGAGAGACGGGGCTGCGAAGCGGATCCCATTGTTTTATTATTATTTCAGAAATGTTATCATTATCATTTGTTAATTTATGTATATCTTTGAGTGAATTCTTTATTACTATTTATTCATTTTTCTTGTGATTTATTCATTTACTATTGTTATTATTAGGCTTGTTATTATTATTTTTTGTTCGTTTTATTATCATTCATTTGCTTGTCGTGTTTTGTTAAGTTTGTTATTATTATTTATTTTGGCTATCTTTTATTTATTTATCATTCTTATCGAGTTTGTTATTATTATTCATTCATTTTTGTTATCATTTATTTGCCTATTTATTATTATTATTATTTTTAAGCTTATTATTATTATTACTTATTTCTTTATTATTCTTATTTACTTATTCATCTCTTTTTTAATTTGTTATTGTTTATTGTTATTATTATCATTGTTGTTTGTTATTATTTCTCCCTCTTCTTTTGAGTTTGCTGTCATTATTATTATTTTATTTCTTTTTGTATCATTATTTGTTTATTTATTATGTTTTCTTTTTGCTTATTATCTTTATTATTATCATTATTTCTGGTGTACCGCTGGGTCAAGGGAGTGTGCCGCTGAGGGCCAGGAAAGGCGCACCGCTGAAGGCCGCCAGGGGAGTGTACCGCTGAGGGCCAGGGGAGCGTACCGCTGAAGGGGCAGGCTGGCGTGCATGCTGGCGAAGGCGCGAGCGGGTGTACCGGCGAGGGGCTGGCAAGGTGTGTCGGTTAGGGGCCATGGAGGGTGTGCCGGCGAAAGGGGGGCTGGATTGTGCCGACAAAGGGCACCAAAAGAGCGTATCGGCGAAGGCCATGGGCGCATGCCGGGGAAGGGTGGCTAGGTAGCGTGCCGCTGAGGGGTGGCAAGAGCGTACCGCTGAAGGGCCGAAGGAGTGTGCCGTTGAAGGGTTCACAGGAAGTGTACCGGGGGAGGCACCAAGGAGGGTGTGTCGGCGAAGGCCTGGCCAGGCGTGCCGGCGAAGGGCCTGACCGAGTGTGCCGGTGAAGGGCGGCTAGAGGATGTATCGGCGAAGGGCCTGGGGGCTATGCCGGTGAAGAGCGTGCGGGCCAAGAGTGGCTGGAGGGTGTACCGTCGAGGGGCATGGGAGTCCGCTTCTCTGTTTCTCTTAAGGCTTTTCTTTTCTTCTTTTCTTTTCTCTCTTGATTTTATTAAGTTTTGCATGAGTTTCTTCTTTTCTTCTCTTGATTAATCTTCCATTCTTTCTCTCCTGAGGACGGATGTTCGAGTTGCTTAGTCGTTATTTGATTCGGCTCTCTTTGAGTTGATTACGGTTCCCTGGCCTCGGTTAAAGCGTTTTACCATTGTTCTCTCTTTTTTTATTTGTTTGTTGCTTTCTTCTAGTCCTTTTTAACGTGTGGTTGTTCCATTTATTGGTTGCTTCCTTTTTATCTTTCTAATATGTCATCGTTTCTAACGAAAATTCGGCAGCATCTCCCCTTGACCCGAGCGTAAGGGAGATACATGGAACGCGCCCACATGGAGTGGCGGAACCCGACAACTGGAGGTGGGCGCCCGAGAGCGGCAACACCTTAATAAAACCTCGGAAAACTCGGAGGGGACGACAGAGAGGAAACACGGGGCTAATGCAACCTAAGGATACCCTGACTGGCAGGGAGAGGGCCAGGTGTGCCGGGTAGAGGCAGGCCGAAGGTGTGCCGCTGGGGCTGGGCTGGGGCGTAACGCTGGGGGACGGCTAGGGTGTGCCGCTGGGGCACAGTTGGGGTGTGCCGCTGGTGCTGGGCTTGGGCATGAAGGGGCTGTGCCGCTGAGGGGCGGCAGGAGCGTACCGCTGAGAGCCCTGGGTGAGAGCGTGCCACTGAAGGCCGCCAGAGGCGTACCGCTGAAGGTGCCCAAGGGTGTGCCGTTGAAGGCATATGGAGGGCGTACCGCTGAGGGCGCCCGGGGTGAGCGAAGGCATGCCCGAGAGGAAACAAACCCTAAAAAAAGGAGAATGGGAAAGGGGGCGTGAAACACCGAAGGATGCAAACACGGAAGAAATGCTTTAGAAGGACGTACGAGAAAAATACCTGCAAGCCTTCTACTTTTATTCTCACAAAAGGAGTGCCCCGAGGGAGCTAATACATGGTGACGGGAAGGAAAACAAGGGGAACAAAGAAAGAAAGAAAGAAGATACAATGGGGGGGAGCATGGACTCCTCCCCTCCCGGACCTCACTCTCTCTCTTCACTCACTCTCCTTCTCTTCCTCTCTTTACACCGGTGGTGGTGGACGGGATAACAACGGGGGAGCCGGAGCATCCCCTGTCCTTCTTCTCTTCTTCTTCTTCTTCTTCTGCTCTTCGCGCGGATGGCGATGGGCGGAGCAGCGGGAGGGGGAGACCGCCCCCTCCCCTCCTCCTCTTCTTTCTCTTCTTCTCTTCCCTCTTCGCACAGACGGCGACGGTGGCTGGAGCAGCGGGGCCTCCCCCCCTCTCTTCCTCTCTTCCCTCTTCTTCTCTTCTCCTTCTTCTTCTCTTCTTCTCTTTCTCTTCTTCCCTTCTCCTCTTCCCTGTCTGCGTGGGTGTCTATCTCTTCCTCCTCTGTGTGTCTCCCCCCCCCCCTTTTTGTTTCTTCGCCGGAATGGGAGGGGTTTTATACCCCCAGCAGCGGGAGCCCTCGAGCACGGCAGTCGGAGGCGGGAAGTGCTGGGTCATCATGGGGTTTGACTTCCCCCCGTCCTGATGTCAGGGGAGTAGCCTGCGTGGCCCAACCTTCGGTTGACACCTCAGACAGCTTACTGCGCGTCGAGGACGTAGGGCATGGGCGGCACGTCGTTCGGCCGTTGAAAAAGCCTTCACGCTGTGCCGCTGACGAGCTTAAGAAGTGTGTCGCTGCAAGACACCATAAGCGTGCCGCTGAAGAGGGCAAAAGGCGTGTCGCTGGAAGTTGCCCAAGCGTGCCGCTGAAGGGGGCAAACAGCGTGCCGTTGAAGGCCCTGAGGAGCGTGCCGTTGAAGCCCCAAATGGGCGTGCCGCTGAGGCTTCCTGGGGTGTGTGCCGTTGAAGACCCCCTGTGGGCGTGTCGCTGGGCGCCTGGGGGGTGTGCCGCTGGGCGGCCTGGGGGCGTGCCGTTGGGCGCCTGGGGGGGGTGCCGCTGGGCGCCCCTTGGGTGTGCCGCTGGACTCCCACGAGGGTGTGCCACTGGAGGGAATGCATGGGTGTACCGCTGAAGGGCTCCAGGGGCTGTGCCGCTGTGGGGCGTGCCGCTGAAAGGGCATATGGTGTGCCGCTGAACAGGGCAGAGGGGTGTGCCGCTGAAGGGCTGAATGGGCAGTTTTAAGCCCGTTGTGAGCACGAGTTGTGACCCATTTCATTTTCTTCGAGACCCATGGATTGTGGGGCTCTTGGTGGTTGGTTTCTATTCACTGTCGTGACTCCGGAGATGGCTTCACGGCAGTGAGGACATTTGGGGGATCCGGATGACCAGTCTCTCTGGGGCCTCTTCACCCGGTACCGTCGTTGATGCCGGGCCGAGCATGATATCTCGGTGTGCCATTTTTTTTTTTGGTGTCCACAAATGCCCCCCACCCACGGGAAGCGCAGGCGAAGGATGAGCCGGGGGGTGCCCGCGGGTGTACTGGCCCCTTTTTCTCTTTGCCGGTGCCGACAGAGTGTCGGGAAGCTGATATGATTTGTTGTCTCTTAATCTCTTCGCCAGTGCCAACAAGGTGCCAGGAGCTGACCTAGTTTATCGATCTCTTGGTCTCTTTGTCAGTGCCGACAGGGTGTCGGGAGCTGACATGCTTTGTTGGTCTTTTCTTCTCTTCGTCGACGCCGACGGGGTGCCGGGAGCTGACCTGGATTGTTGGTCTCTTTGTCTCTTCGGCAGTGCCGGCAGGGCGTCGGGAGCTGACCTGGTTTGTTGTCTCTTGGTCTCTTCGTCAACGCCGACAGGGTGTCGGGAGCTGACCTGGTTTGTTGTCTCTTGGTCTCTTCGTCAGCGTCGACAGGGTGTCGGGAGCTGACCTGGTTTGTTGTCTCTTGGTCTCTTCTTCAGCGTTGACAGGGTGTCGGGAGCTGACCTGGTTTGTTGATCTCTTGGTCTCTTCGTCAGCGCCGACAGGGTGTCGGGAGCTGACCTGGTTTGTTGTCTCTTGGTCTCTTCGTCAGCGCCGACAGGGTGTCGGGAGCTTACCTGGTTTGTTGATCTCTTGGTCTCTTCGTCAACGCCGACAGGGTGTCGGGAGCTGACCTGGTTTGTTGTCTCTTGGTCTCTTCGTCAGCGTCGACAGGGTGCTGGGAGCTGAACTGGTTTGGTGTCTCTTGGTCTCTTCGTCAGCGCCGACAGGGTGCCGAGAGCTGACCTGGTTTGTTGGTCACTTTGTCTCTTCGTCAGTGCCGACAGGGTGCCGAGAGCTGACCTGGTTTGTTGGTCACTTTGTCTCTTCGTCAGTGCCGACAGGGTGCCGGGGGCTGACCTAGTTTGTTGGTCTCTTTGTCTCTTCGTGAGTGCCGACGGGGTGCCGGGAGCTGACATGATATGTTGGTCTCTTTGTCTCTTCGTCAGCGCCGATAGGGTGCCGGGAGCTGACATGATATGTTGGTCTCTTCGTCTCTTCGTCAGTGCCGACATGGTGCCAGGAGCTGACATGATTTATTGGTCTCTTTGTCTCTTCGTCAGTGCCGACAGGGTGCCGGGATCTGACTTGGTTTGTTGGTCTCTTTGTCCCTTCGTTAGTGCCGACAGGGTGCCGGGAGCTGACCTGGTTTGTTGGTCTCTTTGTCTCTTCGTCAGTGCCGACAGGGTGCCGGGGGCTGACCAAGTTTGTTGGTCTCTTTGTCTCTTCGTCAATGCCGACAGGGTGCCGGGAGCTGACCTGGTTTGTTGGTCTCTTTGTCTCTTCGTCAGTGCCGACAGGGTGCCGGGAGCTGACCTGCTTTGTTGGTCTCTTTGTCTCTTCGTCAGTGCCGACAGGGTGCCGGGAGCTGACCTGCTTTGTTGGTCTTTTCGTCTCTTTTCTCTTTTTCCTTTTTTTTGAACCACGTGTAATTTCTTTGGTGTCCACACCACATTACCAGTACAAGCGCCCTTTCGGGTTTTCACCGGCACCGGCCCCCTCTTGCTTTTGCCCACGCGCCCTCTCGGATTTTCACGTGGCGGGGTACCTGATTTTGCCTGCAGCGCCCCTTCGGGTTTTCGCCACAACTGGGTTGTTGCCATTTTTTCCCTTGTCCCTGAGTAGGGGCAAGTCAAGCGGGGCACCTCTATTTTAAGCCCCTTTCTCTTATTTATTATGCATATATATATATATATTTGACAAGTGAGTGATATGTAATGGTTGGCTAGGGCCCGAGGCCTTGCGCCGAAAGGCACGGCTCACTCGTTGGCAAGAAGATAATGTCAACGCAACGGGAGAATTCCTGCCGATTCGGACGTAAGGTCCGTAATGGCAATATCGTGTAAGAGCGGGTGGCTAGGGCACGAAGCCTTGCGCCAGAAAGAGACTTATTCGTTGGCAAGGGACTAATGCCAGCGCAAAGATAGAGATTCTGCCAATTCGGGTGTAGGGCCCGCGATGACGATTTGCATGAGAGAAGGTGGCTAGGGCACGAAGCCTTGCGCCAAAAGATAATATTCATTCGTTGGCAAGAAGATAATGCCAACGCACCGGGGGATTTTCTGCCGATTCGGACGTAAGGTCCGTAACGACGATATTGTGTGAGAGCGGGTGCCTAGGGCACGAAGCCTTACACCAGAAAGGGACGTATTCGTTGACAAGGGACTAATGCCAGCGCAAGGATAGAGATTTTGCCGATTCGGGCGTAAGGCCCGCAATGGCGATTTGCATGAGAGAAGGTGGCTAGGGCACGAAGCCTTGCACCGAAAGATAAGGTTCATTCGTTGGCAAGAAGATAATGCCAACGCAACGGTTTTTTTTGCCGATTCGGACGTAAGGTCCGTGATTGCAATATTGTGTAAGAGCGAGCGACTAGGGCACGAAGCCTTGCACCGGAAAAGGACTTATTTGTTAGCAAGGGACTAACGCCAATGCAGGGTGGAGCCGTCTTTGCCCGTGCGGATGCCCGTCGATACGTAGGGGCGTGCGGATGGGAGACATATGTATACACATATATATATCATTATTATTATTATTTTCTCTTCTTTCTCCTTCTTTCTCTCTCTTTTTTTTCCTCTTTTCCTTCTTTTTTATTTTCTTCGCTCTCTTTTTTTTGTCGAAATCCCCCCCCTCTATTCCTTTGTTGGTTTCTCTCTTTTTTTATCCATTCTCTTCCTCTTTTACCGTCTTTCCTTTCTTTTCTTTCCCCCTTTTTTTTTTTTTTTGCTCACCGTATAGAGGGGGCGGGGGTGGCGTGCCGCTGAAGGGCTGGCTAGAGCGTGCCGCAGGGACACTTGAAGGGCGCACTGGGAGAGACCATAGGAGGGTGTGCCGCGTAAGGCACTCCGAAGGTGCGCGGGCGCCTGGGAGTGTGCCGCTGAGGGGGCGTGAGGCTGTGCCGCTGAAGGGCGTCGGGAGTGTGCCCCGCAGGGCGTACCGCGGGAGACTTCACAATGGGTGTGCCGCTGAGGGCACTTAGTAGTGTGCCGCTGGAGGACTTGCAGGCTACTGCGCCGTTGGAGCACTTCAAGAGTGTTTCCTTTTCTTCTTTTCTTCTTTTCACCTTCTTTTCTCTTTTCTCCTCTTCTATATTCCCCTCGTAACGATTTTTGAAGAGGCAGGTACAAAGACCATGTTCACCTCGTGGCCGTTCTTTCTCTTCTTCTCTTCTTCTTCTCTTGTGTGGAGAGACAGGTGCAAAGACCATGTTTGCCTCGCAACTGCTCTTTTTTCTTCTTCTCTTCTTCTTTTATGGAGAGGCGGGTGCAAAGACCATATTCACCCCGTCACTGTTCTTTCTCTTCTTCTTTTATGGAGAGGCAGGTGCAGAGACCATGTTCGCCCCGTGATTGTTCTTTCTCTTCTTCTCTTCCTCTTTTATGGAGAGGCAGGTGCAAACACGGTGTTCGCCCCGTGATTGTTCTTTCTCTTCTTCTCTTCTTATTTTATGGAGAGGCGGGTGCAGAGACCATGTTCGCCTCGTGACTCTCTTTTTTTTTCTCTTCTTCTTTTGTAGAGAGGCAGGTGCAGAGACCATGTTCGCCTCGTGACTCTTTCTTTCTTTCCTTCTCTTATTTTGTATGATGAGGCGGGCTCGAGGACCACGTCTGTCTCATGTGTTTTTTCTTCTCTTTTTTTTTGTGATGAGGCGGGCTCGAAGACCACGTCTGCCTCATGTGTCTACTTTTCCTTTTCTTCTCTTCTTTTGTGTGATGAGGTGGGCTCGAGGACCATGTCTGCCTCATGTGTCTTCCTCTTTTTTCTCTCTTTTCTTTTGTGTGATGAGGCGGGCTCGAAGACCACGTCTGCCTTATGTGTCTTTTTTTTCTCTTTTCCTTTGTGTGATGAGGCGGGCTCGAAGACCATGTCTGCCTCATGTGTCTTCCTCTTTTTTTTCTCTTTTCTTTTGTGTGATGAGGCGGGCTCGAAGACCATGTCTGCCTCATGTGTCTTCCTCTTTTTTTTCTCTTTTCTTTTGTGTGATGAGGCGGGCTCGAAGACCACGTCTGCCTCGTGCGTGTCTTTTTCTTTATTCTGCTCGTCTTTTCTCATTAATGCTTCCACGCTAGAGTGTATTTCTCTTAATGTGCCCCCAGGTTGGGGTGTAGCTTCATCTGGTATGCATCCCCCCTGAGGGGGGTGTGTTTCGCCTCTTCGCTTCTATGCCCCCAGGAGGGGTGTATTTTTTGGTTTCTATGTCCCCAGAACAGGGCGTGTTTTTTTTTATGCCCCCGAGGTGGGGCGTGGCTCTCTTCAAATGCCCCCATGGTGGGGTATACTCTTCACGGTTTCCATGCCCCCAGGTGGGGTATGTCTCTTCTTCATATGCCCCTAAGCCAGGGTGGACTTCTCTTCATATGCCCCTGAGCCGGGGCGTGTTCTTTATAGCTTCCAGGCCCTCGAGGTGAGGTATGCTTCTTCTTCATATGCCTCTGGTACGGGGTGCAGCTCTCTTCAAATGCCCCCCCTAAGCCGGGGTATACTGTTCACGGCTTCTATGCCCCCAGACGGGGTATGTTTCTTCTTCATATGCCCCTGGTACGGGGTGTGTATTTTGTTTCTTATACCCCCCCCATAGCGGGGCGAATTCTGCTCTCTTTCTACCCCTGAAGGTGGAGGAGTGCTTCTCTTCATATGTCCCCGGCACGGGGGTGTATCTCTTGCTTCTTATGCCCCCCCTAAGACGGGGTATACTGTTCACGGCTTCTATGCCCCCAGGCGGGGTATGTTTCTTCTTCATATGCCCCTCGTACGGGGTGTGTATTTTGTTTCTTATACCCCCCCCATAGCGGGGGTGAATTCTGCTCTCTTTCTACCCCTGAAGGTGGAGGAGTGCTTCTCTTCATATGTCCCCGGCACGGGGGTGTATCTCTTGCTTCTTATGCCCCCCTGAGGCCGGGGTGTATCTCTTGCTTCTTATGCCCCCCTGAGGCCGGGGTGTATCTCTTGCTTCTTATGCCCCCCTGAGGCCGGGGTGTATCTCTTTACGGTTTCTGTGCCCCTGAAGCAGGGTATGTTGTTTCTTCAAATGCCGCTTGGGCGGAGTATATCTTTCTTCTCATGCTCCCGGATCAAGATGTATGTCTCTTTGTTTCTGTGCCCCGGGTCGGGGTAGATGCTTTTGCTTCTTATGCGCCAAGGGCGGAGTGTATTTCTTTCTGTGCCCCTAGGCTGGGGTACATTCTTCATGTTTCTTATACTCTTTTCGCATGGCGTATTCTCTTGCTTCTTATGTCCTTGGATCGGGGTGTATGTTTCTTCTTCTGATGTCCCTAAGTCAGGGCATATTCTTTCTTCATGTGCTCCCAGGTCGGGATGTATGTCTCTTTGCTTCTTCACGCCCCCGGATCGGGGTAAATGCTTCTGCTTCTTATGCGCCAAGGGCGGAGTGTACCCCTTTGTGCCCCCTGAGCGGGGTGGATGCTCTGCATGTGTCCCCGGGTCGAGGTGTAGCTTTGTCTCCCATGGAGGGGGTGTGCTGTTTCCTCAAAAGCCCCCAGACCAGGGTGTATTCTTCCCTTTCTTATACTCCCGAGGTGGGAGGGGTTCTCTTCATGTGTCCCCATGGCGGGATATGCTTCTTTCTTTAAGTGTCCCCAGGTCGGGGTGAATTCTCTTCTTCTTCCCAGACACACCGGGGGGAATGTTTGCTTCTTGTGCTCCCAGGGTGGGGTGTATTGCTACTTTTGATGCCCCCGAGGTGGGGCGTATTGCTGCTTCTGATGCCCCAGAGCGAGGTATCCTTTTTTTTTACATGCCCCCGGCACGGGGTGTATTCCGCTTCTAGTGCCCCCAGAGTGGAGTGTATTGCCGCTTTTGATGCGGGGTGTAGTCCTTACTTTTTATGCACTCGAGGCGAGGTGAATTCTTCTTCTTTGTTTATGTGCCCCCATATCGGGGTGTATTCCTCTCTTCATATGCTTCCCTAGGCCAGGGGATGTTGTTTGTTCTGCTTCAGATGTCCCCCCCCGGGGGGGTGCATGTTGCTTCCTAGACTCCGAGCCTGGGGTATGCTCCTTCAAAGGTCCCTAAGCCGAGGTGGATTCTCTTTTCTTCTCATGCTCCCAAGGCAGGATGTAGCTTCTTCAAGTACCCCTAAACCGGAGTGTATTCTTTATGGCTTCTATGTCCCTTGGCAGGGTATGCTTCTTCTTCAAATATCCCTAGGCCGGGGTGGACTTCTATTCATATGCCCCTGAGTCGGGGCGTGTTCTTTATAGCTTCTAGGCCCTCGAGGCGAGGTATGCTTCTTCTTCAAATACCCCCGAGACGGGGGTGTGTTTCTTGGCTTCATATGCCCCAGACGTGGGGCATATCTTTTGTTTCTTATGCTCCCGAGCCGGGATGTAGCTTCTTGGCCTCATATGCTGCCGAGGCGAGGGGTATGTTGCTTCATGTGCCCCCGATGGGGGATGCATTTTGCCTTTACTGCCCCGTGGTGGGGTATATCTCTTGGCTTCTTACGCCCCCAAGGTGGGGTGTGTTTTCTTCTTGTGCCCCCGGGGTGGGGTATATCTTTCGCTTCTTATGCCCCCCCCCTTGAGGCGGGGTGAAGTCTTTGCTTCAAATGCCCCTAAATCGGGGTACAGTTTTATCTCATATGCCCCTTGAGCAGGGGTGTATTTCTCTTCATGTGCCCCTGGGAATGGGGTGTATCTTTGTTGCTTGTTGTGCCCCCAGAGGGAGGTGCCTTTCTCTTCATGTGCATCGGGCACCGGGTGTATCTTTTGCTTTCTTTTTTTTTATATATGCCCCCGAGGTGGGGATTCTTCTTCTTCTGCCCTGACACGCTGGGGAATGTCTGCTTCTTGTGCCCCCAAAGTGGGGTGGATTCTCGACGGCTCGTGTGCCCCCGTTGGTGGGGTGTACGCTTCTTCTTCAGATTCCCCAAGGCGGGGTGTATTCTTTGTTGCTTCATGTAACCCCGAGTCGGGGTGGATTCTCTTCATGTGTCCCCATGGCGGGGTGTACTCTCTTTAGGTGTCCCCAGGAGTGGGGTGTGGTTTGCTTCCTGTGCACCCAAGTAGGGTGTATCGCTACTTACAATGTCCCCCGAGACGGGGTGTCCTTCTTCTTCAAATACCCCTAAGCCGGGACGTATTCTTTACGGCTTCTATGCCCAAATAGCGGGGTGTGTTTCTTCTTCAAGTACCCCTAAGATGGGGTGGACACTTTTCTTCTTATACTCCCAAGACATGATGTAGCTTCTTCAAATGCCCGTAAACTAGGGCGTGTTCTTATGCTTTTTGCGCCCCTCAGGGCGAGGTGCATTCATCTCCATATGCCCCTAGCATGGGGTGTGCTTTTGTTTCTTATGCCCCCAGGCCGGGGTACGTTTCTTCTTCATATGCCCCTAAGCCAGGGTGAGTTTCTCTTTTTATGTGTCCCCAGGCCGGGGTGAATTCTCTTCTTCATATGCCCCCATGGCGGGGTATGTCTTTTGCTTCAGGTGCCCCCATATCGGGGTGTATTTCCCCTTCAAATGCCCCTAAGCCGGGGTGCAGCTCTATTTCTTCTTACATCCCCAAGTCGGGGCGGATTCTTCTTCAAATGCTCCGAAGCCGGGGTGTAGCTTTTGCTTTGTGTGCCCCTCAATCGGGGCGGATTCTCTTCATGTGCCCTTAGGAATGGGGTGTATCTCTTTTTTTTTTGCCTCCTATGCCCCCGTAGCAGGGTATATATCTTCTTCTCATCCCCCATGGCGGGGTATGTGCATGCTCTCTTCGAGAGTGGTGGCCGTGCTTGGCCTCATTGCTATAAAGCATTCCCCACAGTGGGCAACCATTCACCAAGCTACAATTGTGGCTCGCTGGGTCTTTTAGCAACCACTCGGGGGCCGTTTTGTGCCGGATGGAGGTAGCAGGGAGGAGGAACGGGCCGGGTCATTACACCACGGACTCGGAGCCTCCTAGAGTCGGGCGAGATGCCGGGTTCCTTCTTGCTCTTTTGGTCGGCGATGCTGGCTGACTTTTCTTCTTTTCTTCTTTTTTGTTGTCCCTTCTTCTCTTCTCTTTTTTTTGTATGATCGACCAGGGTGGAGGTGCAGGAGAGCGCTCACCCCCTCAGGGAGGGGATGAGTGGTTCGCTCCACCGCATCAACCCCACAGTGGTAATCTTTGTTCAGCACAGGTCTCGACGGACGTGGTCGTACAATCTTCTCTTGCCAATTCTTTCTCTTCTTTTTTTTTGCTTCTTTCTTTTCTCCTTTTTTTTTCTTTTCTTCTTCTTTTCTTCTTTTCTTCTTTTCTTCCCTTTCTTCTTGAGGGAAACGGGGGGCTTGATTTCTCCTCCCTTCTCTTCTCTTTCTCTTTTTTTTTTTTATAATAGCCCCCATGATTCCTGGAAGCTGCATATGCTTCGAAGCAGCATCCTCGAGGCTGCGAAGGTAGCTGCATCGAGTCTGGATTTTCTCCCCATAGGGCTGGCTAAGACAGCACCTGCAATTCATCAAAGTAGGTAAACATCGTTCATTAGGGGGCCATGGGGCCCTGAATCCCGGCGAAGAGATGAAGGGTAGTTTAGGTCCCACCAGGCGTGCCAGACTTGTGGACGCACTTTTTGTTCGCTTGTTCAGGTGGTGCATCTATTGAGTGCATGGGCGTGCCAGTCACAGAAGTGACGATTTATTCGGGCCCCGAAGAGCCCATGATGCGCTCGACCTGACTTCGTCAGACGATTGTGTGGTTCGTGTCTAGACCAAAACCCGCCGTGCCATAAAGGTCACGACGTCAATTACATCCCCCATACGAGGGAACACCCTTGATTAATCGCCGAGATTCAGGGCCTCATGGCCAAGAGATTAATTGCATGAAAAGTCTATTACGAGGTATTGAGATCCTCACGCGAGGGCGAGAAGAAAACCATTCGAGGTCATGTCGGTCATGTGCTGACCATTTGATGTTCGGACGAGTGTCCGTCTCGGGGAAAGCGCGATCGTCGCGGGAATACCGGAGCATATGTATGCCAGGATATGGCAATTTACTGTTCAGAAGAACGGAAAACGTTTGGCTAAACCTCGGTTAGAGCGGTCGGAAGCCAGTAAATCTGTTGGCCCGGTGCAAGAGCAAGCTACGACCATACTGCGGTGGGCCCCTCGCGGTCGAAACAAGACTTGCATGAGCGTCATAAATATTTTCGGTGCCAAGGGGCAACGAGGGAATATCCCTTGAATCGGCAGAAAAGCCCTGTGTCTAGGGAAGCGGACGTTCGAAACGTGTCGGTCATTCGGGAGACCGTTTAATATTCGGACGGGAGTCCGGTATTGGGAATATCGTAATCGTCGCGGGAGGACCTGGAACATATGTATGCCAGGATACGACAAATATAAATTATTCTGAGACACTGAAAACATTCGATTAAATCTCAGTTCGCGTAGCAGGAAACCAGCGAGTTTATTGGCCTGGTGCGAGATCGAGTCAGGACCATACCGGGGGCGCCTCCCGTGGTCCGAACGAGGCTTGCGCGGGCATCATTAATATTTCCGGTGCCGGAGGGCAACGGGGGAGAGTCCCGGGACTAGACTCCAGAACCGAAAACATGTTCGAAAGGAGCGGGCTGTAGACCGAGGATATGAGCTAGACGGTGACCGTGATCGGGACAGTCCCAAGGTCTGAGTGTGGCCCACGAAGGTCTTATTGATATTCCAATGGAAGGAGTCCGGGGGTGGCGAGAGCCGTCTCGTTCTAATTCGGATTCCGTCGGTCACTTGCTGACCTTTTCATGTTCGGGCAAGGGCCCATATTGAAAGTGCGACGCGGGCAGTAACAACCCCGTACAAATGTATGCCGAGTTTACGGTAATTTCGATGTAAGGGCGGGAACGAATCCCGATAGGAACGGGTCAGAATTGATGAGCTATTGGCCCGGAGCAATGCCGGCTCACAACCATATCGGGGTAGGAGCCACCGGGTATGCAGGTCGCTCACGGGCCTTTTCATGTTAGGACGTAGGTCCGTAATAAGAACGCGGCGGGAATCGAGGTGAATCCATTCAAATGTCTGTCGAATGTGCGGCAATTTTAGTAGCGGCTCGGAAAGGATCCGGCCGGAGAAATGAGTCTGGTTTAATCGGAATGTCAGCCCGAGGCGAGGTCAGGCCATGGCCATTTCGGGACAATTCCCTAGACTCAGGCCCAACTCGCAAGGGCGGTATTGTTGTTCCTTCAGCACCGGGTCACGGGAGAGACGGGGCTGCGAAGCGGATCCCATTGTTTTATTATTATTTAAGAAATGTTATCATTATCATTTTTTAATTTATGTATATCTTTGAGTGAATTCTTTATTACTATTTATTCATTTTTCTTGTGATTTATTCATTTACTATTGTTATTATTAGGCTTGTTATTATTTTTTTTGGTTCGTTTTATTATCATTCATTTGCTTGTCGTGTTTTGTTAAGTTTGTTATTATTATTTATTTTGGCTATCTTTTATTTATTTATCATTCTTATCGAGTTTGTTATTATTATTCATTCATTTTTGTTATTGTTTATTTGCCTATTTATTATTATTATTATTTTTAAGCTTATTATTATTAATTATTTCTTTATTATTCTTATTTACTTATTCATCTCTTTTTTAATTTGTTATTGTTTATTGTTATTATTATCATTGTGGTTTGTTATTATTTCTCCCTCTTCTTTTGAGTTTGATGTCATTATTATTATTTTATTTCTTTCTGTATCATTATTTGTTTATTTATTATGTTTTCTTTTAGCTTATTATCTTGATTATTATCATTATTTCTGGTGTACCGCTGGGTCAAGGGAGTGTGCCGCTGAGGGCCAGGAAAGGCACACCGCTGAAGGCCGCCAGGGGAGTGTACCGCTGAGGGCCAGGGGAGCATACCGCTGAAGGCGCAGGCTGGCGTTCGTGCCGGCGAAGGCGCGAGCGGGTGTACCAGCGAGGGGTTGGCAAGGTGTGTCGGCTAGGGGCCATGGAGGGTGTGCCGGCGAAAGGGGGGCTGGATTGTGCCGACAAAGGGCACCAAAAGAGCGTATCGGCGAAGGCCATGGGCGCGTGCCGGGGAAGGGTGGCTAGGCAGCGTGCCGCTGAGGGGTGGCAAGAGCGTACCACTGAAGGGCCGAAGGAGTGTGCCGTTGAAGGGTTCACAGGAAGTGTACCGGGGGAGGCACCAAGGAGGGTGTGTCGGCGAAGGCCTGGCCAGGCGTGCCGGCGAAGGGGCCAGAGGCGTGCCGGCGAAGGGCCAGGCCGAGTGTGCCGGTGAAGGGCGGCTAGAGGATGTATCAGCGAAGGGCCTGGGGGCTGTGCCGGTGAAGAGCGTGCCGGCCAAGAGTGGCTGGAGGGTGTACCGGCGAGGGGCATGGGAGTCCGCTTCTCTGTTTCTCTTAAGGCTTTTCTTTTCTTCTTTTCTTTTCTCTCTTGATTTTATTAAGTTTTGCATGGGTTTCTTCTTTTCTTCTCTTGATTAATCTTCCATTCTTTCTCTCCCGAGGACGGATGTTCGAGTTGCTTAGTCGTTATTTGATTCGGCTCTCTTTGAGTTGATCACGGTTCCCTGGCCTCGGTTAAAGCGTTTTACCATTATTCTCTCTCTCTCTTTTTTTTATTTGTTTGCTGCTTTCTTCTAGTCCTTTTTAACGTGTGGTCGTTCCATTTGTTGGTTGCTTCCTTTTTATCTTTCTAATATGTCATCGTTTCTAACGAAAATTAGGCAGCATCTCCCCTTGACCCGAGCGTAAGGGAGATACAGGGAACGCGCCCACATGGAGTGGTGGAACCCGACAACTGGAGGTGGGCGCCCGAGAGCGGCAACACCTTAATAAAACCTCAGAAAACTCGGAGGGGACGACAGAGAGGAAACACGGGGCTAATCCAACCTAAGGATACCCTGACTGGCAGGGAGAGGGCCAGGTGTGCCGGGTAGAGGCAAGCCGAAGGTGTGCCGCTGGGGCTGGGCTGGGGCGTACCGCTGGGGGACGGCTAGGGTGTGCCGCTGGGGCACAGTTGGGGTGTGCCGCTGGGGCTGGGCTGGGGCATGAATGGGCTGTGCCGCTGAGGGGCGGCAGGAGCGTACCGCTGAGGGCCCTGGGCGAGAGCGTGCCACTGAAGGCCGCCAGAGGCATACCGCTGAAGGTGCCCAAGGGCGTGCCGTTGAAGGCATATGGAGGGCGTACCGCTGAGGGCGCCCGGGGTGAGCGAAGGCATGCCCGGGAGGAAACAAACCCTAACAAAAGGAGAAAGGGAAAGGGGGCGTGAAACACCGAAGGATGCAAACACGGAAGAAATGCTTTAGAAGGACGTCCGAGAAAAATACTTGCAAGCCTTCTACTTTTATTCTCACAAAAGGAGTGCCCCGAGGGAGCTAATACATGGTGACGGGAAGGAAAACAAGGGGGACAAAGAAAGAAAGAAAGAAAGAAGATACAATGGGGGGGAGCATGGACTCCTCCCCTCCCGGACCTCACTCTCTCTCTTCACTCACTCTCCTTCTCTTCCTCTCTTCACACCGGTGGTGGTGGACGGGATAACAATGGGGGAGCCGGAGCATCCCCTCTCCTTCTTCTCTTCTTCTTCTTCTTCTTCTGCTCTTCGCGCGGACGGCGATGGGCGGAGCAGCGGGAGGGGGAGACCGCCCCCTCCCCCCCCTCCTCTTCTTTCTCTTCTTCTCTTCCCTCTTCGCACAGACGGCGACGGTGGCTGGAGCAGCGGGGCCTCCCCCCCTCTCTTCCTCTCTTCCCTCTTCTTCTCTTCTCCTTCTTCTTCTCTTCTTCTCTTTCTCTTCTTCCCTTCTCCTCTTCCCTGTCTGCGTGGGTGTCTATCTCTTCCTCCTCTGTGTGTCTCCCCCCCCCCCTTTTTGTTTCTTCGCCGGAATGGGAGGGGTTTTATACCCCCAGCAGCGGGAGCCCTCGAGCACGGCAGTCGGAGGCGGGAAGTGCTGGGTCATCATGGGGTTTGACTTCCCCCCGTCCTGGATGTCAGGGGAGTAGCCTGCGTGGCCCAACCTTCGGTTGACACCTCAGACAGCTTACTGCGCGTCGAGGACGTAGGGCATGGGCGGCACGTCGTTCGGCCGTTGAAAAAGCCTTCACGCTGTGCCGCTGACGAGCTTAAGAAGTGTGTCGCTGCAAGACACCATAAGCGTGCCGCTGAAGAGGGCAAAAGGCGTGTCGCTGAAAGTTGCCCAAGCGTGCCGCTGAAGGGGGCAAACAGCGTGCCGTTGAAGGCCCTGGGGAGCGTGCCGTTGAAGCCCCAAATGGGCGTGCCGCTGAGGCTTCCTGGGGTGCGTGCCGTTGAAGACCCCCTGTGGGCGTGCCGCTGGGCGCCTGGGGGGTGTGCCGCTGGGCGGCCTGGGGGGGTGCCGTTGGGCGCCTGGGGGGGTGCCGCTGGGCACCCCTTGGGTGTGCCACTGGACTCCCACGAGGGTGTGCCGCTGGAGGGAATGCATGGGTGTGCCGCTGAAGGGCTCCAGGGGCTGTGCCGCTGAGGGGCGTGCCGCTGAACGGGCACAGGGTGTGCCGCTGAACAGGGCTGAGGGGTGTGCCACTGAAGGGCTGAATGGGCAGTTTTGAGCCCGTTGTGAGCACGAGTTGTGGCCCATTTGATTTTCTTCGAGACCCATGGATTGTGGGGCTCTTGGTGGTTGGTTTCTATTCACTGTCGTGACTCCGGAGATGGCTTCACGGCAGTGAGGACATTTGGGGGATCCGGATGGCCAGTCTCTCCGGGGCCCCTTCACCCAGTACCGTCGTTGATGCCGGGCCGAGCATGATATCTCAGTGTGCCATTTTTTTTTTTGGTGTCCACACCGGCCAAGCGGGGTGGGGGAATTATGAAAGAAAAACCCGACTTTCAAGCTCCACCGGTTCTGCCAATCTTCAGATTCTCTGGACAGGGTGTCGGTGATGACGCCATCACGGACTCCACAGAACTCAGATCTTGATCAAACTTGTGCCAAAAGTTTCCCAACGGACAAAGGATGATGTCTGAATTTTTGGGGAGGCTCTGGAGCCCGGGACTGATCGGGCCGGCAACTGGAACAGGACAGCAACGTTCTGCCTCTGGCTGGTGCAGAACTGGTACAGTCTGTTACAGAAGGCGCTGCGGATTCTCCCGAACTCCAATTGAGATGAAACTGGCGGTGACGCGATCATGGTCAGAGTAGCTTCGAGCAGGAGTTGACGGGGCCCCAATCGGACGTCGTAGAAGAGGGTGGTGGCCAGAGAAGTGGAAATAGTTCGAACCTGGACCTGCAGGGGCAGACTGCACACTCCGGTGAAGAAAATTGTAACTTGGAGCTCCGGTGGCCGATTGAGTCCCTTCTTCTTGGAGATGAAATATCACTGGACATAGTTTCTGCCCTCCAAAAATGGCGCTCAGATCCTTCACGAGCTGGCCGTGGTAGCTTCTACTTTCAGCTTCAGGTCTTCAGACAGGGACAGATTGCGCAGTTGGACGAGATCTTCGACTCCTAACAGCTCCATACTCGGATGGATGCGGGACCACCACCGTTGGAAAGCTAACTCGATGACGCTTCAGACGATGTAAGATAGGTCACCAGGAGCCCTCAGGAGACGACGGGGTGCCCTCTGCAACCTGCTTTCAATCTGCAACCAGCGACCTGGCCTGAACCTGAAAATGCAAATGGCTATAGGTGAAAGGTGTAGTTGGGGAAATGGGGTGGAAGGTGTGTCTAGTGGCTATGGGAGGGAGATGTGAGGTGTTTAGGGGTGGTGAGAGCTGTGGGGGAATGAAGGGTGGGGGTGAAATGGCTGGAGAGGGCTGTGAGATGAGTGGAGGGAAGGTGGGGCTCTTGGTGTGCAAGGGGAGAGCAAGGGAGAGGGGGGGCGACCTTTGGCTAGTATGGGGAAGGGGGGTGCGACCTTGGGTGGTTAGGGAGGTGGGGAGATGGAAGGGCACTACCCTAGGGAGAGTGAAATTCAAAATTGGGCTTAGGGAAGAGCCCCTTCAACCTTGGGGAGAGGAAGGGGTGCTTAGGAAGTGGTGTTGGGTAGGTGGTAGTTGGGTGGTGGGGCTTGGATTGGTGGAACTCCCTTGGGACAAGGTGAGGAGTAAAGAGGGGTTATGGGAAGTTGTGGGGAAGTTAAGGGAGGTAGGTGGGGGTTTGATGTGGTTGGGAGGGGGAGGAGAGAGAGAGGGGTTCGCCCCCTTCTTGAAGAGAGAGAGAATGAGAGAGAATGAGAGAGAATTGAGAGAGATAATGAGAGGGAATAGAGGAGGTGGAAATGCTATTTCCATATTCATCCAAAAGTGATTACATAGAGAGAGATAGGACCTATTTATAGGCAACCACTCTTTACATGACGAAAATGACCCTGACATTAAGACAAAAGACCCAACAAGTCCTAGACTCAACCCATTAGGCCCACACTAAGGCACTAAGGCCCAATTACACAAAATAAGAGAAATAGACTAGAACACCATGACTCAGTAAAAGAAAGTACATAAGATAAGACTCAATAAAATGAAAATACATAAGATGGGATCATGGAAAAGGAAGATAACATGTAGAGATCACAGCCATCCCATATCCAAAAGTGTGCAGGCAACCCGAGCTAGAGGGAGTGTCGTGAGATGCCCTCATCAATTTTTCTCTTCAACGGTCTGAACAGGAGTCGACTTCAAGGTCGACTCTAGTCGACACTTGTGCAAGTAAAGCCTTCATCTTTTCACACTTCAGCCCAGTTCCTTAACCAAACATGAATCTGTCTTCAGAAAACTCATTGATATTCATGAATTAATATTCATGAATTAACATTGTCAAGCACACATTAACAACATTAAAACAAATGAAACTTTGAAGATCAAAATGTATGAAAAAAGAAATATCAACCAACACAGGTATGTCACATTTTGAGGTTTGAGATGTGAAATTGTTTAAGATCTTCTATTTCCAAAGTTAATGAGTTGGGCCCCAAACCGGGCTCTAATCATATTACAATCACCCTCATTAAATGCCCATGATGTCTCCATCTTCCTTGACAATTCATCAACATATTTCAGTACATAAATGGCACAGTTGAGGCTTCCATCTACCTGTTGGGGATATTCATTGTCGAATACAAGATCCCATTTCTCAACTCCCTCGAATGTCCCATAGTTCTTCAGAAACCCCCGTACAACTACAGCGTGCAAAAGAAGTATTTGACATTATTAAGGAATAATTAGAAGACACATTATAAATATCTTTAATATTTGTACTTGGATAAGAAAAAAAACCCAATTTCTTGTAGTGGCATCATGGATGGCCATGCCTCTCATGGAATTGTATGAGACAAAGCGGCGATTCTCCGTGTCAACAGCAAGTAGATGCCAGTGATTTCCAGAGTGTAACATGAAGAATAAATATTTGTTCTTCTGCAGTTCTGATAATTCAACATTCTCGAAGGCACATTGCAACAATTCATTGGATTTTGCAGAGTTGGCCACTGTCCTGTCACTAAAATGGTGGGAAAACAAACCCACTGATGAAAGATGTCATATTCATTGCATCTTGATTAGAGGAGGTACATCATGGCGTCGATCACCTACAAATTAACAATCACGATTCTATTAGAAGTAGAAACACAATTTCAGGGTAGGGCGAGGCGTAAAATTACACAATTAATGAACGAAAGTACTGTATCATCTATCATCTGGCCGTATAATATATCAATGACATGACGACGTCTCAAAATAATCTCGTTCTGTAATTGAAATATGGGGCCACTATATTGGACAAAAATTTTCATGGTAGTCAGAGTAAGGCGAATCAGGATAAATACAGAAACTATAAGAGGACAACTTACTCAACATCCCCGGAGGCACAAGCATCAATGAATTCATTCACAATGTTGTTCTCTCTCGCCTTCAGCCGGCCTTTGTAGATCCAATCACTCTATAGGAGCTTTTTGATCTGGTCGACTTCATCTCTCTTCTACATTTATGCCAATATATCAATCTTAGATTCTATACTGTAAGTAGTAGGATCAAACTCATACTCACCTTCTTCGTCCCCTGTACTATTTTCTTTGCAGGTGCCCTTGGTCTCCTCACGGGCTTCTCATCCCATTGATGAAGGGACTGAGAAAAGACACTTGGACGATGGTCACCATGGCCATTGGTCGCCTCCATCGGAGCTTGGGATATCACCTTGCACATACTCTTCAGGGGCTGCCTTACATGCCACAATATCATCCGTAATTTGTTGAAGGGGCCTTGGAGCTGGGACATCGGCGGCAATGTCCACCAAAGTTGACAGATATTTTCCTTAACATTTTCAGCCCCCTGCACTTCCTCTCCAGGGGGTGCTTGCGGTCGCATGGCATCATCCGTACTTTATTGAAGGAGCCTTGGAGCTGGGACATCAGCGGCAATGCCCACCAAAGTTCGACAGATATTTTCCTCAACATTTTCAACCCCCTGCACTTCCTCTCCAAGGGGTGCATACGGTCGCATGGCATCATCCGTCACCTGATCGATGGGGATAGGAGGTGCTGCATCAGCAGTAATGTGAGCCCCTAGCACCGTAGTCAGAAAGAAGGCCCTCATTTCCTCAAGTAGCTGCTGATGGATCTTCAATGTAGCAACAATATCCTGCAGCACAGGCATGTATGGAGCTGATAAGGATGTCTCCTCATCACTGGGTCGGGTCATCATCTGACCACCGTACACCATCACCCTGCATTTCCAACCACATCACTTCGATTATTCATTAATTTTGAATGACAAAGAAGAAGTTAATTTTAGTACTCATAATACCTGTTGGTCTCGCAGGGATCCAATGAAGAATTTTAATTTCTTATCTACAAATGGCCACCACCTAAATAGTCGGGGAAATGCCACCTGGCTTAGTGGCTGCCGCACCCGCGTGTGCTAAAAAAACCAGACATGTCATATGAAATATATCAAGTTATTTTACAATGCAATAGAATTAATGTTTGACACATTATTACACAATAAAAATAAAAAAACTTACAGCAAGTGCGGCAGAACTACCAAATATAAATGTACGGGCCTGGGATGCGTTCCCAGCTCTTCTCTTAGCATGGTCAATTGTACCTCACCGTCGTTTCTAGACCGCCGACACTAAATCCTCAAAGTTGTGCATCGTTACCTGTTGCACGGCAGCTGTCCAATTGTAATATGAAACTCTCTCAATGTCATCTAAGTATGATAGCATCTGTTGCAGACAAGAATGCGCCGACCGTGGGCAAATGAAAGTGGACAGTAGGAGTACAATCCACAGTTGAATAGTGTCGGCCACATCCTACTCTTTATCGGACCCAACAATTTGGTTGATGAGAGGCCACACTTTCTTCTTGATGGGGACATCAACGACAGCCCGCTCACATTGTGTTTGCATTTCCGTCCTTTTATATTTGTATGTATACCCTTGTGATATATGGGTACACAATAGTAGGTCTTAGTGGGTTTATTTGCAAAGGGCCATTGGGTGTTTTTGCAAAAGTGCATGTAGGCCCTGCAGGGGCCCCCTCCCTCCTCCTTATTGGTCCACTTGGACTCCCGGGCCCAAGGGGGCTGGTCCATGGTCCAACATTGGACTTGGACCTAGATTTAACTAAAGAAGACAAATCAAATTTGTCCTCTTAAAGGGGGGGGGGGGGCGGGGGCGAACCATATAGTTTATTAGGCTTTTATTGTGGTTGTTCAAACCACATCCCAGCCCTTCATTCATCAACCCTTGATCCAAGGGTCTAGAATTAGTTAGAGACCTTGATGAGGGCATCCCTTGCCCCTCCACTCTTTTTCCAGACTCGGATTGTTCGACGGCAAGCACCATTATATTTGTCATGTATTTTTGAGACTAGTCATGTAATCTTCACATTTTCTTTGAGTCATTATCATGTAATTTTCCCTTTATTTTGAGTCATGTACCTAGGTAGTTGAGTCATTTTCCTAAGTATTGAGTCATTATGCTGGTTAGATAGGTTAATGGGCCCAATCCATTGGGCTAGGCCCAGGGGCGCCCCTCCCTTGGACTGTGTGGTCTTTAGTTAGTTTGTCAGGGTCAGTTTGGTCTTAGGAAAATTATGGAGTCTATAAATACCCCACCTCTCTCTCATTTGTAACAACTTTTGATGAATATTGAAAAGCATTTGCCATCTCCCTCTCAATATCTCCCTCTCTCTCTCTCTCTCTCTTACTATCACTCTCTCTAAGTGGGTTGTACCCCCTCTCTCTCTCTCCTCCCCACCCCAATTTCGAAATTCACTCTCTCTCCTCCCCATTCACCCCTCATTAAGGCCCCTTCCCCTTCCCCATGCACTCATTCAACTCCCCCTCCAACCCCTAGGTGGAAACCCCTTCTCCTAGGCACCTTTCCACTTTCCAAAGCACCCCACCACCTTCCCAAGGCTGAATTAACCCCTCCCAAAGCCCAAATTCGAATTTCCCTCTCCCTAGGGCTGTGCCCCTCCATCTCCCCCACCCCCAAGCTCCCAAATTCGTCCCCCACCTCTCCTTGGTCAAACCAAGTTCACCCCCCCTCTCCCTTGCTCTCCCCTTGCACATCTCCTCATCCTATCTCTGTTTCAGGCAGCAGAACTACAACGAGTTGCAGAAGCAGCCACGACCGTTACTTGAAGATTCAAGTAGCAAGGCCTACATCTCTGGAAAGGTCTTCCAGAGAGCTTTCCAGGCGAGGGGGTTTCGTCAGCATCCGAGCTCCGAGCAGTCCGCAGCATCCATTCTCCCTCGACTGCGCAGGAGACCCCAGGCAAGGAACTAGAACGTGATTGGAAGCTCAACCACGGCAAACCCTTTGGGATTCAGATCAAGTGTTCTTCAGAAGAAATCTTCCCTCTCAAGTCCTCTTTAATCCTCAAGAAGCAGAGCTGCATTTGGATATCGGCATCAGAAGTTACGAATTTTCTACTCCAAGGCATCAGGTCAGTTTTCAGGAGCCAGAACCGACATCCCTCTGCTCATCTGTTCGTCCCGGTATACTCCAACATCTTCCGACATCGCCGTCAAGTCCGAAAGAAAGAAGACTTGACCACGGTTCCAACGGTTCAAGTCTCGCCTCAATCAGAGCTCGGTAGCAATCGTGGCACCCCCTGCATCCAGTCACATGGTTCTGCACCAGACAGAGGCAGAACTAACCATCCCGGTTCCAGACTCTGCCACAGCCAGCTCGTGAAGGCTCTGAGCACCATTTTTGGAGGGGAGAAACTACTTCCAGCTAGCTGCCACCTCCAAGAAGAAGGGACTCAATCGACCTCTGGAACCCTCTGTTCCAATTTTCTTCGTCGGAGAGGGCAGACTGCCCCTGTGGTCCCAGGTTAGATCAGTCTTCATTTCTCCGGTCACTCCTCTCTCCACTGACATCGGATTGCATCCCCGTCAACTCCTGCTCGAAGCTACTCCGACCAAGTTCGCGTCACCGCTAGTTTCATTCCAATCGGAGTCCGGGAGAGCCCACAGTGACTTCTGCAACCTACTGCTTCAGCCCGATACCAGCCAGAGACCAGACGGTGGTGTCCTGTTCCAGTCGCCGGTGCAGTCAGCCCCGAGACTCAAAGCTTCCCCAAAAATTCAAGCTTCATCCCCTGTCAGCTGAGGAACTTTTGGCAGTGGTTTCGTCAAGTTTGGAGCCCCGTGGAGCCCGTGGCAGTGTCAACAGCGACACCCTATCCTGCAGACCTGCAGATTGGCAGAACCGGCGGACTCGGAAGATCGGCTTTTCCTTTGCATAAAACCCCACCCCGCTTGGCCGGCTGAAGGCCCCTCCCTGCGTGGAGGTAGTTTTGAATGTAATAAGAATAATCCCCACCCCAAGTTCATCCCTCCTGCGTGAGGTGTAGTGGTGTAATTCTTTCAATTTCAGGTTCAAGCTACATCGCCGCGGCGATCGGGTGTATACCCTCGCCTCCCGGCTCGCCCTCGTCTCCGGCCGGAGTCGGCGTCTTCACGCCGGCTAGGTGAGCCTCAGTCCCTCTCTTGCTTGGTTTAATCACTTGCTTAGCTTAGTATTATTGCTAGTACTGCGTCGGACGGAGAGTGAGAGCTCGGCCCAACTTGCTAGTTCCGTGAGTGACCACCGCGGGCGAGTTGAGAGTGAACCCACTAAACCCACACCCTTGGTGTGCTGGCCGCCCATGGTTTGGGCATCCTAGGCCCATTTGGGGTTCTCCACAATCTAGCCAACCATTGGAGCTTCATGGTCCCGCCTCGGACCCTCTCCCACATCGCTTAGTTGCCAACGGGCACAAGTGTGCACCAAACGGGTGAGTTCGCTAGTGTGAGTCCGCTGCTCAACTTGAATGCTTGAAAATAGGTCCAAGGTTCGGTGTCACATCAAGTGGTATCAGAGCAAGTTCACAACTTGTCTCTATCAAGTTGGTCCTAGGGCATGTCTAAGCATTTAGAGTCTTCAAATGCATCACTCTTGTCCCCTAATATGGCCACCTCATATCGACCTTACCAATCGGCCCACTCCATAAGTCCAAGTCACCAAAAGATGCCTACCACTAACACCCATAACTTCCCGGGCCATATCAACTACTTCATGAAAGCCTTGACCTATGCCAATGAGCGGCTTGATAACATATCGGGCCGACTCGACCAACTTGGAAAAAATAGGCCCGCCCCAAGGACGGAGGATAGGATGGCCCCTTTCCCACTTCCCACCTTTGATGGGACCTCTCCTAGCAAATATTTAGATTGGGAAGCTACAATGGACCAATACTTCAATTGGTATCATATTTCCAAGGATGAAAAAGCATGGGTTGCCAAAATGCAACTAACCAAAAGGGCTCAAACTCATTGGTGTAAAATTGAGGGCTTAAGGATAATTAGACGGGAAGCTCCCCTCACCACATGGGAGGACATGAAGGATCAACTAAGGGCTAGATATGTGTCCCCTTCTCACTCGGATCACCAAAACCCAAGGAGCACTCCCACTCCTCCCACCCCACCCGTCCAAACCCTTATCACTAAAACCCAAGTACCTAAGACCTCCACCTCCCCACCTAACCCCATGAGGTCCCCCACACCCCAACCAAAACCCCCTTCCCTAACCTACACTAGTCAAGCCCCTTTAGCCCCCACTTCCACCCCAAATGATCCCAAGGGCAAGAGACCCCTAACCGACCCAATTCCCTCCATGGTGACCACCACTCATCCAACCCTCACCATTAAAAACCATGTGGACACCATGTCCACCCCTCCACCAAGGCCCATAATGGCCACCACCCCAAAACCCAAAACCCCTCACCCAACCCACCTCCCACTTCCTACACCAATCTTTCCCCAACCTAGGCCTCCTCTACTTCCCCTTCCTAGCCCAACCCAAGCCCATGCTTATTCACCACCCCGGGAGTGTCATACGCTAGCTATCACCAAACCACCCACCATAGATCCCCCTACTCCATTAGCAATAGAAGTTGCAACCCCCACACCCACCCAAGTGGAAAAAGATGCCCCTCCGGATCCACCTCCCAACATAGAGGAAATCCAAAGGCCAAACAACTCACACACCCCTAGCCTAGATCCTCTAGAGACACCCAACCTCACCATAGATAAGTCCATACTCCAATGGCTCAAGAAAAGTCTCACCATTCCTAGTTCACAACCATGCCACCTACCTATGGGATATCAATCTCAAATCATTCCCATTCAGCCACATGTCACTTATCAAACTTCCTATTGTGTGGAAGATTTGGGAGACTTAGTGAACTACCTACATGGGCAAATTCACTTGACCAATATGCTAGCCATGAGGCCGCCCGAAACTAACACCATTAGCCTAGCATATCCCACAATTGGCTCCATCACTTCCATCTATACTAATGGCCAAGTTACTAGTGAGATCATCCTCCTTCTTCCCATGGAGGAAGAACCTATCATAGTCTACTCCCCAACCATTGAGATCCCAAGTGCTTTGATTGGCCAACCCATTAGCAACCTTGGCCCAATTATCTTGGAGGAGGATGACTCACCATTTGAGGTCCTTAAGAACACGGAGTACCCCTACCTAGGTGACCCTTACCATGATCCCTTTGACCCTTTTCTATGGGAGCCTAAATCTCCATGTGACCCTCTCCCCCTATTCACCACTCACCTCACCCTACCCATACCACCCATGTTGACCCAAACTCCTCCCTTCCTGGAATCGGGTTACACCATGAGAGCATTGACCTTAGACAACAAACACCTCGGGATTGAGGAAATGACCCACCCTATATCCACCTACCTAGATCCCTTCGACCCTTTTGAGTGGAAGCTCAAAGACCACCCCACCATCCCACATAAGGAAGTCATCTTTGGGAAAGGAGTTCATATGTCTTGGCACATCACACCGCTTGGCATGATTAGTCCGTCGGGTACATTCATCCATATCACCCACATGTCAAGAAGAAAATATGAGTGGTCAATATTTGGTTGTCATGGTCCACCATCATTCATCATAAATCTCAAGCATGTTAGGAGCATTCATGGATGTTCGGATCCTCCAACATTCATCACACTCACTCACAAGAGGGACACCTATGGATGCCCTGGTCCTCCCAAATCCTTCAAAGTCTTCATACCATCAATGCATGATAGGTCTATATGTGGTTGTCCTGGACCCCCTTTGCATACCATACATTGTCAACTCACACCGCGTCATAGTACATGGCATATGCATTCAAGCAAGTATCAAGCAACAAGCGGTGAGATTCACAACAAGCGAGCAAAAACTCGTGAGCGCCACTTGGAATTCCAAGTTGGTAACTTGACGATGATGACTTTGGAGTGGCTCTACCCTAGGGTCACCTCCAAATTGAGGGCACGAGGACTTGGACCTTGCCAAGTTCTGAGTGACTTTTGGCAACCCGGCTTATGGGTTGAACTTTCAAAAGAGTTTTGGGATTCTCCCCATTTCTCATGTGGCGGATCTAGCACCCTATAAGGGCACCGCGGTGGATCCTAGTGAGTGCCTCCAGCTTACACCTACCCTTGTGAGAGACACCCTCGGAGTGCCACCACAAATAGCCTGAGAGCCCGACGTGAGCACACAGCGGCAATACTAGGCAAGCAAGATCCCATCACCAGCATGAGGGTATGACCGAGTCACTTTGTCGACTGAAGCACCGTTCCCCGACTAGAGTCGCGGGTTGAGTATGGAGATCGTGGATCGCCCCGAGTTGCAGTTCGATGCACTACTTCCCTGGTGGACCCATACTCGACGGAGTCGAGTTTTCCCCACCCCGGGGGTATGATGAGGGCATCCCTTGCCCCTCCACTCTTTTTCCAGACTCGGATTGTTCGACGGCAAGCACCATTATATTTGTCATGTATTTTTGAGACTAGTCATGTAATCTTCACATTTTCTTTGAGTCATTATCATGTAATTTTCCCTTTATTTTGAGTCATGTACCTAGGTAGTTGAGTCATTTTCCTAAGTATTGAGTCATTATGTTGGTTAGATAGGTTAATGGGCCCAATCCATTGGGCTAGGCCCAGGGGCGCCCCTCCCTTGGACTGTGTGGTCTTTAGTTAGTTTGTCAGGGTCAGTTTGGTCTTAGGAAAATTATGGAGTCTATAAATACCCCACCTCTCTCTCATTTGTAACAACTTTTGATGAATATTGAAAAGCATTTGCCATCTCCCTCTCAATATCTCCCTCTCTCTCTCTCTCTCTTACTATCACTCTCTCTAAGTGGGTTGTACCCCCTCTCTCTCTCTCCTCCCCACCCCAATTTCGAAATTCACTCTCTCTCCTCCCCATTCACCCCTCATTAAGGCCCCTTCCCCTTCCCCATGCACTCATTCAACTCCCCCTCCAACCCCTAGGTGGAAACCCCTTCTCCTAGGCACCTTTCCACTTTCCAAAGCACCCCACCACCTTCCCAAGGCTGAATTAACCCCTCCCAAAGCCCAAATTCGAATTTCCCTCTCCCTAGGGCTGTGCCCCTCCATCTCCCCCACCCCCAAGCTCCCAAATTCGTCCCCCACCTCCCCTTGGTCAAACCAAGTTCACCCCCCCTCTCCCTTGCTCTCCCCTTGCACATCTCCTCATCCTATCTCTGTTTCAGGCAGCAGAACTACAACGAGTTGCAGAAGCAGCCACGACCGTTACTTGAAGATTCAAGTAGCAAGGCCTACATCTCTGGAAAGGTCTTCCAGAGAGCTTTCCAGGCGAGGCGGTTTCGTCAGCATCCGAGCTCCGAGCAGTCCGCAGCATCCATTCTCCCTCGACTGCGCAGGAGACCCCAGGCAAGGAACTAGAACGTGATTGGAAGCTCAACCACGGCAAACCCTTTGGGATTCAGATCAAGTGTTCTTCAGAAGAAATCTTCCCTCTCAAGTCCTCTTTAATCCTCAAGAAGCAGAGCTGCATTTGGATATCGGCATCAGAAGTTACGAATTTTCTACTCCAAGGCATCAGGTCAGTTTTCAGGAGCCAGAACCGACATCCCTCTGCTCATCTGTTCGTCCCGGTATACTCCAACATCTGCCGACATCGCCGTCAAGTCCGAAAGAAAGAAGACTTGACCACGGTTCCAACGGTTCAAGTCTCGCCTCAATCAGAGCTCGGTAGCAATCGTGGCACCCCCTGCATCCAGTCACATGGTTCTGCACCAGACAGAGGCAGAACTAACCATCCCGGTTCCAGACTCTGCCACAGCCAGCTCGTGAAGGCTCTGAGCACCATTTTTGGAGGGGAGAAACTACTTCCAGCTAGCTGCCACCTCCAAGAAGAAGGGACTCAATCGACCTCTGGAACCCTCTGTTCCAATTTTCTTCGTCGGAGAGGGCAGACTGCCCCTGTGGTCCCAGGTTAGATCAGTCTTCATTTCTCCGGTCACTCCTCTCTCCACTGACATCGGATTGCATCCCCGTCAACTCCTGCTCGAAGCTACTCCGACCAAGTTCGCGTCACCGCTAGTTTCATTCCAATCGGAGTCCGGGAGAGCCCACAGTGACTTCTGCAACCTACTGCTTCAGCCCGATACCAGCCAGAGACCAGACGGTGGTGTCCTGTTCCAGTCGCCGGTGCAGTCAGCCCCGAGACTCAAAGCTTCCCCAAAAATTCAAGCTTCATCCCCTGTCAGCTGAGGAACTTTTGGCAGTGGTTTCGTCAAGTTTGGAGCCCCGTGGAGCCCGTGGCAGTGTCAACAGCGACACCCTATCCTGCAGACCTGCAGATTGGCAGAACCGGCGGACTCGGAAGATCGGCTTTTCCTTTGCATAAAACCCCACCCCGCTTGGCCGGCTGAAGGCCCCTCCCTGCGTGGAGGTAGTTTTGAATGTAATAAGAATAATCCCCACCCCAAGTTCATCCCTCCTGCGTGAGGTGTAGTGGTGTAATTCTTTCAATTTCAGGTTCAAGCTACATCGCCGCGGCGATCGGGTGTATACCCTCGCCTCCCGGCTCGCCCTCGTCTCCGGCCGGAGTCGGCGTCTTCACGCCGGCTAGGTGAGCCTCAGTCCCTCTCTTGCTTGGTTTAATCACTTGCTTAGTTTAGTATTATTGCTAGTACTGCGTCGGACGGAGAGTGAGAGCTCGGCCCAACTTGCTAGTTCCGTGAGTGACCACCGCGGGCGAGTTGAGAGTGAACCCACTAAACCCACACCCTTGGTGTGCTGGCCGCCCATGGTTTGGGCATCCTAGGCCCATTTGGGGTTCTCCACAATCTAGCCAACCATTGGAGCTTCATGGTCCCGCCTCGGACCCTCTCCCACATCGCTTAGTTGCCAACGGGCACAAGTGTGCACCAAACGGGTGAGTTCGCTAGTGTGAGTCCGCTGCTCAACTTGAATGCTTGAAAATAGGTCCAAGGTTCGGTGTCACATCAGACCTAGCCTATATAATGTTGTATTTTCATGAGAAATTCAAGAAAAAAAATTAGAATTTTATGTGTAAGCCTTGGAGCTTGGTGCGCCCCTTGCCTCTCCCCTGCTATTCTTCCTTCCCCAACCCCAGATCTAGAGTGGATTCTATCTCCTTCCTCCCCTCTCAACCTCCGGTGATCGTTTGTGCCGCCGCCGCCGCCGTTCGTGCCGCCTTCGAGCCGCCACGGGATCATCTTTGGTTTTCTGTCCTGCTAGATAGAGGTGCAGTTCGTGAATTCCTGAAGCCAGCCACGAGCTCAGATGGATTTGAAAATTTGAGGGTTGGTTCCTATCTTCTAGCCCCTTCTCCAAAAAAAAATACAGGTTTAAAAGCCACCGTTTCATATCTTTACCATTTCGTTCAACTCTCAATCTCAGATTTGTTCTGTCACTGTCTACAGTGACAGTAGCCCTGAGTTTCATGTATTAGGTCCACTTTTTGATTTATTTTGGTTCGCCCAATTTTACTGGAGGTTCCACCCATCCACCCCTTCATCCACAATATTTATACATTTTTGGTTCGTCCATTTAATATTTTCTAAAAATCATTCTCAGTCCCAGCTACAGTTCTGTCTCCCTGATCCCAGATCCGACCTTCGTCCACTAAACAAATCCCAGAAAATCATAGACACATTCAAACAGATCCAAACCACTTTTGCCGTCTTCCCAGCTCAATTCTCCACAACTTTTCAGAAGAACACAACCCCAGCTTCGAACGTCTACCTCTCGGTCAAAGGCAATCCACAGTCAAGTTTTCTACAGGTCTGAGTCTTCAGTTACTGTACAACAGGAGATTGAAAATTCCATAAGTCAAGATCCGAGCAGATCAAGGACAGATCTTTGGCCTAAGTTGAAGAACTTCAAGCTAGCTTTCCAACGGCGCCAGTCTCGTGTCGATCCGACATCGGGGCTGATCGCAGCGCCCATTCTCGCCGGAGCCCGCGCCGAAATACAGAACTGGCAGATTTCCGATCGGGTTTTCCGACCGGTGCCGAACGGAGCCGCCGGGCCTCCGGCCGGCGAACCAGCATGCCGCCATCCCAAGGAGCGACCCTTCGGGCATCCACCACTACAGCGGTGCCACCGGGTCCCACACGGCCCCTCCGGACAGCACGTGGGCCCCACCGTCACGTGTTCGGGTGTTGCCGAATCAACGTGAGAAGCCGCCCGTCAACCCGAATTCGGTCCTCCCGGACCCCATTGTGTAGCCCTTTACCTCCGTGCGTGGAGTGGGCAGCGAGTTGCATTTCTGTAATATCCGTGTATAATTGTTCCGGGAGTACGACTTCGGTCGGGTCCGTCTTCCCCACGCCGAGCGCGTGGAGGTATCATCTTCGCTCCTACACTTGGCATTTCGCTTATTTCATATATGCTTGTTTGTGCCGCTGCTAGAGAGCATGATAGGGTAACTAGCTCGCTTTCTATTTGTATCATCGCTGCTGCGAGAGTGAGCGTTACCGTCCCGTGACCCGATCCGGGCACAAGTGACAGCCGACCACCCTAGCTCACAGCCGGTTTCTCAACCGCGCACGTCCGACGCTTCCCTCGTTAAGGGACGATCGCGAGCTTGTCGTGTCCGCGGTCCCGTCCCGCATCAGTTTGGTATCAAAGCGAGTTGAGTCTAGGGTGTCAAAAAAAAAGAGTGTCATTTACATCGAGTCATTAGTCGGTTTAAGTCGAGTCTAGGACCATCATTGTTTTAAAATAAAAAAAAAGTGTCTTTTGCATCGCATCCCAATAACCCGGTATATCAAAAGGTGTTGTCCGAACGTTAGGCTACGCCTATCGGGAAGGCCGCACACTTGTGCGAGTGACCTTCGGGTCGATTATCTACGCCGCGTACCGCGTTTTGGTTAAGTCTAAGCGCATCATTTTGCATTAGTGTGTTTTGCTTTAGTCGGCGTCTTCTAGTCGGTGTGTTTGCCTGCCCACTCGTCGGGGTACTCAGTACTCACCCCCACCACCACCTATGGCCAACCCACGGGATACCTCGGGAGACTTCCACTCCCTACAAGAGGCGATGATGGCCATTATGACTAGGTTGGACCAATCCGATGCTAACTTTCGGACTTTCTCCAATAATATGGATGGTCGCCTTAGAGCCATGGAGGGGTGCTTGGAGACCTCTGACAGGTCGGTCCAAGACCTCGTTGGGCGGTTAGATAGGATGTCACACGGGGACCCTCCAGGGGCAGCCCAAGGCCCACCCGCACCTCCTCCCGCGGTGGCCCAAGTCCAACCCGCTCCCATGGCCCAAGTCCAGGCCGCTCCCGCGGCCTAAAACCAGCCACCACAGGCTCCTCCACCCGCCCTTCCTCGGGTTCCCCAACTACCGCACCGTGACCTTGGTCTCGAGGACTATGGTTCCGACAATGCCTATGAGGGATATGGTCAACGCCGTCGTGGTTTTCAGCCACAACGAGATGAGGATGATGACCGAGTCCTTAAGACCGTGCGAGTGGACCCTCCCGCTTTTTACGGGTCTTTGGATCCGAAAGTCTACCTAGATTGGGAGTTCGGCATGGACCGTTACTTTGAGTGGTATGATATGTCGGAGCGTCGAAGGGTCCGATTCGCCACCATGAAACTCATGGGGCAGGCACAAACCTATTGGAAGAATGTGGAGAGCCTGCTACTTCAGCGGCTAGAACCCCCGATCGACACATGGGCCGAGATGAAGAATAAACTTCGACAAAAGTACCTTCCTCCCACATACCACCAGCGACTCATCGATAGGTGGCAAAGTCTTACCCAGGGAGACTGGTCTGTCTCCGAATACATCGCGGAGTTTGATGAGTACTTTCTACGATGTTGTGTCACGGAGGAGAGTACCATGCCCGTGTCCCGCTTTCGACGTGGTTTGCGGCCACACTACCAGTATGAGCTTTTCTGCCGCAATGCCAAGAAGTTGGAAGAAGCATACCAGGTTGCTCTCGAGATGGAGCAATTTGAGGGAGAGTTCGAGTCTAGCCATCGGTTGGGCCCCACCCCTCTCCGTAGTACCGAGCCCCGTCACTCCATAGGCCCACATCAGCGGCCTCCCATGGCTCGACCTCAGGAGTCCACCCGTCAGGAGCACTTCGCTCCACGGCCTCGTCCTCCTCCACCCCGGGATCTATTTCCACCCCAACCACCGGCACCTGTTGCCCGTTCCCCGGCTCCTATAGCCCGTCCTCTGGCACCGGCACCCCCTCCACTATTGTCCAAAGCACCTACATCTCCCCCATTACTGCCTACACCCCCTACCCGATGGGATGATAAGGGTAAGGCCCCTTTTATAGGAGAGAGTAGTCGGTCGAGAGTGCAGTGTTTCCACTGTCATGGGTTTGGCCACATTGCCAGCGAGTGTCCCGCTCGCACCACCCTAGCCTTAGGTGTTGGAGGATCCGTACCTCCTGAGCCTGAGTGTGTTGATTACGAGGCCGATGAGGCACTAGCCGAGGAGTACTATGCCTTGGGAGGGGAAGAGCAGGACGACTCTCCTGCCGCCCAGGATACAGCCGCCTAGTGGGCTTGATGCCACCACCTTCGTCTGGAGTCATGCATAAGTCGGTGTGTTTTCCTTGTGTGGTTTGTTTTGAGTGGTGTGTTTTGAGTCGATTGTTGTGTGGTTTGCATTCGTGTGTCAGTGCATGGTGAGTCTGCATGTGTCGTGTGTAAGCTCGTTGTCGTTCTCTTATGAGTAAGAGGTGATTGGACTCACACGATGAGTATGGGACTGGTTCTACATCTATACCCGGATCAGTCACTTATAGGGACTCAGCGGTGATTCCTAGTGAGTCTTCGAGCTGTTTCCTTCCTTTTGAGAGTGCCCCTTCGGAGTGACCACCTTTAGCCATAGCAGTTCACATATCGAGTATATATGGAATGAGCAGGTGCCGATCATTTGGAGTGGGGCGTACCCGCGTTACTTGGCACGGAGACAGATCCGCCGATGTACCTGAGCAGCAGCATCCCTTACTCGACGGGGTCGAGTTCCTCCCACCTGGGAAGAATTGATGGGGACATCAATGACAGCCCGCTCACATTATGCTTGCATTTCTGTCCTTTTATATTTGTATGTATACCCTTGTGATATATGGGTACACAATAGTAGGTCTTAGTGGGTTTATTTGCAAAGGGCAATTGGGTATTTTTGCAAAAGTTCATGTAGGCCCTGCAGGGGCCCCCTCCCTCCTCCTTATTGGTCCACTTGGACTCCCGGGCCCAAGGGGGCTGGTCCATGGTCCAACCTTGGACTTGGACCTAGATTTAACTAAAGAAGACAAATCAAATTTGTCCTCTTAAAGGGGGGGGCGAACCATATAGTTTATTAGACTTTTATTGTGGTTGTTCAAACCACATCCCAGCCCTTCATTCATCAACCCTTGATCCAAGGGTCTAGAATTAGTTAGAGACCTAGCCTATATAATGTTGTATTTTCATGAGAAATTCAAGAAAAAAAATCAGAATTTTATATGTAAGCCTTGGAGCTTGGTGCGCCCCTTGCCTCTCCCCTACTGTTCTTCCTTCCCCAACCCCAGATCTAGAGTGGATTCTATCTCCTTCCTCCCCTCTCAACCTCCGGTGATCGTTTGTGCCGCCGCCGCCGCCGTTCGTGCCGCCTTCGAGCCGCCACGGGATCGTCTTCGGTTTTCTGTCCTGCTGGATAGAGGTGCAGTTCGTGAATTCTTGAAGCCCTCCATGAGCTCAGATCAATTTGAAATTTTGATGGTTGGTTCATATATTCTCTCCCCTTCTCCACAAAAAAATCCAGGTTCAAAAGCCACCGTTTCATATCTTTACCATTTCGTTCAACTCTCAATCTCAGACCTATTCTGTCACTATCTATAGTGATAGTAGCCCTGAGGTTCATGTATTAGGTCCACTTTTTGATTTATTTTGGTTAGCCCATTTTTACTGGAGGTTACACCCATCCACCCCTTCATCCACAATTTTTCTCAATTTTTGGTTCGTCCATTTCATATTTTCTAAATATTGTTCTCAGTCCCTGCTACAGTTCTATCCCCCTGATCCCAGATCCGACCTTCATCTACTAAACAAATCACAGAAAATCATAGACACATCCACACGGATCCAAACTACCTTTTCCGTCTTCCCAGCTCAATTTTCCACAACTTTTCTGAACAACACAACCCCAGATTCGAACGTCTACCTCATGGTCAAAGGTAATCCACAGTCAAGTTCTCTGCAGGTCTGAGTCTTCGGTTACTGTACAACAGGAGATTGAAAATTCCATAAGTCAAGATCCGTGCAGATCCAGGGCAGATATTTGGGCCTAGGATGAAGAACTTCAAGCTAGCTTTCCAACGGCGCCAGTCTCGTGTCGATCCGACATCGGGGCTGATCGCAGCACCGATTCTCGCCGGAGCGCATGCCGAAATACAGAACCGGCAGATTTTCGATCGGGTTTTCCGACCGGTGCCGAACGGAGCCGCCGGGCCTCCGGCCGGCGAACCAGCGTGCTGCCATCCCAAGGAGCGACCCTCCGGGCATCCACCACTACAGCGGTGCCACCGGGTCCCACACGGCCCCTCCGGACAGCAAGTGGGCCCCACCGTCACGTGTTCAGGTGTTGCCGAATCAACGTGAGAAGCCGCCCGTCAACCCGAATTCGGTCCTCCCAGACCCCATTGTGTAGCCCTTTACCTCCCTGCGTGGAGTGGGCAGCGAGTTGTATTTCTGTAATATCCGTGTATAATTGTTCCGGGAGTACGACTTCGGCCGGGTCCGTCTTCCCCACGCCGAGCGCGTGGAGGTATCGTCTTCGCTCCTACACTTGGCATTTCGCTTATTTCATATATGCTTGTTTATGCCGCTGCTAGAGAGCATGATAGGGTAACTAGCTCGCTTTCTATTTGTATCACCGCTGCTGCAAGAGTGAGCGTTACCGTCCCGTGACTCGATCCGGGCACAAGTGAGAGCCGACCACCCTAGCTCACAGCCGGTTTCTCAACCGCGCACGTCCGATACTTCCCTCGTTAAGGGACGATCGCGAGCTTGTCATGTCCGTGGTCCCGCCCCGCAGCACTTCTGGTCAAATGTTGCTACAAATCCAAATCGATGCTGCAACTTCGACTTCTGTTTTGCGGATCCATAATGTTGAACCGACTGACCGGAGCAAGGTAATCCTAAAATGATGCCCACATCTTCCACAATGAATGCGACCTCCTTACTACCCATACGGAAGTAATGTCCTCCACTATGGGAGCAAATAATCTCCTCCAATAGTGTCATGGTGAAGGTGAGGGGAGAAGCATTGTCAACATATGGACCAAAGGGTGTGGTCCTCATCAATGACTTGTGACATTCTCAAAATGCCATCTGATCTCTATCCTTCATGTAAATGTCCATATAACACCGGGCCGAGATGACCTTTGTGTTCACTAGATGCAAAAAATTGTGTAAACAAGATATTCAGTTAATTGACTGATCAAGAAATACAAAAAATATTAAGATTATAACAAGGGTGACAAATGTATAGATAAGGGAGTTTAGGTGTGGCAAATAGGTGCTTAAGGGTGACAAGTGTATGAAATTCGGTGACAAGTAGGTCTTTATGAGTGATAAATAGGTAGATAAGCGACGTCAAATAAATAAGTCGATAAGGGGGGCAAATGGCTATGTAAGGGAGATAAAGAACCCTCCCTACCTTTAACTTGTCATCCTGAAGTGGAGCCCTTAGAAACCCTAGGTTCCTCATACGTTTTTTTTTCGGCCGTAGGAGCCGTAGCTTCCTAAGATGCAGGTGGGACATCCAATTTACGGCGGACGGAGCGTTGCACGGGTGTCTCCTTCGGCTCCATGGCTGTTAGTGATGAAAGAGTAGTGACAACTGAGGATGATCGCACAACAAATGACGGATAGCTCGCAAATTGCTTGTAGGGGAGATGAATAGCAACGCGAGGAAGAGGAGATGATGAGCACGATAGAGAGACGAACTACCTTTTGGTAGGTTTGTTACGAGCCAAGACATGGCGGGAAGGATAAATAAGGAATTAGGGATTTTTAATTTTGAGGTCCAGTTCGGCGTCATCATTTCTATTGATGTGGACTGCGGCGTGGCATCGGAGGCAATACGTGAACACATCCTCGTGTGGCCGACGTGTCCCATTTTCCACGTGGACCAATTGGAGCTCAAGGGTGACAAATGTGTCTACACAGGTGAAAAATGGGTTAGCAAGGGTAAAAAATGCCCTACTAATGGTGACAAATAGTGCTCAATAGAGACAAGGCCGACGTGTGGCTTTCAAGGCAGTGTGAGATTAAGCGCAACGGCTTCTGGATGTTAGTGGTGACAATCAGGTGAGTATAGGTGACAAATGCTCAACTGGAGTAACAAATAACTTCACATTGGTAACAAATGAGAAAGAAGTTGAAGGTAAAGAATAACAAAAGAAAGAGGAACTAGAGAGAGAGAGACCAGCTCACTAGAAGACAAAGGACTTGCACATCATCACCAGAAGACAAATGTGAACTGTGATCCCAAGGCCTCTAAAGCAATCTGAAGAACAAGCGAGGGGAGACCATAGTCGTCAAAGTCAATGCCAAGACAACGAAGGCTCTAGTCAACTTGTAATATGTTGACTCAAGTCACCATACTCCAGGCAAAGTCAATAGTCAAAGTCAAGCTTTTACAACTTCTGAAGTCTAGTCAAATGAGTGTCACGCTTCCGCCAGCAACAGTGGACACAGAAAACTAAAAAAGTTTATTAAGAACAATAGAAGAAGACTAAAGGTAACAAATACTCTCGTAAGAGCGTCAAATGAAGCTTCAGCGGTGAAAAAGTGATATATAAGGGTGACAAATGGATTTAGGGAGATGGTTCCAGCTTTGAGTGTGAAAAGAGTCGAAGGCGACGGCTTCAGAGGATAAGGCAGACAAATATCTTCATAGGACTGACAAATATAAGTGAAGGCCGATAAATAGAACATACAGGGTGAGAAATGCTGAACGGTAATGAAAGAAGCGCTCTTGTCCACAGTTCACACACCAATGTGGAAACAACGTGGAAAATTTTCAAGCCAGCGGTGACAAATAAGTCGCTAAAGGTGAAAAATGAGTTAGCGCGATGGCTTCAATGTAACAAGGAAAATGCTAAGGCGACGGATATCAGCCGTAAAGGTGACAAATAGATGCCTAGCGATTGCAAATAGCCATGAAGGGTTTAAATTAGGTTCACAATGGTGAATAATGGCTCATCACGTGAGACGTTCGAGCGGGGGACTTGACTAATTAAGTTCGTTAATAAGTGTATTACTGTTAATCATGAGGTGCCGGGTTCGAAACAGTGTTCTGCCGTGTTTTCATTTAATATTTGGAATAAGTTATAATAAAAAAAATTATGGAAAACTTAATACTGAAGCTGAGATTCGAACCAGGAGAAACATGTTCAAACGGCGGAACAATTAACCAAATGAGATAACATGTCATTTCAATTAATTTTTTCCATTATATATATACATATATATTATAGTTTTTTGTATCGGTACACCGTCCTATCTCGAGTCATGGCTGGGACGGCCGGTTCGACAGGGACGGCCGCACCTACCCCGAATGATGTGCACGTGACTCAAGGATGTTGGCACAAGATCCGAGTGATTCCACGTGGCATTCCCCGCGAGGAGCCCTAGCTCCCGAAAAATCATTATAGACGTGTCGATAATTATTTCATAACACATGGGTTTGAGGGGGCACAAAACAATAAGGAAATGGTCAACATGTGATCGATACGGCCCTGAATACCTTTTCGCACTCCGATGTGGGGCTTTCAAGGCTTTTCAACACGCTCTCTCTTCTTTTTTTAGGAATCGACGTATCGGCCATACAGCCCCATTGCTTGGCGATTAATCAAACGTTTTCACCTTCTATTGCCGTGATCGACCTTAATGGCACGACGGGCCTCCAGTCCCGACCTGATGCCCACCATCGTCTGCTTAGTAATCAGAAGGAGCGAACCTTGGGTTAGTCCAGACCATCCCAGTCTTGGAACCTGAACACTTTGTGACACAAGTGGATCGTACGCCCTCACACAGTAAAACTGATAAAAGATACAATGATGTTTTACTAATTATTATCCTGAGTGCTTCCACGTGGCATTCCTCGCGAGGAGCCCTAGCTTCGCAAAAATCATTATAGAGGTGTCGGTAATTATTTCACAACACATGAGTTTGAGGGGACACGGAACAATAAGGAAATGGTCAACATGTGACCGATACGGCTTTGAATACCTTTTCACACCCCGATGTGGAGCTTTCAAGGCTTTTTAACATGCTCTCTTCTTTTTATAGGAATCGACGTATCGGCCATGCAGCCCCATTGTTTTGTGATTAATCAAACGTTTTCCCCTCTTATCGCCATGATCGACCTTTATGGCACGACGGGTCTCTAGTCCCGACCCAATGCCCACCATCGTCTGCTAGTGATCAGAAGGATCGCACCTTGGGTTAGTCCAGACCATCCCAGTCTTAGAACCTGAACACTTTGTGACACAAGTGACTCGCACGCCGCGAGCAGCCGTAGCTCCCCATCATCAGTGGCGCTGCTCTCTCAGCTCCCACTCTAACATTCGTGGGTTTCGGTGTGTTTCCGTGCATGGGACCCGTGTTTCGTTTCATAAAAAAAGTTAAAATTTTCTAAAGTATAGATCTTCGGATCTCTAAATAATAAATAATGATTTTCTTTTTGTAGATGTAATGATATTTTATATTGAGAGAGATTTTATCCTATTAGAAGAAATCAATGAATGACAAAACATCACGAATGGATGAATGAAATCAATGGTGAAAATGAAAATAAATAGAGAAAAGAAGGAGTAGTGAATGGTGCCAAATTAAATTATGGCGGCAAACATAAAGAGACAAGAATTAGAAAAAACGTCCCCTCTCCTCTCCTTCTTCCCCATTCCTCCTCCTCCTCTCTCACGATCCCACCCCGCTCTCAATCTCTCACCGGCGAGCGACGGAGTGGCGAGGGCGGGCGAGCGCGGTAGAGCTACCCAGGGACGCCGGTAACAAGCCAGCGGAGGCAGCACCAGCAGGGAGGGCGCAACAGTGGCGGCGAGTTTCGGCAGCGGCAGCGATCAAATTCTTTCCGGCGGACACCCCCTACCGCAAGTATTCCTCTCTCTCTCTCTCTCTCTTGTTGACCCCCCTCCCCCTCCCTGCTCCCACCCTCTGTCACACTCACTCTCACACACAGACACACGCACAGCTCGGCTCTGTCACCCTCCCTCTCTCACTCTCACTCTCACATACACAGACACAAGGAGGGGGAGGGGCTCCCCTCCCTCTCCCTGCTCCCGCCCTCTCTCACTCTCACTATCACATACACAGACACAAGGAGGTAATATGTACTCAAGAGTTGCATAGACATTACTTTTAACAAAACCAACTGCTCCTTTGAGAATTTTAAATATGGATATAAATGTGTATATGTAAATGTGGATGTGACCCCTTTTTTTTATTTTTGCCCGTTCAAGACTTTTGTTATGATATATGTGATTAGTATGCTTGGATGTGAATTAAATTGTTAGACATGTGTGAATGCCAATATGAATGTGTATGTGAATACAAGTATGATAATGATTTTTTCCAGAAGATGATGTCGATGTCAATGTGGGTCTGTGAATATGGAAGTAAAAGTGGGTGCGGATATGGATGTATATTTGACCAAACATGATGTACAAATGTAGAAAATTGTCAATATTTAGGGGGCATGCAGTCGAAATTTTTGTATAAGTAGTGATAAGACATATTGATATGAAAATTTTGAATTGTTAGGTAAATATGGCTAGACTTCATCGTTCATGGATGAATCACAGAGTAGTTGACGGAGTGGTGTCAGAGGAGTTTAAGGATGGAGTTGATAGTTTTATTCAGTTTGTATTGGGGCATCCAACAGCAATGGACCAGCGTGGTAACATCCGATGTCCTTGTTTACTTTGTAAAAATAAGAGATATCTTTCGCTATGGTATGTGCAAGATCATTTATATAGGAAGGGGTTCACGAAAGGTTATACGAATTGGGTGTGTCATGGTGAGGACTTCTGGTCGTATGAGCCCGCCAATGTTGCAGGCACAAGTACTTATGCAGACATGGTAATCGATGCTGCTGGCCCTAACTTTAATGTACATTTTGAACACGTGTACAACGAAGAACCACCAAACAAGACGGCTGAAAGATTTTATCAGTTACTTCGGGATGTTGATGAGCCGATGTGGGATGGTTGTGAAAATCACACTCAGTTGCCAGCTGTCTCATAGTTGCTGAATTTGAAATCCGAATTTCACCTTAGTGAGAGTTGTTTTGACCATATGCTCCTCCTTATCAAGAGTATGCTGCTTCGAGATTAGAAGCTGCCTAAAAAATTTTACCGTGCAAAGAAGATGGTCAATGAGTTAAGGCTTGGATACCAAAACATTGAAGCATGCCCTAATCACTGTATGCTATATTGTGAAGAAAATGTAGATAAAAGGTCATGTGATATTTGTCAGCATGATAGATTTAAACCTAAGAGAGGGGACAATTCAAAGCAGAAGGATGTGCCTTACAAGTCACTACGATACTTCCCTCTCACGCCCACATTGTACCGGATGAATATGTCGTCAAAGATAGCTCGGCATATGATATGGCACATGGAAAGAGTACGTCGTGCAGATGATATAATGAGTCATCCCGCCGATGGTGAAGCTTGGGCTGATTTCAATCGTACCTATACTACTTTTGTTCACGAGCCACGAAATGTTAGGTTGGTTTTATGCACAGACGGCTTCAACCCATTTGGAGGTTCAGTGGCGTCTTACTCGTGTTGGCCAGTGTTCCTGTCGCCATACAACCTTCTGCCAGGCATGTGCATGAAGCAAGAGAACATTTTCTTCACTTTGGTGATTCCAAGACCAAAAAATTTAGACATATATCTCAGGCCACTAATTGATAAGTTGAAAAAATTGTGGAATGATGGAGTTGTTACTTATGATGCATATAGAAAATAAACTTTCACTATGATGGTTGCATTGATGTGGACAATAAGTGACATCCCTACATATGGAATGCTATCTGGCTGGAGCACACACTGGAGGTTGCCATGTCCTTACTGTGTGCCTGATACCAAATCATTTATCCTGACATATGGTAAGAAATCATGCTGGTTCAATTGTCATCGACTGTTTCTACCAATTCACCATCCTTTCCGAAGGCAAAGGGATTCATTCATTAAGAACACAATTGAAATGGATGAAGCAGACTTGGAAGGGATGTCTGGTCGAAAAATGGTGGCACAGGTGCAAAACTTACCAGATATAGTGCAATTGTCAAGTAGTACAGGACATCTTCGTAAATTTGGAGAGCATCATAACTGTGTGAAGAAAAGTACATTCTGGGAATTGCCTTACTGGTCAACCCTTTTGATATGGCACAACCTGGACATCATGCATGTTGAGAAGAATGTCTTTGATAATGTGTTCAACACCATCATGAACGTGAAAGCCAAAACAAAGGACAATGCCAAGGCGCGAGCGGACTTGAAGATACTTTACAAACGACCAGAGTTGGAATTGCGGCTGGTACGGGGCAAAGTTGTGCAACCTAAAGCAGCTTACATGTTGAAAGATACGTGTCTAACATAGCCCACTGTGTGAATGTCAATGAGGGAAAAATATATGGATTGAAAAGTCCTAACTGCTATGTGTTCATGGAGAGACTTCGGCCCATTGCATTTCATGACATATTGCCAAATCCTATATGGGGAGCACTGATTGAGTTGAGTCAGTTTTTCAGGATTCTATGTGCATCAGAACTCAAACTTGGGGACGTGCAAACTATGGAACAGAGTGTGGTCACGATGGTATGCAAGTTGGAGAAGATATTTCCCCCTATGTTCCTCGATTCCATGGAGCACCTGATTATCCATTTGCCATACGAGGGCAAAGTTGGAGGACCGGTACAATTTTGATGGATGTGTCCATTTGAGAGGTAATCAGTATGTATTTACTGGTTATTTGACAGTAGTTACATGTGTATCACATTTTTTCATATGATTTGTTGCCATAGGTGTATGCATGACCATAAAATGAAGGTTCGCAACAAGGCCAAAGTAGAGGGTTCGATTACCAGGGCATATATTATTGAAGAAATTTTGAACTTCTATTCGATGTACTTCGAACTCAAAATTCAAACTCGCCGCAATCGACCTCCATGTAATGACGATGGAGGAGAGGTGGGTCCTTCCGACCGATTGTCCATATTTAAATATCCAGGACGTGCATTCGGACGTTGTTCGAATCGCATATTAGAGGACATAGAGTTGTTGGCCGCAGAGATATATGTTCTCCTAAACTTTGTTAAGATTGAGCCTTATGTTGAGTGAGTCCTCAACTCCGCATGTGCTAAAATTTCTAAGTTTCTTGACGTTCTTCCTTCCATTTATGGTGATGTTGCATTAATCGATGTAGGCAATTTGATTCAGAATTAGTTACTCGATGTCCACGCCTCAATGACATGGAGGTTCAAAAGGAATGAGAGAGATCTTTTGGCATATGGCTTAAAGCTCAAGTAAGTGCCGAGGGTAAGTTCCACAAAGCTTGAGGTGTATGCCTAATTTTAAAGTAACGTGGTTTATATTCATAGGTTGAAGAAGGTTATGTTACTGATGAAAGAGTCCAGGTGATAACTTATGGACCTTCGAATGTGGCGCATGCCTATCCAGGTTAATTTTTTTGTGAATGGTTATAGATTTCACACTAGAGATTATGGACAAAATAAGTCTATGATGAATAGCAGCGTATGCGTGAAAGGTAGTACATATAATGAAAATGATCTTGATTACTATGGTATTCTTGAAGAGGTCATAGAATTACAGTATGTCAGACAAGACAACCATATATTCCTTTTTAAGTGTCATTGGTTTGATCCCAATTCAGTTCAAAACGACACAATATATGGGATTGTCGATGTCAAACATAGATCCAAATTTAATACCCATAAGCCGTTCATTTTGGCCGCACAAGCCAAGCAAGTGTATTATTCAAGTTATTCATAATCCAAGAATAGAGATTGGTGGACAGTCTGTAGGGTAAAACCAAGGCTTCTGTCTAATGATGAGTTAGATCTGATTGAAGCTGTCTCTGATGATTCAAGTGGCGAATTTTTTCAATTAGACGAGGGTGGCATTGTAGAGTTGGTGGCTTCTCATCTTCATCTGATCGAATCTGACGATCCACTTTGGTTGTCTATAGAGGACGAAGTGGAAGAAGTCGATTCAACTGAGCTAAATGAAGCAATTGTTGGTTAGGAGGAGTCTTCTGAGGAGGAAGAGTATGAATGTAGTGAGAATGAGGAGAATGGCAAAGATGACAATGAGTTTGATATATCTTCAGCATCTGAAGATGAAATAGATACTGATTGAATATTTTGTAATAAATTTAACATATATACACTTCTTATCATTATTACTTACCACCTATCCTCGTAATTAGTTGTGGACGAATATGCAATACTTTAATTGTTGTCAATAATTAGATGGTTCGAGGTCGTGTCGGGACTTCGATGAGAGGTGGTTCCAGGAGGGGTTCTACTGGTATGCTTATTAAATTCTTAGATAAATGAGTAGTGAATATGCACATTATTTTGCTCATGATATTTTATGTCTCTGCACCAGGTACATAGATTACACTACGCCTACCACCTGCAGCGGGTATGTTTATTTAAATTCTTATATAAATGAGTAGTGAATATGCACTTTGTTTTGCTCACGATATTTTATGTCTCTGTACTAGGTACATAGATTACACTGCCCCTACCAACTGATGCGAGTAAGTTTATTTAAATTTTTAGATAAATGAGTAGTGAATATGCACTTTCTTTTGCTCATGATATTTTATGTCTCCGCACCAGCTACACAGAGTACACCGCCCCCACCACGTGATGCGGGTATGTTTATTTAAACTCTTAGATAAATGAGTAGTGAATATGCACTTTGTTTTGATATTTTATGTCTCCGCACCACCTACACAGAGTGCACCGCCCCCACCAACAACTGCGAGTATGTTTATTTTAATCCTTAGATAAATGAGTAGTGAATATGCACTTTATTTTGCACACGATATTTTATATCTCTGCACCAACTACACAGAGTACACCACCCCCACCACGTGCTGCGGGTATATTTATTTAAATTCTTAGATAAATGGGTAGTGAATATGCACTTTGTTTTGCTCACGATATTTTATGTCTCCGCACCAGCTACACAGAGTGCACCACCCCCACCAACAACTGCGAATATGTTTATTTAAATTCTTAGATAAATGAGTAGTGAATATGCACTTTGTTTTGCTTACGATATTTTATGTCTCCGCACTAGCTACACAGAGTACACCGCCCCCACCACGTGCTGTGGGTATATTTATTTAAATTCTTAGATAAATGGGTAGTGAATATGCACTTTGTTTTGCTCATGATATTTTATGTCTCCGCACCAACTACACAGAGTGCACCGCCCCCACCAACAACTACGGATATGTTTATTTAAATTCTTAGATAAATGAGTAGTGAATATGCACTTTATTTTCCTCATGATATTTTATGTCTTTGCACCATGTACACATAATACACCACCCACACCACCTGCTGCGGGTATGTTTATTTCAATTCTTCGATAAATGTGTACTGAATATGAACTTTATTTTGCTCACGATAGTGTTGTGTCCCTGTGTTTTGATGCTGTCAAAAGCATGAGTCACATATACTCTTCATGTGGATAGTCAATGTGTTTTGTTGATGTAGAATCATGCATGGAGCTAGGACAGTGGTCAACCCAAATCAGTGCAATCAAAGTCTTATAGGGTGTTTGGGAGTAATTTTTCTCTTAAGACTATTTCTCCTTTAAAAAATATTTCACTGTGTTTTTTGTCACAATTTCTATATTTATAAAATCTAGATTTTGACATGTTTGATAAAATCTAAATAATATTTAAGAGAGTATGCAGTTTCCTTTTTAGGGGGTGGTTGAAGAGGGAGAGATAAGTGATTTTTCGAGGGAGAGAAAGAGGGGTGACGTATGTGTGTGAGAGAGAAAGGTGGTTATGGGAGAGAGAGCTCTTTTGAAGAAAAAAAAAGGAAAGAGTTGTTTTTTATTTGAGGAAGTTTAATGAAGAGTTAACTCCCTCCCGAAAATTTAGAAAAGGAACACCAAATGTATAGACAAGAGGGTCTCTTACTCTTATTTTTAAATTTGAGAGAAAAAAGAGAGAGAAAATAGCAACCAAACACCCTATTAGTTCTTTAGAAATGGGTCACAAATCTATTAAGATTCATACAAGGGAAGGTTGGAAGATAAGGCAGACAAATGACTCATTAATGGTGACAAATAGACAAGTAAGGTTGACAAATAGGTCTCTACGGGTGAAAAATAGGTTGTAGCACTGAATATGTGTGAAGTGTTGTAGCTGCATGTTAAGGTAGACAAATGCACATATAAGGCTGATAAATAGACTTCTATGAGTGACATATACCCTCTTAAGGGTGAAAAATAGTAGAAGAAGCTAAGGCTGATAAATGCACACATAAGGCTGACAAATAGACTTCTATGGGTGACATATACCCGCTTAAGGGTTAAAAATATCAAAAGAAGCTAAGGCCGACAAATGCACACATAAGGCTGACAAATAGACTTCTATGTGTCACATATACCCTATTAAGGGTGAAAAATAGGTCTCAACATGGACATTAGTGACGGCTCTCAAGGCTATGTTAATTGTAACAGGGTGACGGCTTCTGGGTTAACAGTGGTGACAAATGGGTCTTCAAGGGAGAAAAATAACTGTTATCTATGATTAATAGCCCGAGAAGAGTTGTCTGATGAAGAAGGGAAACAGAGGCTGTGGCAGCAAGGGTAAATGCGCTGAAAGAAACAAGGCAGAGTCGACGAATGAAGCTGTGCCGTCGATGCAGCAAGGAAGCAAGGCAGAGAAAGGAGCTGTGGCGATGGCTAAAGGGAAGCTAAGGTTGACAAATAGCTCCCTAAGGCAGAAAAATAGCTGGTTAAGGGTATAAAACACCCAATAGGAGTAACAAATAGCTCGCCAGTGCATAAAAGGGTCACACACGTGAGGCACACGTGGGATCACTTCACACCTTCAACTATCACATGCCCCAAGGTTGACAAGGCAAATCATATGGCACGTGATCTAGTTTAAGCTTTTCTTTTATATCGCTTTCAGATATGTTCATCAGTAGAAGAGTCGCATGATGTTTATCTCACTTTCCTTTTGTGGGTATTGAGTGGTTGTTGTTCGACATTTTTTCTGTGCAAAGCATTACTCTTATATTGTCGTTACATCTATCAACAAGAGTGCTACTTAACTTTAATTTCATTTCCCTCCAGTGTGCGTTGAGTGCTTAAGTGTTCAACGTATGTTCTATGCAAACTCTTGTTAACATATTCTTCATTCTGTTTTAAGATTGGGTAGCACCAGATTTGTTATTTTAATTTGGGAACAGTTTTTAATCGGGGGATATATTCACCCCCTCTATATCCTATCCTTCCGCACACCACTTAAACAACTGAGTAATGTATATGCACTTTGTTTTGCTCACAGTATTTTATGTCTCCGCACCAGATACACAGAGTGCACCGCCCCCACCACCTGCTGCAGGTATGTTTATTTAAATTCTTAGATAAATGAGTAGTGAATATGCACTTTGTTTTGCTCACAATATTTTATGTTTACAGGTTATTGTGCCTCTGCATCTAGTATACAGATTACACGGCTTCTGATGAGACTCTATGAACGATCTAGAGGGGGGTGAATATCAGTCACCCAATAAAATCAACTGCAACAGCTTCAAGTACGGAATTAAAACAAACTACTGCTGGACAGCAGAAGGATAAACGAAAGCGATCACAGAAAGCCAACTTTAGCAGATCTGAACTTAAACGATTCTAAACATGCATCTACTGCGGGTGGAAGAGATAACCAAGATGCACACAAGTCACACGACAAACACACAGTAGACAGGAAATTTTTAAGGTGGTTCGATCTTAAACCCGAGATCTACGTCCACCCCACACTCCAAACCGAAATGTGGCATCTACCGCTGATACACAGCTTCAGGGTCAAAACCCTACAGACCGCTGGATGTTACAGCTTATGCCTTCCAGAGGAATCCTCCTCTGCAAACCGCTGGGGACTTATAGCTTCACCCATTTAGAGGAATCCTCCTCTGCCCGCTGAGCATCACAACTTGCTCTGCTGACACACAGCTTGAAAATAAGGTTTCAGAAAGCAAGGAAGAAACAAACGAAAAATAAGAAATCCCCAGAGGGAATGTAGCTCACAATGAGCAATCTCAGCTCTGGTGTCTGAACCGAGAGACTGATGAACAAACTCTCAAAATGATTCTCTTAGACTTCTCTCTCTCAACTCTCTCCTTCTCTTCTTATCTCTTTCTTCTCTGTCTCTTCTCTCTGGATCGTACATGCTCTTTTTGCTTCAGCTCTTTCTTCTCTTCTTCTCTCTAGATCGTACAGGCTCTTTCTGCTCACAATATTTTATGTTTACAGGTTATTGTGCCTCTACATCATGTATACAGATTACACGGCTTCCATCACATTCTACTGCTATGTTTATTTAAATTCTTAGTTAAATGATGAAAATTCTATATGTTTACTGGTTGAATAATTTCTTTTTTAATAATGACCTAAAATTCTGATTAACTACTTCTATTTTACTTGTAATAGGTACGTCGGGCACACCACCTGCGATAGTTGGCTCGTCCGGCCACCCTGGCACACAACCGGCAGACGATGCAGTTAGCCATCACGAGAGCGAGCAGGTGTTGTTGCAAGAGGTACGCAAGCCATGTTGGGTCTCTGGGTAAATATTTAAACTCATTAATTATGCTCGTTATCTATCCATCAACTATATATATAATTGTTGGCTATCATTTTAACATCTGTAATTGCAGGGATAAAGTAGAGCCCAGTGACGCTTCTCGTTTTATTACCAACATTATTGAGCGACATGTGACCGGCCCATATAAGTCATTTCGAAAGTTTTCTTAGGATATCCACGATCGATTGTCTAACGAGTTCCTGGTATATAATTTAATCTTTTAAATTACATATTTCCCAACTCCATAATTTCAATCGACTAACTTATAAAATTTGAATTGTTGACAGTAAGGATATCAGTTTGTGAGGCAAGCTGACGCCGGACGAGCTCGACGTGCATGGCAGGCCACAACAACTGTAAATTATAAGCATCAATTACATAACTATCGGGACCATGCCAAGGCTCTAGCCGGGGGGAGCGAAGACCGTGGCCTTTGGAAGGCACACGACCCCGCATGGATGTGGAGGGAGCACTGGGAGGACCTCTGTGATAGATGGGCCGAGCGTAATTAGATGGCCAAATCCACAAAAGCCAAAGCCGCACGTGCGTTACATCAAGACGTGCATCTCCATACTTCTGGATCCGTTTCCTTCGCGACCCAGAAGGACAGATTGGTAAGTAATCATCTTTATTTTATTATGTTTTATTTCTTATATGTCCCTATTTATTCTCTATAACATGTATAACAAGAAAAGAACATGGTGGTATGGTCTTGTACCATGATTTATTTGCTGCAGTTCACCAAAAGAAGGGGATAGATTAGCATGTGAGCGAGAGAGCTCGCTCGGTAGTGGTAAGATTATATACATACACATTTATTTTCTATTTTCATTTTTAAATATGATTGGTTAATATGACATTTATAATATTTTGTATTCAATTTGCGGGAGTCATATGACAGGCATATGACTGAAAAGTATGGGGATGAGGAGATGCAACGGCCGCAACTAGATCCTGAGGCATGGGTAGCAGCAATCGGCCCACCGAAGAAAGGACGAGTATACGGTTTTGGGCATGTTGTGCATCCCTTGGTTTTGATGATGACAATAGGATATGTTTGATTAATCAAGTTCTATCTTGTTTCATAACAAATACAAGTGGTTTGATTGTTCCTTCAAAGTATTGGACTCATTCAATTTACCTCTGATAAGTTAAGTAATTTCAGGTCCACTGAAATCCAAGTGGAATCAACAAATCAGAAGAAGTGTCAAAGGCCGCTTGTCGACCAGGGAAGTGGTTATGGTCGACCAACGAACTCAACCAGAAAAGCATCAGATCATCTGTCTTCTGGAAGCATCTTGGCTGTCGACCAAAGCCCCGCCTCTGGTCGACCACAGAAAAGACAAAAGCAACAGACAGAACTGCTGGCCATCTGGAAACTGCCCCCTGTCGACCAGCGACCAGGCTGTGGTCGACCAACGGGCGACGTGAGTTTCAGCCAGAAGAACCGGCCGTCTGGGGACTGCCCATTGTCGACCAGCGACAGGGTCATGGTCGACCACGGGTTTATATATCGTCCAAAACCGAACTCTAACCGAATTCTGTTTTGGTTCCTTAAAACCTGCAGATGGTTGTTGCAGGTTGTTGGGCTGCTCAGGAGATAAGCTTCCGCACGGGAATCAAGGAAACAATCTTGCTTAGAAGTGGTCAAACTCGTTCTAACGATTGGATTTAAACCGATCCCTGTTTTCTAGCAGATTGGCGCTCGATCTGAAAATTGAGCGGGAAGAACTTTATTCTTGAAAATAAAAAGAGCTATATGAAGAATATAAGGCAACTAATCACGAAGAAGGAAGCTGTGAGAGAGCACGGAATAGAAGCCAAGGAAGATACACACAGAAGAGGAAGAAGGAGCTCTCCACCAATCAAAAATCTGCAGAAAGGTTAAAGGCAATCTCGTTGCTGCAGAAGGAAGACTTAGCTCAAGACTGTGTGATCTCCAGCAGCAGAACAATCGAAGGCAACTGACTGGAAGATCAACAGGGAGTCTAGGCTTCTTCATAAGCGTGATCAAGTCCCAGGCTGAACACCTATTCTTCTACACACGCCAATATTCAGTCCTGTCTTCCATCACCTGTTCTTATCATCTTTTCATTTCTGATTACAATTATTGTCAAGCTGTGAGGCAGCAGAATCAAGCTGTGTGTCAGCAGGTACAAGCTGTGTGTCAGCTGTGTTTTGGTTGAGATCAGAGATTCTCATAGTGAAGCCTTGCTTGAGTTAAGCAAGGGGTGGATGTAAGTCTCAGGAAGAGACTGAACCACCTTAAAAATCCTTTCTTGTGGTGTGCTTGTGTGTGTTTGATTTCCTATACGTATGCTTGCATCTTTACTATCCGCATTAGTTCTATGATTCATTAATTACCAGTAGCTCATCTGGTCGATAGTCAGTAAATTATCAAAAAGGGGGAAAGATCTATTCACCCCCCCTCTAGATCTATTCAGTCCGTATCCAACACGTGGTATCAGAGCAGGTTCTCCAAAAATGTGGTCTAACAACCAGGAGAGACCGGGCGGACTGAACTCTAAAAGCCTCATAGCTGAGGGGCACTCTGTAACTAGACCTCCATATTTTGATGGAACTGATTATTCTTATTGGAAAAATCGTATGCAGGTGTTCTTACGTGCGCAAGACCACGAGATGTGGAGGGTAGTGAGCCGCGGACCTTTTGAGCTACCGGAAGATGAAGAAACCTGGACCAGAGAACAGGTCAGGAAATCAACTGTCAACTGGGGAGCCATGAACGTGATGCAGTGCTCACTACACCCCACAGAATTCTCAAGAGTTTCCCAATGCGCAACAGCCAAAGAAATGTGGGATCGTCTAAAGGTAATCTACGAAGGTACTTCCGAGGTAAGAGAGACAAAAGCAAATATGCTAGTCTCAGAATATGAGATGTTTAGGATGAAAAATGATGAAAGTATTTCTGAGATGTATGCCAGATTAGTACAATTGACTAATGGCTTGAAGAGCTTAGGGAAGACATACAAAGAGCAGGAATTAGTGAGGAAGATTTTAAGGTCTCTCACATCGATGTGGCATACCAAGGCCACAGTCATTGAGGACTCAAAGGATCTCACAACAATGACAGTGGATGAGTTAGTAGGATCCCTGATGGCCTATGAGGTCAATCTGAAGAGAAAGGAAGATGAGGGCAAGAAAAAGAAGCAACTTGCCCTAAAGACTAAGACAAGCACCTCTGAGGTGTCTGACAATGATGACTCATCTAGCTCAGGTGAAGAATCTGGTGAGCTAGCCATGCTTACAAGAAAATTTAAAAAATTCCTGCGGAAGGAAGGTAAAGGATTCAGAAATCCAAAGGGCATGGTAAGGAAGTCATCCCAGTTTAAATCTGATAAACATAAGGCTCCTTCTAACAAACTCATTTGCTACAATTACAGGCAGCCTGGACATATGAAGGCTGAATGTCCAGAAGCTCCTAAGAAATCAAGCTTCAAGTGGAAAGGCAAGAAACCCAAGGCGATGATTAGCACTTGGAGTGAGGAGGAAGAGAGCAGTGAAGAGGAAACAACTTCCGAGGAAGAAGAAGGAAAGCTCTGTCTGATGGCCAAGGGAGACAACAGTGATCTTGAGGTAAGTTCCCCATTTCAAGACTTCTCTAGTTCGGATTGGGAAGAAGTATATTCAGAATTGCTTGATACTTATGAAAGAATAAGAAAGGAAAATAAACATTTGAAGAAGAAGATCAGTCAACTGAATAAAGACAGCAATTCAATGGAAAACAAAACTGAACTAGAAATGGAAATCAAGTCACTGAAAAACAAGCTGAATCAAATGGACTTAGATGAAGAAAACCACAAGAGAATGTCCGAAGAGAATGAAATGCTAAAAAATGACATTGATGAGTTAAAACTAAAGACTCAAGAATATGAACAGGAAACTAAGTTAAGTCAAGAAAGAAACAATTCACTCAAGGAAGAAAACAACCAACTCCTAAGAGAAATAGAAAGAATTAAGAGTGACCTGAAAAACAAACAGGAGACCTTGGAAAAAATGACTCAAGGTCAAGAAAACTTAAATGCTGTCTTGGGAATAAAAGTAAACTTTCAAAAAGAAGGGTTAGGATACAATCCTACGGCTAAAAAGGAATTCCAAATAAAAACCGTAACTGGGATTGCTGACTCAAAAGGAAAAAGGCCCCTGATTAATCTATACCAAGATAAACAAGAGGATGTAGCTGAATGCTCCTCCAAAAGGAACAATGTCACCAAGGAAGAGAGAAATTTTAAAGAGAAAACAGTCAATCAATATAAGATTCAAAATAATAAACAAGAAACCCAAATTCACAGAAATCACCAAACAAACCAAGGACTAAACCAAGTTAAAAGACATAAATCTGAAAAACAAGATGTCTGGAGACAGGCTGGTCGACAACAGACCCTTCATCTGTCGACCAGAGGATCTGCCAGAACAGGCGCTGGTTACTGGAGAAGCAGTGGTCGACCACAGGTACACCAGATGTCGACCAGAGGTGCTGCCAGAATAGACGCTGAGTTCTGGAGACGCGATGGTCGACCACAGACATACCAAAAGTCGACCATGGCCAGACAAGCAAACAGAAATCACAGGTTTTCTCGGGTAAAACAAAATGAAAACTTGAATACACAAAGGTGGACTCAGATTAAAGAAGCTTTAGAACAAAAGCAACCCAACCTGAACAAGTTCAGAAATAAAAATTTACACTGCTCTAACAGAATCTGGGTTCCCAAAGGATTACTGCAGTAATTTCATAATTTCACAAGCTATCTTGGACCCGGGTACCATTGGGGTCCAAAAGTTTCTGTGTAACTTGTGATGCAGGTGTGTTTGGCAGCTATACACAACAAGTGGTACTTAGATAGTGGCTGCTCAAGACATATGATAGGGGACAAGGCAAAATTCTCCGAGCTAAACTCAAAAGATGGAGGACATGTGACATTTGGAGGAAATAACAAAGGCAAGATCATTGGGAAAGGTAAGGTAGGTAAGACATCTACAAATTGCATTGAAGATGTACTGCTAGTGGATGGCCTGGAATATAATCTTCTAAGCATCAGTCAGCTATGCGACAAAGGCCATCAAGTAGTCTTTGATTCTAAGATCTGTAAAATTCTTGAACCAAATTCGGCTAAAGTTAAGTTTATGGGCAAGAGAGTAAATAATGTCTACATGATAGACTTGGATGATCCAGCCCACTCCAACTTGTGCCTCACCGCCAAGAAGGAGGACCTGACTTGGTTGTGGCACCGAAGGCTAGGGCATGTTAGCTACAGGGTGCTGCACAAATTGGTTAAGAATAAAATGGTTTCTGGTTTACCTGAAATTTCGTTTGCTCAAAATGTCAAAGTATGTGAATCATGTACCCAAGGTAAGCAAACAAGAAAATCATTCAAAGGTAGAACTGAAAGTCAATCTTCTAGACCACTAGAACTTGTGCACATGGACCTTTTTGGCCCAACAAGAACTGCTAGTCTTAGTGGTAAGAGGTACGGTTATGTACTAGTTGATGATTTCTCTAGATTCACATGGGTAATGTTTTTATCACATAAAAATGATGCCTTTCATGAATTTCAGGATTTTTACAGAAGAATGAAGCAGGATGGTAAGTCCAAAGTGTGTTCAATAATATCTGATCATGGGGGAGAATTTGAAAATTCAGAGTTTGATGAATTCTGCAGGAACAAAGGAATAAATCACAGGTTCTCCTCACCAAGGACGCCAGAGCAAAATGGAGTGGTGGAAAGAAGGAATCGCACACTTGTTGAAATGGCCAGAACCTTGTTAGTTGAAGCCAATCTTCCAGGAAGATTTTGGGCTGAGGCGGTCAATACAGCATGTTATATTGTAAACAGGGCAATGGTAAGACCATCTAGTGCGAAAACTCCATATGAGGTGTTCAAAGGTAAGAAGCCATCTCTAGCTCATTTTAGGATCTTCGGTGTAAGGTGTTTTATTCATAACAATGACAAGAGATCATTGGACAAATTTGAACCAAAGAGTGACCCAGGAATCTTCTTGGGATACTCTGACCGATCAAGAGCCTATAGAGTCTACAACACCAAAGATCAGCTAGTTGAAGAATCCCCACATATCACATTTGATGAAAATAATGACTTTGACAAAACTGGACAGGTAGGCAAAGATGAAGATGGGGAATTTCTGGAAGGCAAAGAGGAACCAATGGAGACTGAAGCAGAACCAAAGCAAGGTGATTCCAATGATCAACCCGAAGGAGAGATCATCCCAGGTAACAATTCTGAAAATCTGAGATTTCTCAGAGATCATCCTCTAGATAACATCATTGGAGGAATTAATGAACCGAGGAAAACTAGATCTCAGCTTAAAACAGTTGATGAATTAGATCAGCTAGCCCTTGTATCTCAAGTTGAGCCTAAAAATGTAGAGGAAGCTTTAAGAGATGAATCTTGGATAAATGCCATGCATGAAGAATTAAATCAATTTGAAAGAAATCAGGTTTGGAAACTTGTTCCCAGACCCTCATCTCATCCTGTTATTGGAACCAAATGGGTTTATAAAAATAAGCTTAATGAAGAAGGAGTTGTTATGAGGAACAAGGCTCGGTTGGTGGCTAAGGGGTATAACCAAGAATTTGGAGTTGATTTTGAAGAATCATATGCTCCAGTTGCAAGGTTAGAAGCCATTAGAATATTGTTAGCATTTGCGGCGTCCCATGGAATTAAATTGCAGCAAATGGATGTAAAAAGTGCCTTTCTAAATGGCTTTGTAAAGGAAGAAGTCTTTGTGGAACAACCCCCTGGTTTTGAAAATGATGATCTTCCTAATCATGTCTTTAAACTGCATAAGGCTTTGTATGGTTTAAAGCAGGCTCCAAGGGCATGGTACGACAGACTGAGTTCATTCCTCACCAAAAAGGGCTACACAAGAGGTAAAATTGATCAAACATTATTCTCCAAGACCCAAGGTAAGAATATACTAATTGTGCAAATCTATGTGGATGATATTGTGTTTGGATCCACTGAAGCTTCATTATGTACTGAATTTGCAAATCTAATGACCAATGAGTTTGAAATGAGTTTAATGGGTGATTTACAGTTCTTTCTTGGATTGTAGATTCTACAATGTAGAGAAGGCTACTTCATAAATCAATCCAAGTACATAAAGGAGATGCTGAAAAAGTTTGGCATGGAGAGCTGCAAACCAATAGAGTCACCCATGGGGACAAATGCAACATTGGAGGCTGATGTAAAAGGTAACATGGTAGATGCCAAGAAATACAGAGGTATGATCGGATCCCTACTGTATTTAACTGCCTCTAGGCCAGACATTCAGTTCAGTGTATGCATGTGTGCTAGATATCAATCTAGCCCTAGAGATTCACATTTAGGGGCTATCAAGCGTATCCTTCGTTACCTTGCCGGTACCCAAGAATTGGGTTTATGGTATCCTACTTATTGCAAACTAGATTTAATTTCATATTCAGATGCTGATTATGCTGGTTGCAAAATTGATAGGAAGAGTACTAGTGGTTATTGTCAAATATTAGGTGGATGTTTAATATCATTGGCTTCTAAAAAATAGCATTCTGTGGCACTCTCCACTGCTGAGGCTGAGTATGTCGCAGTAGGGAGCTGTGGTACACAGGTTTTGTGGATAAAACATCAACTCCAAGACTACAATGTAGATCTTGGATGTGCACCTATTTTCTGTGACAACACTAGTGCTATTAATTTGTCTAAAAACCCCATTCAACACTCTAGGACAAAACACATTGAGATCCGTCATCACTTTCTAAGAGATGAGGTCTCCAAAGGAAATTTCATGCTTCATTTTGTAGAAACTGAAAAACAACTGGCAGACATTTTCACAAAACCCCTTAACAATGACAGATTTTCAACTCTAAGAAGGGAGTTAGGAATTTGTAGAATTTCTCCTGAAAATTCTTGAAATAATCATATTCATGTGTTCACTGCATAGATTCTGTCATTTCTGTCTAAGTTATGTCAACTAGGTCTCTAGTACTGGTCAAGTTTTTGAGTTTGGAAAGTCTTGTGTCGGGTGCTACTTCAGCAAGTTCTACAGAATACTGGTTCTCTACGGCTCATCTCTTGTGGTCGACCACAGACTAGGCGCTGGTCGACCAAGGCATCAGGACAGGAAATAGTTAGCTCTGGGAATTCGCAGCTGTCGACCACAGGCGATCCAATGGTCGACAACAGGTTTGTCAGAACGCAGTCTTCTCAACAGGCAGGTTCTGTGTCAGCACAAAGGTCGACCACAGGCCACTCCATGGTCGACAAAGGACCTGAAAAAGGGAAATTGGATCTAATCAAGCTGCTGGCTTTGGTGGGAAATCTTCTGAACTTTTTGGACTCTGAGCTCAATTTTGCTTTACTCACTCATCCTTGTTCACACTTCCTATTCCTTGTGTCTCTATATCTCTTTGTGGCCAACTTATTGTTTTCTATCTTCAGCAAGGACTCACAAATTGAGGGGGAGTAAAAAGTGTAAACTCATTCCTTAATAAATCATTGAACAACCTAACCATATCTTACAAGAAAATCACCAAAGTCATCAATGAGAGTAAAGGTTAAGTGTAGTAATGAGAATTTGACCTGTACTACTGCAACAAATTCAAACCATAACTATGACTCTGACTCAAGACTATTGAGAACTTATGTTTTTAGTAATGAGACTGTTTCTCTACCTGTGTCTGTGTTGGACAGTGAAAATAAACGCTGCTATAGCATGAATGTATATGGAATACGCCATAATTCTGCCTTCTTGGTAGAGCAATGGACTGAGTTCTGAGAAACTACTGTTCTCTATCACAAAGCAAAATTGGCTGAAAAATTAAGTGGGAGACATGTATGTCATGAAGACTCAATCTACCTCTGCCACTCTCAAAATTATTAATTGGGCATCCTGAGTAACTGGGGATATTGGCGTCTGATAAACGTATATCCTCACGGATAAAAAGTGTGTCCCAGTTAAAAATGGAATGGTTAGGCATGCTAAGTAGCCGGGGCTTCTGGCGTGTAAAAAGCGTGTCTCCTCGTGTGGAAAAGCATGTGATAAACCTGACCACAGCTCTTAAATATTTCAAAACGAAAAGGCAACAAAAATGGTTGACCTAATGCACTATATGCAAATAGAGGCATAAAACACTGTTCAGCTTGTTCAGCTAGTAAAATTATCTCATGAACAATATTATAAGTTTAAGGAGCCGTGAGTAAGAAAGTGGATATGGGGAGTCAATTTATTGGGGCAATACTTTCAAATTCTTTGAACCACAAGACCCACTCGAATTTGTCACAAGGTGGTCTTTGAGAAAGGGAGGAAAGGTTACTTAATTGTCTTATTAAAGAAAGGGGGTACACTTCAATAATTTCCCAAAATATGAGTTATGCTGATTAATCGTGACCGCTCGTTCTTTGCATCGCGATGGTTCACTGCCCTAACAATTAAGGGCCAGCCTTAATGCCCTACCCTATAAATTGTCTCGGCTGGGTCCCTGAAATTTTCCCATCCGCAGCCCTAGCCCTCTCCCAACTTCATCTTCTCCAGATTTCTTTTCTCGCCTCTCTCTCGCCTCTATCTCGCTTCCATTTCTTGTCTCCCAAGCGCGCTCTAAGTTCCTCTAAGCGTAGAAGAGATCAGGCCCCTGCCGCAGCTTCGATGCCGTCCAAGCGATCCAAGTCGCGGGCCGCACAGGGTTCGCCATCGGCCCCTCACAGGTCGACCACGGCTGATGCACCTGGTCCAGGCAGACAATCAGCAGCTTCAGAGGAACCCGCAGTGCATCCTGTTTCTGGAGCTCTCAAGCCACGGACAGTTCTGCAACCAAGGATCGTCGATTTCTCCGATGACAAGCTGATGGAGATGTTCCCAGATCTACTGCCAATTTTTGAAGCTCAAGAGTGGACTACGTTCGTTTCAGTGCACAATTCGTACTCGCCCCAGCTTGTGCAAGAATTCTACCACAACCTGCAAGTCGTGGACAGTCAGCTCTACACCGTAGTTCAAGGGAAAGTCATCAGACTCGACGTCAAGCTTCTCCACATGACGCTGAAGACTCCCAGACTTGGAGCTATTTTCAACCATGAGGACTTCGACCTCCGAGAAGCACATGCAGTGGTCACTGGCAAGCCAGCCCCTGAGGTCCTTCCCAAGTACCTCAATGCTAATACCTTCCCTCCTCTTCATCGTTTGCTTCACCACATCATCACCACCATCATACAACCTCGAGGAGGCGCCAGAGATCAAGTGAGTTGCCTCCATCTGTTTATACTCCATGGCCTCATCACTCGCCAGCCTATTCGCCTAACCACACTCCTTTTGAATTCCCTCAGAAGCATCCTACATTATCCCCTGAATTCTCTTCCTTTTGCTGCCCATATCACTTCCATTCTGAAAGCAGCCAACATACCTTCTCCTCACAGCCCAAGCATTGTCATTCCCAAATGGCACGTCTACAATTTTCACTTCGTGACCACATTCTTGGGATTTAAGAAGGTCGGAGACCATGTTCAGCGCACTCTCCCTTCCAAGGGCAAAGCAAAGGATCCAGTGCCACCCTCTTCTCCACCTCATTCACCTATACAGGTTAGCCCTGCTGTCACACCGTCACCATTGGTGCCTCAAGCTACACCTACTACCACCACTGCTGCCCATCCACCATCGTCCCTTTCACTAGTGCTCTGGCAGCCAGGCACTGCTGCCCCTCCAGCTCAATCCCCATCTGCTCAAACTACCCAAGCTCCATCACATTCTGCTCAACCCACACCAGTACCACCTACCTCCACTCCCTCTACTTCTGCTCCACCACCAGCATTTATCTCCCACCCTGAATCTCATGGCGTGCTCCTCCAGATGGCATCTCAGTTATCTTCTCTCACCACCCAACTCCAATCATTTCAAGAGAATGTCAATGCTGCCACTGGACGCTTGGAGCAGAAAGTCCAACGGCTGGAACAACAGATGGAGGCCAGGTTCATCAAGCAGAAGGAACACTCTGACCAGGCTAGTTCTCGGTTCAACAGACTAGTAAGGACCCTCGGTGAAGTGTCCGATCAGATGGGAATCCGTATCGAGATCACAACCCAGCAGAATGAGAAGTATCACAAGGATACTATCTCAGAGATCCAGAAGCTCAGGCTCTCCTATGCCCACATTGTTGACAAGCTGGATCGCATGGCAGAGAACGTGAAGCCAGAGACCTCCTCATCCTCCTCAGAGGGATTGTTCAAATGATCTTCTTTTTGCTGTTGACAAAGGGGGAGATAGGACTTTATGTGTCATTGTGTGTCTAGTTGTGTGTATGTGTCTAGTTGTGTGTCTAGATGTGAGTCTAGATTGTCAAATTTACTTTGTCTACGTGTCCTCAGTGTCTTTATCCTTTTTTGAGTCTCTCATGTAATTAGTGCTATTGTTTTTGAAAGACACATCAAACGAATTGACTGAATGAAATCTGTGCTATGATAGCCTTGCATGCAATATCAAATGAATTTTATAATCTGTTGTTTGTCACAATGACTCATGGTTGTCATCATCAAAAAGGGGGAGAATGTTGTGCATCCCTTGGTTTTGATGATGACAATAGGATATGTTTGATTAATCAAGTTCTATCTTGTTTCATAACAAATACAAGTGGTTTGATTGTTCCTTCAAAGTATTGGACTCATTCAATTTACCTCTGATAAGTTAAGTAATTTCAGGTCCACTGAAATCCAAGTGGAATCAACAAATCAGAAGAAGTGTCAAAGGCCGCTTGTCGACCAGGGAAGTGGTTATGGTCGACCAACGAACTCAACCAGAAAAGCATCAGATCATCTGTCTTCTGGAAGCATCTTGGCTGTCGACCAAAGCCCCGCCTCTGGTCGACCACAGAAAAGACAGAAGCAACAGACAGAACTGCTGGCCATCTGGAAACTGCCCCCTGTCGACCAGCGACCAGGCTGTGGTCGACCAACGGGCGACGTGAGTTTCAGCCAGAAGAACCGGCCGTCTGGGGACTGCCCATTGTCGACCAGCGACAGGGTCATGGTCGACCACGGGTTTATATATCGTCCAAAACCGAACTCTAACCGAATTCTGTTTTGGTTCCTTAAAACCTGCAGATGGTTGTTGCAGGTTGTTGGGCTGCTCAGGAGATAAGCTTCCGCACGGGAATCAAGGAAACAATCTTGCTTAGAAGTGGTCAAACTCGTTCTAACGATTGGATTTAAACCGATCCCTGTTTTCTAGCAGATTGGCGCTCGATCTGAAAATTGAGCGGGAAGAACTTTATTCTTGAAAATAAAAAGAGCTATATGAAGAATATAAGGCAACTAATCACGAAGAAGGAAGCTGTGAGAGAGCACGGAATAGAAGCCAAGGAAGATACACACAGAAGAGGAAGAAGGAGCTCTCCACCAATCAAAAATCTGCAGAAAGGTTAAAGGCAATCTCGTTGCTGCAGAAGGAAGACTTAGCTCAAGACTGTGTGATCTCCAGCAGCAGAACAATCGAAGGCAACTGACTGGAAGATCAACAGGGAGTCTAGGCTTCTTCATAAGCGTGATCAAGTCCCAGGCTGAACACCTATTCTTCTACACACGCCAATATTCAGTCCTGTCTTCCATCACCTGTTCTTATCATCTTTTCATTTCTGATTACAATTATTGTCAAGCTGTGAGGCAGCAGAATCAAGCTGTGTGTCAGCAGGTACAAGCTGTGTGTCAGCTGTGTTTTGGTTGAGATCAGAGATTCTCATAGTGAAGCCTTGCTTGAGTTAAGCAAGGGGTGGATGTAAGTCTCAGGAAGAGACTGAACCACCTTAAAAATCCTTTCTTGTGGTGTGCTTGTGTGTGTTTGATTTCCTATACGTATGCTTGCATCTTTACTATCCGCATTAGTTCTATGATTCATTAATTACCAGTAGCTCATCTGGTCGATAGTCAGTAAATTATCAAAAAGGGGGAAAGATCTATTCACCCCCCCTCTAGATCTATTCAGTCCGTATCCAACAGGGCAGAGCTTGGACACCTACCCGATTCTAGCATCTTGTCCGGGCTCAACTTCGTCCGACCTCGGTAGCAGTTTATTCTCTACTCCCTCCACCGGCGATTCTACGGGCCATATTACATCCATCGTCGAACGTCACGTACACGACATCGAGGAACGCATCGAGGCACGCATTACTCGGGCGGTTGCTACCCTCCTCTCTCAGGCGGGGATTTTGACTCAGGGAGCACCCTCGAGCACAACACAGACCTCTCATGTGAGCATTTAATACATCTTTTAATTTCGTAGACTTTAGAGTTATAACTTGAGAGTCAAAGAAATCATCTTCATCTTATCTACTTTCGAATTTAGAAAATTGAAAACATTTTTAATTACATTTATTATTAATCATTTTTATTTAACTCTATTTAATATTAATTTTCTGTGATGTAGGATCCTCCTACAACTCGTGATGATGGAGATGCTATGAATGACGAATGAGGATCATGCAACTCCATCTCTTGATTTTTTAAATGATATTGTGAAAAAATGACACATTTGAACTAATGGAACTGTAACTTTATTTATACATTGAGTTATGTGTTGTGGACATTCTTTATTTTAATGTTGGATGGATTTTCTCCTATTGTGTGTGTTTATTGCGTGTTTTATGTTGAGTTGTGTAAATTATTTAATTATACATTTAAATAGGTTTTTAAAATTTTAAAAAATATATAAAAATGTGGAGAAAGTTTTCGACGACATTTTGACATACAAATACACGTTGTAAATTTTTGATGTATTTTTCACAAACATCCGTTTCGTCGGAACTAATTTCACCCACAGATTTGCGCTGTAATTCTTTTCTGTCCCTAATACATCGCAAATAAACGACGTATTTTGCGACCAACATGTTGCATCCCTATGGTTTTGATGATGTCTCACACTATAAATCAATCTTCTATCTCTAGATTAATGCTGTTTCATCATGTGAGTGAGTACAGTTCAATGGCTATCAGATAACATGCTCTACCTTTATTCTGCCTACACTCTGTCTGCACAGTCTTCACACCAGTGCGTCAACTCAGTGTGCTGATGCATCGACCCTTCAGTCATTGCATGTCTCTGTTCTCACACCAGTGCGTCAACTCAATGTGCTGATGCGTCGACCCTTCAGTCATTGCTTGTATCTGTTCTCGCACCAGTGCATCAACTCAGTGTGCTGATGCGTAGACTCTTCTGTTCAGGTTCTTCATTTGATTAAGTCTATACATCATCAGTTGAACATAAAAGTAATACGTTGCAGCGTCAACTCATTGGGCTGCAGCGTCAACTCAGCATGTTTGCACTTCACCTTCAGACTTTCAAGTCTATACACCCTATACTCATTCAAGTCTGTTCAGCCGTTTGCATCTCATAAAGTCTATACATTCGGTTCCTTGGGCAAAGTCTATACATCGCTTTGTCTGCACATTGCCTTCAGCCCAAGTGCTCAAAGCCTAAGTCTATACACTCGTTTGTGAGACCTTCAACTCTGTACACTGCTTGAGCCTCACCAAGTATGTACATCGCTTCAAGCGATTCCAGTCTATACAGTCTGCCTTCACACTAAGAGTCTGTACATCGGTCCTACAGCCGATCGTCTCACTCACTCTTTGCAAGTCTGTACAGCCTACCGTCTCATGCAGCGTCTAATGTTAAAGTCTCCACATTGCATTGCATCGTCTCTATCAGTGTCTCACTAGTCTAGTCTGCATAGACTTTAGCGTCTCATGAAAGTCTATACAACGCATCAGTTTTTAGATGTCTGTACACTAGCCTTTGCATTAAGCCTCAAAGTCTGTATAGTCGTGTACAGTGGATTCCAAGTCTATACATCCTTCAGCTTGATCTGTTCAAGTCTGTACATCGCCCAACTGATTTGGCAAGTCTATACAACGTGAAGTCCTCACCTCGTCTTGGTTCAAGTCTATACAGTCTGAACTCTACATTGCTTTACATCCACAGAGTCTGTACAGCCTATCTAACTTCATGGGTAGCATGCCTTTAGTGCGTTGACGCACTTGGCTGGCTGCGTAGACGCAATGGTGCGTCTTTCGCTTCCTTCTTATTCACTGCGTCGACGCTGACACTGGATGCGTTGACTCATTGGTCAGGTTGGCTAGGGTGTGAGCATTTTTCTTGAGGAGCTGAGGCGACGCTGCACGCTGGTAGCATTGACGCCTTGGCTGTTGACGAAGGGTCTTTTGATCAGCATCAAAGTCTGACAATTGTCCACCTTTTACAAGTCTACACATTTGTCTCCTCTAGAGGTCTATACATTGGCTAAGGGACTTCTAGTCCATACAGAGTCATCTGATGCATGCTATCTGAAGTCTGTACAGCATGCCTTGCTGTTTACAGCTTTTCAAAGACACATTGCACTGCGTCAACGCAGTGTATAGGCATGTAGTGTAGCGTCAACGTATTGCATTGTGCATACCCTGGTAAAGTCTATACATGCGTTTATTCATTAAGTCTATACATTCTCTCACGATTATACACAGTTACTCAGTTGATGTTTATGAAGTATATACATTCATATTGAAAGCCTGAACTAACTGAGTCTATACATTCCATCTGTCTGTCTGCAGGTGATTCAGGCTGATGATTGGGCACGTGAATCGAGGTTGGCACCTAACACGTGATCCAAGACAACAGGCGCATAACACGTGGATGGCAACCTTGTCAGGATGCTGCCATGTGGTCGAAATTCAAATGATCTGGCCAAAAGTGCATGGGCGGGAACCTGGCAGCCACACGCCATTATCTGCTATAAATATAGAGCTTCATCCTTCAGTAGAAGTTCGATCGTGAAAAGAAAAAGCAGAAGCCATTGGTGAGAGTTTGCATGATCCAGAAAAGAAAAAGAGCAGAGAGTTCCAGATCTGAGAGGAGATTGTTCGAGAGAGAGAGTGTGTGTGTGGATTGATGAATTGCTTCATTTGAAGCTACATTTGTATTGGGTTTCAGAACCGATCTCTTCTTCATTGGTTTTTTCTTTCTATTTTGCTTTCGTTTATTTTGTTCTTCCATTCTGATTTGAATTGGTTTCCCTCCGGTGTGTGGAGGAAGGGAGTACTACTCCAGTTTCCCTCTGAGTTGTAGAGGAAGAGAGATCGGTGATCTCTGGTGTTGTTAGTGACAGGTTGTCATTAATAGTTTCCCTCCGTGTGTGGAGGAAGGGAGAGGATTCTCCGGTTGTGTTCTAGCTGGGAGCTAGAACAGGTTTCAAGTTCTGTGGGTAGCAGAGCTTGGTCGAGGGATTTGTTTCCCTTGGGTGTTCAAACTGTGTGGCAGCATCTTGTACGCAGACTGAGTCTGCTGTGATCTAGCTTTGTCTAGTGGAATCCTCACTCTAGTTGGAGTGAGGGGTGGTGTTGACACATGGAAAATGAACAAGGGTGAAAACATAATTGAAAAGAGGGTCGGACCAACAGTGAAAGACCAATGATAAAGCTCATCAGTTGTCTGCTCGGCTAAAGCCCTTGTCGGCAAAGCTGATGCCCGATGTCAATGTCACTCAGACGGCAGCACTGATAAAGCAGCCGTCACTCGACTGATGAGACCTTCCAGCCCTTTGATGAGAGCTGTACTACCGTTTCGCCGAAGAATCCACGGATGATATGTCAGGGTAAGTCAGATGTCGGCTTACTGACAGATGTAATATGAGATGAAGATGAAGCCGGTACCGGCAGATGAAGATGGCAAAGGCTTTGCAAAGTCAGAACAGAAGAAGAATGGTCTCCACAGGTTATACACCCGGTGAAAGTCTTGTCGGACTAAAGCTGATGCCTGAGCTCGTCACCATTCAAGTGACGATATCGATGAGATAATACCCGATCTTGTCACTGTTCAGATGGCCATTCTGATGAAACCCTTGTCCACGGACTGATGAAACCCCCGTCCACGGACTGATGAAACCCTTGTCTACGGACTGATGAAGCCCTTGTCTACGGACTGATGAAATCCCGGTCTACGGACTGATGAAAACTGTAATGATGATCTCAATACAAGATATGTCACCAATAGAGGGCCCTTTCGGGTGATGAAGCATTTGAAAAGACCCAAGTGGGCCTGTGAAAGTAGCTGAAAGACCCAAATGGTCCTGTGAGGAGGTGGCGCCGAAAGGCTGAATGTCCAAGGCCCGCCAGGAAGCTCAAGCCGAGGCCGCCGAGATGAGGCCTGCCGAGAGGGAGAAAAGGGTTATAAAAGCCCCCTCCCTTTGAATAGAAAAGGGGATCGGTTGAAAAGGGGATCGATCGGAAGAAAAAAAAGAGGAAAAAGATAGAGCAATAGAAAGATAGAGAGGGAGTCCTGCTCAGAGAGCGAGAGCCCCCCCCCCTCAACCAAAAGAGAAGAGAAGAAATAGAAGAGAAGGAGAAGGAAGGTTCCAGGTGGGCACTGGGGAGGGAGAGGAGTCAATGCTCCGCCCTCCCCCATGCTTTCTTTTCTCTTTTTCTTCATGTAATCTTTAGAGTTTCATCTCGATTGATAGAGTGTAATCGGACAATCCCGGCCTCGATTTGTATCTCCCTGTTCCTCATTCCCTCCCTATGAGCAATGTAAGTCTGGAAAAATGCATCGAAATAGAATATTACAGTGGCCTATTTGGGTACTGATGGATTGAAATTGCTGTTATCCTCCTCCGTTATTTCTTGTGCATCTGCTCGTCCATTGCTTAGATGCTTTTGTTTTTCGGCCGGTGCTTCATATCTCGGAGTCGGTTCTCCTGTGAAGAATGAAGGCGGAACCCCAACCCTCGTTCAATGGGTTATTGGGTTCCGTCCCTCTACTTTCTTCCATGGTACGATAGACCCCCCGGAACATCATGGATTTCTATCGAGTTCATAGCTAGTTCAGGGTCAGAGACAGCAATCTCTTGACCGGTTGAACATCAGATGATCAGAGAAAATCTTTTGCATAACCCTACGAGGCGATGGAGCTATGCCACTGCATAAGCTTCGTTGACCTCTAAAGGAACATCCAAATGGTGCTGCAGGCACGTATATGGCCAGGGGTCCAGTACCCCTCCGTTTGGCTTTTACCCCGGCATTCCGTGGGTGATTGTCTATCATCTCCTGGCAAATGCTGACCGCAGGGGCAATGCTGCCAAAATTCTCAAAGTTCATTGAAACCCCATGTTTGATCTTCCCCCAGATGGCCGGCAGCAGAAAGAAATGCATCCTTCAGAAGGCTATACGACGGTCTCATTTCCCCATCAATTCCACCCTCCAGATTTCCTTGGCATCCTCCTAACAGAAGCATCCATGAAATCCCCTTTTTCGTATTCCAAATTCAGCTTCAATCGCATTCAGAAACTCAAAATCCCTGAAACAGAGCATCGTTCGAGCTCTGGAAAATGATGAAACCCTGTAGCAAATCTGCCTTCTCGGCGCATAAAATTGCCTACTGAGAACCCCTCTGCCGAGAGGTCTTTCCCCTCAGCTACACGACAAGCTTCGTCCAGAGCCTTCGTCATGAGAACCTCCTAGTCCAGCTCCCGGCGCCAGGTTCCCGGCGCGACCACGCGCCGAGAACCCTTCTGCCGAGAACCCCTTGCCCTTGCTAGCCATTTTCCCCCTGCCATTCGAACCTGCTGGCCCTTCCCGGCGCCACCTTCCCGGCGCGCCCAGGAGCATGCCGGGAAGCTCCACGCCGAGGGCCTTCCCCCCTTTTTATCTGGCCACGCCGAGATCCTTATTTGGCCTACTAAACCGTGCCGAGAAGCCCCACCTCTTGGCCAATAAAGCCACGCCGAGAGCCCTTCCTTCTTCGGCCGATGAAACCCAGTCAGAGGCCCTCTTCTACACTGATATCCTTCAATCTTTGGTCTCCATACACATACACCCCGGGGATGTTCAGAGATCGTCATGAATGCCTTAAGAGGACATAGTAATGGGGAAGGTCTCCCCTACAGTCTACATTCCCGATCCAGATTTCACCCTTATGAACCCGAAGGGTCATGTCATTACATGAGTCCCGAGGGATTTCAAGGGGATATTAAATGATGGAATAAAGGTAAGCGATGTCCCGGGGCCCGACGCCCATCCTCGTTCGGTTGCCATCCCGGCACTCCGTGGATGATGACCTATCCTCTCTTGGCATAATCCAAGTTGAGGGGACATGCTGCCGAAATTTACACATACCTTGCCAGGTAGCTATGATGTCCTATCTCTCAACCCCGTTGGCCCACGGAGCTATGTCCCTACATGCTCTCCGACGGTCCCTTGAAGGGGAAATATAGATGCAACATCGCGTACGCACGGGGCGCGTCATGTTATGACAGTGCTTACTCGGACTCTGGGTCAGTTATGCCCGATCTTTTACGGATCCCACCCTGCCACTGCATGGGTGGTTTCCTATTCCCCACTCGACATGGTCCGAGTTGGTGGGAATATGCCGTCGGTTTTATCCCGAAAATAACGAACCCCTGCTTCGTCTAATCCATTTAACGTTTTGCAAACGATTGAATTCCGTCTCTTTTAAGCATGCAGCTTAACCGCTGTCCCCCTCCTATCTCTAGCGTTTAATCATGGGTTGTCCTCCTTAGGGAGGACGTAATTAACGTCATAGCGTTTATGGTATGACAGACTTTTGGTCCCGACTCGGACTTCATAATCGACTGATCAAGTCAGATCGAGCGCACAAAGAAATTGTCACCCCGGTGACTGGCACGCCAATAAATAAATAAATCAATAAATAAATAAAATAAACTAAAATAAAATAAAATGTGTCAAACAAGTCTGGCACGCCCGGTGGGACTTAGTCTCCCTTCATCTTTACGCTAAAGTAGGAGGCCCGGCGGGCCCCCCTGAAACTTCTGGTTCTGTGTACTTTCCTTATTTTCAGGAATCTACAATGACAGCCGGAATCATGTCCATTTGCTTCGACCAGCAGCCAATTGACATGCATGTGCGCGAAGGCTACCTGGCGGTACCCCTTGTATTCGGATCAATGCCGCCTGCCGTTGGGCTGCCCAACTGCTTGGGCGTCGTCTTCACTGACCTTCTACAGGTCGATGACAATGAGCAAGGCACTAATGCAAGTGCCCCGGTGAAGATCACCGACTAGAAGAACATCTTACCAGAGAACACGGCCCCCACGGCCGTCGCCTGCTACGTCCATCATGTCCAGAAAAGGGACATGGTCCCCGCTGCTGCTCAGAAGGGGAGAAGAACCAACCGGAGGAGCCGGTATGTTGCTGTTGACCGCCGTCTTTCCAACTCCGGAAAGACAATGATGATCGGTGGTGTCCGAGCAAACATGAACGGTTGCCCGAGGGTGGTCAAGCCAGACGTGATCGTCCCGATGGTGCCCACTGCCAACAGATTCCAAACTCTGACCACCAGGCAGGCCAATTGGGAGGCTAATGAAAAGAAGCCGCTGGCGCCCAAGCCAGCAAAATACAAACAGGTCTGGTGGCCGAAGAAGATCCAAAGCTGGGCCCCAGCTCAGGACAGGGAGAACCTTACTGATGTCACTATTGCCCGCCTCAGAGCAGGGGGCAGAAGGGAAGTGAAGAAAGATGAAAGAAATGCTGCTACTGTCCACCCCAGGACCCGGGGGAGGAGAGATGAGATTGAGGGTCAGGAAAGAGATATGATTGCTGTTCGCCCCATGATGAGGGGCAGAAGATGCCAGACAAGGGAAAACTTCACTACTACCCATCCCATGGCCAAGGGCAAGAGAAGGGAAGAGAAGATCTACAATGCTGCTGCCAACTGCTACCAAGTTGGCGATATGAGTGAACCAGTCACTGTGGTTACTGCAAGAAGACCAAGAGCCTGTGATGAGGGCATCCCTTGCCCCTCCACTCTTTTTCCAGACTCGGATTGTTCGACGGCAAGCACCATTATATTTGTCATGTATTTTTGAGACTAGTCATGTAATCTTCACATTTTCTTTGAGTCATTATCATGTAATTTTCCCTTTATTTTGAGTCATGTACCTAGGTAGTTGAGTCATTTTCCTAAAGTATTGAGTCATTATGTTGGTTAGATAGGTTAATGGGCCCAATCCATTGGGCTAGGCCCAGGGGCGCCCCTCCCTTGGACTGTGTGGTCTTTAGTTAGTTTGTCAGGGTCAGTTTGGTCTTAGGAAAATTATGGAGTCTATAAATACCCCACCCCTCTCTCATTTGTAACAACTTTTGATGAATATTGAAAAGCATTTGCCATCTCCCTCTCAATATCTCCCTCTCTCTCTCTCTCTCTTACTATCACTCTCTCTAAGTGGGTTGTACCCCCTCTCTCTCTCTCCTCCCCACCCCAATTTCGAAATTCACTCTCTCTCCTCCCCATTCACCCCTCATTAAGGCCCCTTCCCCTTCCCCATGCACTCATTCAACTCCCCCTCCAACCCCTAGGTGGAAACCCCTTCTCCTAGGCACCTTTCCACTTTCCAAAGCACCCCACCACCTTCCCAAGGCTGAATTAACCCCTCCCAAAGCCCAAATTCGAATTTCCCTCTCCCTAGGGCTGTGCCCCTCCATCTCCCCCACCCCCAAGCTCCCAAATTCGTCCCCCACCTCCCCTTGGTCAAACCAAGTTCACCCCCCCTCTCCCTTGCTCTCCCCTTGCACATCTCCTCATTCTATCTCTGTTTCAGGCAGCAGAACTACAACAAGTTGCAGACGCAGCCACGACCGTTACTTGAAGATTCAAGTAGCAAGGCCTACATCTCTGGAAAGGTCTTCCAGAGAGCTTTCCAGGCGAGGCGGTTTTGTCAGCATCCGAGCTCCGAGCAGTCCGCAGCATCCATTCTCCCTCGACTGCGCAGGAGACCCCAGGCAAGGAACCAGAACGTGATTGGAAGCTCAACCACGGCAAACCCTTTGGGATTCAGATCAAGTGTTATTCAGAAGAAATCTTCCCTCTCAAGTCCTCTTTAATCCTCAAGAAGCAGAGCTGCATTTGGATATCGGCATCAGAAGTTACGAATTTTCTACTCCAAGGCATCAGGTCAGTTTTCAGGAGCCAGAACCGACATCCCTCTGCTCATCTGTTCGTCCCGGTATACTCCAACATCGTCCGACATCGCCGTCAAGTCCGAAAGAAAGAAGACTTGACCACGGTTCCAACGGTTCAAGTCTCGCCTCAATCAGAGCTCGGTAGCAATCGTGGCACCCCCTGCATCCAGTCACATGGTTCTGCACCAGACAGAGGCAGAACCAACCATCCCGGTTCCAGACTCTGCCACAGCCAGCTCGTGAAGACTCTGAGCGCCATTTTTGGAGGGGAGAAACTACTTCCCGCTAGCTGCCACCTCCAAGAAGAAGGGACTCAATCGACCTCTGAAACCCTCTGTTCCAATTTTCTTCGTCGGAGAGGGCAGACTGCCCCTGTGGTCCCAGGTTAGATCAGTCTTCATTTCTCCGGTCACTCCTCTCTCCACTGACATCGGATTGCATCCCCGTCAACTCCTGCTCGAAGCTACTCCGACCAAGTTCGCGTCACCGCTAGTTTCATTCCAATCGGAGTCCGGGAGAGCCCACAGTGACTTCTGCAACCTACTGCTTCAGCCCGATACCAGCCAGAGACCAGACGGTGGTGTCCTGTTCCAGTCGCCGGTGCAGTCAGCCCCGAGACTCAAAGCTTCCCCAAAAATTCAAGCTTCATCCCCTGTCAGCTGAGGAACTTTTGGCAGTGGTTTCGTCAAGTTTGGAGCCCCGTGGAGCCCGTGGCAGTGTCAACAGCGACACCCTATCCTGCAGACCTGCAGATTGGCAGAACCGGCGGACTCGGAAGATCGGCTTTTCCTTTGCATAAAACCCCACCCCGCTTGGCCGGCTGAAGGCCCCTCCCTGCGTGGAGGTAGTTTTGAATGTAATAAGAATAATCCCCACCCCAAGTTCATCCCTCCTGCGTGAGGTGTAGTGGTGTAATTCTTTCAATTTCAGGTTCAAGCTACATCGCCGCGGCGATCGGGTGTATACCCTCGCCTCCCGGCTCGCCCTCGTCTCCGGCCGGAGTCGGCGTCTTCACGCCGGCTAGGTGAGCCTCAGTCCCTCTCTTGCTTGGTTTAATCACTTGCTTAGCTTAGTATTATTGCTAGTACTGCGTCGGACGGAGAGTGAGAGCTCGGCCCAACTTGCTAGTTCCGTGAGTGACCACCGCGGGCGAGTTGAGAGTGAACCCACTAAACCCACACCCTTGGTGTGCTGGCCGCCCATGGTTTGGGCATCCTAGGCCCACTTGGGGTTCTCCACAAGCTAGCCAACCATTGGAGCTTCATGGTCCCGCCTCGGACCCTCTCCCACATCGCTTAGTTGCCAACGGGCACAAGTGTGCACCAAACGGGTGAGTTCGCTAGTGTGAGTCCGCTGCTCAACTTGAATGCTTGAAAATAGGTCCAAGGTTCGGTGTCACATCAAGTGGTATCAGAGCAAGTTCACAACTTGTCTCTATCAAGTTGGTCCTAGGGCATGTCTAAGCATTTAGAGTCTTCAAATGCATCACTCTTGTCCCCTAATATGGCCACCTCATATCGACCTTACCAATCGGCCCACTCCATAAGTCCAAGTCACCAAAAGATGCCTACCACTAACACCCATAACTTCCCGGGCCATATCAACTACTTCATGAAAGCCTTGACCTATGCCAATGAGCGGCTTGATAACATATCGGGCCGACTCGACCAACTTGGAAAAAATAGGCCCGCCCCAAGGACGGACGATAGGATGGCCCCTTTCCCACTTCCCACCTTTGATGGGACCTCTCCTAGCAAATATTTAGATTGGGAAGCTACAATGGACCAATACTTCAATTGGTATCATATTTCCAAGGATGAAAAAGCATGGGTTGCCAAAATGCAACTAACCAAAAGGGCTCAAACTCATTGGTGTAAAATTGAGGGCTTAAGGATAATTAGACGGGAAGCTCCCCTCACCACATGGGAGGACATGAAGGATCAACTAAGGGCTAGATATGTGTCCCCTTCTCACTCGGATCACCAAAACCCAAGGAGCACTCCCACTCCTCCCACCCCACCCATCCAAACCCTTATCACTAAAACCCAAGTACCTAAGACCTCCACCTCCCCACCTAACCCCATGAGGTCCCCAACACCCCAACCAAAACCCCCTTCCCTAACCTACACTAGTCAAGCCCCTTTAGCCCCCACTTCCACCCCAAATGATCCCAAGGGCAAGAGACCCCTAACCGACCCAATTCCCTCCATGGTGACCACCACTCATCCAACCCTCACCATTAAAAACCATGTGGACACCATGTCCACCCCTCCACTAAGGCCCATAATGGCCACCACCCCAAAACCCAAAACCCCTCACCCAACCCACCTCCCACTTCCTACACCAATCTTTCCCCAACCTAGGCCTCCTCTACTTCCCCTTCCTAGCCCAACCCAAGCCCATGCTTATTCACCACCCCGGGAGTGTCATACGCTAGCTATCACCAAACCACCCACCATAGATCCCCCTACTCCATTAGCAATAGAAGTTGCAACCCCCACACCCACCCAAGTGGAAAAAGATGCCCCTCCGGATCCACCTCCCTACATAGAGGAAATCCAAAGGCCAAACAACTCACACACCCCTAGCCTAGATCCTCTAGAGACACCCAACCTCACCATAGATAAGTCCATACTCCAATGGCTCAAGAAAAGTCTCACCATTCCTAGTTCACAACCATGCCACCTACCTATGGGATATCAATCTCAAATCATTCCCATTCAGCCACATGTCACTTATCAAACTTCCTATTGTGTGGAAGATTTGGGAGACTTAGTGAACTACCTACATGGGCAAATTCACTTGACCAATATGCTAGCCATGAGGCCGCCCGAAACTAACACCATTAGCCTAGCATATCCCACAATTGGCTCCATCACTTCCATCTATACTAATGGCCAAGTTACTAGTGAGATCATCCTCCTTCTTCCCATGGAGGAAGAACCTATCATAGTCTACTCCCCAACCATTGAGATCCCAAGTGCTTTGATTGGCCAACCCATTAGCAACCTTGGCCCAATTATCTTGGAGGAGGATGACTCACCATTTGAGGTCCTTAAGAACACGGAGTACCCCTACCTAGGTGACCCTTACCATGATCCCTTTGACCCTTTTCTATGGGAGCCTAAATCTCCATGTGACCCTCTCCCCCTATTCACCACTCACCTCACCCTACCCATACCACCCATGTTGACCCAAACTCCTCCCTTCCTGGAATCGGGTTACACCATGAGAGCATTGACCTTAGACAACAAACACCTCGGGATTGAGGAAATGACCCACCCTATATCCACCTACCTAGATCCCTTCGACCCTTTTGAGTGGAAGCTCAAAGACCACCCCACCATCCCACATAAGGAAGTCATCTTTGGGAAAGGAGTTCATATGTCTTGGCACATCACACCGCTTGGCATGATTAGTCCGTCGGGTACATTCATCCATATCACCCACATGTCAAGAAGAAAATATGAGTGGTCAATATTTGGTTGTCATGGTCCACCATCATTCATCATAAATCTCAAGCATGTTAGGAGCATTCATGGATGTTCGGATCCTCCAACATTCATCACACTCACTCACAAGAGGGACACCTATGGATGCCCTGGTCCTCCCAAATCCTTCAAAGTCTTCATACCATCAATGCATGATAGGTCTATATGTGGTTGTCCTGGACCCCCTTTGCATACCATACATTGTCAACTCACACCGCGTCATAGTACATGGCATATGCATTCAAGCAAGTATCAAGCAACAAGCGGTGAGATTCACAACAAGCGAGCAAAAACTCGTGAGCGCCACTTGGAATTCCAAGTTGGTAACTTGACGATGATGACTTTGGAGTGGCTCTACCCTAGGGTCACCTCCAAATTGAGGGCACGAGGACTTGGACCTTGCCAAGTTCTGAGTGACTTTTGGCAACCCGGCTTATGGGTTGAACTTTCAAAAGAGTTTTGGGATTCTCCCCATTTCTCATGTGGCGGATCTAGCACCCTATAAGGGCACCGCGGTGGATCCTAGTGAGTGCCTCCAGCTTACACCTACCCTTGTGAGAGACACCCTCGGAGTGCCACCACAAATAGCCTGAGAGCCCGACGTGAGCACACAGCGGCAATACTAGGCAAGCAAGATCCCATCACCAGCATGAGGGTATGACCGAGTCACTTTGTCGACTGAAGCACCGTTCCCCGACTAGAGTCGCGGGTTGAGTATGGAGATCGTGGATCGCCCCGAGCTGCAGTTCGATGCACTACTTCCCTGGTGGACCCATACTCGACGGAGTCGAGTTTTCCCCACCCCGGGGGTATGATGAGGGCATCCCTTGCCCCTCCACTCTTTTTCCAGACTCGGATTGTTCGACGGCAAGCACCATTATATTTGTCATGTATTTTTGAGACTAGTCATGTAATCTTCACATTTTCTTTGAGTCATTATCATGTAATTTTCCCTTTATTTTGAGTCATGTACCTAGGTAGTTGAGTCATTTTCCTAAAGTATTGAGTCATTATGTTGGTTAGATAGGTTAATGGGCCCAATCCATTGGGCTAGGCCCAGGGGCGCCCCTCCCTTGGACTGTGTGGTCTTTAGTTAGTTTGTCAGGGTCAGTTTGGTCTTAGAAAAATTATGGAGTCTATAAATACCCCACCCCTCTCTCATTTGTAACAACTTTTGATGAATATTGAAAAGCATTTGCCATCTCCCTCTCAATATCTCCCTCTCTCTCTCTCTCTCTTACTATCACTCTCTCTAAGTGGGTTGTACCCCCTCTCTCTCTCTCCTCCCCACCCCAATTTCGAAATTCACTCTCTCTCCTCCCCATTCACCCCTCATTAAGGCCCCTTCCCCTTCCCCATGCACTCATTCAACTCCCCCTCCAACCCCTAGGTGGAAACCCCTTCTCCTAGGCACCTTTCCACTTTCCAAAGCACCCCACCACCTTCCCAAGGCTGAATTAACCCCTCCCAAAGCCCAAATTCGAATTTCCCTCTCCCTAGGGCTGTGCCCCTCCATCTCCCCCACCCCCAAGCTCCCAAATTCGTCCCCCACCTCCCCTTGGTCAAACCAAGTTCACCCCCCCTCTCCCTTGCTCTCCCCTTGCACATCTCCTCATTCTATCTCTGTTTCAGGCAGCAGAACTACAACAAGTTGCAGACGCAGCCACGACCGTTACTTGAAGATTCAAGTAGCAAGGCCTACATCTCTGGAAAGGTCTTCCAGAGAGCTTTCCAGGCGAGGCGGTTTTGTCAGCATCCGAGCTCCGAGCAGTCCGCAGCATCCATTCTCCCTCGACTGCGCAGGAGACCCCAGGCAAGGAACCAGAACGTGATTGGAAGCTCAACCACGGCAAACCCTTTGGGATTCAGATCAAGTGTTCTTCAGAAGAAATCTTCCCTCTCAAGTCCTCTTTAATCCTCAAGAAGCAGAGCTGCATTTGGATATCGGCATCAGAAGTTACGAATTTTCTACTCCAAGGCATCAGGTCAGTTTTCAGGAGCCAGAACCGACATCCCTCTGCTCATCTGTTCGTCCCGGTATACTCCAACATCGTCCGACATCGCCGTCAAGTCCGAAAGAAAGAAGACTTGACCACGGTTCCAACGGTTCAAGTCTCGCCTCAATCAGAGCTCGGTAGCAATCGTGGCACCCCCTGCATCCAGTCACATGGTTCTGCACCAGACAGAGGCAGAACCAACCATCCCGGTTCCAGACTCTGCCACAGCCAGCTCGTGAAGGCTCTGAGCGCCATTTTTGGAGGGGAGAAACTACTTCCCGCTAGCTGCCACCTCCAAGAAGAAGGGACTCAATCGACCTCTGAAACCCTCTGTTCCAATTTTCTTCGTCGGAGAGGGCAGACTGCCCCTGTGGTCCCAGGTTAGATCAGTCTTCATTTCTCCGGTCACTCCTCTCTCCACTGACATCGGATTGCATCCCCGTCAACTCCTGCTCGAAGCTACTCCGACCAAGTTCGCGTCACCGCTAGTTTCATTCCAATCGGAGTCCGGGAGAGCCCACAGTGACTTCTGCAACCTACTGCTTCAGCCCGATACCAGCCAGAGACCAGACGGTGGTGTCCTGTTCCAGTCGCCGGTGCAGTCAGCCCCGAGACTCAAAGCTTCCCCAAAAATTCAAGCTTCATCCCCTGTCAGCTGAGGAACTTTTGGCAGTGGTTTCGTCAAGTTTGGAGCCCCGTGGAGCCCGTGGCAGTGTCAACAGCGACACCCTATCCTGCAGACCTGCAGATTGGCAGAACCGGCGGACTCGGAAGATCGGCTTTTCCTTTGCATAAAACCCCACCCCGCTTGGCCGGCTGAAGGCCCCTCCCTGCGTGGAGGTAGTTTTGAATGTAATAAGAATAATCCCCACCCCAAGTTCATCCCTCCTGCGTGAGGTGTAGTGGTGTAATTCTTTCAATTTCAGGTTCAAGCTACATCGCCGCGGCGATCGGGTGTATACCCTCGCCTCCCGGCTCGCCCTCGTCTCCGGCCGGAGTCGGCGTCTTCACGCCGGCTAGGTGAGCCTCAGTCCCTCTCTTGCTTGGTTTAATCACTTGCTTAGCTTAGTATTATTGCTAGTACTGCGTCGGACGGAGAGTGAGAGCTCGGCCCAACTTGCTAGTTCCGTGAGTGACCACCGCGGGCGAGTTGAGAGTGAACCCACTAAACCCACACCCTTGGTGTGCTGGCCGCCCATGGTTTGGGCATCCTAGGCCCACTTGGGGTTCTCCACAAGCTAGCCAACCATTGGAGCTTCATGGTCCCGCCTCGGACCCTCTCCCACATCGCTTAGTTGCCAACGGGCACAAGTGTGCACCAAACGGGTGAGTTCGCTAGTGTGAGTCCGCTGCTCAACTTGAATGCTTGAAAATAGGTCCAAGGTTCGGTGTCACATCAGCCTGTGCCAGGCAGGCTGATATCTATAGATACTCCAAAGTCGAGCATTTGAATGCTCAGGTGGCAAGACTGGCTTATCAGCAAAAGAGCCAAGACAGATTGATACTCCAACCTGAGCCACAGAGGCACAACTCTGAAGAGATGAAGCAGATAGTCCAAGACTACTTCCACTACCTGGGGATCTCTACCCTCGGTCAACAAAGACTATCCCGGGCCTTGGGTACCAGAGGTGAAGAAAAAGAAGAAACACTGCAAGAAATGATGATCGGAGCCTCTTCCTCTGATTCGAATCACTATGAAGAAGGTCTCAAGGCCAGATATGACAAAGAAGACCTGTACCGGGAAGAAGCCAAAGAGAGAATATCGGTCTTTGACCGGCTCAGATATCCTGACCAGGTGAAAAGAAAGGTCTACAGGCGGAAGGAAAAAATGCAAATCTTCGCCTGCAACATGGCTGGACTCGCCAGGGGGCAAGATATACTACCAACTCAGCCAAATGAACTGCTCAGGTTGGCTACTAGACCTGGTCCTGTCACCAGAAGAAGCCAGGCCGCAAAAGATAAAATGAAGAAATATGATGAAGCCCGCAAGATCACCACTATGACAGTCAATGTGGTGACGGCACAGGATGAAGACAATCCCTTTGTTGATGATGCTGAAGGGACTTCTGAAGATATGCAAATCCCATCAACCTTGGATCCCATGATCCAGATGATGTTCAGGAGATGTCAGCAGGAGATCGGTGCTCTCCGAAGATAGCTCAATGAGAGACATGAAGCTACATCAGTCTCAAAGCAAGCTGAACCTACGGGGCAAACATCCAGCTCAGCAGAGACGCCTATCCCAGCTAACCCTCTCTTAGCTGATCGGGGCAAGACACCGAGCCAACCTGTTCCACAGCAAACAGCAGCTCAGCTCTCTGTGTCTCAGACGCAGCCTACCGCGCCCATCTTGCGCGCCACTGTGATGACAACTCCTCACAGCCAGCAGCAAGCTCACTTCTTCCCAGAAGAGATAGATCCAGCTGTAGCCCACAAGCAGATGATTGAAAGAATTGTGGAAATGAAGCTGTCAGAAAAGACTGGTGGTGATGCGGGTACTTATGATGTGTACAAAGTACCGTATCCTCCCCAGTATGCTGCCAAGAAACTACCCCCAGGCGTCAGTAAGCCGCCGAAGTTTGAGAAATTTAATGGCCAAGGCTCCCCTAGGGAGCATATAACCTACTACACTACAATCATGGGCGACCTAGCAGTCGATGAAGCTTATCTGCTCAAGTTCTTTGGCTCATCCCTCACTGGGTTGGCCTTTGAATGGTACTCAAGCCTGCCAGCTGGGTCAGTGGTTGATTGGCCTGATATGCAGAGAAAATTCCACGACAGATTTCATGTCACGGAAAGGGAAATCACGATAGCAGAGCTGTATGCAACTAGGCGGAAACAAGATGAGACCGCACTGGACTACATCAAAAGATGGAGGAACTTAGCCATGAGATGTCGAAGGCCTCCTCATCAAGAAGATGCGGTGCAGATATGCAAGCAGAGCCTCAGGAGGGAGGTGCTAGAAAAGATGATCGGTGCAGATGTCAGAACATTTGACCGGCTGAATAATATAGTGGCGGAAGTCGAGACGTTCTTGTCCAAGCGTCCTACCGCCAATGTTCTCACTATGCCGAAGGGAAAATCCAATGAACGACGGCCATCACACTCTGAGGCCAACACCGTCGATTTCAAGACCTTCGAGCAACAGAAGGGGAAGAAAGGGGCAGATGAAGCTCCCCCGCTGGCAGATACAGTAGAAAGAAAAGATAAAGTCTCTCTGAGAGACAAGATGAGAAAAGCATATTCCTTCCCAAAAGATAAGACGGCCGCACTGTTCAACTGGGCATACAAGTTCAATAAGGTAACGTTGCCTGAACCCAAAAGACCAGCAGATGCAGCAAAGAAAGATGATCCGCTGTTCTGTCCATTTCACCGTGCGCTGGGGCACGCAATTGAAGATTGTTATGTCTTCAAAGACATCATGGAAGGAATGGTCAAGAAAGGTGAGCTGCAGCTGGGAGATTACCAGGTAAAGCCGCCCCATCCTCATGAGCCTCCACCCTGGAGAGTGGCTGCCAATATGATCTCAGTCTACCAACAGTTGCCCAAGGAAGCCGTTGAAGAGTGCACCAAGCATACCTATGAAGCTTGCTTCCTCACCCCACAGAAGGATCAGGAAGGATGGCAGATGATACCCATAAAAAGCAGAAAGAAAACTCCTGCAGCCAGTACCAGCGGAGCAGTTATCCGGGGTGTTACCCCAAGGCCCGAGCCGCCTCCAATAAAGCCAATATGGCATACAGCTGAGACCGGACCAGTCATCCGGATCCCTACTCACAACCGGAGGAGACAAATTCCCCTCCCTACGCATAAAGAGGTAAGCCCTGCAGCCAGGCGTCTGCAGCAGTATATTAATGAGCTTGATGAGTACGAACAGAAGAAGCCCAAGCATCTGCTGATGAAAGACTGTATACTCTGGGAACAGTTCGAAGAATTGAAAATCAAAGAACAGCCAGAGGCAGAACAAGAAAAAGCGGAGAATGAACCCTTCTGGGGGCAGGAGCCAGCAAGGTCAAATTCCCAAAAGAAGAAGAAACGGCCCAAATCCAAGAAAGGAAAGAAGGTCACGATAGTACAATGTAACACTCTGTCAGTACTCTTCTCCTTGCCCGGGGAGGATGATGAGCCGGAAGCATCCAACGCTCCGCTAGAAGCTAACCATGCCGAAGCCTCTACCTCGGCCCATGCAACACGTTCTAGGAGAAGATGGGGGCGCCCACCACCAGCCAACCATAATATCATGTTCAGAGGGGAGCAACCCTATCAAATCCCGGAACCAGAGATACGAGGTGTCCAGGTTCCTCCCCCTGCCAGTCTGTACCAGGACAAAAAGAAGGCAGATGAAGCCCCTTCATTCCTGGAGTTCCTGTCCGGCTTAGAAAATGAGCAACCGGCTCATACTGCTCCAGATAAAAGCAATAAATGCCAGCAGACAGCGGCTGGAAAGCAGAAACAGCATGAAGAAGATGAAGAAGGTAACCCTCTAGCAAAACCAGGGGCAGTCGCTACAGAAGAAGCCTTCCGGGAGACCGATGAAGAAGATAAAATTGAAAATGGGCAGCAAAGGCCACAGGCACCACATGAACCTCCAAGACCCCGATGGGCAGAGGAGATGAGACTATCTAATGTCCGGGTGGGCAGTCGAGTCATGAAAATGCTAAAGAAGCTCCCTACCAGATTCTCCATCTGGGAAATTCTCTCTCTGAGCGAAGAAGCTCGCAAAGCAATCGTGGATGCCCTGCAGTCCCCGGCACAATGTGAAGCACTCCTGATAGAAGTGAATGCTGGGCCATCAGTCACCTTCACGGAGGATGATATGCTAATCCCAAATTTCGGCCATAATAGACCGCTGTATATGAGGGGTTCCCTGAACTGTCAGCCGATAACCAGAATACTGATAGATCTAGGGGCTGCTATGAATATTCTCCCATACCGCATCTATCAGAAATATTACTTTGATCTGCAGCTCACCAAGGTCAGAGATATGAAGATTGTAGGATTCAACCAAAAATGTGAAACACCTCTCGGGGTAGCTGATTTCAACCTCACACTGGGCGACCTCACTACCGTGGTACGATTCTATGTAATCGACTCCAACACCACGTATAAGGCCCTGCTGGGAAGACCGTGGCTGCACGAATATCAGATAGTGCCATCCACGCTACACCAATGCATAAAATACTGCCATGAAGGAAAAGAAGAAAGGGTGTTTGCAGACCTACATCCCTTCGAAGTGTTCGAGTGCCATATGCTCGATGCATCCTACTACACCGAGGTGTCACAAAGGGATAAAGAAAAAGAAGCTGTGGTCAGCCAGGAAAAGCCGGCGACAAAGACAAGAAATTGGTCTCCACCGTCGCCAAAGGGCTACATCAAAAAGCATGGGGTATCTCACATCTCTTATGCTGGTGATTTTGCTCGGATCACTCCTCCTGGCATACACCCAGATGATACTGAAGAAAAGATGAAAGAAAACTACACACAGGTGGAAGTTCCTCAGGGTCTAGTCAAGCCCATAGCCATCATAGAATACCAGACGGTGCTACCACTGAAGACTATGAAAATCCCTTGCTTCTGTGAACCTCCTATCATATTCTACACCGGGGGGGCAGTCGAAGAAGACGATCAAGATTGCATGGTCCCTGAAGAAGCCGCAAACCGAATGGTGCCAATTACAGGCCTAGAGTACACTACCCAACGGGTTTCGCAAATGTTCTCCAAGATGTAAATGCCTTCAATACAATCTGCAACCCAGAAGAAAGTATTCAAGGAGCTATGGGATCCACCTCGAGATAATAAAGAACTGAGGAAGATCACACAGCACCCGGGACTGGGCTATACCCTGCAAGAATACTATGAAGCTGAGGTAGATGTCATCTCTGCCTTCTACCAGCATGAAGATTCCCCTGGGATGGACTATGACCAATACCCTTCGGAAGATGAAGAAATCATTTATCAGTCCGTAGTGGACAATGAGATCCCAGACAATCTGCCAGGGGTGGGGATACCTGACGAGACAAAGAGAGATTGGTACTGGGAAGATCTATCTTGCAAGGAGGATCTGTTCCAGGATGAAGCGAAATTTGACACGGGAACCCCGGATGAAGATCAAGTAGCCAGAGAGCTGCAAGAGTGCCTGGAGTTTGGGCGCATTCTAGAAGAATTCCGAGCTCTACATAATGATGACCTCTCAGGGGAGCCCACATCAGAAGAGCCTCTAAGCACGGAAGATTCCACTTCGAAGTTTTTCGCTGAGCCAGTCACGTCCTCGGGGCAGACCGAACAGAATCCGGCCGTATTGGCCTTACACGATGCACCAGCATCTACTGATGACCAATCTGATGAAATAGAAAATCATGAGAGCGTAGAAGATTATATCCCGGGAGGCTTTATTGATTTGCAAGAAGCCCCACCCGAAGTTGAAGACGGAGGCCAAGCCACCGTCGGTGAGCTGATAGAAGTGAATCTGGGGTCAGCAGATGAGCCAAGGCCTACATTCCTCAGTGCACTGCTGGAGCCAGCTGTCAAAGAACAGTATATTCAGTTTCTGAAAGAATTCTGAGACTGCTTCGCATGGACATATGATGAAATGCCAGGACTGAGTTCTGATGTGGCACAGCACCGATTGGCGATAAACCCAGAGGCAAGCCCTGTGAAGCAGCCTTCCAGGAGAATGCGCCCCGAACTGATAAATCAGATTAACAAAGAGGTCGACAAGCTGATCGATGTGGGCTTTGTTGAAGAGAACCAGTATACTACGTGGCTGGCCAATATAGTGCCCCTGAAGAAGAAAAATGGGCAGATCAGAATATGTGTAGATTTCAGGGACCTGAATAAGGCTTGCCCGAAAGATGATTTCCCAGTGCCAATCACTGAAGTAATGATCGATGCAACCACTGGCCATGAAGCCCTGTCATTCATGGATGGGTCATCCGGATACAACCAGATCTGGATTGCTGAAGAAGACAGAGTGCATACTGCATTCCGCACCCCGAAGGGGATATTTCACTACAAAAGGATGCCGTTCGGTCTCAAGAATGCCGGCGCTACTTATCAAAGAGCTATGACAAAGATCTTTGATGATTTACTCTTCAAGAAAGTGGAGTGCTACATCGATGACCTGGTGGTGAAAACCAGCAGAAGAGAAGATCATCTACAAGATCTGAGGATAGTGTTCCAGAGGCTGCGCAGATATGAACTCAAGATGAATCCTATGAAATGTGCCTTCGGCGTGTCAAGTGAAAAATTCCTTGGGTTCATTGTCCGTCATAGGGGCATTGAGATCGACCCATCCAAGATTAAAGCTATCCAGGAACTCCCTCCACCAAGGAATCTCCACGAGCTGAGATCTCTACGAGGGCGTTTGGCCTACATCCGACGATTCATATCAAATCTGTCGGGGAGATGCCACCCTTTTCACAAGCTCATGATGAAAGATGTACCGTTCCTCTGGGACGATGGCTGTCAGGAAGCCTTTGAGAAGCTGAAAGAATATCTCAAGACCCCTCCAGTGCTGGGGCACCTATTAAGGGCAAGCCCCTGATACTATACATTGCAGCCACACACTGTTCCCTGGGGGCAATGCTAGCACAGATAAATGAAGAAGGCAAAGAGCAGGCTCTATACTACCTGAGTCGGAGGCTGATTAGAACTGAAGAAAGTTACACCTATATAGAAAAGACATGCTTGGCACTAGTCTTTGCCGTTAAAAAGCTCCGGCACTATATGCTGTCACACGAAATCAGATTGATATCTGCAGCAGATCCGCTCAAATACATATTGACTCAGCCAGTACTGAAAGGCCGGTTGGGCAAATGGGCAGTAATTCTGATGGAATTCGATATCACATATATACCCCAGAGGGCAATAAAAGGACAGGCCGTGGCCGATTTCTTCGCAGAGCACCCTGTACCAGAGAATGATATGTTGGGGACTGAGTTACCCGATGATGAAACATTAGAAGCCTGCCAGGCTCAGTCAACTATGTGGCAGCTATTCTTTGATGGAGCATCTAGAACAGAGACGGACTCCGATGGAAAGACCAGAATATGGGCCGGAGCTGGTATTGTGCTAAGATCGCCAGAGGGGGAGGTTGTGCATACTTCCTGTTCTATAAACAAGCCCTGCACTAATAATGAAGCCGAGTATGAAGCTCTGATAATCGGGTTGCACATCAGCCTCAACATGGGCATCCAGATGCTTCAGGTATTCGGGGATTCAATGTTGATAATAAAGCAAATCCAAGGGGAGTTCGAAGTGCGAAAGCCGGAGTTGAACCCCTACCACCAAAAAGCTGTGTGCCTCATGGCGAAATTCTATCATATTGAGCTCAAGCATGTAGGCCGTGCACATAATGCCCAGGCTGATGCGTTGGCAAAGCTAGCCAGCTCAATAGCAGTCCCACCAGATGAGACACTGAACATTGTTGTTATAAACTGGCGGCAAGTCCCTAGCATGTTAGAAAGCTACCCCGAAGAAAATGAAGTCGCCATGATCAGTACAGAACAGGCATCTGATTGGAGACAATACCTGCTGCAATGGTTTTCACACCAACAGCTGCCGCAGAAAAGAGAAGAAAAGATGAAACTTTAAGGATCAAAGATTCTTATGAATTCAGAAATGGAACTCTGTTCCGAATAATGGCAGACGCACGCAAGAAGATTTTGCTCCGCTGTCTGTCTACTGAGGAAGCTTGGCAAGCAATGAAAGAAATACATGCTGGGATGGCAGGTGCCCATCAAGCTGGCCCTAAAATGAAGATAGAAATCAAGAAGCTGGGTTATTATTGGCCCACTATGTTTGAAGATTGCTGCAAGTTTGCAAAGTCATGTCAGAAATGTCAGGAGCATGCTGTTGTGCCTAGAAGGCCACCTGCCGTTCTGCACCCTACAGTCCCTAGCTGGCCGTTTGCACAATGGGGAACTGATGTAGTCGGCCCACTACCGACCTCATCGGCCGGACATAAATACATACTGGCAATAACAGATTACTTCTCCCGATGGGCGGAAGCTATAGCATTACGAGAAGTGACTGGTGAGCTGGTTGCCAGATTCATCAAGCAGAACATTATCTTCCGGTTTGGGATCCCCAGCTGGATAATATCTGATAATGGAAGTCATTTTAGAAATCAAAAGATCTATCCGCTTGCCGAGAAGTATAAGATCGAATGGAGGACTTCCACTCCCTACAATCAATAGGCAAATGGATTGGCAGAAGCCTTCAACAAAACTTTATGCACCTTGTTGGCTAAAGTCGTCAGTTCTAGTAAGAAGGACTGGGAAGAAAAGATGTATGAAGCTCTGTGGGCATACCGCACTATCTTCAAGACACCTACAGGGTGCTCACCATACTCACTGGTATACGGCTCAGAAGCAGTAGTTCCACTAGAGTTGGAAGTCCCGTCACTCAGAGTGGCAGTCCAATATGACCTGGCCCATGGCGAACAAACCAATGCAGAAAGAAGATTACAAGAATTGGCTGAATTGGAAGGAAAGCGCCTCCAAGCTCAGAAGAATATCCAGATGTATCAGGCCCGCATGGCCACTGCGTTCAACAAACTCGTAAAAGGATGAGAATTTAAGAAAGGTGACCTTGTCATGGTCAAGAAAAGAGAAGTCATGGCGTCCAACCCAAAAGGAAAGCTGAATCCTTATTGGGAAGGTCCTTATGTAATATATAGGGTCTACGAAGGAGGGGCCTACATGGTTGTTGACCATCGAGGGGAAATCCAATTTTCACCACTCAATGGTAGACACCTAAAGCTGTATCATGCTACCCAACCAATATTCCCCGAGTAATCATCGGGCTAAAAGCTACCCTTTTCCTTGGTCTAGCGACACTCTGTCCTAACCAAGCTACCCTTTTCCTTGGTCTAGTGGCACTCCGCCCTAACCGAGCTACCTTTTTCCTTGGTCTAGCGGCACTCCGCCCTAACCGAGCTACCCTTCCTCCTTGGTCTAGTGGCACTCTGCCCTAACCGAGCTACCCTTTTCCTTGGTCTAGCGGCACTCCGCCCTAACCGAGCTACCCTTCTTCCTCGGTCTAGCGGCGCTCCGCCCTAACCGAGCTACCCTGCTCCCTTGGTCTAGTGGCACTCCGCTCTAACCAAGCTACCCTTTTCCTTGGTCTAGCGACATTCTGTCCTAACCGAGCTACCCTTCTCCCTTGGTCTAGTGGCACTCCGCCCTAACCAAGCTACCCTTCTTCCTCGGTCTAGCGGCGCTCCGCCCTAACCGAGCTACCCTGCTCCCTCGGTCTAGCGGCACTCCGCCCTAACCGAGCTACCCTTTTCCTTGGTCTAGCGGCACTCCGCCCTAACCAAGCTACCCTTTTCCTTGGTCTAGCGGCACTCTGCCCTAACCAAGCTACCCTTTTCCTTGGTCTAGCGACATTCTGTCCTAACCGAGCTACCCTTCTCCCTTGGTCTAGTGGCACTCCACCCTAACCAAGCTACCCATCTCCCTTGGTCTAGTGGCACTCCGCCCCAACCGAGCTACCCTTTTCCTTGGTCTAGCGACATTCTGTCCTAACCGAGCTACCCATCTCCCTTGGTCTAGTGGCACTCCGCCCTAACCAAGCTACCCTTTTCCTTGGTCTGGCGGTACTCCGCCCTAACCAAGCTACCCTTTTCCTTGGTCTAGCGGCACTCCGCCCTAACCAAGCTACCCTTCTTCCTTGGTCTAGCGGCACTCTGCCCTAACCGAGCTACCCTTTTCCTTGGTCTAGCAGCATTCTGACCTAACCGAGCTACCATTTTCCTTGGTCTAGCGGCACTCCGCCCTAACCGAGCTACCCTTCTTCCTCGGTCTAGCGGCGCTCCGCCGTAACCGAGCTACCCTTCTCCCTTGGTCTAGTGGCACTCCGCCCTAACCAAGCTACCCTTCTCCCTTGGTCTAGTGGCACTCCGTCCCAACCGAGCTACCCTTTCCCTTGGTCTAGTGGCACTCCGCCCTAACCAAGCTACCCTTCTCCCTTGGTCTAGTGGCACTCCGCCCCAACCGAGCTACCCTTTTTCTTGGTCTAGTGACATTCTGTCCTAACCGAGCTACCCATCTCCCTTGGTCTAGTGGCACTTCGCCCTAACCAAGCTACTCTTTTCCATGGTCTAGCGACATTCTGTCCTAACCGAGCTACCCTTCTCCCTTGGTCTAGTGGCACTCCGTCCTAACCAAGCTACCCTTTTCCTTGGTCTAGCGACATTCTGTCCTAACCGAGCTACCCTTCTCCCTTGGTCTAGTGGCACTCCGCCCTAACCAAGCTACCCTTTTCCTTGGTCTGGCGGTACTCCGCCTTAACCAAGCTACCCTTTTCCTTGGTCTAGCGGCACTCCGCCCTAACCAAGCTACCCTTCTTCCTTGGTCTAGCGGCACTCTGCCCTAACCGAGCTACCCTTTTCCTTGGTCTAGCGACACTCCACCCTAACCAAGCTACCCTTCTTCCTTGGCCTAGCGGCACTCCGCCCTAACCAAGCTACCCTTCTTCCTTGGTCTAGCGGCACTCCACCCTAGCCGAGCCATCCCTTATCATGATCTAATGACAGTCCGACTTGTTACTCTCCCAAAAAGAGGGGAAGAGAGAATAAAAGAATGAAAATAAATAAAAATGGGGTTAAAAATAGAGATACCCTGCCGGTCTTGTTCAGGTTTTCCGAGCAAGGGCAAAAATGGCTAAAACCCAGCTATGGTGAAAACCCGAAAGCGCACTGCAGGCAAAATCGGGTACCCCGCCACGTGAAAACCCGGAAGGGCGCGTGGGCAAAAGCAAGAGGGGGCTGGCTCCGGTGAAAACCTGAAAAGGCGCTTGGGCCAGTAATATGGTGATCCTAAAGAAACCTCACCTCCCATCATAAACTTCTCGTCGATCGGCCGGCACCTTGTCCGATCAACGATCAAATCCACCCAGTACGGACCCTACGTCTGTCCTGATAAAAGCCCTCATACCTTGTCCCAGGTCTCACCGTGATGAAACCTGCTGCTGATCAATGGGCACACTCACCCGATCAGCAATGAAACCTGTCCATTTTAGGCCTTACGTCTATGCCGATGAAACCTATGAAACCCTTGCATTGGTATATACCCAATACCGTGATGAAACCTGCTGCTGATCAATGGGCACACTCACCCGATCAGCAATGAAACCTATCCGGCTTGGACCTTACGTCTATCCCGATGAAACCTATGAAATCTTTGCATTGGTATAAACCCAATACCGATGATGAAACCAGCTATTGACCGATTAGGCGCACTGTCCGGTCAATGATGAAACCTATCCGGCTTAGACCTTACGTCTATCCCGATGAAACCCCTGAAACCTTTGCATTGGTATAAACCCAATACCGATGATGAAACCTGCTGTTGATTGATTGGCACACTGCCCGATCAGCGATGAAACATATCCAGTTTAGACCCTACGTCTATCCTGATGAAACCCATGAAATCCTTGCATTGGTATAAACCCAATACCGATGATGAAACCAGCTGTTGATCGATTGGCGCACTGCCCGGTCAATGATGAAACCTATCCGGCTTAGACCTTACGTCTATCCCGATGAAACCTATGAAATCTTTGCATTGGTATAAACCCAATACCGATGATGAAACCTGCTGTTGGTCGATTGGCACCCTGCCCGATCAGCAGTAAAACCAGCCCAGGGTAGACCTTACGTCTATTCTGATGAAGATTCATAAGATCCTTGCATTGGTATAAACTCAATACCGATGATGAAACCCACCTTTGATCAATGGGCACCCTGCCCGATCAACAAAGAAACCCGTCCTATCAAATTTGCATATCCCGTTACGTCCCGCCGTGATGAAACCTACCATTGGTCGATCGGCACCCTGCCCGATCAATGATAAAACCAGCCCAGTGTAGACCTTACGTCTACCCTGATGAAACCTATAAAATCCTTACGTCGGTATATACCCAATACCGATGATAAGAGCATGCACTAATGAAGCAGCACATTGCCTAATCCGTGCTGAAGTCCCAATTCAGGAAACATATGTATATATATAAAAAAATGGGGTTAAAAATAGAGATACCCCGCCAGACTTGTTCGGACATCCCAGATAAGGGCAAAAATGGCCAAAAACCCAGCTGTGGTGAAAACCCGAAAGGGCACCGCAGGCAAAATCGGGTACCCCGCCATGTGAAAACCCGAAAGGGCACGTGGGCAAAAGCAAGAGGGGGCTGGCTCCAGTGAAAACCCGAAAGGGCACTTGGGTTAGTAATGTGGTAATTTAAAAGTTCCATGCCAACCGGCACGCTACCTTTACCTCCCTTTTATTGATAAAGCCTTCCGTCGGTCAACTGGTTCCACGCCCCACCGATGATAAAACCTTTCCAGGATAGACCTTACGTCTGTCCTGATGAAATCTACGCACCCTCTTTCAAACGTCCCACCAATGATGAAACCCATCACCATTTTACTAAAGCCTATCCAGTTCAGACCTTACGTCTGTCCTGATAAAACCTACGCATTTCTTGGCAAAGTCCCACCTGCGATAAAACCTATTGGAATAGACCTTACGTCTGTCCTGATGAGACCTACACCTTCACACACTTCCCACCGTTGGTCGATTGGCACCTCGCCCGATCAATGATGAAACCCTATCCAGTCTAGACCTTTCGTCTATTCTGATGAAACTTATAAAATCTTTGCATTGGTATAAACCCAATACCGATGATGAAACCAGCTGTTGATCGACGGGCACCCTGCCCGATCAATGATGAAACCATGCAGTTTAGACCTTTCGTCTATTCTGATGAAAATTATGAAATCTCCTTGCATCGATATAAAACCCAATATCGATGATGAAATCAATTGTTGATCGACCGGCACCTCGCCCGATCAATGATGAAGCCCTACCCAGTTTAGACCTTTCGTTTATTCTGATGAAACTTATAAAACCCTTTGCGTCGATATAAACCCAATATCGATGATTAAACCAACTATTGATCGACTGGCATTTCGCCCGATCAAGGATGAAACCCTATCCAGTTCAGACCCTATGTCTATCTTGATGAAAACCACATATCCTTTAATTGTCCCACCTACTATAACCCCTACCCAGTTTAGACCTCACGTCTGTTCTGATGGAACCTCTCCTTTCACACTCCTGCAAATTGTTTCCTTTACGGCACACATAGCCGGAAGGATTTTTGCTGCCACTCACAAAATCCAGTTTGAGCACCTCTTCGGATGCAGTCACGCGGTGGAGCGAGTCCCCCATCCTTTCTCTGAAGGGGTGGACGCTCTCCTGCCAAGTACGAGCTGTTCGCATGAGGGATTGTCAAAACCGCTACCCCACTTCCCAAAGTGATAAAACCATATGCAAAGTAAGATGGAGACGCTTGAAGCCAAGGGATTCCTTTCCAATAAAAAGGGAATACATGAAGGGCCCCGAGGGGACATTACATTACAGAAGAGAACAAAAAAGGAGGAATAAACAATTCACGGCCGCCGGAATATATCTTCGAAGGCTAGAAGACCCACATAAGGGGCGGCTCCTAGCTCATGAAGGCGCGCTTCCTCCTCCTGAAGCCCAATGGACATGTCCTGAAGAGACATCACCCGTCCCTCCAGCGAGGCTACCTCTTCTTCAGACTGCGGCCGGATGAAGGTGAGTTGCTGCAGTTCGGCTCGAAGTCCAGAGAGTTCCATCTCCAGTAGGGCTATCCGGCCCCGCACAGCTTCTTCCCGCTGAATGGCACCTTCTAGCTCAGCTCGGCATCCATCAAGCATAAGTGTCAGCTTCCCCAACTCGGATTTGCATTCTGACCTCTGCAATTTCAGTGCCGTTAGCTTATCAACCATGGTTCGTGCTAGGAAATCCCTCCGATGCACGAATTTAAGCAAAAGCAAGACCCGCTGAGCCCATGTGTCCAGAGGGCAACCCATAGCCTGCAGACCGGCAGTGAAGCGATCAGCAATTTCCTTCAGCTGCAAATATGTCAAGCCAGGCTGAGATTCTACCAGCTGGCGCAGCATATCCAGGTTCTGCCAGACAAAGCTCTCGGATGATGCAAAGCCAAAAGAAGTAGAGGGGATCACTTCGAAGGTCACTTCACTATCAATGTCTGCCCACAGTGCGACATCCGGCTGAGAGGATGAAGACGGTAAATCTGCTGGAAGAACTGGCCGATCCCTCTCCGAGCCCTCTGGCTGAACTGAAGATTCCCCCTCCGTCTCGGGCGCTATGGCTTGAACATCAGCGGAGGGAGGACCGATGAATGACGGAGCTATCTCTTCATGAATCTTCTGAATAAGGGCTTCATCTTCAGCTACTCTTCCTGATAATGGGGGCGAAGGGTCTCTAGTCTGTAAAGGTAGAAATCCAGTTTCTATAGCCACTGTGGCAGGGACTGCTGACTCAGGCGCAGTTGACATTATGGCAGCCGGTATGAAAGCGGAGCTTCTGGCTGGGTCTGCTTCGGCTCTGAACTCTGAGGCCCTGACGAGGATGGAAATCTCTCCTGGTGATCCTAAGTCCAACGATGCTAAATCTGTCGAGGACTGTATCCGCGCCGGCACAGGGCGAATGATCTCGGGAATTCCCATGCAAGTTAACGGCTGGAAAGGGACAATAGCCCAGTTTATGGAAGAAATGTCCGTGATAGCCGCAGTTGTGTCTGAGCTAGCAATGGCAATGCCCTGAGACCAAAACAAAGCAACTTCAGTGCTGGATATAAAAGAAGAAGGGGCAGATGAAGCAACAAACATGAAAAGGAACCCACCCTTGAAGCAGGGTCCACATCCTCGGAGTGGGGTGAAAGAGAAGGAAGCTCCGTAGTCGGAATGACAAATGGTGGAGTTATGTCAATCTCGGTATCGAGCCCGGCAACCTCCTCCTGCAACTCCTCCTCAGGAGATAACACCACCAGCTTAGCCGGCTGAAAGATGAAACACCCTTTGCAAATACAAGTGGGGCCTCTGGTTCGGGAGCATCTCCCTCACTGTCACTGAAGGTTGCATCCTCCTCATCAGAGGCGGTCTTAGAACTGCCTGAGGATATTTCCACACTAGCTATACGCTGTGGGGCCACCTCTAAAACATGCCGAGATGTAGACCGGGTAATTATGCGCCTGGCCGGAATGGCACGCTGCTTCGACTGAGCCTTGTGACCTTCCTGTGGTTGAAGCAACTCTTCTGTCACCGCAGCCTCAGTCTGCTCCTCGCCTGCCGCTGATGCAAAAAGAGACCTTTGACAAATATAGCAAAGAAAAACAAATACAGGTATGAGACAGATGAGAAGATACACTTACCCCTCGCCTCACTAGTCGGCGTAGGAGAAGGCAATCTAGTCTCCACCACAGAAGGTGCTATGACTGTCTCTTCGGCTGTGCAAAAAGAATGGGTCAAATTCAAGGACTTCTTTGAGATCCTGCAGGAGACAGTGAAGAATGCAAGTGCAAGCTCTTGATGTTACCCTGAATCGGTGTCGAAGCAGCCTCCCTTTGTAGCTCAAACTCATCGAATGATGGAATGTCAGGGAGAGGGGTCCCAGTATCCATTGCCACCGAAGTCGACTGTTGAATGTGGGCCTTTTTGGCCTTCCTGGCCTTCCCAACTGCAGTCTTCACTGCGGAAGCCTTCCTCTTCTTGCCAGGAGGCAGGGGAGTAGTGGTCGGCGCTGCAGCAGGGACTTCAAAATAAGTGGGCTTCTCGGCCTGCGCAATAATCTTTCTATAGAGCCCCTGCCGCTTTATATCAGGCCGGTCTGTTAAGAATGGCAGAAGGATGATGGGATCAGCGGATATAAAATTTAGATGCTAAGCAGAAAACACTGCAATCAGAAAAGAAGAAATCTTACCTGCCGGGCCGTCATAGAATACAGAAAGTGGCTAGTACATGTAAGCTACCTCCTTGGAGCGGGAAGCAGCCTCCTTGATGAGCCAGCACACATCACCAAATAGCTGGCACTTCTCTACCAAAGCTGCCAGATCATTATGGCCGCGAAAGCTAAGGCATCGAAACAAGTCAAGATGGTCCATGCCCCAGCCGTCGACATAATGAAATGATATAAATAGTGGCTTGTTCAGAATGCCAGCTATCGGGCTTTCTGCAGATAATCCATGCAAATTCAGCAGAATGAACAGCCAGGACGTTCGTCTATAGTACGTCTGAGTTCTATCTTCTCGGCGTACAAACGTCCTATATGGATGAAATTTATCAACTAGACCCCTCCAGGAAGCTACTGTCGGGAGCGGCTCTTAGACAGGAAATGGGTATTGCTGCACTTCCAAGCGAGCGCCCCCTACATGGCTCAGATGTTTCAAACTTTGCATAAAGGTGTCCTCGTTGATGGCAGCGAAGACAGGAGCAAGCGGCTCGGAACTCTTTTCCTTCAAGGCCTGCCTCTGAGTCAGATAACTCTCCGCCTCCCTCAGATGCTGTGAGTAAAGTTTTTTCAAGTGGGCCTCAGAAATATCAAACACTGGCCCAGGTTGCTGTTTCAAGAAGGAGCGCTCTGCCACGTCCCAGAAGGCACCCCTACCGTCCCTATAAAAGCCGGTCCGGATATTCCACCATTTGATATATTCTGGTGTTACCCGGGGAACATGGTTAGAAATAGTGGGCACCCTGAAAACTACATCATCCTGGCGATGATAGAAATCCCACCACAACCGGCCCTCGCCAACAATGATGGACCCGTGCTTGGCCCGGCTATCTAGGGGAAATTGGGCAGCTGAGGTAGGAATATGCTGGTCGTAGCCGAAGTTTCGCCCAAAGCGGAACGGATAGTATGGCTCCAACAGGAGCAGGCCACCCTTTCTGTAAACCAAAACACTGGGCCGAATTGCCATGGCCCATCTCACCAGCTCCGGTTTCAGGATTGGCCGAGCAGTGTTGACCCTTGAGACAGGGTGGATATATGTCTCTATCTCCTCCAGCTTGCACTCTCTCTGAGGATCAATCAAAGGAGCTGAACCTGCTGCCAAGCTCCAGAAATGTATGCTGCCAGGGGCGTCCACTGGTACTTTTATCAGTCGGCCCCTTATTTTAAATAGCTGATCATAAAAGGGACCAGGCTCAGCGCTGGCAAATTCAACCATCCTGGGTAACACTGTATCCGCCTGCAAGGTTCTCGGAGCTAATTCGGGGAATATACTGCAGACCCAGGCGTTGAAGAAATGAAAAGGACCCACGGTCCTCAAAGAACGGGGAGTCCGATGCTTGTACAGGTCCCCCAAAGATTTATATATCAAACATAGGGCCACTGGGCAGAGCGACAGCTTCATCCCCCATGCCATCTGACAAGCTGGATATATAGCCTCTGGCCGAATGACTGTCTCGTCCCCTTGTGGGAGAGCAAAAGTGCACAGCCAAAATGTGAAATAAGCTGCGCAGTGTGTGATGGGGTCTACGCCTGCTGGGTTGGGACCGCCGCCGCCTGCACGGCGCAATGAAGAGGGTAGCGCCGACTTATAACGGGGAGCCCTCACCTGCCTGCTAGCAGCCGGACCCATAGAAGGAAAGTCTGCATACTTCAGGGGACCGTCAAAGAGATACTGGATCCACTGCCCTATCCGGACCCTCATTTTGCTGCCTTTCTCTCGGGGTTGATAACCTTTAGAGGACCCCCTGCTGTACGCCAGATAGATGGAGCGGTATACCTTCATCAGATATCGATATGAGAAGCCGAGGGAATACTTGCCCTCGCCATCAGAGCTATCCTTCTCGGAATCTGATAAGCAAACCTCCTCATACGGCTCGCCATCAATGGGCAGGCCGGAGAGCTGTGACAAACTCCAGAGATCCAGGGATGTATCCCCCTCTGCTGTATAGAAAGTGTGGAATAAAAGGCAGAACACTTCAAACATTCCACAGCACAGTCCTCGGGATATGGGATACCAGAATCTAGAAGCGAAGACACTGTGGTACACCCCTGCTCTGATTAGCAAGGGGGCATATTCTAGCAGAACAAACTCTGTAAACTCCACTGCCCCCACTCGGAATAGGTGGGCGTCAATGATTTTGGTGTCTCCAAATCAGCCAGCGGCCAGAAGGTACTTGAACTGAACGGCCGAACAATTCAGCACAAAGGGTTCTTCACGATATCCCAACTTTAATGGTGCCAACAACATACCATAGCCGGGCTTCTCCCTATGAACTCGGCCGCTAGCATTATCCCACCGGGCTGGTGTGAATTCCGGGGCCCGGACCAGCATCTTCTTCTCTGGTTCCAGCTCCGATATACCAAGGACGGCATCCCAGTCGCGCTTTTCCCCAGGAAGATAAATGGCCTTGCTGCGATACACTGAATCCTTCAGACTATCTCGCTCAGCAAGGATGGCAGCTTCAACTACGCGAGCTATCCGGTAATCTCGCATGCCGCCCATTGTGAAAGTCCGGATGAACGGCATCAAATGTCGGTCCTTCGGGAGGTCTGGCCGATAGTTACCATCTCGCCTGAAGCATGTCTCAGTCACCGTGGAGTATACCCGGGCTGTCGACACGGTGTCCGTTTCAGAGTCAGATGATTCGTCGAATGAAGCAATACTGTCATAACCGAAATCCAGGTTATGTACTTTCAGCCAATTCACTGTGGCCCGAGATATGTCTGGCTGGGCCGATGAGCTAGCACCAACAGCTCCGGAAGATGCAACATCAGAACTGGAAGCCATTGTAGTGCCTGCGGTCGAAGAAAAAGTGTGAATTAGAGGTCAGTCTTGTGTAGATTGCAATATGAGATTCTATAAAAATTTCGACAGCATCTCCCCTTATTCAGGGTCTGCCCAAAAAGAATAGGGAATCACCAACCAAGAGGGGGTGATCCCGAAAGAAAAATGGATTAAATCCCTAATATCATCCTACCCGGATGAAATCCGACCAAACGGGAAGAGAGACGAGGGCGGCCGAGAGCAGACGAAGCTCCCGCCGATGAAAGAAAACGGCAGAAGGAAAAGAAATGAAGAGAGAGAAAGAAGAGGAAGAAATGAGAAAGAAAACCCCAGGCCGAAGTCAATGTCGCGAAGCAAAGCACGCCGAGAGCCCTCCACGCCGAGAGCTCCAGGCGGCCAGAAGGCGCACCGAGAGCCCCAGGCCGAGAGCCCTCCACGCCGAGAGCTCCAGGCGGCCAGAAGGCGCGCCGAGAGCCCCAGGCCGATAGCCCCCAGGCCGAGAACCCAGGCCGAGGCCTCCTTCCGTCAGGACGCGCCGAGAAGTCCAGGCTGATAGCCCGGTCAGAGGCCGAGATCCTACTTCTCTAGACCTAATAGACCCCACTTCCCTAAACTCGACGGACCCTACGTCTAACCTAGGAGAGAGAAAATCTAGTGGGAGGGAGGCAGTAGGGGCCTCATGCCCCTAGGAGGAGAAGATAGTGTAATCTTCCACTGAGACCTCCATTTCAAATCTGGCATTTTTTTTGGAGATCAGTGGAGATCATGCAACAAGATGGAGAGGAAGGCGGAGGAGGGAGCCTAAGGGGATACATCGACGGACAGAAGAGATCGAAGAAGGGATCGGAGGAGGAGAAGAAAGGAGTAGATAGATCAACAGGAGGATAGCAACTGCATGGTCTAATGATGAGGAAATTAGCAGGGATCACAAATAGAAACGGATTAATCAAGAGAGGAGGTGATTGGGGTATGAATTCCAGCTTTTGAAGGAGAGACGTCAAACGGGAAGGAGACCAAGTGAAAATGACGAGTGAGGTCCCCTTTTCCTGCGCACGGACGGCTGGCTTCTTCTGCTCATAATGCACAAGCTGCACCTCCTGGCTCCTTTGGCAACTGTCTTCTTCATGAAATAATCTAGCAAATGCCTGGCTAAAATTGAGCATATCATCAATGGGCCCCTTTGTCAGTAATGGCGGGCTGACAACTGTGTAAGCTGTATCTTATTTCTCGGGCTGACTTAGCGATGCTTTCAATGTACCTGGCTGGAGAGGACCTTTGACAAAATGTTGGCAATAGTCCCGGGTTAATGGCCCTGATTCGCCCAAAACTGAGAGTGAGGATTCTCGATAATTGAGACCTCTCCTGTTCATTTTCCTGTCCTTGGGGACCGGTTTGGTCTGCCCCTGTAATTGTGTGCCGAGACCTCTCCCCAATTGATACCCCAGCTTCAGCATAATGAACCAGCCTTTTGAATCACTGATCTTGGGCTTTTCTTTGATGTTGACCGACATGGTGGCAGCCTTGCGTGGTGTATAGACCCCTGGAAAATCCAAGTCTAATACTAAAATGATAGGCTGATTACTGGGCCATAGTGTTGGCAAAATCTTTTTTGAGACAGCTTTGACGGATTGGACAGTGGATATGCTTTTTACCTTGACCACCCTCCCTTGAAAAGGGAATTTGAGACACTGATGAGCTGTGGATGGCACAACATTAAGATTGTCAATCCATGTGCGACTCAAGATGGCCTTGAACATAGGATCGATATCCAGTACATAAAACTTAATTGGCATTGTAAGAGGCCCAAGCTCAGCTTGAATGGTAACTCCCCCGTGACATGCCCTTCTGGAATTGTCATATGCTGCAATGGTGGTCGGGGTTGGCCTTAGTAAATCTTGTAATAGGTTTCAGGCCCTTAGAGTGCTGAGAGGACAGACATTAATAGAGGCCCCTGTGTCTACCAACGCCGCGTCTATGCTTACTTTAATTAGAATGATAGAAATGCATAGCGACATCTGGCAAGCCTCGGGAGGTGCTAGTTCAGTCTCGAAAAATGTGATTGCCAGCCCTTTGGAGACGGTAGCCCGGGCTATCGGTAAGCTATCTATTGCCATGTCCTCGTTTACTATAACTTTCTGCAGCAAATTTTGGAGTGCATTATGGTGAAGCGTGGACCTCTTGATTAGCTCTAACACGAAAATTTTAGCGCGCACCCTGTCCAGATGATGTAGAAATCATATTGGGTACCTGGCAGAGGATCTGCCTCCTCTTGATCAGCAGCATGTTGTGAGGACTAGGGATTGGGTGCGGATGCACCGGTGGAAGGATAGTTTCTATGGAACAAACGCCCGCTCTGTAGAGCAAGGTTCTGGGCCGACACGGCATCAGATGGGCTCGAGATTGGTGGCTTAATAGACCCGACGGGATGGATGAATGACGTGGTGGAGATGATGGGGGTGATGGGCGTAGTGATGGAGATACTGGAGGTGACGGGAGTAGTGGTGGAGATAATGGGCCGTGGAGGTAGAATGACCGGTAAAGGGTTAGGTGGAGGTGAGGTAATAACGGGGGTAGGCATTAGCGGTGGAGTGGAGATGGGTGGAACAATAGGGGAAGCGGGTGGTAAGATGAGGGGTTTGGCGAACGTGGGGGATGGAGGGGCTTGATGGTTTAGTGGGAGGGTGATGAGGCTATAAGGTGAAGAAGGGTTGCGGTAGTTGTAGTGGAGGGCCATGAGCCACTGTACTGAAGCTTCATCATCATAGGACCATCTGGCGTCGGGAGCCGGGGGTTGAACAAGATTAACCTGAGCCGGTGCTGGTGGCTGAGGTGGTGAAGCGGGCAGATGATTTGTCATGGGGTTTTGGTAGATCCCCAAGTTCTGGACAGGCTGCTGTTGCTATGGTGGTTGTGGCTGCGGTGCTTGTTACTACACTTGCTGCCTCGGTGCTTGTCTTCTCTTCCCTTTTATTTCAACAATGGCCTTATGCATCTCGGCCCAGTCAATGCGCTGCCCTTCATGTAAATCATACACCAGATCTCAGAACTAAAAACAACATTCAATGGTATGCCCGGGCTGCCGGTGAAACATTCAATACTTGGATTGGTCAATGGCTGGGTTCCAGTTGGGCCGTTCCGGAGGGAGCTGAATTGCACTTATCGACATGAGAGCGGAGAAGATGTCTATAAGGGACTCGGGCAAAGGAGGGTATTGCGCTCTCTTCGGAGCCGGGCATTTATTGGTATAGCCGTTGGGTGGAGGGACATTGTGATATTGCATGGGTTGTTTCGGATGTTATGAAGCGAGAAAGACATTTTGTGGAGCGAGGAAGGTAGGCTGGGCATTTTGTGGAGCGAGAAAAATGGGTTGAGGATTTGGAGGAGTGGAGACTTGGGGATTGCGCGGAGTTTGTGGAAAGTGGAGTGGAGTGGACTCGTTAGGGAAGGGGAATGCAATGGCTTGCACTTGTTCATTGGGTTGGACTCCCTCGGTGACAGGCCCCTGAGGTTTTCTATTGTATTTGGGCTTTTGGGCCTCAAAGAAAGAGTGGATAGGGGAGTCCTTGAACTGGGTCTGAATAAATCTCGCCCGGCTATAAAGTTAGTGCATGTTGGCAATATCATTCATGGCGAATATGTTGCGGAAAGTGGGTGTAGCATTGGATATTAGCAACTTGACCTTCTCCTCCTCTGGAATGTGACCCGGCACACGGGCGGCCATCTGCCTCCATCTATCAGTGTATGTAGCAAAGTCCTCATCGGCTTTCATCTTTTCGGCCACAAGATCTGTAAACGAATATTCCAGGCCGACCCGGTCCTGGAACCTTTGAATAAATTTCTCCTTCACGACCTTAAAGCTTTCGGCATCTTCTAATGGTTTGGCATAAAACCACTCCAATGCAACTCCATCTAGCGATCGTCAGAATAGATATGCCATAAGGCGATCATCATACTGGAACTGCGTCGACTCATACATGAAATCCCTCACATGAATAAAAGGTTTGATGTTCCCGTCATACTTACGGTATGTGGGGAGCTCAGATTGAGGAGGGAATTAAATGTTATAGAAGCTGGGAACTGGAACGTCTGTCAAGGATTGTGGGCCAACCCGCTTTTGAAGGAAGTCGAGTTGTTGTTGCATGGCGGCCCATTTATCGAGGAGTTCCTGCTCCCGAGATGGAGTAGGTGGAGTGAAAGGAGTAAGCTCAAGGCGAGGAGCCGAAGGATAGATGGAAGGAGGGAGAGGCCCATAAGAATGATATTGGGCTGAAGGATGACCCAAATTGGAGTGGACATGGGCCATCCCTTGCTGAGGGCGAGTGAAATCGGCCGGGCCAACAAGGACTTGTGGGACTGATGAAATGGACCTATAAGAATCAGTCTGGGTGGATGAGGGAAGAATGGTCTTCTCTTTATCAAGGATTTGAGGGGTTAAGCCAGAGGATTGGCCCGCCTCTAGACTGGAGAATCAAAGGATGTTGGGATGGACCGGGGTAAGATCAATAGGAATGGGCGAAACCCCGGGCCCATCAACCCTAGACTGAGAGACGGAGGTGGTGGACAGACCCTGTGTGATCATGGGGGATGGGGCGTTGGACCCCTACAAGGTCTGACAAAGGGCCTGGAGTTGGGCCGGATCCAACTGGGCCATCATTTGCAAGATGTGGCTGGTGGGATTATTGGTGGAAAGGGAGGGTTGAGTGCCCTCCATGGAGACAGAGGATGGCGGAGGGACAGACCCTTCTCCAGATTGAAGTTGGATGACCCTGGACTGGTCCTCTAAGAGTCCCTGGGGAAGAGATTCCTCATGGGAACAGGGAAGATCGTAGGGTGACATGTTGGATTCGAACAAAGGATTAGAGTAAGAAGTGTACAAGGAATTGCCCCTAGGAGATGAACCTATAAATTGGAAGCAACTCCACATGCAATGTGACACCTTGGAAAGGAAAAAGATGCAAACAACACAAACAACCTCAAATGAGTAACTAGTCAAAATGACTTCAAACTTATGTAAATAAGAAAGGGAGGAAAGGCAACCAAAGTCAACCAAGTTATAATGATGCACAAATTTTATTTATCTCTTACTTTAGAACCTTAATGATTTCAATTAAAATGTTCTCTCCAACAATAGGTTCTTAATGGGAAGGATATTGGGAACTTGGGTAACTCTAGGTGTAAACTCTCTCTTGCTTATGCAACCTAGACATGGCATGGCAAAGATACAATCGGCCCAACGTCCGTGTGGGAATCTACGGCTCACCGGGACTTATGGAGGTCCCTAATGTGGTCACCTAGTCGACCCCAAGGAATATGGAGGCGAGAGAATCACACACCAAGGTGGGAATGCAACTATGATATGAAAGATGAATGATCCTATGTGCACCGGAGTGCATGCAACTTCTAGCCTATGAACTAGCAAACAATATGCAAATAATGATGAGTATATGCTATAACAAAAAAAGGATATTAGATAGTACCTAAGAATGATAAAAATAGTAAAAACTATAGAAATAACAACAACCTCGGTGTGCGTACCTATAACTGGAGAAACGATCATATGGGAGGCCGCTAAGCAGATAAGACAGTCTATCGCTAGACTGCTTTTAGGCCAGAAACGGTAGGGAGGAGACCACCAAGGAACCAGAGAGCAGAAAACAACAGGGAATAAAATTGGAAAATTGAGGAAAACACAAGGGCGACTGGGAACAGCAAAGAACAACAGGTCAAACAGTAACTCAGCACGATTGGCACTAGATGTCCCACCGTGATCGCCAAAAAAGAGGGGTTATAGATATTCTTTTGTGATTTTGTGGTGTGATGTGATGATGTGTGTAATGAATGTGAATATGGCGTGAGCAAGTGTTCACTAACTCAAGCAATCAATATCAAGCATGATATTCATGGGCATGTCATCTTAACAATGCAAAAAATAAAGAAAAACACACGTCGGGACGTGGAGCAAAGGGATAAAAGGAAAGCACACACCGTGGGTGTAGAGAAGCTAAAAGTAAAGAAAGAAAATAGAAGAGATAATGAACTAGATGACAAATACCCAAGGAAAGAAGAACAGGAACGCCACCAAGGTAAACAATGCAGTAAAGCCACATTATGTACCTTAGAAAGAGCTGAGTGAGGCCACTTGCCCATGGGAAAAAGAAACCAGGCGCTACGATGAAAAATGGTCTTCAGACGACCGCAAAGCGACGGCAAACGGTCCTGCGATGGACCGCTTGAGATCCCCAAAACGGTCTTCCAAACAGTCGCTAGGCGCACCTAGAACAGAAACGTGGAACTTGAATCTCCACCCCTCCTGGCCAGCCAGAAGAGTTGGGCCTCGTACAATAAGCTCTGTGAACCTGCAAAAGAATGTAGACACGAAGAAAACAACCCAATAATCCCTTGGACTAGTGTAGTATCTATAAAGCAATTAAACTAAGATGCATGAAAGGAAGGGTGAATACATGGGTGTTGGTGGGTTTTTTTAACCCTTGTGGGGTATGGAAAAAGAGGAGGATGTTTGAAAATGATAAAAGTGCAGAAGAACGTGGAAGAGGAAGTGGGAATATGCTATGAAGATATAAGAGGGGAAAGGGAAAACTTAGAGAATAAAAGACACAAACTAAACCGAATGAAACTCAATACTCCCTGAACCATAAGCCTTAAGGACGTAGAACAGACTTCTCCCTGATTGGTACTCGCTCTAGGATGTAGCAGCACTTCGACGCAAGCTCCAGAGATCTCCTCTTTAAGCCATGAAGTCAAGGGTTCTATTTATAGACCTCCCAAACCCTAGGTCGAGTTGGAGAGATAATCACTCGAAAATAGGCCTGAACTTAGATAATTCTCGAAGATAATACTCCCAAGAGTCCATAGAAACAAACAGAAGGTTCTGAGGATTACTACTGAAGGAGAAATCATCAAATCATGGACTCTAGTTCGACCACGGCCGAAGAGAGGAAGAATAGACAGAGTAGGACTCTCTGTCTCCCATAAAGATCTTGTGATAGACCGCAAGGTTTGGAAAATGATCGACCGATAGACCGCACGGCTCGGTCGTCCTCAAAGAGATAAGACCAAAGAAACCCAACAGGACCCTCTGCCTCCCTAACGGTCTAGCAAAGGACCGCCAACGATACCAAACGGTCGTACGATAGACCGCAAGGCTGATAGGCGTGGCAAAAGAGATAAAGAGTGATAAATCTCCGTATAAATCCACAATAAAACCCTTTTTAGCCCTTATCCAGGCCCAATAAGCTCAAATGTCAAAAAATAAAAGGAACCAAGCCCAACCAGGGAGAGTGACCCATAAAAATAAGCCCAAAAAGTGACCAAAAATAGCCCAACAATCGGTGAACAACTCGGGACATCATTAAAAATAGATAAGGAGATGACCCAACTTATTGGTCATAAAATAGGTGTCAACAACGGTACGTCTGACTAGATTGACCCGCAAGGAGAATCGATTTGAGTGACCAGAAGACTGTGAACAAAGTTTCCCGACCTTGAAAGAATGTTTGACCACTGCCCCTATTTTGGCCTTGCCTTCGGGAGAAGGAGGATTTGAAGTCTATACTGATGCCTCGGGCATTGGCCTAGGTTGTGTGCTTATGCAGCATGGCAGGGTGATAGCCTATTCTTCTAGACAGTCGAGGAAGCATGAAGAGAACTATCTTGTCCATGACTTAGAGCTCACTACAGTGATTTTCGCCTTGAAGATTTGTTGGCATTACTTGTATGGAGAGACTTTTACTGTATTTACTGATTATAAGAGCTTGAAGTATTTGTTCTCTCGGAAAGAGCTTAATATGAGGCATAGAAGATGGCTTAAATATTTGAAGGATTTTGATTTCTTTATAGAGTATCACCCTGGGAAGGGTAATGTAGTGGTTGATGCTTTGAGCCCCAAGTCGATAGCAAAGTTGTCTAGTGTCATGTTGCAAGAATGGAGACTACTGGAATAGTTGGCTAGTCTAGACCTTGATGTTAGTAAGGATCGGGTCATGATCACTCAGTTTCAACTTCGTCCCGAGCTGTTGATGGAAATTAAGACCCTGCAAGATAACGATCCAGTGATAGTAGATATCAAGGGAAGTCTAAGTAATAGACCAGATTTCATGTTGGCTGATGATGACAGGTTGTTATTCTGGGGAAGGACATGCGTCCCTGATTTTACCGAAGTAAAGAACAAGATCCTTGAAGAAGCCCATAGATCCAAGTATACTATTCATCCTGGAGCCACTAAGATGTACCGAGATTTAAAGAGGGCCTTTTCGTGGCCAAATATGAAACGAGAAGTGGCAGAGTTCGTAAGTGGATGTCTTGTATGCCAACAAGTGAAGGCCAAGCATTTCAGACCTTCCGGGAAATTAAAACCGCTCGATATACCACAATGGAAGTGGGAGAGCATCGGCATGGATTTTATAATGGGCTTACCGAAAACTCGTGGAGGCTTCAATGCAATATCGATAATTGTGGATAGGTTAACTAAATCTGCGCATTTCTTGTCCATCAAGTCGAAGTGGACAGTCGATATTTTGGTTGCTTTATATATAAATGAAGTTGTAAGATTACATGGTGTACCTGTGAACATTGTGTCAGATAGAGACCCCAGGTTTACCTCGCATTTTTGGAAAGGATTACAGGAGTCCTTGGGAACCCGTCTAAACTTCAGTACTGCTTTTCATCCCCAGACGGATGGGCAAACCAAGAGAACTAATCAGATTGTCGAAGATATGCTAAGAGCTTGCATAATCCACTTTGGTTGTAGTTGGCACGAATATTTGGCCCTAATCAAATTTACCTACAATAATAGTTACCAGTCCAGTATCTAGATGGCACCATTCGAGGCTCTTTATGGGAGGAGTTGCTGATCACCTTTGTGATGGGATGAGGTAGGCGAGAAGCAATGGCTAGGACCAGATCACATTTCAGAATCATCCAAGAATATTCGGGTTATCCGGGATCGTCTACAATTTACACAGTCAAGACAGAAAGCTATGCAGATAATAGAAGGAGAGACATGGAGTTTCTAGTAGGCGAGCATGTATTTTTGAAGGTTTCACCTATGAGAGGAGTTCAAAGGTTTGGCATTCGTAGCAAGCTAAGTCCGAGATACATTGGCCCATTTGAGATTCTGGAGAGAGTTGGAGATGTTTCCTACAGGTTGGCTTTGTCACCCAGTTATCTGGAGTACATAATGTTCTACATGTGTCTATGCTGCGAAAATATGTTTACGACCCCGCGCACATCATTCAACATGCGGATCTAGAGTTGAAAGAAGATTTGACTTATGAGGAGAGACCCATCAAGATTATGGACAGGAAGCAACAACAACTCAGGAATCGGTCTATAACGATGATCAAGATTCAGTGGAATAGGCATGGAACCGAAGAAGCCACCTAGGAATCTAAAGAAGCTATCCGGAAGTAGTACCATGATCTATTTTAAGGTCGGTAATCTTATTTATCCCCACTTCAATAAGTGTAGTGAATTTGGAGGATCAAATTCCTTAAAGTGGGGGAGGGTGTAGCATCCCGAGAATTAATTAAATAATATAAAGATAATAATTGAGAAATTTGGAAATTTCCTTTAGGTGAAGTTTTAACTAACTTATTAAAAAAATCTAGAAAATTCATAATCAAGTAGAGGACCTAATTTTGAGATACTTTGTCTTCTAGGTCGAACCCTAAATAAAATTTCTATCAAGCCGAATCAACGAAGTTAGGGCTAAAGTCAAGTTTGAACCAACCTGACCTTAGATCACTGAATTCGAGCCCAAATCTTGATCATTTGAGCCTAAACAAGGCCCATTCGAACGGCCTTGATGGATAGCCCATTTCCCCTCTCATTCCACATGAAAACCGTAACCCTAGAAGCTTAATTTTGAGCGAGAGGCAGCGCGACTTGGTCAATGCGTGATTCCTACACGTGTCGAGTTTGTGGGACTCTTCCCAGCCTTATCTCACCCTCTAAATCAAATTACCTCTATAAAACCAACCCTAGCCCGACCGTTGAGGCGGCTGGCGAGGAGCATATTCGAGGGAGGAATCGTAGAGGTTGTGGAGCGCGGAGTTCGTGCAGTTCCGAGTGTTCGACGTCCCCTTTGTCCTTCAATTAAGGTAAGTTCTAGTAGACTAAACCCTAATCAAATTATACTAGCATGTTCATTTTCAAGTCCCCTTTATTTTGATACTAAAAGCCCTAATTTTCATTTAGTATAGCGATCGAATTTAAGTCTTTAGTAAGAGCATGTCAATCTTGGGCACCGTTCTTGTTAGTTCATCCTATCTTGATTAAATGTTTAGTTTTAGCAGGTAAAATCTTAATTAATCTATGCTACCTCATGTGAATTTTTGTTTTCTTGGCGTGGATACTATTTTGCCCAATTACCATTTATTCTACCGCATGAATCTCCTGTTACAACCGACGTCTATCAGAGTTCATCGGAAACCAAAGTAGCGAACTTGTTACGGTCTCCCAGGAACAGCTTCTGATCCTGGCCGCCCCGTAATAGATGGCTTTTATCCTCGGGAAATTGAAACTTCTTCATATTCTAGCGGCCCCGCTACAAACCGCATGGTCCTGACTTGCAGCCAGGGCCTGACCGCTACCAACCCTAGCGGCTGCGCGACAGACCGCCCTTTTGCTTACGGTTTACATTAAATGGTTGTTTTATTAAGTGTGCTTCCCTTGTTTTAGACAGCATGTGTAGGGCAGAAACACACTTAATAAATGGACTGTATGGAACATTAAACTGTCCGATTTAATTGTGATCATCATAATCATATCATATCTTGTTCCTCTTGTTACGCATACTACAACTTAAATTGGGAACTCATCACTTTAATGATAATTGATATTGTAGGAACTTACTAAGATTGTTTTAACTGTCACACCATTCCGGTGGTGCTGGCTGACCGATTATATACTCTTTTCTGATGTTTCACTAGCCTTTAATCTCGTAATGGTTGGGACTCTCCGCCGGATATTCCTTCTGTAGGACTAGGACCTCCATTACGAGACCTCTGTAAGCCCTCGCAAGCCTGGGATTCCCACTAGGACGCGGGGCAGGTTGTACCCCCAAAACCTGAACTCATCAACTTGATCGAATCACGTGTTTTCATAGCTCAGAATCGGGACTGTCTTTGTATTTTGCGGCCCAATGAGGACCGTTTTATTCCTTCAACGTAGGGCTTCATCCTTATGGCCCATGTTTTGACCCTTCCAATCCAGTTTAGATTGTTTTGTCCACCTTGGCGGCCCGCTCATGACCACAACTTGTCCAGAGCTTGTTTTCATGTGTGTGACTTGTGTACTTTATTTCCCCTTAATATTATGGCTTCATTTTCACTGATTGAAATGTCCCTTGGTCCTAGATGATAAGTTACATAGCTTCACCTTAGAATTCCTATCCGAAATCAATGAATGTCTAAGATGGTCACTTGGTATCTTGGATCCACCAAATCAATACCAACGCATCATAAGGGCCCGGTCTGGTCCTGGGAGGAGTGCCAGAAAAGTGCTAGTGCCCCTGGGAGTTGTAATGACATGGTGAGGCATTGCACCGAGTGCATGACTAGCGTGTTGTCTATTACATTCATTCATTTTTCCTAGATTTCTACAAGTTATTTGATTCCTACATGGAATTTATCTTGTCTATTACATTCATTCATTTTTCCTAGATTTCTACAAGTTATTTGATTCCTACATGGAATTTATCTCTACACGATTTGCTTGTTTGTGTGCTTGATCGGCCAATTCCTGGAAATGATGTATCTTTGTTCAACTCATTCTATTACTTTCAGTCCATCTTTTCATATGTTAGTTTTATCATCCATTTATTCGCACGACATTTAATTAACTTGGTTAATTACTTAAACTTTGCCTGCTATTGCATACTGAGCGTTCGCTCATCCAGTTTTTCCCCCTTTCATGTAGCTCCGGTGATGAAACACAAACGGACGGGGATGGCCAAGAGTGAAGACCTGGAGTGGACCCGTTAGATGTGAATTTTTGCAGTTATCTTAGTCGAGATGTGGAGTGGTCACGTAGTGGTTTTGATGAGTCGTTGTTGAGTGATGTCATTAAGAGTTGTCTTTAAGAGTTGTTGTTAAGTGTTGTAATCTTTTCTTTATTTCCTTTTCTTCGAGTCGTGATGTAAGAGGTTATGAGGTGGTTGGAAACATTTTATTCTCTTATTTATGAGTAAATTTGGTATTTTGGAGTAAGTCTTTCTTTTTGCAATTATGTTCTTTTATTTGCTCGGCTTATCATGAATATGTAAAACTGCTGTGTTTCGATATTCCGTGTCATGGCGTGATAAAGCGGACAAAAATAAAAAGACAAGCAACTAAACTCTAGATAAGAATCCTCAGCTAACCAAACCGAGTAAGTAGACAGAAGAAAAACCTTCCAACTCAGAGTGGAATGACTCTCCTTACCCAAGACCATGGACATAACTATCCACCAATACTGAGACACCTTAGGCAGATTAGGGCTCATGAATGCTCAAAGATGCGCAAGGTTTTTCCCAAGTGAATGTAAGACCTTAGTAAGCCTTAGGACCCTTTCCCAAGTGAAAAAGGGGCTCAAAAAGGAGAAAGAAGGAGGTTCTGTTTGGTTTCGGAATTCTAGAAGAATTGGCGACCACTCAGATGGTCGCTATTTAAAAGGACGACAGATGAAAGCGTCGCTAATTCAAAGGCATTTCAGGACAGATTAGGACTTTTCAAAATTTGAAAAGAATTGGCGACCATCAGGTGGTCTCTAATTAGAAATTAATACGAATTTCGGACGGAGTTAAAAGCTCAAAATATAGCAAGAGAATTGGCGACTTTCCACACGGGCGCCCATTTATGAATTGGTGACCTTCCAAATAGTCGTGGAATCAAAAATAACACAAATTCGGGTCAAAATATGAAGAAAAGAATTGGCGACCTTCCGAACGGTCGCTATTTAACAATTATCAATTTTCCGGAGTGTCGCTAATTAAAGAAATCCAAAAATTAGCTTAAAAAATAACCTGCAGGGAATGGGCGCCCACTACCCGGGTGGCAATTGGAATGGGCGCCCAGTTCATGGGCACCCATTAAATGACTATTGAGAGGCTGCCATTATTTGTAAAGTCAAAAAATCGGCCAAAAATGACACAGGGGAATGGGTGATGGGGTATCAAAGACTATTTCATTATATGGGTGGAGCGTATTTGTGTATTATGGCTTGTATTGGCTTGTATTAGTGTGTTTGTTTGGTTTTTTTCATTTGGCCTCTTTTGTAAGGCTTTGAATAAGCCATTGGGCCACATTCCATGTAGAGTCCATTAATGGATTTCATTTATTAGAGTCTATTAAGGGGGTTATGTCATATTGGACCTTAAGGCCTTCATAATGGACCTTAAAGTCACTTAAGGCCCAATTGGGGTTCTCCCTCTCATGGGCTACCTAGGTTGGAAGGTCCATAGGCTAAGTATGGGATCATGGGCCAAGTGGATGGTCTTGGCCCATAGTTGCCTCTTTGGCCCATGAAGGGGGAGCCCCCTATTTTGTCCTTATTAGGCTAGTTTGATTATCATGTGTAATATGCTTTGACCACATGGGATAAATTGGGATTTGACATTCCCAAGGTACCCTTCACCCACCCTAGATCTGAGGGTATGGGAGGTCAATTGCCAAGGGAGTCAATTTCATACATAAGTCATGTATTTTCCATTTACTAGAATTAATGAAAGAAAATTTTATGAAATTGCCCAAGGAGCAAGGTGCGCCCCCCTCTTCCCCCCTACTGTTCTTCTTCTTCCTCCAGCCTTCCAGGGTGTGAAGCCCTCTTCTACCCCTCCTTCTGCCCCTCTGAGTTCTATCTCTACTGCCGCCGTTCGTGCCGCCGACGAGCCACCGCGGCCATTCTCCCGAAGTGCTGTCTAGGGTGCTGTTATGCCAGACAGAGGCCTACTCTTGGAATTTTCTCTCTCAACTCCTAAATCTTCTGGATCTGAAATTTTCAAGGTAGGTTCCCCACATGCTTTCCCACCTCCAGTAAATTTCCCTCAAATTTAGGCCATCATCCAATTTTCTTTTCCATTTAAGCTTCTAGACTTACACAGATTTGTCCCTGTGCAGATCTGTGTACCAGCAGCTCTATTCTTCCATATTTCGACCCCCTTCCCCTTGTCTGATTGAGTTGCCAATTTAATTGGGAGTTCTGTCCACCTACACCCTCTTCCACGAATTCTTTTGAGATTTTTAGATCTCGTTTACATTTTCCAAAAATCTCTGTCTTTTCTTAAATCTGTGTTGCCCCTTGCAGTCCAGATCCGACCACTCAGTTTTAGAAATTTCGTTTCCCCAACCAAACCTCCACCATAAATTACATAAAAAATATCCTCGTCTTCCTTACTTCCCCTCTCCAACTTTCATGAAGAGCCCAACTCCATGATCCGAAGTTTGAGCCGGGGTCAATGCCCATTGTCAGGCAGATCCAATTCTGCTCGGCCAGATCTGAGACTGAGAGCAGTCCTGTTCAAAATTCCACCATGGAAATTACGGCCCCAACAAAAATTCTGTAACCACAGAGGGTCGAAGTACTCCAAGTTAGCTTTCCAACAGCACCGGTTTCGCGATGTTCCGAGGTTGGATCTAGTAGCAGCAATTTCTATCGCCGGATTACGCAGGTTTGAAAATAGCACTTCAGATCCGTGGACAACAAGCTTCACCGTGACGATCGGAGCCGCCTCGCCTTCCATAAGGTGAACCAGGGCATCCCTCTCCTAGGGATCACCCCTCCAGCAGTCCTCTACACCACGGGACCCACCCCGCCCAGTTTGGAGGTCCGAGCAGCACGTGGGCCCCATAACCCGCAGCATGCGTCATCCAGACGGCACCGACAGAGCTGTCCAATACGCTGCCCGTCAACCCAAGATCGGTCCTCCTAGGCCCACTTGTAGCCCTTTACCTTTCTATGTAGAGTGGGCAGTAGAATTCACTTCTGTAACTTATTGAAATTATTATTGTACCGGGAGTTACCATACATGGCTGGGGTCGTCTTCCCCACGCCCGGCGCGTGGAGGTATCGTGTCCGCTCCCTTACTCGGCGTTTGCTTCTTCCGTATATATTTCATATGCTGCTATTTGAGAGTTAGGAATTCTCACCCGCTCAATTTTATCACTGCTGCGAGAGAGAGCGAGACCATCCCGTGACCCGATCTGGGCACAAAATCGTGAGTTGACCACCCTAGCTCTTTTCTAGTTTCTTAACCGCGCACGTCCGAACGCTTCCCTCGCTAGGGATGATCGCGAGTTTGCATAGATTCCAAGGATCGCCTATCAATTGGTCTCAAGTCGCGTCCCGTCCTGCATCAAATTGGTATCAGAGCGAGTCCAGTCTAGGGTAGTCATCATAGCACGGTCTAAGTCTAGGGTAGTGTTGTCCTAGGTGTGCATTTCATCCCAATAACCCGCTATATCAAAAAGTGTTGTCCGAACGTTAGGTTACGCCTATCGGGAAAGCCACACACTCGCGTCGAGAGGATCTTCGGATCCCGTAACTCCGCCAAGTACCGGATATTGGTTACGTCTAGGTTCATCACTTCACCTAGGTCGGTTCATTCCAACCCCGTGTCCATTGCATGCCCACTCATAGGGTTACCCAACACTCACCACCACCACCACCTATGGCAGACCGAGTCCCTAGTCCCAATGAGCCATCAGTGGCCGAAATGTTTCAACCTATTATGGGACAAATGAATGGGTTGAATAGATGCATAGATGTGTTAAGTACACGAGTGGATAAAATGGAAGGGTTGAGTACACGGGTGGATGGCCTAGGCACACGCCTGGAAGAAAGGATGAAGGCCTTAGAGGATAAGGCCGTAGAGTCGGACCAGTCCTTTCATGGTTTGCTAGGGAGGGTAGCCGTCTTAGAGAGACCCCCAGTTGAGGCGCACCCCGCGCCGACACATGGTCAACAGGAGCCGGTTCAGCCACCTGCTACTCCTAGGGCTCAAGGAGTAGAGGATAAGAGGCGTCAAGTCCCCGAAGTCGTTGAATATGGATTTGAGAACGAAAATGGGGGATATGGTCGTGACTGTCGTGTTCAATGATGGAACCACGATTTGGATGAGGACGAGCGGACCCTCAGAACCGTTCATGCAGACCCTCCCACTTTTGACGGGTCCTTAGACCCAAAGGTCTATCTTGATTGGGAGGTCGACATGGACCGATATTTCGAGTGGTTTGAGATGTCGGACCACCGGAAGGTCATGTTTGCCAAGATGAAACTATTAGGGCAGGCACAAACTTTCTGGAGAAACATGGAGAACCTATTGTTTCATCGCCAGGATCCCCAGGTAGAGACGTGGGATGAGACGAGGTCCAAACTTAGGAAAAAGTATCTTCCTACTTCCTACCGCCAGTGTCTCATAGACAGATGGCAAAGCCTCACAAAGGGGATCGGTCCATCTCTGAGTACATCACCGAGTTTGATGAATACGTTTTACGATGTGACGCCACGGAGGAGAGCTCCCTTATAGTCTCCCATTTTCGGCATGGTCTGCGACCCTACCTATGGTATGATCTTTTCCGCCGCAAGGGGGATAAGTTGGAGGATGCGTATCAGGTTGCTCTAGAGATGGAGCAGTTCGAGGGAGAGTTCGAGTCTACCCAACGGTTGGACCTCGTCCCTCTCCGTAGTGCCGAGCCTCGCAGCTCTTTAGGTCCATACCCGAGGGCCCCCATGGCTCGACCTCAAGAGCCCACCCGTCAAGAGCACTTCGCTCCCAGGCCTCGTCCTCCCCCGCCACGGGAGCTACCCCCACCCCAACCACCGGCACCCATTGCCCGCCCCCCGGGACCTATTGCCCATCCTCCGGCACCCACACCTGCTCCCTTGTTACCTACACCCCCTGTCCATCGGGAGGATAAGGGTAAGGGACCACTCATCGGAGAGAGTAGTAGGTAATGAATGCATTGTTATCACTGTCAGGGGTTTGGCCACTTTGCCAGCCAATGCCCCTCTCGTACCTCACTAGCCCTAGGGGAAAAGAGGGCTGGAGAAGACCCACCTTCTAGGATTATGTCTGTCAGCAATGAGGCTGAGTCGGCACTAGCTGATGAGTTCTATGAAGAAGACCCGGAAGAACCCATCGACACCCAGGATGCAGCACTCGGATGATGACCACCTAGGGGTGATGTCACTGCATTAAGTCTAGGGTCCTGCATGAGTTAGTTTTCTTCTTTGTGTGGTTTGTTAGGAGTCTATGCATACATTTATCAGTGCATGATGAGTCTGCATGTGTCTTGTGCAAGCTCGTAGACGTCAGTCCCTTGCGCATGTGAGGCAAGTCGGCTCTATTGCATGCGTTGTAGCCTTGTCGAAGTATGGGATCAGCTCTACATCCATGTCCCGGGTCTAGTCACCTACAGGGACACAGCAGTGATTCCTAGTGAGTCTTCAAGCCACCTCCTCCCCTTTGAGAGTGACCCCACCCCATAGTGTCCACCACTAGCCTCATTCCCATAGCAGCTTGTGCATATCGAGTATATATGGAATGTGCAAGTGTTGATTACTTGTAGTGGAGCGTACTTCGCGCTTCCAGGTTCAGTGACGGATCCGCTGGAGCTACTCGAGTAGCCGCACCCCTTACTCGACGGGGTCGAGTTCCTCCCACCCTTGGAGAATTGATGGGGCATCAAAGACTATTTCATTATATGTGTGGAGCGTATTTGTGTATTATGGCTTGTATTGACTTGTATTAGTGTGTTTGTTTGGTTTTTTTCATTTGGGCTCCTTTGTAAGGCTTTGAATAAGCCATTGGGCCACATTCCATGTAGAGTCCATTAATGGATTTCATTTATTAGAGTCCATTAAGGGGGTTATGTTATATTGGACCTTAAGGCCTTCATAATGGACCTTAAAGCCACTTAAGGCCCAATTGGGCTTCTCCCTCTCATGGGCTACCTAGGTTGGAAGGTCCATAGGCTAAGTATGGATTCATGGGCCAAGTGGATGGTCTTGGCGCATAGTTGTCCCCTTTGGCCCATGAAGGGGGCGCCTCCTATTTTGTCCTTATTATGCTAGTTTGATTATCATGTCTAATATGCTTTGACCACATGGAATAAATTGGGATTTGACATTCCCAAGGTACCCTTCACCCACCCTAGATCCGAGGGTATGGGAGATCAATTGCCAAGGGAGTCAATTTCATGCATAAGTCATGTATTTTCCATTTACTAGAATTAATGAAAGAAAATTTTATGAAATTGCCCAAGGAGCAAGGTGCGCCCCCCTCTTCCCCCCTACTATTCTTCTTCTTCCTCCAGCCTTCCAGGGTGTGAAGCCCTCTTCTGCCCCTCCTTCTGCCCCTCTGAGTTCTGCTGGACAGAGGCCTACTCCGGGAATTTTCTCTCTCAACTCCTAAATCTTCTGGATCTGAAATTTTCAGGGTAGGTTCCCCACATGCTTCCCCACATCCAGTAAATATCTCTCGAATTTAGGCCATCATCCAATTTTCTTTTCCATTTAAGATTCTAGACCCACACAGATCTGTCCCTGTGCAGATCTGTGTAACAGTAGCTCTGTTCTTCCATATTTTGACCCCCTTCCCCTTGTCTGATTGAGTTTCCAATTTATTTGGGAGTTCTGTCCACTTACACCCTCTTCCGTGAAGTTTTTTGAGATTTTTAGATCTCGTTTATATTTTCCAAAAATCTCTATCTTTTCCCAAATCTGTGCTACCCCCTGCAATCCAGATCCGACCACCCAGTGTTAGAAATTCTGTTTACCCAACCAAAGCTCCACCATAAATTGCAAAACAAATATCCCCGTCTTCCTTACTTCCCCCTCTCCAACTTTCATGAAGAGCCCAACTCCCAGATCCAAAGTTTGACCCACGGTCAACGCCCATTCTCAGGCAGATCCAATTCTCCCCGGCCAGATCTGAGACTGAGAGCAGTCCTGTTCAAAATTCCACCATGGAAATTACGGCCCCCAAAAAAATTCTGTAACCACAAAGCGTTGAAGTACTTCAAGTTAGCTTTCCAACGGCACCGGTTTCGCGACGTTCCGAGGTCGGAGCTAGTCGCAGCAATTTCTGTCGCCGGATCGCGCTGGTCTGAAAACAGTAGTTCAGATCTGTGGATAGTAAGCTTCACCGAGACGATCGGAGCCGCCTCACCTTCCACAAGGTGAACCAGGGCATCCCTCTCCTAGGTATTGCCCCTCCAGTAGTCCTCTACACCACAGGATCCACCCCGCCCAGTTCGGAGGTCTGAGTAGCATGTGGGCCCCACAACCGGCAGCATGCGTCATCCGGATGGCACCGACGGAGCTGTCCAATACGTTGCCCGTCAACCCAGGATCGGTTCTCTAGGGCCCACTTGTAGCCCTTTACCTCCCTACGTGGAGTGGACAATATAATTCACTTCTGTAACCTATTGAAATTATTATTGTACCGGGAGTTACCGTACTTGACCGGGGTCGTCTTCCCCACGCCCGGCGCGTCCTTATCGTGTCCGCTCCCTTACTTGACGTTTGCTTCTTTCGTATATATTTTATATGCCGCTGTTTGAGAGTTAGGAATTCTAGCCCACTCAATTTTATCACTGTTGCGAGAGAGAGCGAGACCATCCCGTTACCCGATCCGGGCACGAAATCGTGAGTTGACCACCCTAGCTCTTTGCCGATTTCTCAACCACGCACATCCGAACGCTTCCCTCGCTAGGGATGATCGCGAGTTTGCATAGAGTCCAAGGATCGCATATCAATTGGTCTCGAGTCGCATCCCATCCCGCATCAATGTGTGCCCAACACCTGGGCGCCAATTATAATGGGCACCGAGACCATGGGCGCCAATTCCAAGAATGGGTGCCTAGCTGATGGGCACCCATTAAACGGCGATCGAGAGCTGATAATTAATTGATGTAAGGCCCGAAAAAATGGAGAAAATTATTTAAAAAATCTAGAAAAATAGGAAAAATATGTGAAAAAGCTTGGGAAAGTTGGAAAATTCAAGAAAAATGAGGAAATCCACTCAAACAAGTCGTTCTGAGGGTCAAATGGGGCATCGTAGTGCGATAGGTGATATGCTCAAAATGATATCAATTTTAGCGTGTCTACTGTTACCCCGCCTTGGCGTCTGCTTTGCAAGAGAGCGAGACGGAATGGAATGGAGTGAAACGTGGTGAAATGCATGGAATGTAATGGAATGGAGTGAAAGCGAACTGAAAAGAAAATGCCAAGGCGTGATGAGACATGTAATCAACACCACCTGAGAATAATTGAATCAAAAGATTGAGATGAAGCAATCTTGGGGAGATTCAATGAAAGCAACAATTGTTTGGATGTGGAAGGAGTGTGCACGCGGGCACGAAGGAGATAAAAGAGCGATCAACTTCCAGCGCAGTAGAAGTACCCCAGGTCACAAACCTGTAGGTTTCACTATTGGAGAGCGGTTACCAACCAATGTGGACATGCAGCAGCCAAGGTGGATCTAAGGGAAAAGAGATTGAAATAAGAGAGGATAGAAATCCAAACAAAGGAGTTTTCAAGGAAGCGACCCAAAACGGCAACAAGGCGAACTGAGGACATAATTCAGCCTGGAAAATATCATATCTTGGAAATTAATGATCAACTGACCTTAAAAATGATTTATTAGAATGATTTTCCAACATTAATTTAAAGTCCTACATGAATGCATGCTGGGTTTAAAGGAAAAATTAAAACAAATTAAAATAAAATGTAATCAAGGATAATATTATTAAGCTATCCAAACTGAGTCAAGAAATCAATTTTGTGAGCTGATACTAAGCCGAAGCCCGTTTATTCGCACACCAATTCACAAAAGGGAACCATCGTCCCCAGTCTTGGACGGCTCAACGGCCTATCCGTGCGACCAAGATTCCTCTAGAATCATCATTATTTTTGATGAAGGGGAACTCAAATTTCAAATTTACCAAAGCCACAAGGTCCTTGATATAATCTAATAGCATAGGTAACATATACTAAAATGCATATATAGAGGAGATGGTGAGACAATAAGCATGAGTGAATTAAGAAATGACGTGCAAGCACCGTGGGACCTGAGTGACAATGTCCGGATGGTGGGACCAAAGAGCTTCTTCCTGCACTCAAAATTTCACTTGCCAAGATTTAATGAAGCATAAAGTAATTAAGTATAGCATAATAAGCATAGCATCAATAGCATGAATCATACATTAAGTATCAGTAGCAAAATAAGGCGAATCATGTCTAGCATGAATAACATGAGTTGAAGCATAGCATTGCGTAAAACATGCAAATCATCATTGTTTGTTGTTTGTCATGAGGATGACAACTTGGCTAACCATGAGATTGAGATTAGATGATCAGGATCACGTAATGCCCAGTGGCAGGAATAATCTAGTGGAAAGAGTAGGAGTTACTTAGCAAGATTTTGAAATGATAATCAGTTAGATGCTTAGAGCGACAAATCAACATAGGGAAGAATCGAAAGGTAGATAGCAATGAATGGGGAGAACTCATCCCGTGCTCTTGGTCCTTCTTGTAAAAAGGTTGTCCCTACAATAACACCCTCAGAAAATACAATGCAATTTTTTTAGATTTTGAAATATGTAAATTTTTATGGGTTTTGAAAAGTATTCAATTTTTTATGTGGATCTTGGAATATTTGTATTTTTTTGGATTTTGAAAAAATATTCAACTTTCATTTTTTTATTTTTTTTGGAATTTTGAAAATATTCAATTTTTATAAAATTTTAGTTTAGACATGGCTAATGCAGCATCAAAGGATGTTTAAGCCGTTGGCTAGGGGTCCTTATTCCTACCGCTTTCGCTAAAATCTACCCGAAGCAAGGCGTGCATTGAAGGTGGCGCCCTATAACCGACTGCCCTTGTATAGCGATGCCCCTACCGAGGTCATACCTGAGAAATACTCGGTCTTAGAGTGAGAAGAGAAGAAAGATTGGGATAAGCTTGATGTGAGTTAAGAAGATATCATGTTTAACTTCTTTTCATAGCACAACCCCTAGAGGTTCGGTTTGTTGCGTCGGGGCTTTGTGTCATATCATCGAACATCAAATTCTCACTTAGGCACTCATACGACCGGGCTCATAACGTCCCGCGGGGAAACTGTACTGCCCTCTTGCTATGCCAAATTCATCGAATTTTCTTTTGATTTGCTCTTTTTTTTTCATTTGATCATCATTTTTTTGTGTGCTTTGGACTTTGAAAGATATTGAAATTGAACTTTAAATTTTGAGAATAAGGTCATAATAGACTGCCCCTATTTGAGACTTCCTCTTGTCAGGGTGTGCTTAGGTTGGTTGTTTTGCCCAGAATACCTCTACCCTCATATTTAAGTCGAGTTAAGAAGAGAAAAAGACTTCGCGCCCTCAAACATGGCCCAAGTAGCAACAATGTTTTTGCCAAAGGAGATGGCTAAGGATGCCGTAAAGTGTGTGCGGTGCCCAGCTAAGGGTTGCCCTTAACAAGCAGGGAGACAATGCCAAACTCCCAATGCAGGGTTCTTATAACAAAAGTGTAGTAAAAGCAAGCCTAAAGACTCTTGTTTGACATTGAAAAACTTAAGATAAAGGCCTAGAACATCATTCTTAATCATGTTAAGAAGCACTTCATTTTGAAAAATTGTGCGTGAATATGGTGATGAAAATGCATAAAAATGCACACTTACGCACATACGTTATCTTGCAACCTTGTCCAAGAAGCAGCTACCGGAGGCGATGCTGATAAGTATGGTTTATTGTCCTCGTAGCAGAGAAGAATATAAGAGGCAAGGATTTAAAAGTGGCTTGACAAGGAGTGGTGTCTAGACCAAACTTAGACGAATAAGGAGAACAGAAAATAGGTGAGGGCTAGAACTCTCTCACTAAGGTGCGGAAACCCTGATCACATTGAAGGTCTACAGAATGAAAGGAAAAACTAAGAGGAGGAGTGAGGACTAAAGCCTTGGAAGCAGTGAGAGAAAGGGTAGATGTCCAAAGTAGTGGAGGTGGAGGAAGTCGAGTCGGACCCGAGATCAGGAGGAATTAAGAGGAGAAATTGGTAGATGGAAAGCGGGGAATCCGGAGGGTCCAGAGTTAAGGGAGGAGAATCATGACATGAAGAAGAATCCCGAGGTTACGGAGGGAGAAAATATCGAGGGACGCGATGCCACGGGTGGAGGTATGGAAAGAGATGATTGAATATGAGGAAAAGAACAAATGATGTGATGTCTTGGAGGAGTAAGAAGATAAATCGGAGGAGATGGATAAGGTCTGGAGGTTCCGGAGGAAGAAGATATAAAGGGGTGCGATGCCAGGAGAGATCCGGAGGTTCCAGAGGAGGAAGGTAGAAATGGGCGTGATGCCCAGAAGGGATGTCCGGAGGTTCCGGAAGAGAAAGATAGAAAGGGGCGCGATGCCCCGAAAGGAAGTTCGGGGGTTTCGGAGGAAGAAGATGGAAAAGGGCGCGATGCCTGGGAAGGAAGTCCGGCGGTTCTGGAGGAAGAAGATGGAAAGGGGCACGATGCTCGGAAAGGGTAGTGGAAAGGGCGCGATGCCCGGAAAGGAAGTCCGGATATTTTGAAGGAAGAAGATAGAAAAGTGTGTGATGCCCTGGGGGAAAACTGGAGGGGGCGCGATGCCCTGCAAATAGAAAAAAATCTGGAGGGTCTGGATATAAGATGTAGGAGGGGGCGCAATGCCTTGAGAGGAATTCCGGAGGTTCTGGAGGAATAGAATCAGAAGGGGCGCGATGCCCGAGAAATAGAGGAAAAATCAGAGGGTCCGAACATGAGGGTGAATGATAGGAATCAACACCGAGCACTAAAATTTTGTTTTACATTTATCTCCTTTTTATTTATATTTATATCCTTGGCTAATTGGGTTTGCAATTGTAAGGCATTATAAGCCAAAGGGTTAGTCAATAGAAATCTTTGGGTTTCTTTACAAAAAGACCTTTGGGTTTTTATGTAAAATGCCAGTAGGTCTAGCAGGACCTGTTGGGTTCGGTGTTATGTATTCAGAGGGGGGGTGAATGAATACCTTTTTAAAAAACTTTCGCCCAATTAAAATTCTAGTGCTCAGAACTGCGGAATAAAAGCACTAAGACTAACTGAGGAAAAACTACCCCAGTCATCTACTGAACCTGTAGACAAATATGAAGAGTGCTCCTACCAAACATCGAATGTGGGCAGCAATTAGACAGATCAAGCAAACACACAATACCACTGTCAAGTATATAGTATGCGCATCAATGAAATTAACACATATAGAAGATCAACCTATCTCAACCCTATGCATTCATCTAGCGCCAAACACACAAAGAATTCAAACCACTGCTCAATGGGTTTTTAGGTGGTTTGGTCCAGCAGACCTACATCCACCCCACACTCAACCCGAGTGAGGCTTCCGCTGACTCACAGCTTGAACAGCTGGGCAGCACAGCTTGCCATACAACCGCTGGGCAACACAGCTTGCCATCCGCTGAGGACTACAGCTTAACCGTCTGAGGTATCCACCTCGCCGCTGTGCATCACAGCTTGCACTGCTGACGAACAGCTTGATGAAAGGTTTAAAATGAAAACAAAGATAGACAAGACAGCAACGAAAAGCTGTAAATGAAAAACACAATATAGCTCTCAACAGAGCAGACTGGCCTGGATTTGATCCACGGTCCAGTAAACAGATCTTCAGACTTCACTGTTCTTCTCTTGATCTCACTGTCTCTCTTTCTTTCTCTTCTTCTTCTGCTAATCTCTCACTCTCTGCTCTTCTTTCTTCTTCCTGATTCTTCTTCATTCTTTTTCTTCATCTCTCTTTTGATCAAAGGCTCTCTGCTGCTCTCAGACTGGATGTATATACTTTGCCTCCCTTCAGTCGATCATACTCCTACTGAAGACGAAGGCATCAATATATACTAGGAGTAGGTGGATAAGGGGTGTGTGGCTTCCACATTTCCTGCCCTAAGAATTCGGACCACGTGGCAGCATCCAGCAAGCTGTCAGTACATGTGTCTTCATCTGGGCACTCCCCTTATTCTCGGATCACGTGCCTTCATTAGGCTTCACGAAGGGTGCCTGTCAGTTAGAAAACAAATTATTAGTCTAAGTCTAAACCCTGTACACACTTTGAATATGAAATGCATTGTATATACTTGTGAAGGTGAATGCAGTGTACAGGCTTTGCCCCAATGTGTAGACTTCACATAAGAGGGCAACGGCTGTACATACTTTGAAGAGCATTCAGCATCCAACGTATAGACTTAGGCAATGTATGAGGTTGCCAGTGTATGGATTTGATGAGTGTTCAATAATGTGCAGACTTCGACTCGATGTGAAGACTTCACAACTGATGAATGCAATGGAATGCAAACACTGACTGTATGGACTTGAATATGAAGGAATGCATATGACTCTGTACATACTTGCATTATGCACACTACGAGTGAATAGACTTGGCTATGGCATCAAAGTATGCACAATGTAAAAGACTTCATATGTGAAGCAACCGCTGTACAGACTTAAGCAATATGAAGACTTGACAGACAACTGACGATGTATGGACTTCAAGTGTGAAGACGTTGTGAATGCAAATGCAATGTACATACTTCACATATGCATGAGACTCTAAAAGAAATGGGCTCTGTATAGACTTCACCAGACTTCACTCGATGTACAGACCTCACGAACGATGCATGCAATGCATTGAAGGACGTACAGACTTCCTGAAGTGTGAAGGAGTTGAGTGTATAGACTTCATCATAAGAAGACTTGAACAAGGCATGTATAGACTTCACGTCGTGAAGCAATGTATATACTTAGCTGAAGAAACTCTGTACAGGCTTGACCAAGGTAAGGCAATCGAGTGTATAGACATCCACAAAGTACAGACTTGCCAAGCGAAGGGGCTGTACAGACTTAATGAATGATGCAAGGCAAACGAATGTATAGACATTCAATGTATGGACTTGCCAAAAGAAACTCTGTACAGACTTGATCAGATCAAGACAACTGAATGTATGGACTTCCAATGTGTAGACTTGACGATGTACAGACTTGATCGATGCAACGTCTGTGCAGACTTGAAGGTGCAGAATGTATGGACTTTGGAAAGAGAACGGATGTACAGACATTGCTAGCACAGTTCAGTGTACATACTTTGCGATGCACAGTCCATTGTACAGACTTGAAAAAGTGAACGAGCCAATGTATAGACTTAAAGCATGGAACGTAGGTAAAGAACCCAATGTGCGGACTTGGAATTACAACGTAGGAACAGATACCAATGTACAGACTTTGGCAAAGCAGCGATGTACAGACTTGCACAGTTCTAGCTAGAGGATGTATAGACTTTACCTAATAGTCCAATGTACAGACTTCGTCTCGTGAAAGCTACAGTGATGTATAGACTTGGAAGCAAATGATAAGCCAATGTACAGACTTACCACCAACCAATGTATAGACTTGGTGGAAGGCATGCAATGTACAGACTTCACGATGAAGACATGAACAGTCCGATGTATAGACTTCATGAACGAGACGCTGAAGTCTGTATAGACTTTAACACTGAATGAGACGTTGGCTGAAACAATAGACTGTACAGACTTTAGATGCGTGAGACGCAAGCTGAGACAATGCAGTGTACAGACTTCATGCATGCAGACGTTGAACTACAGAATGTGCAGACTTTGCCAACAATCAACAATGCAGTGTATAGACTTGGCCAATGCAGCATTGTATAGACTTCAAGTCAGAATGCACAATGTGTGGACTTGACCAATGTTCAGACTTTATGTAATGCATGCACAAGACGATCAAGACTAAATCTGTACAGACTTTGAGAGATGGTGCATTGAGACGCAAATTAAGACGCTGGACTCTGTACAGACTTGAGCGATGTATGGGCTTAGCTTCGTGCAAGCTACAGTCCAATGTATGGACTTTGAAGTTCAACTGGTGAGTGTACAGACTTCACCAATGAGACGCTTACTGTACAGACTTTGTCTGTGACACATCCAATGTACAGACTTAGCCATGTATGGACTTAACTGCTCGCACCAGCAATGTATAGACTTGGTAGCATGAACTGTGCACATGAATGTACAGACTCTAAGGCATGAGCAAATGCAATGTGCAGACATGCAAAATTGGGGAAATGCAATGTATGCTGGAACACATTAATGCAATCTATTCAAACAGAATAATGCATTCAAAACATCATTTCATCATCATTCATGTTGCTATCATATGCAGAATGCTCAAGGATCTCAAGGATAAAGGATGCACAGAAATGCACTCACTTTGTTGCTATCATCAAAACAAAATAGCATTGCTATCATCAAATCAACATAGCACATGCTTGTGCCTAAGAGGCACAACATTCTCCCGCTTTTTGATGATGGCAACAAAGTGACAGTAAGTCACCAAGATTTTCTCCCCCTTTGACATAATCAAAAAGAGAAAAATAGTATAAACATGAGTGCAACATGACAGTATGCATGCAAATTCCCTTAGAGCACCTCATTCTCCCCCTGAATGTATGACTCCCCATGAACTAGTTCTCCCCCTAAATAATTGCTCCCCCTTTGAGAAGGAATATGGACAGATATACAAAGGTAGAGAAGGTAGGAGGGTCACTTGACAATAGCATAAGCATTGGTTCAGAAAGGGAGCATGATTATAAACAACTGTTAAAGTATAAGAATCAGCAATATATAATTTTCACAAAAATTCAGGTTTAACAGTGATAAATCTAGAGTAAAACAGCTGACCCCTGAAAAAGAGTTTTAGATTCTATTTATAGCAATGAATCTGAGGCACATGGCTTTAATAGAGAAGTCAGAAATAATACCCTTTTGTGATTAAACATGGAAGATCAAGAAAGACAACTTGAATATGTATTGAGAAAAATAGTTTTCACTCAATGACTTTTGATTTTCGAAGGGTTACAGCAGATTAATTTTTCACTTTTTAATTTTTCAGAAACTGAGCTAAGTGAATAGACCAGTGGCATTTATGCTGTTGACATTAGGTATACACCTTGATCAAAGGCAGGTACCCCCAGTTACTAGGTATAAACTACTAGATCTATTTCAGATCAAAACCTACAAGGGACTATCTTCACCTTTGACATTAAGGGCACACCTTGATCAGAGGCCAGTGCCCCCAGTTATTTGGTGAGGACTCCCCCTATAGATTTGACCCTATGAACATAGTTAGCTTGAAGCACTTCTTGACATGTGAGTTCTTCTGCTTCTTTGGAAGAGATCACAGTTTCTCAGCGTAATCTGCCATTGCTCTATCACAATGTTCAGTTCTTTACATTAATGTTCTTATTTACTGCTGCCCTTATTTCATTTAGAGTGATTGTTTAAAAAACATTACATACTCTTATTCACCTGTTCTAGACATTTCCAGTTTACCATTTTCAGGTATTAAAAAAATAACTTTTTCTATTTTAATCATGAGACAAAGATTAAGAGCTATAAAAGTTTTCTTTTATCTCAAATTCTGAAGGCAGACACTTAACTCTTCAATTTATAAAGGTTAAACCTTTGGTTCCTTTCAATTGGTAAGAGTGATTCTTATAAATGAACAATTGTAATAACCATAACTCAATTCACTAAACCAGAGGCAATACTGTTGTTCAGTGAAGGTTAGGGAAATGATAGCAATAGGCATTATGGTCCAAAAGCAACTGATGTCAAAGAATATGAATGAATTAAATAGGGACAGTGAGAAGTAGCAAGGATTCAATGAATTTAACAGAACTCTCAGCTCCCCCTGACAACAAGATGCAACAGTATGCTATGCAATGGACTGTTCTACATGCAGATTATGCACCAATGATACATGAGGCAAGTAAGCAATCAATTCAAGTTTATGCATCCAAGTCATGAACATTTATATGCTTTTTCAGATTTTTTAGATTTAATGATATGCAATGAGTCATTTCTTTTCAATTTTTAATTTTTCATGATATGCAGTACACTGCTCTACATGAAGATAGGACCCATGGTATTAGGCGGAGAACCTGGTCTCAAAGACCATCTCTCACATAGTAAGAACCTTCGGGCAGATTTCCCTTCCTTTTAGTAACTTACCATTTGATATACCAGGGTTATGCATGACAATGCACAGCAAAGCAGTCTTGATGCATTGAACAATTTTCTTGATTCAAATGATGAATGCAGACATTGGACACGTGCATCAAATATATACACTAAATGACTCATTTAAAATCAGTGCAAGTTATGCATTTAACAACAAGCATGCAATGCAATAACACAAGACACATGCATAGACTCTATGCACTAGATGAATCATTCAAGCTCAGTACAAGGTATGCATCAACTACAAACATGATTGTGCAGTGCATCTAGCATCTAATTTACACAATGCAATAACTGTAAGAGAGAAGTGCATCATATATGCAGAATTAAGACTCAGTAGCTGAGTCTGGAATGCAGACTGATCAGCTAGACATGAAGAGATCATCAAAAATCAAACAAGCAGAATAGCAATTTCAGATGATGAAATTAAAACAAAGTTCAGAACTGACCTTAAGAGTTGAATCATTGGGTTTCCATTTGAGTGCCTTGGTTTGTTAACCCCTGTTTATTCTTTGACCCAAGGCACACCTCCAACATTATGATCATTTTGATTCTGCAGGGACCCAAGCAGCTTTGGGTCCTGCATTTACCCTGACAGGTGTTCTAAACATTCTTTTTGCAGCATTATCATCAAATTTCATTAGATAACAGTCAAACATGGAATGTCTAAATTTTCCACAATAGTAACATGAAGCCACATAATTTTTATTTTTATTATTCATGTTAGTAGAAACATGATGCCCATGTGCATGCACATGAGTATGAAAATTATGTGTATGAGCATGAGTATTTCTTTTAGTAACATGAAAATTTTTCTTTCCATACTCAGCCAGCCGACAGTTGGCAACTTTGTGGCCTAGCTTACCACATTCAAAGCATGCAGAGTTTTCCTTTTTATCACTCAAGTTATTTCTAGCAGAATCATAGAAAGCAGGGAATTTTACAGATTTAGAGTTCAATCTATTTTTCTGAGCATGCCAGCAGTCTTTGACTGTGTGGCCATGCCTTCCACATTTGAAGCACCTTTGGTGCTTACCTCTTGAGCCATTATATCCCCATGAAGGCCTAAACCAACACTCAACAGCTTTATGATCACATTTGTTACAATTATAACAAATGATGTGTTGGTTTGAAGCAGACATGTTTCTTTTGGGGTGATGATGATTATTTGAAAAAGATTTATCCTACATCATATCATCACTTTTCATCACACTGCAGTCATCCATATAATGACCATGCCTACCACAGTAGTAGCAAGAGGCATCAGATTTCCCAGGAGTATGGTTTCTATCAGATGAATTCACAGATGCATGTGAATGAGTACAAGAAGCATGAGCATTTTGCATTGACCCATCAGATTCAGTAGAGCTAACAAATTTCAGAGTATAACCAGAATTATTCTTTGCCTTCTTTGTTTGACTCTTTCTTTTCAATTTCTGATTATTCTCAATAGGTTTTGTTTGCTTTTCAATTTTCTGGGCTTTGAACTGAAAAATAGATTTTGAAGGTGACTTCTGATTTTATTTTGGGGATTGCCTTGAGGTACCAGCTACATCAGAACTATGCACAAAGGTAGTATATAGCTGGTTGCTGGTAGTTTCCTTAACATCAGGACTACAGCTTGTCCCCTTTCTTGAATTGTCATCCTTCCTTTTCACAACATTTTTAACTTTTCTTTCATTCTTGGCAGAATTGGATGCTGATTTTTCTAGTTCCTGAATCTTATTTTCCAAAGATGTTATATGAAGCTCATAACTAGCTATCTCCTATTCACTGTAATTGACACATTCACTTAAGACTTTATTTGAAGTTTTATACTTCTCAATTTCTTGTTCCAGAATGTTCAAAGTTTGTGATTCTTCATCATAGATAGCTTTTCTGTTTTCTATTGTAAGAAGTCTTTCAGATAAGCCAGTGTTTAACAGCTTTAGTTTTTCAACTTTATCCTTCAGTTCATTGTTTTCTTCCTCAAAATTTTTTGCATGAATTTCATTACCAGCACATCTCTCCCTTCCAGATATCAGCTTCAGTTTTTCAATTAGTTCCTCTTCTCTTTCTTCCACATTAATTTTCTCAGCAACCAAGTTTTTGTGATCCTCTTTAAGTGAGACTATTTGTTTGTTCAGCCATTCATTCTCACTATAAAGATCTTCATTACGTTCTCTTAGAGCTAAGCACATATGGCAGATTGATTCAGCAGAAGAGGAATGTGAACCTTCACCATTGATTTCATTTAATCTAGCCATAAGGTTTTCATTTTTCTTTTGAAATTCTTTATTCTCAAGTTTCAGTTTGTCCAATTCAGAATTGACTTCAGTGAGTTCTTGCATGCTTTTTAGATGCTCATTTTTCTTATCATTCAGCTAATTCTCAATTTCTGACATTTTGTCCAAGCATGTTTGTTTTTCAATTTCTAGAGAATCATTTTGTTTCTTAAGGTTCTGAATGTCTAGCATACATGCATCATAAGATTGTTTCAGATTTGGACAGTTTTCACAGGAATCTTTCAATTTTATTTTATCACATTTCTTTTTCAACTTTTTGTTTTCATATTTTAATTTCTTGGATACTTCTAACAAATTTTCATACATCACTATCAATTCATCAAAAGAGTATCCATCTGATTCGGAGCTGACCTGAGATGATGAATCTTCATTATCCCGTTTGGCCATTAAGCAGCTGTCCTGATGATCGTTATGAGCAGAAGTGATTCTGTCATAAATCTCCTTTCCAGATGTGCACCTGAAAACAAAAGTATATATATTAGTATTGACCGCAGCTCTCAGGATATTAAGAATCCGGGTATTTTCATGGTCCTTCACTCTGTCCTCTTTAGACCATTTGGTCTCGTCATGAGGTAATCGGTGTGGGCCTTTAGATATAAGACTCCACAAATTTAGACCAATGGAGTCTATGTACACACTTAGGCCTCCTAGCCAGCTATCGAGGTTAGAACCATCATAAACCGGAGGTCGAGCCATTAGAATAGATGGCAAATAGATTCAGCGCAGTAAAACAAATGACACGAAATGCACTAAAACCAGATGATCAAAATAGAGCACAAGTCAATGAAGCAAAACACAATTGCAAGAGACCCACTTTGAAATGCACCAAAACAATGCAGGATCTGCTACGGATTGTTAGATCCTATGCACAGCAACCCGCTCTGATACAAAGTGTTGGGTTCGGTGCTATGTATTCAGAGGGGGGGTGAATGAATACCTTTTTAAAAAACTTTCGCCCAATTAAAATTCTAGTGCTCAGAACTGGGGAATAAAAGCACTAAGGCTAACTAAGGAAAAACTACTCCAGTCATCTACTAAACCTGTAGACAAATATGAAGAGTGCTCCTAGCAAACATCTAATGTGGGCAGCAATTAGACAGATCAAGCAAACACACAATACCACTGTCAAGCATATAGTATGCGCATCAATGAAATTAACACATAGAAGATCAACCTACTCGACCCTATGCATTCATCTAGCGCCAAACACACAAAGAATTCAAACAACTGCTCAATGGGTTTTTAGGTGGTTCGGTCTAACAGACCTACATCCACCCCACACTCAACCCGAGTGTGGCTTCCCCTGACTCACAACTTGAACATCTGGGCATCACAGCTTGCCATACAACCCCTGGGCAACACAGCTTGCCATCCGCTGGGGACTACAGCTTAACCCGTCCGAGGTATCCACCTCGCCGCTGTGCATCACAGCTTGCACTGCTGACGAACAGCTTGATGAAAGGTTTAAAATGAAAACAAAGATAGACAAGATAGCAACGGAAAGCTGTAAATATAAAACACAATATAGCTCTCAATAGAGCAGACTGGCCTGGATTTGATCCAAAGTCCAGTAAACAGATCTTCAAACTTCACTCTTCTTCTCTTGATCTCACTGTCTCTCTTTCTTTCTCTCTTTCTCTTCTTTCTCTTCTTCTTCTGCTAATCTCTCACTCTCTGACTGGATGTATATACTTTGCCTCCCTTCAGTCGATCATACTCCTACTGAAGACGAAGGCATCAATATATTCTAGCAGTAGGTGGATAAGGGGTGTGTGGCTTCCACATTTCCTGCCCTAAAAATTCGGACCACGTGGCAGCATCCAGCAGGCTGTCAGTACATGTGTCTTCATATGGGCACTCCCCTTATTCTCGGATCACGTGCCTTCATTAGGCTTCGCGAAGGGTGCCTGTCAGTCAGAAAACAAATTATCAGTCTGAGTCTAAACCATGTACACACTTTGAATATGAAATGCATTGTATATACTTGTGAAGGCGAATGTAGTGTACAGGCTTTGCCCCAATGTGTAGACTTCACATAAGAGGGCAATGGCTGTACATACTTTGAAGAGCATTCAGCATCCAACGTATAGACTTAGGCAATGTAAGAGGTTGCCAGTGTATGGACTTGATGAGCGTTCAATAATGTGCAGACTTCTACTCGATGTGAAGACTTCACAACTGATGAATGCAATGCAATGCAGACACTGACTGTATGGACTTGAATATGAAGGAATGCATATGACTCTGTACATACTTGCATTATGCACACTACAAGTGAATAGACTTGGCTAAGGCATCAAAGTATGCACAATGTAAAAGACTTCATATGTGAAGCAGCCGCTGTACAGACTTAAGCAATATGAAGACTTGACAGACAACTGACAATGTATGGACTTCAAGTGTGAAGACGTTGTGAATGCAAATGCAATGTACATACTTCACATATGCATGAGACTCTAAGAGAAATGGGCGCTGTATAGGCTTCACCAGACTTCACTCGATGTACAGACCTCACGAACGATGCATGCAATGCATTGAAGGATGTACAGACTTCCTGAAGTGTGAAGGAGTTGAGTGTATAGACTTCATCATGTGAAGACTTGAACAAGGCATGTATAGACTTCACGTCGTGAAGCAATGTATATACTTAGCTGAAGAAACTCTGTACAGGCTTGACCAAGGCAAGGCAATCGAGTGTATAGACATCCACAAAGTACAGACTTGCCAAGCGAAGGGGCTGTACAGACTTAATGAATGATGCAAGGCAAACGAATGTATAGACATTCAATGTATGGACTTGCCAAAAGAAACTATGTACGGACTTGATCAGATCAAGACAACTGAATGTATAGACTTCCAATGTGTAGACTTGACGATGTACAGACTTGATCGATGCAACGTCTGTACAGACTTGAAGGTGCAGAATGTATGGACTTTGGCAAGAGAACGGATGTACAGACTTTACTAGCACAGTTCAGTGTACAGACTTTGCGACGCACAGTCCATTGTACAGACTTGAAAAAGTGAACGAGCCAATGTATAGACTTAAAGCATGGAACGTAGGTAAAGAACCCAATGTACGGACTTGGAATTGCAACGTGGGAACAGATGCCAATGTACAGACTTTGGCAAAGCAGCGATGTACAGACTTTCACAGTTCCAGCTAGAGGATGTATAGACTTTACCCAATAGTCCAATGTACAGACTTCGTCTCGTGAAAGCTACAGTGATGTATAGACTTGGAAGCAAATGATAAGCCAATGTACAGACTTGCCACCAACCAATGTATAGACTTGGTGGAAGGCATGCAATGTACAGACTTCACGATGAAGACATGAACAGTCCGATGTATAGACTTCATGAACGAGACGCTAAAGTCTGTATAGACTTTAACACTGAATGAGACGTTGGCTGAAACAATAGACTGTACAGACTTTAGATGCGTGAGACGCAAGTTGAGACAATGCAGTGTACAGACTTCATGCATGCAGACGTTGAACTACAGAATGTGCAGACTTTGCCAACAATCAATAATGCAGTGTATAGGCTTGGCCAATGCAGCATTGTATAGACTTCAAGTCAGAATGCACAATGTGTGGACTTGACCAATGTTCAGACTTTATGTAATGCATGCACAAGACGATCAAGACTAAATCTGTACAGACTTTGAGAGACGGTGCATTGAGATGCAAATTAAGACGCTGGACTCTGTACAGACTTGGGCGATGTATGGGCTTAGCTTCGTGCAAGCTACAGTCCAATGTATGGACTTTGAAGTTCAACTGGTGAGTGTACATACTTCACCAATGAGACGCTCACTGTACAGACTTTGTCTGTGACACATCAAATGTACAGACTTAGCCATGTATGGACTTAACTGCTCGCACCAGCAATGTATAGACTTGGTAGCATGAACTGTGCACATGAATGTACAGACTCTAAGGCATGAGCAAATGCAATGTGCAGACATGCAAAACTGGGGAAATGTAATGTATGCTGGAACACATTAATGCAATCTATTCAAATAGAATAATGCATTCAAAACATCATTTCATCATCATTCATGTTGCTATCATATGAAGAATGCTCAAGGATCTCAAGGATAAAGGATGCACAGAAATGCACTCACTTTGTTGCTATCATCAAAACAAAATAGCATTGCTATCATCAAATCAACATAGCACATGCTTGTGCCTAAGGGGCACAACAGGACCCCCACCCTCTTTCCCATTAGTCCACCTAGGATCTAGGGCCCATGTGGGGCTAGTTCAAAGTCCAAGATTGGACTTGGACCAAGGGGGGGACAAGGTGGAAGAAAATTCAAAGTTGATTACTGTTGACACCTGGAAAATGAACAAGGGTGAAAACATAATTGAAAAGAGGGTCGGACCAACAGTGAAAGACCAATGATGAAGCTCATCAACTGTCTACCCGGCTAAAACCCTTGTCGGCAAAGCTGATGCCCGGTGCCAATGTCACTCAGACGGCAGCACTGATAAAGCAGCAGTCACTCGACTGATGAGACCTTCCAGCCCTTTAATGAGAGCTGTACTACCGTTTCGTCCAAGAATCCACGGATGATATGTCAGGGTAAGTCAGATGTCGGCTTACTGACAGATGTAATATGAGATGAAGATGAAGCCGGTACCGGCAGATGAAGATTGCAAAGGCTTTTGCAAAGTCAGAACAGAAGAAGAATGGTCTCCACAGATTATATACCCGGCTGAGGTCTTCCCAGACTAAAGCTGATGTCCGAGCTCGTCACCATTCAAGTGACGGTGTCGATAAGATAATACCCGATTTTGTCACCATTCAGATGGCAATACTGATGAAACCCCTATCTACGGACTGATGAGACCCTTGTCTACGGACTGATGAGACCCCTGTCTACGGACTGATGAAAACCTTAATAATGATACAAGCTGTGTCACCAATGGAAGACCCCTTTTGGGTGATGATGCCCTTGAAAGACCCAAATGGGCCTGTGAAAGTGGCTAAAAAGCTTTAATTGGGCCTGCAAAGGATGGCGCCGAGAGCCACTTGCCGAAGCCCAAAAGAGGGCGCCGAGAGCCACTTGCAATCGCACCGGGAAGCCCCATTTGGGGCGCGCCGAGATGAAGACTGTCAAGAAGGGGGGAAACGGGTATAAAAACCCTCTCCCTTCGAACAGATGAGAGAGCGGACCAACTGAGGGGGGACGAACAGAAAAAGAGAGAGCCACCAAAAGAGAAGATAAGAAAAAAGGAGAAGATAGAAGAATAGAAAAAAAAGTAGAGAGAGAGTCTCCCTCGGCTGAGAGAAGAGAAGAAGCAGAAGAGAAGAGGAAGCAAGCTTCAGGTGGGCTGTCCCGGGGAGGGAGAGGAGTCAATGCTCCGCCCTCCCCACGCGGTCTTTTCTTTCTATTGATGTAATCTAGCGAGTTTTCTTCTCGATTTATCAGACGTAGTTAGCGAGGTTTAGGTCTCGAGCTCCGTCTGTCTCTCCACTTTGCATTTCTCTTTTACAGTCAGTGTAAAGCTTCGAGCAATGTAATGAAATATCAATGAGACCCATTCGGGGATCTACTGATTAAGAGGTTTGCCCCCTTTGGCTGAAATATCTGCTCTCCGCTCCCCCTCGTATGATCATCGTTTATGAGAAATGGCTAATGGTTCATACGAACCTTCTCTGCAGAGGCGTAGGAACAGAACCCCTAACCTTATCTAATAGGTTACTGGGTTCTGTCGCCTCCCCTCTTCCTGCCTCAATGGCAAATCCCTCGTGTCCGTGCGAGCTTTCTTACAAGGCCCCTCAAGCCTCCTCCTTGTGCCGTTCAGGACCAGAGACATCAATCTCTTGGATTCCTGAACTGCTGGCTATACGAGAGGACATGTCAGACCACTGCTATCCCTCGGATTCTAACGAATGACGATTTCGATCTCCCGACCCTCCATTCTAACCCCTTGGATGACTAGGGTCTGGAGTTTCGGCGATAAAGGTTCCTCCGTCACCGGTTTTTAGATGCCATTAGGTTCGTCCGGGGATCAGAGACAGTCATCTCTTGATCCCCAGACGGCCGGCGGCAGAAATAAATGAAGTCTTCAAAGATCCAGATGATAGTCTCGATTCTCCGTCGATTCTACCTTCCAGATCCCCCTTGGCCCTTCCTAACAGAAGCATCCTTGAAATCCCCCTCCTGCACTTCAAATCCGGCTTCAATCACAGTCAGAAAGCCCAGGAATCCCAGAAACAGAGTACCGTTTGAGCTCTGAAAAACCCTGAAATCCTTCCGCAAATCCACCTTCTCGGCGTGCAAAATTCCCCGCCGAGAGCTGTCCCGCCGAGAGACCCTCTCCCCCCAGCTAAACGACAAACCCTGCCATTCAAACCCTTTTCACGTGAGCCTCCATGCAAGCCTCTCGGCGCCAGGCTCCCGGCGCGGCCAGGAGCGCGCCGGGAAGCTCCACGCCGAGACCCCTCCCCTATAAGCCTATTCAAACCCCCCAGTCTACATGCTCCCGGCGCCACCTTCTCGGCGCGGCCAGGAGCGCGCCGGGAAGCCACTGCCGAGAACCCCCCCCTTTTTTTTGAACCAATAAACCACTGCCGAGAGGCCCTTTGGCCAACCAATAAACCTTCGCCGAGACCCTCCTCTGGCCGATAGAAAGCCATGCCGAGACCCACCTTCTTGGCCAAATGAAGCCCAGTCAGGGGACCATCCCTGCACTACCATTTGTCAACCTTCTGATCTCTTCAGACATAGGCCCCGGGGATGTTCAGAGATCGTCATGGATGCCTTGAGAAGACACAGTAATGGGGAAGACCTCCCCTACAGTCCTCATTCCCGATCCGGATTTCACCCTTATGAACCCAAAGGGCCATGTCGTTACATGAGTTCTGAGGGGCTTAAAGGGGATATTAATCGATGGTATAAATGCAAGCGATGTCCCGGGGCCCGGTGCCCATCCTCGTTCGGTCGTCATCCCGGCATTCCGTGGATGATGACCTATTCTCTCTTGGCATAATCCAAGTTGAGCGGACATGCTGCCGAAATTTATGCATATCCTATTGGGTAACTGTGATGTTCTCCCTCTCAACCCCGTCGGCCCACGGAGTTATGCCTTTGCATGCCCTCCGATGGTCCCTCGAAGGGGGATATAGATGTGCCATCGCACCCACATGGAGCGTGCCAGTGTCACGCCGGTCCCCATTCGGACTCCGGGTCAATTATGCCCGATCTTTTCCGGATCCTACTCTGCCACCGCATGGGTAGTTTCCTATTCCCCACTTGGCATAGTTCAAGCTGGTGGGAATATGCCGTCGGAGCTATCCCCTAAGATAACGAACCCCTGCTTCGTCTAATCCATTTAGCGTCTTGCAAACGAATGAATTCCGTTTCTTTTGAGCATGTGGCGTTACCGATGTCCTCCTCCTATCTTAGCGTTTAATCAAGGGTTGTCCTCCTTAGGGAGGACGTAATTAACGTCATAGCGTTCAGGGTATGACGGATTTCTGGTCCCGACTCGGACTTCACAATCGACTGACCATGTCAGATCGAGCGCACAATAAAATTGTCACCCCGGTGACTGGCACGCCAATAAACCAACAAACGAATAAATCAATAAATAATAAACAGATAAGATTTAAATAAGAGGATAATAAAAATCCGCGTCCACAAGTCTGGCACGCCCGGTGGGACTGAGTCTCCCTTCATCTTTACGCTAAAGTAGGAGGCCCAGCGGGCCCCCCTCAAAATTCTGATTCTGTGTACTTTCCTTATTTTCAGGAATCTACAATGACAGCCGGAATCATGTCCGTTTGCTTCGACCAGCAGCCGATTGACATGCATGTGCGAGAAGGCTACCTGGCGGTACCTCTCGCATTCGGATCGATGCCGCCTGCCGTTGGGCTGCCCAACTGCTTGGGCGTCGTCTTCACTGACCTTCTGCAGGTCGATGACAATGAGCAAGGCACTGCTGCAAGTGCCCCGGTGAAGATCACTGACCAGAAGAATATCTTACCAGAGAAAACGGTCCCCACGGCCGTCGCCTGCTACGTCCATCATGTCCAAAAAAGGGGCATGGTCCCTGCTGCTGCTCAGAAGAGGAGAAGAACCAACCGGAGGAGCCGGTATGATGCTGTTGACCGTCGTCTTTCCAACTCCGGAAAGACCATGATGATTGGAGGTGTCCGGGCAAACATGAATGGTTGCCCAAGGGAGGTCAAGCCGGACGTGATCATCCCGATGGTGCCCACTGCCAACAGATTCCAGACTCTGGCCGCCAGGCAGGCCAATTGGGAGGCTGCTGAGAGGAAGCCGCTGGCGCCCAAGCCAGCGAAATACAAACAGGTCTGGCGACCGAAGAGGATTCAGAGCTGGGTTCCAGCTCGAGATGAGGAGAAGGCTGCTGAAGATGCTGTTGCCCGCTTCAGGGCAGAAAGCCGAAGAAGAGAGGGAAAAGAGACAAGAAATGCTGTTGCTGCTCGCCCCAAAGCCTGGGACAGAAGAGATGAGAGAAATGATGAAGAAAGAAATTTGACTGCTGCTCGCCCCACGATGAGGGGCAGAAGGGATGAGAGGAAGGAAGACCTTACTGTCACCCGTCCCAGGGCTGGGGGCAGAAGATGGCAAAGAAAGAAATATGATGCTGCTGTCAACTGCTGCCGAAACGGCAATGTGGGAATGAGCGAACCAGTCACGGTCGCCATCCCAAGAAGACCGAGGGCCTGTGCCAGACAGGCCGACTTGTTCAAATATTCCAAAGCCGAGCATTTGAATGCTCAGGTAACAAGACTGGCCTATCAGCAGAGAAGCCAGGAAAGACTAATGCTCCAGCCTGAGCCACAGAGGCACAATTCTGAAGAGATGAAGCAGATAGTCCAAGACTACTTCCACTACCTGGGGAGCTCTGCCCTCGGTCAACAAAGACTATCCCGTGCCTTGGGCACCAGAGGTGAAGAAAAAGAAGAAACACTTCGAGAAACGATGATCGGAGCCTCTTCCTCCGATTCAAATCACTATGAAGAAGGTCTCAGGGCCGGATATGACAAAGAAGACCTGTACCGGGAAGAAGCCAAAGAAAGAATATCGGTCTTTGACCGGCTCAAATATCCTGACCAGGTGAAAAGAAAGGTCTACAGGCGGAAAGAAAAAATGCAAATCTTCGCCTGCAACATGGCTGGACTTGCCAGGGGGCAAGATATACTACCAACTCGGCCAGATGAACTGCTCAGGTTGGCTACTAGACCTGGTCCTGTCACAAGAGAGGCCAGGCCGCAAAAGATAAGATGAAGAAATATGATGAAGCCCGCAACATCACCACCATGACAGTCAATGTGGTGACGACAGAGGATGAGGACAATCCCTTATTGATGATGCTGAAGGGACTTCTGAAGATATGCAAATCCCATCAGCCTTGGATCCTATGGTCCAGATGATGTTCAGAAGATACCAGCAGGAGATCAGTGCTCTCCGAAGGCAGCTCAATGAGAGACATGAAGCTACATCAGTCTCAAAGCAAGCTGAACCTGCGGGGCAGACATCCAGCTCAGCAGAGACGGCTATCCCAGCTAACCCTCTCCTAGCTGATAAGGGCAAGACACCGAGCCAACCTATTCCACAGCAAACAGCAGCTCAGCCCTCTGTGTCTCAGACACAGCCTACCGCGCCCATCTTGCGCGCCACTGTGATGACAACTCCTCACAGCCAGCAACAAGCTCACTTCTTTCCAGAAGACATAGATCCAGCTGTAGCCCACAAGCAGATGATTGAAAGAATTGTGGAAATGAAGCTGTCAGAAAAGACTGGTGGTGATGCTGGTACCTATGATGTGTACAAGGTACCGTATCCTCCCCAGTATGCTGCCAAGAGACTACCCCCAGGCGTCAGTAAGCCGCCGAAGTTCGAGAAATTTAATGGCCAAGGCTCCCCTAGGGAGCATATAGCCTACTACACTACAATCATGGGCGACCTAGCAGTCGATGAAGCTTATCTGCTCAAGTTCTTTGGCTCATCCCTCACTGGGTTGGCCTTTGAATGGTACTCAAGCCTGCCAGCTGGGTCAGTGGTGGATTGGCCTGATATGCAGAGAAAATTCCGCGACAGATTTCATGTCACGGAAAGGGAAATCACGATAGCAGAGCTATATGCAACCAGGCAGAAGCAAGATGAAACTGCACTGGACTACATCAAAAGGTGGAGGAACTTAGCCATGAGATGCCGCAGACCTCCTCATCAAGAAGATGCGGTGCAGATATGCAAGCAGAGCCTCAGGAGGGAGGTGCTAGAAAAAATGATCGGTGCAGATGTCAGAACATTTGACCGACTGAACAATATAGTGGCAGAAGTCGAGACGTTCTTGTCCAAGCGTCCGACCGCCAATGTCCCCACCATGCCGAAGGGAAAATCCAATGAGCGACGGCCATCACACTCTGAGGCCAACACCGTCGATTTCAGAACCTTCGAGCAACAGAAGGGGAAGAAAGGGGCAGATGAAGCTCCCCCGCTGGCAGATACAGCAGAAAGAAAAGATAAAGTCTCTCTGAGAGACAAGATGAGAAAAGCATATTCCTTCCCAAAAGATAAGACGGCCGCACTGTTCAACTGGGCATACAAGTTCAATAAGGTAACATTGCCTGAACCCAAAAGACCAGCAGATGCAGCAAAGAAAGATGATCCGCTGTTCTGTCCATTTCACCGTGCGCTGGGGCACGCAATTGAAGATTGTTATGTCTTCAAAGATATCATGGAAGGAATGGTCAAGAAAGGTGAGCTGCAGCTGGGAGATTACCAGGTAAAGCCGCCCCATCCACATGAGCCTCCACCCTGGAGAATGGCTGCCAATATGATCTCAGTCTACCAACAGCTGCCCAAGGAAGCCGTTGAAGAATGCACCAAGCACACCTATGAAGCTTGCTTCCTCACCCCACAGAAAGATCAGGAAGGATGGCAGATGATACCCATAAAAAGCAAAAAGAAGACTCCTGCAGCCAGTACCAGCGGAGCAGTTATCCGGGGTGTTACCCCAAGGCCCGAGCCGCCTCCGATAAAGCCAATATGGCATACAACTGAGACTGGACCAGTCATCCGATCCCTACTCACAACCGGAGGAGACAAACTCCCCTCCCTACACATAAAGAAGTAAGCCCTGCAGCCAGGCGTCTGCAGCAATATATTAATGAGCTTGATGAGTACGAGCAGAAGAAACCCAAGCATCTGCTGATGAAAGACTGCATACCCTGGGAACAGCTCGAAGAATTGAAAATCAAAGAGCAGCCAGAGGCAGAACAAGAAAAAGCTGAGAATGAACCCTTCTGGGGGCAGGAGCTAGCAAAGCCAAATTCCCAGAAGAAGAGGAGACGACCCAAGTCCAAGAAAGGAAAGAAGGTCACGACAGTACAATGTAATACTCTGTCGGTACTCTTTTCCTTGCCCGGGGAGGATGATGAGCCAGAAGCATCCGACGCCCCGCTAGAAGCTAACCATGCCGAAGCCTCCACCTCGGCCCATGCAACACGTTCTGGGAGAAGATGGGGGCGCCCACCACCAGCCAACCATAATATTATGTTCAGAGGGGAGCAACCCTATCAAATCCCGGAACCAGAGATACGAGGTGCCCAGGTTCCTCCCCCTGCCAGTCTGTACCAAGACAAGAAGAAGGCAGATGAAGCCCCTTCATTCCTGGAGTTCCTGTCCAGCTTAGAGAATGAGCAACCGGCTCATGCTGCTCCAGCTAAAAGCGATAAATGCCAGCAGACAGCAACTAGAAAGCAGAAACAGCATGAAGAAAATGAAGAAAGTAACCCTCTAGCAAAACCAGGGGCAGTCGCTACAGAAGAAGCCTTCCGGGAGACCGATGAAGAAGATGAAATTGGGACTGGGCAGCAAAGGCCACAGGCACCACATGAACCTCCAAGACCCCGATGGGCAGAGGAGATGAGACTATCTAATGTCCGGGTGGGCAGTCGAGTCATGAAAATGCTGAAGAAGCTCCCTACCAGATTCTCCATCTGGGAAATTCTCTCTCTGAGCGAAGAAGCTCGCCAAGCAATCGTGGATGCCCTGCAGTCTCCGGCACAATGTGAAGCACTCCTGGCAGAAGTGAATGCTGGGCCATCGGTCACCTTCACGGAAGATGATATGCTAATCCCAAATGCCGGTCACAACAGACCGCTGTATATGAGGGGCTCCCTGAACTGTCAGTCGCTGAGCAGGATACTGATAGATCCCGGGGCTGCTGTAAATATCCTTCCCTATCGCATCTATCAGAAATACTACTTTGACCTGTAGCTTACCAAGGTCAGAGATATGAAGATTGCAGGGTTCAATCAGAAATGTGAAACACCTCTGGGGGTGGCTGATTTCAACCTCACACTGGGCGACCTCACTACCGTGGTACGATTCTATGTAATCGACTCCAACACCACGTATAAGGCCCTGCTGGGAAGACCGTGGCTGCACGAATATCAGATAGTGCCATCCACACTACACCAATGCATAAAATACTGCCATGAAGGAAAAGAAGAAAGGGTGTTTGCAGACCTACATCCCTTCGAAGTGTTCGAGTGCCATATGCTCGATGCATCCTACTACACTGAGGTGTCACAAAAGGATAAAGGAAAAGAAGCTGTGGTCAGCCAGAAAAAGCCGACGACGAAGACAAGAAACTGGTCTCCGCCGCCGCCAAAAGGCTACATTAAAAAGCATGAGTATCTCACATCTCTTATGCTGTTGATTTTGCTCGGATCACTCCTCCTGGCATACACCCAGATGATACTGAAGAAAAAATGAAAGAAAAATACACACAGGTGGAAGTTCCTCAGGGTCTAGTCAAGCCCATAGCCAGCATAGAATACCGACGGTGCTGCCACTAAAGACTATGGAAATCCCTCGCTTCTGCGAACCCCCTATTATATTCTACACTGGGGAGCCAGTCGAAGAAGATGATCAAGACTGTATGGCCCCTGAAGAAGCTGCAAACCTGATGGTACCGATTACAGGCCTGGATTATACTACCCAACGGGTTTCACAAATGTTCTCCAAGATGCAAATGCCATCGATGCAGCCTGCTGCTCAGAAGAAAGCATTCAAGGAGCTATGGGATCCGCCTCGAGATAGCAAGGAACTGAGGAAGATCACACAGCACCCGGGACTGGGTTATACCTTGCAAGAATACTATGAAGCCGAGGTGGATGTCATCTCTGCCTTCTACCAGAATGAAGATCCCCCTGAAGTGGGATATGATCAATACCCCTTTGAAGATGAAGAAATTATGTATCAATCCATAACAGACAATGAAGCCCAAGACAACCAGCCGGAGGCAAGGATGTCTAATGAGACTAAGAAGGGTTGGTGCTGGGAGAATCCATCTTGCAAAGAGGATTTGTTCCAGGCCGAGGCACAATTTGATACGGGAACCCCGGATGAAGATCAAGTGGCCAGAGAGCTGCAAGAGTGCTTGGAGTTTGGGCGCATTCTAGAAGAATTCCGAGCTCTACATAATGATGACCTCTCAGGGGAGCCCACATCAGAAGAGCCTCTAAGCACGGAAGACTCCACTTCGAAGTTTTCCGCTGAGCCAGTCACGTCTTCGGGGCAGACTGAATAGAATCCGGCCATATTGGCCTTATACGATGCACCAGCATCCGCTGATGACCAATATGATGAATCAGAAAATCTTGAGAATGAAGAAAATTATATCCCGGGAAGCTTTATTGATTTGCAAGAAGCCCCACCCGAAGTTGAAGACGGAGGCCAAGCCACCGTCGATGAGCTGATAGAAGTAAATCTGGGGTCAGCAGATGAGCCAAGGCCAACATTCCTCAGTGCACTGCTGGAGCCAGCTATCAAAGAACATTATATTCAATTTTTGAAAGAATTCCGAGACTGCGTCGCATGGACATATGATGAAATGCCAGGACTGAGTTCCGATGTGGCACAGCACCGATTGGCGATAAACCCAGAGGCAAGCCCTACGAAGCAGCCTTCCAGGAGAATGCGTCCCGAACTGATAAATCAGATCAACAAAGTGGTTGATAAGTTGATTGATGTGGGCTTTGTTGAAGAGAACCAGTATACTACATGGCTGGCCAATATAGTGCCCGTGAAGAAGAAAAATGGGCAGATCAGAATATGTGTAGATTTCAGGGACCTGAATAAGGCTTGCCCGAAAGATGATTTTCCAGTGCCGAGCACTGAAGTCATGATCGATGCAACAACTGGCCATGAAGCCCTGTCATTCATGGATGGGTCATCCGGATACAACCAGATCTGGATTGCTGAAGAAGACAGAGTGCACACTGCATTCTGCACCCCGAAGGGGATATTTCATTATAAAAGAATGCCGTTCGGCCTTAAGAATGACGGCGCTACCTATCAAAGAGCTATGACAAAGATCTTTGATGATTTGCTCTTCAAGAAAGTAGAGTGCTACATTGATGACCTGGTGGTGAAAACCAGCAGAAGAGAGGATCATCTGCAAGACCTGAGGATGGTGTTCCAGAGGCTGCGCGAATATGAACTCAAGATGAATCCTATGAAATGTGCCTTTGGCGTGTCCAGTGGAAAATTCCTTGGGTTCATTGTCCGTCATAGGGGCATTGAGATCGACCCATCCAAGATTAAAGCTATCCAGGAGCTCCCTCCACCAAGGAATCTCCACGAGCTAAGATTTCTACAAGGGCGTTTGGCCTATATCCGACGATTCATATCAAATCTGTCGGGGAGATGCCACCCTTTTCACAAGCTCGTGATGAAAGATGTACTGTTCCTATGGGACGATGGCTGTCAGGAAGCCTTGGAGAAGCTGAAAGAATATCTCAAGACCCCTCCAGTGCTGGGGGCACCTATTAAGGGCAGACCCCTGATACTGTACATTGCAGCCACACACTGTTCCCTAGGGGTAATGCTAGCACAGATAAATGAAGAAGGCAAAGAGCAGGCTCTATACTACCTGAGTCGGAGGCTGATTAGAACTGAAGAAAGCTACACCTATATAGAAAAGACATGCTTGGCACTAGTCTTTGCCGTTAAAAAGCTCCGGCACTATATGCTGTCACATGAAATCAGATTGATATCTGTAGCAGATCCACTCAAATACATACTGACTCAGCCAGTACTGAAAGGCCAGTTGGGCAAATGGGTAGTAATTTTGATGGAATTCGATATCACATATATACCCCAGAGGGCAATAAAAGGACAGGCCGTGGCCGATTTCTTCGCAGAGCATCCTGTGCCAGAGAATGATATGTTGGGGGCTGAGTTACCCGATGATGAGACACTAGAAGCCTGCCAGGCTCAGTCAACTATGTGGCAGCTATTCTTTGATGGAGCATCTAGAACGGAGACCGACTCCGATGGAAAGACCAGAATACGGGCCGGAGCCGGTATTGTGCTAAGATCACCAGAAGGGGAGGTTGTGCATACTTCCTGTTCTATAAACAAGCCCTGCACCAATAATGAAGCCGAATATGAAGCTCTGATAATCGGGCTATGTATAAGCCTCAACATGGGTATCCAGATGCTTCAGGTATTCGGGGATTCAATGTTGATAATAAAGCAAATCCAAGGGGAGTTCGAAGTGCGAAAGCCGGAGTTGAACCCCTACCACCAAAAAGCTGTGCGCCTCATGGCGAAATTCTATCATATTGAGCTCAAGCATGTGGGCTGTGGACATAATGCCCAAGCTGATGCACTGGCAAAACTAGCCAGCTCAATAGCAGTCCCACCAAATGAAACACTGAACATTGTTGTTATAAACCGGCGGCAGGTCCCCAGCATGCTAGAAGAGTGCCCCGAAGAAGAAGAAGTTGCTACTATCAGTACAGAACAGGCATCTGATTGGAGACAACACCTGCTACAATAATTTTTACACCAACAGTTGCCGCAGAAAAGAGAAGAAAGGATGAAACTTCTAAGGATCAAAGATTCTTATGAATTCAGAAATAGAACTCTGTTCCGAATAATGGCAGATGCACGCAAGAAGATTTTGCTCCGCTGCCTGTCTACTGAGGAAGCTTGGCAAGCAATGAAAGAAACACATGCTGGGACAGCAGGTGCCCACCAGGCCGGTCCCAAGATGAAGATAGAGATTAAGAAGCTGGGCTACTATTGGCCCACTATGTTTGAAGACTGTTGCAAGTTTGCAAAGTCATGCCAGAAATGTCAGGAGCATGCTGTTGTGCCTAGAAGGCCACCTGCCGTTCTGCACCCTACAGTCCCTAGCTGTCTGTTTGCACAATGGGGAACTGATGTAGTCGGGCCAGTGCCAACTTCCTCGGCCGGACATAAGTACATACTGGCCATAACAGATTACTTCTCCCGATGGGCGGAAGCTATAGCATTAAGAGAAGTGACTGGTGAACTGGTCTCCAGATTCATCAAGCACAACATTATCTTCCGGTTCGGGATCCCCAACCGAATAATATCTGATAATGGAAGTCATTTCAGAAATCAGAAAATCTATCGGCTTGCCGAGAAGTACAAGATTGAATGGAGGACTTCCACTCCTTACAATCCACAGGCAAATGGATTGGCAGAAGCCTTCAATAAATCTTTATGCACCTTGCTGGCTAAAGTCGTCAGTTCTAATAAGAAGGACTGGGAAGAAAAGATGTATGAAGCTCTGTGGGCGTACCGCACTGTCTTCAAGACACCTACAGGGTGCTCGCCATACTCACTGGTATATGGCTCAGAGGCAGTAGTTCCACTAGAGCTGGAAGTCCCGTCACTCAGAGTGGCTGTCCAATATGACCTGGCCCTTGGCGAACAAACCAATGCAGAAAGAAGATTACAAGAATTGGCTGAATTGGAAGGGAAGCGCCTCCAAGCTCAGAAGAATATCCAGATGTATCAGGCCCGCATGGCCACTGCATTCAACAAACTCGTAAAAGGACGAGAATTTAAGAAAGGTGACCTCATCATGGTCAAGAAAAGAGAAGTCATGGTGTCCAACCCAAAAGGAAAGCTAAATCCTAATTGGGAAGGTCCTTATGTGATACATAGGGTCTACGAAGGTGGGGCCTATATGGTTGTCAACCTTCGAGGGGAGATCCAATTCTCGCCACTCAACGGTAGGCACCTAAAGCTGTATCATGCTGCACAACCGACATTCTCCGAATAATCAGGCCAAAAGCTACCCCTCTTTCTTGGTCTAGTGGCACTCCGCCCTAGCCAAGCTACCCTTTTCCTTGGTTTAGCGGCACTCCGCCCTAGCCAAGCTACCCTCTTCCTTGGTCTAGCGGCACTCCGCCCTAGCCAAGCTACCCTCTTTCTTAGTCTAGGGGCACTCCGCCCTAACCAAGCTACCCTTCTTTCTTGGTCTAGTGGCACTCCGCCCTAGCCAAGCTACCCTCTTCCTTGGTCTAGCGACACTCCGCCCTAACCAAGCTACTTCGTTCTTGGTCTAGCGGCACTCCGCCCTAACTAAGCTACTTCTTTCTTGGTCTAGTGGCACTCCACCCTAGCCAGGCTACCCTCTTCCTTGGTCTAGTGGCACTCCGCCCTAGCCAAGCTACCCTCTTCCTTGGTCTAGCGGCACTCCGCCCTAACCAAGCTACTTCGTTCTTGGTCTAGCGGCACTCCGCCCTAACTAAGCTACTTCTTTCTTGGTCTAGTGGCACTCCGCCCTAGCCAGGCTACCCTCTTCCTTGGTCTAGCGGCACTCCACCCTAGCCAGGCTACCCTCTTCCTTGGTCTAGCGGCACTCCGCCCTAACCAAGCAACTTCTTTCTTAGTCTAGCGGCACTCCGCCCTAGCCAAGCTACCCTCTTTCTTGGTTTAGCGGCACTCCGCCCTAGCCGAGCTACTTCATTCTTGGTCTAGCGGCATTCCGCCCCAGCCGAGCTACCCTTTCTTGGTTTGGTGGCACTCCGCCCTAACCAAGCCACTCCTCATCACGGATTAATGGCATTCCAATCTGTCACCCTCTAAGAAAAAAAAATATAAAAAAATGGGGTTAAAAATAGAGATACCCCGCCAGGCTTGTTCGGATATCCCGGACAAGGGCAAAAATGGCCAAAACCCAGCTGTGGTGAAAACCCGAAAGGGCGCTGCAGGCAAAATCGGGTACCCCGCCACGTGAAAACTCGAAAGGGCGCGTGGGCAAAAGCAAGAGGGGGCTGACTCCGGTGAAAACCCGAAAGGGCACTTGGGTCAGTAATGTGGTAATCCCAAAGAAAAGCCTCACCTCCCGCCATAAAACTCCTCGTCAATCGACCGGCGCCTTGCCCGATCGATGATTAGACCCACTCAGTATAGGCCCTACGTCTATCCTGATAAAAGCCCTCATACCATGTCCCAGGTCCCACCATGATGAAACCTGCTGTTGATCAATGGGCACACTCACCCGATCAGCAATGAAACCTGTCCGGTTTAGACCTTACGTCTATGCCGATAAAACTTATGAAACCCTTTGCACCGATATAAACCCAATATCGATGATGAAACCAACTGTTGACCGATTGGCACACTACCTAATCAACGATGAAACCTATCCAGGTCAGACCTTTCGTCTATCCTGATGAAACCTATGAAATCCTTGCATTGGTATAAACCCAATACCGATGATGAAACCTGCTGTTGATCGATTGGTACACTGCCCGGTCAATGATGAAACCCATCCAGTGTAGACCTTACGTCTACCCTGATGAAGCCTATGAAATCCTTGCATCGGTATAAACCCAATACCGATGATAAGAGCAGTCACTAATGGAGCAGCACATCGCCTGATCCGTCCTGAAGTCCCAATTCAAGAAATATATATACGCATATATAAAGAAAAATGGGGTTAAAAATAGAGATACCCCGCCAGGCTTGTTCGGATATCCCGAACAAGGGCAAAAATGGCCAAAACCCAGCTGTGGTGAAAACTCGAAAGGGCACTACAGGCAAAATCGGGTACCCCGCCACGTGAAAACCCGAAAGGGCGCGTGGGCAAAAGCAAGAGGGGGCTGGCTCCGGTGAAAACCCAAAAGGGCACTTGGGTCAGTAATATGGTAATTCAAAAGTTCCATGCCAACATGCACGCTACCTTTACCTCCAATTTACTGATGAAACCTCCCGTCGGTCAGTCGGCTTCATTCCCCACCGATGAGAAAACCCTTCTGGGATAGACCTTACGTTTATCTTGATAAAATTCACATACCCTCTTTCAAACGTCCCACCGACAATGAAACCCATCACCATTCTGATGAAGACTGTCCAGCTCAGACCTCACGTCTGTCCTGATGAAGCCTACGCATTTCTTGGCAAGCCTCACCTGCGATAAAACCTGCTGGAATAGACCTTACGTCTATCCTGACAATACCTACGCCTCTACCGACGTCCCATTGTTGATCGATTGGCACCATGCCCGATCAATGATGAAACCCTAGCCAATTTAGACCTTTCGTCTATGCCGATGAAACTGATGTGATACAATATGCAGCGGAGGACAATGATACCAATTTGATGTGATACGACTCCCTTGGACCTAGGATAGCAAGCAACACAACAAGTTGGTAACGTCACACTAGCGGACTCACTCGCGTAGGCACACTCGGATCCGAAGGAGGACCGGCGATGGGGGTTAGGGTCCGAGTTTGGACCTCGCGGTTCCAAGGGTCGGCCTGATAGGGATAGATCCAAATGGGCCAGGGATGTCCGATTTCACGGGTAGCCGGCACGCCGAGGGCGTGGGATGTGATGGAACTCTCTCAACTCGCTCCGCGGCGAAACACTATAATTGGTTGAATTGAGGATCAGGCGCTCCTCTCACCTCCGACAGACAACTAAAAGCAATACTAAGCAAGCAATAGTAATAACCAGCAAAGAAGAGTGGCCAAGAGCTCACCTGATCGGCGTGAAGATGCCGAACCCGGGCGGAGACGAGGGCTAGCGGGGAAGTGTGGTCCCCGCACACTGCGCCGGTGTAGCTTCAAAAACCTGTCAAGAGTACAATTACTACACCTCGCGCAGGAGGGTGATCTCGGGAGTGGGAATTGATTAATTATAGCAAACACTACCACCACGCAGGGTGGGGCGGTAAGCCGGCCAGGCAAAGGGGCGAGGAAACTATGGAAAGAACTGAAATGATCTTCCCGAGTTCTGCTTGCTGCCCGATCTGCTGACCCGTCTGTGCTGTGGAAGTTCCCGAGCTCGCTGACGACCTCAGAATGGCATGGGACTGGCGCCAAATTGATGGTGATTGGCTCATGGAGGTCTGTAAATTCTGGCCGGGCTTCTGGTGGTCTTCGCTGGCCGGTAGGAGCTCTGCAACAGGACCGAAGTGTTCTGGTCTGCACAGGTTCCAGGAGCAGGGGCTTGAAGAACTGGCTGCCACGATCACTCCCGGAACTCAAATGTGGCAGGATCAGCTCTGGAGCGTCCGTGGTCGAGGTGGCTCTCAGCACGAGTTGACAGAGCTGCAATCCGATGCTGAGACTGGACGGTCTGCCCAGGAGAGTGGGCCCTGGTCGCTGCAGACTGCGGGAGACAGACCCGCGAGACTGAGGGAGAAAATTCGTATCTCTGTTCCCCGGTGTCCGAATGCCGTTCCACCTTCTGATCTTGAAAGAGGGCCAGGAGGAGCAGAACTTTGATGAAGGGCCGTGGGTCTGAATCCTCCACGATTAGCTGTGGTGCAGTGACGAACCAGGTTGCAGACTCTGGCCACAGCGGCTACCAGATGCGAGCAGTGGATTGCAGAAGTTGTCCCGGCCGATCCCGGATGCCGAATCACGAACTGTCAGAGTCGCTGGAACCGTGGACAAAGCCTCTTCACAGAAAAACTGACGGCAACACCTTCTGAGGTCGGGGTGGGCAGGGGGACGCCGATGAGTGTATGCTGGTCGCAGAAGACTGGAGAAGACAGCCTCGTGCGACTGGAGGAGAAAAATCAGAACTTGGGGTCCCAGATGCCGAATGTAGCTCTGCTTCTTTCTCCTGGTCCGGGACAGGGGGAGGAAGAACTTTGAAGAAGGAACTTAATCCTTATTCCTTCGCCGTTGGTCGTGAAGCAGCTTCCAATCGGGCTCAGGCTTTCTGCAGGTGGTGTCTGGCGCAGTCGGGGTAGGATAGCTCTCACGGGTGGCCACGAACTCGGAATTGCACGATTCCTTCTCGCCTGCGTAGGGGACTGGACGACCTTTCTGGAAAGGTAAGATACACCCTCAGATGTCTCCGTACGAACTCGGGGTAGCTTCTGCAAGACGGGCCTTCTTCAGCCACCTGCAGACTGATCAAAGGGGGGAGAGGGGTGGAAGAGCTTGGTTGGCCAAAGGAAGAAGAATGGGAAGGGGGGTTGGGGGCTGCGACCTAGGGAGGTGAGGGGGGCTGGGAATGAATGTGGTGCAGTCCCAAAGGGAGGAGAATTCGAATTTTAGCTTGGGAGGGGTGAAGGGGGTGCTTGGGGAAGTGAGGGGGTGTATGGGGAATGCCAAGGGGTGCCTTGGAAGAGGGGCTTCCACCTAGGGGTTGGAGGGGGATTAAATGGGAGGTATGGGGAAGGGGGAGGGGTCTTAATTAGGGGAGAATAGGGAGGAGAGAGAGTGAATTTCAAAATTTAGAGAGAGAGAGAGATAGAGAGAGAGGGAGAGAGATAGACTCAAGGGGATTCAAGTGGATTTCAAGCTTTCATTCATTCATCAATTACCCTCTTCAAGTGGGGGATTGGGGTCCTTATATAGGAAACCCACAATTTACAATAAGTCCTCACATTGTGGACAACTGACAGAAGACCAAAGGTTGGGGAAGGGGGCGCCCATGGGCCAGGCCCAATGAACAGGCCCAATAACCTACTAAGCTAGTTAATGAAACTTGGACTTAGGTAAATGACTAACTAACTTAGGTAATAGACTCAATAAAGGGAAAATTACATAGATAAGACTCAAGAAAAATGAGAGAACTACATGGCTATACTCAGAAAATGATGGCGAACAAAATGGCGAGCAGCAGGACCATGTGAAGGGGTAAGCGATGTCCCCATCATACTCCCGGGGTGCGGAGAACTCGACTCCGTCGAGTAAGGGCCCACCGGGGAAGCAGCTCAGGGTGACCTTCAATCTCCAAACCCAACCTGCACCTGCATCCAGGGGACGACTCTTCATCCTCTCAAGGCAGCCCGGACACACCCTCATGCTGGCGGTGGAACCCTGCTTGCATAGTATTGCCCCTCTGTGTACACGTCGGGCTCTCAAGGCTATTTTGTGGAAGCACTCCGGGGTGTCCCTCTTAAAGGAAGTTATAGGCTCAAAGTACTCACTGGGATTCACCGCGGTGCCCATGTAGGGTGCCGGATCAGCCGCATGATAATTGGGGTATATCCCATAGCCCATTAGTAAATCTAATCCATAAGCCAGGTTGGCCAAAGCCACTTGGAACATGAAAGGTCCAAGTCCTCGTGCCCTCGATTTGGAGGTGGCCCTAAGATAGAGTCGTTCTAATGCCACCATCGCGAGGTTACCTCCTTGGATTTCAAAGTGCCACCCTTGAGTTACAGCCCGCTCATTATGATCGTCACTACCCATATTTGGATGCTTGCTTGAATGAGAATGCTTTGAGTGATGATGCGGTGGGGGTGGGAAGTATGTGGTATGCAAAGGGGGACCTGGGCAACCATACATAGACCTATCATTCATGGATGTGATGAGGCATCTTGTGGACTCAGGGGGGCCTGGGAAACCATAGGCGGATCTATTGTGTATGGCTGTGAGAGTTACCGGGGGACCCGGACATCCACGTGTGCTCCATTCAAGTGTAAGGGCTATGAAGAATGTGGGTGGACCAGCACAACCAAATGTAGGCCAGTTATGCATTGAGCCTAAACTGTGCGTGACATGCATGGGAGGGCTGGACTCATGACCCTTGTCGAATGATGTGACATGCCAAGATGGGTGCTTTCTTCTCCTAGAGATGATGACCATGTGTGTGGGTATGGGGTGGCCTTTAAGCTCCCATTTGTAAGGGTCGAAGGGATCATAGTAGGTATGCATCATGGGGTGGGGCACTGCCTTGTTCCCTAGGTGTATACTACACATGGTCATGGTTCCCTTGGTGTGGGCTGGGTCTAGGACGAGGTGTGTTGGTTCTAGCATGGTGGGTGAGGGTAGGAGGGAGTGGGTGGTGGGTAGGGCAGTCAGGTCCCATGGGTTCATTGTCTTCCATAGGGTGGGATCAAAGGGGTCATGGAATGTGTTACCAAGGGTGAGGTGTTCTTTCACCTCAAGGTCTCCAAATGATGGTGAGTCCTCCTCCTTAAATGTAGTAATTGAACCGAAGTTCGAGGAGGGTTGGTTGGTCATGATTGGAGGGCTTGGTATCCTACCCGAAATAAGTAACTCCAATTCGCGGATAGCATCGGGCTCTTCGGGAATGGGGAGGGATAAAATAAGGTCGCTAGTGTAGCAACCCACAGTGTAAATGGAAGAGATGGACCCGACACATAGATGTAGGAGGTTAAGACTCCTAGGTTGGTCGGCTACAGTGGTCAACATGCCAGTTAGCTTCATTTGCCAAGTTAGACCCTCAAGAAAATCCCCTAATGTTTTCACCTGATAGGATGATTGGATTGTGGTGTGATAGGTGGATAAGGGTACTATAGGAAGGTTTTGCTCCTTGGGTGGGTAAGCATGGACCATGAGATCTCCAAATGGGTTCTCCTTTAGCCAACGTGAAAGGGGTTCTCCTAAGATAAGCTCGGTCCCTATTAAGGAGGGTGGTGTAAGGTGAAGACCACCATGTGAAGTTCCTTCTTCTTCCTGGACATGGGCGATCTCTATGGCGGGGGTTGGTGTGTTCACCTCTATGGGGTCGGGTATGGGAATCATGGGTTCCTCTATCAAGGAGGTGAGATGGTCCCTTGAGGGTGTGGTGGTGAGGATAGGTGTGTGGTACCCCCGAGGTGGGAGGTAAAGGGGAACTTGGTTTGGGATCGGTAAGGGGAGAAGTGGAGGCCTAGGTTGGGGTTGGATAGGGGTTGGTAGTGGAAGATGGATGGGTTGAGGAGGATTGGGTTGGTTGGTTTTAGGGGGTGTGTCTCTTTTAGGGGAAGATGGAGGGGTGGTTTTGGGGACCAAGGAAGTTTGTGGAGTGTGAGTTTGTGGGAGAGTTTTGGGTGGGGTGGTGGTGGCCATCATGGGCCTAGGTGGAGTGGACATGGGGACCACACGGGTTGGAATGGTGAGGGTGGAGTGAGCCATGATGCTTCCTCCACTTGGGATGGAAACTTCTTGGCCTAACCCATGATATTGTGATTCATACTCTTCTTCCCAATCGGGGGAGGCCTCATATTCCTCAACTTCAATCTCATTCCCTTGTGGTGTGGGGGTCTTGCTCTCCAAGGGAGTGGGAAGGCTCTTTGGCGATGGGGTGGTGCAAGTTGGAATTATTTGGGGTGGTGGAGTTTGGATCCTAAGGGAGGTCTTGGGTTGACTGGGAGGGGAAGGGGGAGTGGGAGTGCTCCTCGAGTGATGATTCACAAGGTGGGAGTGGGTAGGTTGGGGAGTGAAGATCTTCCTAATCTCACTCCTCATCTCTTCCAATGAGTCTATGGGTCCTTTGGTTTCCCATCTAAATTCATCCCGAGGTGACCAAGCTCTAGGGTCGTGGTTCCTTTTTGCTTCAAGCCGGTCAAGTCGGGTGGTGAGGGTATCAAGATAGTTATGAATCTTGTTGGTGAGAGTGTCAAATCGGTCCATGGATATTTGGGACATCTCCCTAGGGTGGTCATGCAATGGAGTGATGGAAACCATGATGCAAGGGAGACTCAAATGATAATGCCCAAGGACTAGACTTGTAGAGACAAGTCTAAAACTTGCTCTGATACCAATTTGATGTGATACAATATGCAGCGGAGGACAATGATACCAATTTGATGTGATACGACTCCCTTGGACCTAGGATAGCAAGCAACACAACAAGTTGGTAACGTCACACTAGCGGACTCACTCGCGTAGGCACACTCGGATCCGAAGGAGGACCGGCGATGGGGGTTAGGGTCCGAGTTTGGACCTCGCGGTTCCAAGGGTCGGCCGGATAGGGATAGATCCAAATGGGCCAGGGATGTCCGATTTCACGGGTAGCCGGCACGCCGAGGGCGTGGGATGTGATGGAACTCTCTCAACTCGCTCCGCGGCGAAACACTATAATCGGTTGAATTGAGGATCGGGCGCTCCTCTCACCTCCGACGGACAACTAAAAGCAATACTAAGCAAGCAATGGTAATAACCAGCAATGAAGAGTGGCCAAGAGCTCACCTGATCGGCGTGAAGATGCCGAACCCGGGCGGAGACGAGGGCGAGCGGGGAAGTGTGGTCCCCGCACACTGCGCCGGTGTAGCTTCAAAAACATGTCAAGAGTACAATTACTACACCTCGCGCAGGAGGGTGATCTCGGGAGTGGGAATTGATTAATTACAGCAAACACTACCACCACGCAGGGTGGGGCGGTAAGCCGGCCAGGCAAAGGGGCGAGGAAACTATGGAAAGAACTGAAATGATCTTCCCGAGTTCTGCTTGCTGCCCGATCTGCTGACCCGTCTGTGCTGTGGAAGTTCCCGAGCTCGCTGACGACCTCAGAATGGCGTGGGACTGGCGCCAAATTGATGGTGATTGGCTCCTGGAGGTCTGTAAATTCTGGCCGGGCTTCTGGTGGTCTTCGCTGGCCGGTAGGAGCTCTGCAACAGGACCGAAGTGTTCTGGTCTGCACAGGTTCCAGAAGCAGGGGCTTGAAGAACTGGCTGCCACGATCACTCCCGGAACTCAAATGTGGCAGGATCAGCTCTGGAGCGTCCGTGGTCGAGGTGGCTCTCAGCACAAGTTGACAGATCTGCAATCCGATGCTGAGAGTGGACGGTCTGCCCAGGAGAGTGGGCCCTGGTCGCTACAGACTGCAGGAGACAGACCCGCGAGACTGAGGGAGAAAATTCGTATCTCTGTTCCCCGGTGTCCGAATGCCGTTCCGCCTTCTGATCCTGAAAGAGGGCCGGGAGGAGCAGAACTTTGATGAAGGACCGTGGGTCTGAATCCTCCACGATTAGCCGTGGTGCAGTGACGAACCGGGTTGCAGACTCTGGCCGCAGCGGCTACCAGATGCGAGCAGTGGATTGCAGAAGTTGTCCCGGCCGCTCCCGGATGCCGAATCACGAACCGTCAGAGTCGCTGGAACCGTGGACAAAGCCTCTTCACAGAAAAACTAATGGCAACACCTTCTGAGGTCGGGGTGGACAGGGGGATGCCGATGAGTGTATGCTGGTCGCAGAAGACTGGAGAAGACAGCCTCGTGCGACTGGAGGGGAAAAATCAGAACTTGGGGTCCCAAATGCCGAATGTAGCTCTGCTTCTTTCTCCTGGTCCGGGACAGGGGGAGGAAGAACTTTGAAGAAGGAACTTCAGCCTTATTCCTTCGCCGTTGGTCGTGAAGCAGCTTCCAATCGGGCTCAGGCTTTCTGCAGGTGGTGTCTGGCGCAGTAGGGGTAGGATAGCTCTCACGGGTGGCCACGAACTCGGAATTGCACGATTCCTTCTCGCCTGCGTAGGGGACTGGACGACCTTTCTAGAAAGGTAAGATACGCCCTCAGATGTCTCCGTACGAACTCGGGGTAGCTTCTGCAAGACGGGCCTTCTTCAGCCACCTGCAGACTGATCAAAGGGGGGAGAGGGGTGGAAGAGCTTGGTTGGCCAAAGGAAGAAGAATGGGAAGGGGGGTTGGGGGCTGCGACCTAGGGAGGTGAGGGGGGCTGGGAATGAATGTGGTGCAGTCCCAAAGGGAGGAGAATTCTAATTTTAGCTTGGGAGGGGTGAAGGGGGTGCTTGGGGAAGTGAGGGGGTGTATGGGGAATGCCAAGGGGTGCCTTGGAAGAGGGGCTTCCACCTAGGGGTTGGAGGGGGATTAAATGGGAGGTATGGGGAAGGGGGAGGGGTCTTAATTAGGGGAGAATAGGGAGGAGAGAGAGTGAATTTCGAAATTTAGAGAGAGAGAGATAGAGAGAGAGGGAGAGAGATAGACTCAAGGGGATTCAAGTGGATTTCAAGCTTTCATTCATTCATCAATTACTCTCTTCAAGTGGGGGATTGGGGTCCTTATATAGGAAACCCACAATTTACAATAAGTCCTCACATTGTGGACAACTGACAGAAGACCAAAGGTTGGGGAAGGGGGCGCCCATGGGCCAGGCCCAATGAACAGGCCCAATAACCTACTAAGCTAGTTAATGAAACTTGGACTTAGGTAAATGACTAACTAACTTAGGTAATAGACTCAATAAAGGGAAAATTGCATAGATAAGACTCAAGAAAAATGAGAGAACTACATGGCTATACTCAGAAAATGATGGCGAACAAAATGGCGAGCAGCAGGACCATGTGAAGGGGTAAGCGATGTCCCCATCAGAAACTCTTCTTTGCGTCGATATAAACCCAATATCGATGATGAAACCAGTTGTTGATCGACCGGCACCTTGCCCGATCAATGATGAAATCCTGCAGTTTAGACCTTTCGTCTATTCTGATGAAACCTATGAAATCCCTGCATTGGTATAAACCCAATACCGATGATGAAACCTGCTGTTGATCGATTGGTACCCTGCCCGATCAATGATGAAACCCTAGCCGATTTAGACCTTTCGTCTATGCTGATGAAACTCTTCTTTGCATCGATATAAACCCAATATCGATGATGAAACCAACTGTTGATCGATTGGTACCCTGCCCGATCAATGATGAAACCCTAGCCGGTTTAGACCTTTCATCTATGCTGATGAAACTCTTCTTTGCATCGATATAAACCCAATATCGATGATGATACCAACTATTGATCGATTGGCACCCTGCCCGATTAATGATGAAACCCTAGCCAGTTTAGACCTTTCGTTTATGCTGATGAAACTCTTCTTTGCGTCAATATAAACCCAATATCGATGATGAAATCAACTGTTGATCGATTGGCACTTTGCCCGATCAATGATGAAACCCTATCCAGTTTAGACCTTACGTCTATTCTGATAAATCATATGAAATCCCCCTTGTATCGATATAAGCTCAATATCGATGATGAAGTCAACCGTTGGCTGATCGGTACATCGCCCAGCCAATGATACAATCTGTCCAGTTCGTACTTTATGTCCGTTCTGATGAAAACCCCATACCCTTTTTCAATGTCCCACCTGCTATAACCTCTACCCAGTCTAGACCTTTCGTCTAGTCCGATGAAACCTCTTCTTTCACATTTCTGCAAATTGTCTCCCTCGCAGTACATATTGCCAAGAGGGACGATTGCTGCTACCAACAGAACCCGGTTTAAGCACCTCCCCGGATGCCGTCACGCGGTGGAGCGAGTTCCCCATCCTTTCTCTAAGGGGGTGGACGCTCTCCTGCCAAGTACGGGCCATTCGCATGAGGAATTGCTAAAACCGCTACCCCACTTCTCAAAGTGATAAAACCACATGCAGAAGAAAATGGATACGCGTAAAGCCAAAGATTTCTTTTCATTAATAAGTGAGTACATAAAGGGCCCCGAGGGGACGTTGTATCGCAAAAGAGTACAAAAGAAAAAGAAAAAGAAAGAGAAGATGGTTCATGGCTGCCTGAAGATATCCTCGAAAGCCAGAAGGCCCACATAAGGGGCGGCTCCCAGTTCATGAAGACGAGCCTCCTCCTCCTGCAGTCGAACGGACTCGTCTTGAAAGGACGCCACCTGCCCCTCTAATAGAGTTGCTTCTTCCTCGAGCTGCGGTCAAGAAGTTGTTTGCTGCGGCAGCTCAGCTCGGAGATCGGACAGTTCAGCTTCCAGGGTAGTTATCCGGTCACGCACAAACTGCTCCCGCTCCGCCAAAGACTGCATTTGGCACTGCCGCTCCTGAAGAATAGAGTTCGTCTTCGCCAGCTCGGATTTGCATTCCATTCTTTGCAACTTCAAAGCCGCCAGTTTGTCAGACATGATATGTGTCAAGAAATCCCGGCGATGAACAAATTTTAACAATAAAAGAACCCGCTGGGCCCATATTTCTGTGGGACATCCCATCGCCTGCAAGCCGACGGTGAAGCGCTCAGCTATCTCCTTCAACTGTGGATAGGTTAGTCCGGGCTGGGACTGCACTAGCTGGCGCAGCATGCCCAGATGTTGCCAGACAAAACTCTCAGGTGAAGTAAAGCCAGGCAAAGGAAGAGGAGCTACTTCAAAGGTTACTTCACTATCAATGTCCGCCCATAGGGTAATATCTGGCTGCGAAGAAGAAGATGGGAGGTCTACCGAAGGTACCAACTGAGCTCTCCCTGCAACCTCTGGCGTGGCCAAGAGATCTTCCACTTCCATCTCCTCGGAAGCGGCCGTCTGAATACTCCCGGATGCAACTTCAGGCACCTCCTCCTCAGATTCTGAAAGTATGGAGATAGGATCCGGGGCGGTTACAGGCAATACTCCCAGTTCCGCAGCAGCTACCTCTCCTTCTTCCATCTCCGCTTCGGTGGCCAATTCCTTCAACGTCGAGGCCGCGGAGGTCACAGTCTGAAGAGGCAAAGGTTCACCCTCCATGATTGATGTTGTGGGAATTGTTGACTCAGGAGCGATGGTCATCACTGCGGCCGGTATGAAAGCAGAACTCCTGGCTAGATCAGCTTCGGATCTGAAATCTGAAGCCATGATAGGAGTGCATCTGTCTCCTGAGGCCCCCAGGTCCAACGATGCTAAATCTGTTGAATATTGTATTCGCATTGGAACATGGCGAATGACCTCAGGAGCCCCCATGCAGGATAAAGGTAGAAAAGGGACAATAGCCCAGTTTACAGAAGAAGCCTCCATAAAAGTTGCAGTTGTGTCTGAGCTGACGGTGATAGGGCCCTGAGACCAAAGCAAAACAACCTTCAGCACTAAATGAAGATGCAGATGAAGCAGCAAGCCTGAAAGGGGACCCACCTTTGAAGCAGGGTTCGCATCCTCGAAGTGGGGTGAAAGAGGAGGAAACTCCGAAGTTGAAGCGACAAAGAGTGAAGATATGTCGATCTCGGTGTCGAGCCCGGCAAACTCCTCTTGCAACTCCTCCTCGGAAGATGGCTCCAGCAGCTTAGCAGGCTGAAAAGATAGAGCACCTTTTACAGGTACAGGCGGGGCTTCTGATTCAGGAGCATCCCCCTCACTGCCGCTGAAAGCCACTTCCTCCTCATCAGATACGGTTGTAGAGCTACCCGATGATATTTCTACCCTGGCTACATGCTGTGGGGACGCCTCTAAAGCATGTCGGGATGTGGACCGGGTAATTATGCGCCTGGCCGGAACAGTACCCCGCTTCGACTGAGTCTCGTGACCCTCCGGAGGTTGAATCGGCTCTTCTGTCATCCTTTCAACCTCAGCCTGCTCCTCGGCTGCCATTTCAACAGAAAAGCAATATCTGAGGGTTATAGTAGAAAAAACAATGGAAGTGTGAAACAGATGAGAAAGCACACTTACCCCCCGCCTCACTAGCCGGCGTGGGGGAAGGCAGCCTGGTCTCTGCGTCGGAGGGTGCCACAATTGGCTCTTGAGCTGCGCAAAAAAGGGAAGGGGTCAGAGTCGAAGACTTCTTTGGAAATCTGCAAAAGATGATGAAGAATGCAAATGCAAGCTAATGATGTTACCCTGAACCGGTGTCTGAGCAGCCTCCCTTTGCAACTCAAACTCATCGAATGAGGGAATGTCGGGGAGAGGGGTCCCAGTGTCCATCGCCACCGAAGTCGACTGCTGAGCATGGGCCTTTTTGGCCTTTCTAGCCTTCCCAACTACAGCCTTGACTGTGGAAGCCTTCCTCTTCTTGCCAGGAGGCAGGGGAGTAGTGGTCGGTGCTGCAGACGGGACTTCAAAATAAGTAGGCTTCTCGGCCTGCGCAATAATCTTTCTATAGAGCCCATGCCGCTTTATATCAGGCCGGTCTGTTGAAAATGGCAGAAGGGCGATGGGATCAGTGGGTGCGAAATTCAGATGCTAAGCAGAAAACACTGCAATCAGAAAAGAAGAAATCTTACCTGCCGGGCCGTCGTAGAATACAGAAAGTGGCCAGTACAGATAAGCTACCTCCTTGGAGCGGGAAGCAGCCTCCATGATGAGCCAGCACACATCACCAAATATCTGGCACTTCTCTACTAAAGCTGCCAGATCATTATGGCCGTGAGAGTCAAGGCATCGAAATAAGTCAAGATGGTCCATGCCCCAACCATCGACATAATGAAATGATATAAACAGTGGCTTGTTCAATATGCCAGCTATCGGGCTTTCTGCAGATAATCCATGCAAATTCAGCAGAATGAACAGCTAGGACGTTTGCCTATAGTACGTCTGAGTTCTATCTTCTCGGCGTACAAACGTCCTATATGGATGAAATTTATCAATTGGACCCTTCCAAGGAGCTGCTATCGGGAGCGGCTCTTCAACAGGGAATGGGTACTACTGCTCCTCCAAGCGAGCGCCTCCCACATGGCATAAATGCTTCAAGGTCTTCAGGAAAGTGTCCTCATTGATAGCAGCAAAGACAGGGACAAGCGGCTCAGAACTCTTTTCCTTCAATGCCCGACGTTGAGTCAGATAATTCTCCGCCTCCCTCGGGTGCTGTGAGTAATGTTTCTTCAAGTGGGCCTCAGGAATATCAAACACCGGCCCAGGTTGCTGTTTCAGGAAGGAGCGCTCTGCCACATCCCAGAAGGCAACCCTACCGTCCCTGTAAAAACCGGTCCGGATATTCCACCATTTGATATATTCTGGTGTTGCCCGGGGAACACGGTTAGAAACAGTGGGCACCCTGAAAACTACATCATCCTGGCGATGATAGAAATCCCACCACAACCGGCCCTTGCCAACAATGATGGACCCGTGCTTGGCCCGGCTATCCAGGGGAAACTGGGCAACTGAGGTAGGAATATGCTGGTCGTAGCCGAAGTTTCGCCCAAATCGGAACGGATAGTATGGCTCCAACAGAAGCAGGCCACCCTTCCTGTAGACCAAAACACTGGGCCGAATTGCCATGGCCCATCTCACCAGCTCCGGTTCCAGGATTGGCCGGGCAGTGTTGACTCCTGAGACAGGATGGATATATGTCTCTGTCTCTTCCAGCTTGCACTCTCTCTGAGGATCAATCAAAGGAGCTGAACCTGTCGCCAAGCTCCAGAAATGTATGCTGCCAGGGGCGTCCACTGCTACCCTTATCAGTCGGCCCCTTATTTTAAACAGCTGATCATAAAAGGGACCAGGCTCAGCGCTGGCAAATTCAACCATCCTGGGTAACATTGTATCCGCCTGCAAGGTTCTCGGAGCTAATTCAGGGAATATACTGCAGACCCAGGCGTTGAAGAAATGAAACGGACCCACGGTCCTCAAAGAACGGGGAGTTCGACGCTTGTACAGGTCCCCCAAAGATTTATATATCAAACATAGGGCCACTGGGCAGAGCGACAGCTTCATCCCCCATGCCATCTGACAAGCTGGATATATGGCCTCTGGCCGAATAACTGTCTCGTCCCCTTGTGGGAGGGCGAAAGTGCACAGCTAAAATGTGAAATAAGCCGCATAGTGTGTGATGGGGTCTACGCCCGCTGGGTTGGGACCACCGCTGCCTGCACGGCGCAATGAGGATGGCAGCGCCGACTTATAGCGAGGGGCCCTTATCTGCTTGCTAGCAGCCGGACCCATGGAAGGAAAGTCTGCATACTTCAGGGGACTGTCAAAGAAATACTGGATCCACTGCCCTATCCGGACCCTCAGTTTGCTGCCCTTCTCTCGGGGTTGATAGCCTTTAGAGGACCCTCTGCTATACGCCAGACAGATAGAGCGGTATACCTTCATCAGATATCGATATGAGAAGCCAATGGAATACTTGCCCTCGCCATCAGAGCTATCCTTCTCAGAATCTGACAAGCAAACTTCCTCATACGGCTCGCCATCAATGGGCAGGCCGGAGAGCTGTGATAGACTCCAGAGGTCTAGGGATGTCTCCCCCTCTGCTGTATAGAAAGTGTTGAATAAGGGGCAGAACACTTCAAACATTCCACAGCACAACCCTTGGAATATGGGATACCAGAATCTAGAAGCGAAGACGCTGTGATACACCTCGGCTCTGATCAGCAGAGGGGCATATTCCTTCAGAACAAATTCGATAAACTCCACTGATCCTACTCGTAATAAGTGCGCGTCAGTGATTTTGGTATCCCCGAACCAACCAGCGGCCAGATGGTACTTGAACTGAACGGCCGAACAATTCAGCCCGAAGGGCTCTTCGCGATATCCCCACTTCAATGGTGCCAAGAACATGCCATAGCCGGGCCTCTCCCTATGAACTCGGCCGCTAGCATTATCCCACCGGGCAGGTGTGAATTCCGGGGCCCGGGCCAGCATCTTCTTCTCTGGTTCCAGCTCCGATATGCCGAGGACTGCATCCCAGTCGCGCTTTTCCCCAGGAAGATAGATGGCCTTGCTGCGATACATTGATTCCTTCAGACTATCTCGCTCAGCAAGGATGGCAGCTTCAACTACGCGAGCTATCCGGTAGTCTCGCATGCCGCCTACTGTGAAAGTCCGGATGAACGGCATGAAATGCCGGTCCTTCAGATGGTTTGGCCGATAGCCACCATCCCGCCTGAAGCATGTCTCGGTCGCCGTGGAGTATACCTGGGCCGTCGACACTGTGTTAGTCTCTGAGTCAGACGACTCATCGACTGAAGCAATCCTGTCGTATCCGAAATCCAGGCTGTGCACATTCAGCCAATTTACTGTGGCCCGAGATATGTCTGGCTGGGCCGATGAGCTAGCACCAACAGCTCCGGAAGACGCAGCATCAGAGCTGGAAGCCATTACAGTGCCTGCAGTCGGAGAAAAAGTGTGAATTAAAAGCCAGTCTTATAAAGATTGTAACATGAGACTCTATGAAAATTTCGGCAGCATCTCCCCTTATTCAGGGTCTGCCCAAGGAGAATAGGGAGTCACCAACCAAGAGGGGGTGATCCCGAAATAAAAAGGGATTAAATCCCAAAATAGCGTCCTACCCGGGCGAAATCCAACCAAACGGGAAGAAGAACGAGAGCGGCCGAGAGGAGAAGAAGCTCCTGCCGATGAAAGAAAAATGAGGAAAGAGAAAGAAGAAGCAAGAATGAAGAAAAAAGGCTTTCGGCGCCTTAATATAGGGCCCGAGGTAGATGGGTTCTCGGCGCGGCCAAATGCGTGCCGAGAACCTCCCAGGCCGAGAGCCCCCGTCGGCCAGAAGGCGCGCTGAGAACCCCAGGCCGAGAAGCCCTGGCCGAGGCCCCCTTCCGCCAGGGCGCACCGAGAAGCCCCAGGCCGAGAGCCCCCTTTGTCCGCGCCGAGAAGCTCCGCGTCGAGAGGTCCCTCGCGCCGAGAAGCTTCGCGCCGAGAGGCTCATGCCGAGAAGTCTATGGCCCTGTGCCAAGAAGCTCCGAATTGTTGAAAATAAAGAAAATATGAAGAATGAAAATATGAAAAGGGAAGATAAGTGTGCAAAATATTGTTGCATCAAGATGATCGGGTCTGAGAACCTGATTAAAAACAAATTGAGGAAGATACCCTCGAATGATGAAAGACACCTGCAAGCCCCGTGCCGCTTATTCTGCGCTTACGCCGCCTGCAGGTGGGGGGCATTTGTTGACACCTGGAAAATGAACAAGGGTGAAAACATAATTGAAAAGAGGGTCGGACCAACAGTGAAAGACCAATGATGAAGCTCATCAATTGTCTACCTGGCTAAAACCCTTGTCGGTAAAGCTGATGCCCGGTGCCAATGTCACTCAGACGGCAGCACTGATAAAGCAGCAGTCACTCGACTGATGAGACCTTCCAGCCCTTTAATGAGAGCTGTACTACCGTTTCGTCCAAGAATCCACGGATAATATGTCAGGGTAAGTCAGATGTCAGCTTACTGACAGATGTAATATGAGATGAAGATGAAGCCGGTACCGGCAGATGAAGATTGCAAAGGCTTTTACAAAGTCAGAACAGAAGAAGAATGGTCTCCACAGATTATATACCCGGCTGAGGTCTTCCCATACTAAAGCTGATGTCCGAGCTCGTCACCATTCAAGTGACGGTGTCGATAAGATAATACCCGGTTTTGTCACCATTCAGATGGCAATACTGATGAAACCCCTGTCTACGGACTGATGAGACCCTTGTCTACGGACTGATGAGACCCCTGTCTACGGACTGATGAAAACCTTAATAATGATACAAGCTGTGTCACCAATGGAAGACCCCTTTTGGGTGATGATGCCCTTGAAAGACCCAAATGGGCCTGTGAATGTGGCTAAAAAGCTTTAATTGGGCCTGCAAAGGATGGCGCCGAGAGCCAGTTGCCGAAGCCCAAAAGAGGGCGCCGAGAGCCACTTGCAATCGCGCCGGGAAGCCCCATTTGGGGCGCGCCGAGATGAAGCCTGCCGAGAAGGGGGGAAACGGGTATAAAAACCCTCTCCCTTCGAACAGATGTGAGAGCGGACCAACTGAGGGGGGACGAACAGAAAAAGAGAGAGCCACCAAAAGAGAAGATAAGAAAAAAGGAGAAGATAGAAGAATAGAAAAAAAAGTAGAGAGAGAGTCTCCCTCGGCTGAGAGAAGAGAAGAAGCAGAAGAGAAGAGGAAGCAAGCTTCAGGTGGGCTGTCCCGGGGAGGGAGAGGAGTCAATGCTCCGCCCTCCCCACGCAGTCTTTTCTTTCTATTGATGTAATCTAGCGAGTTTTCTTCTCGATTTATCAGACGTAGTTAGCGAGGTTTAGGTCTCGAACTCCGTCTGTCTCTCCACTTTGCATTTCTCTTTTACAGTCAGTGTAAAGCTTCGAGCAATGTAATGAAATATCAATGAGACCCATTCGGGGATCTACTGATTAAGAGGTTTGCCCCCTTTGGCTTAAATATCTGCTCTCCGCTCCCCCCTCGTATGATCATCGTTTATGAGAAATGGCTAATGGTTCATACGAACCTTCTCTGCAGAGGCGTAGGAACAGAACCCCTAACCTTATCTAATAGGTTACTGGGTTCTATCGCCTCCCCTCTTCCTGCCTCAATGGCAAGTCCCTCGTGTCCGTGCGAGCTTTCTTACAAGGCCCCTCAAGCCTCCTCCTTGTGCCGTTCAGGACCAGAGACATCAATCTCTTGGATTCCTGAACTGCTGGCTATACGAGAGGACATGTCAGACCACTGCTATCCCTCGGATTCTAACGAATGACGATTTCGATCTCCCGACCCTCCATTCTAACCCCTTGGATGACTAGGGTCTGGAATTTCGGCGATAAAGGTTCCTCTGTCACCGGTTTCTAGATGCCATTAGGTTCGTCCGGGGATCAGAGACAGTCATCTCTTGATCCCCAGAAGGCCGGCGGCAGAAATAAATGAAGTCTTCAAAGATCCAGATGATAGTCTCGATTCTCCGTCGATTCTACCTTCCAGATCCCCCTTGGCCCTTCCTAACAGAAGCATCCTTGAAATCCCCCTCCTGCACTTCAAATCCGGCTTCAATCACAGTCAGAAAGCCCAGGAATCCCAGAAATAGAGTACCGTTTGAGCTCTGAAAAACCCTGAAATCCTTCTGCAAATCCACCTTCTCGGCGTGCAAAATTCCCCGCCGAGAGCTGTCCCGCCGAGAGACCCTCTCCCCCCAGCTAAATGACAAACCCTGGCATTCAAACCCTTTTCACGTGAGCCTCCATGAAAGCTTCTCAGCGCCAGGCTCCCGGCGCGGCCAGGAGCGCGCCGGGAAGCTCCACGCCGAGACCCCTCCCCTATAATCCTATTCCAACCCCCCAATCTACATGCTCCCGGCGCCACCTTCTCGGCGTGGCCAGGAGCGCGCCGGGAAGCCACTGCCGAGAACCCCCCTTTTTTTTTGAACCAATAAACCACTGCCGAGAGGCCCTTTGGCCAACCAATAAACCTTCGCCGAGACCCTCCTCTGGCCGATAGAAAGCCATGCCGAGACCCACCTTCTTGGCCAAATGAAGCCCAGTCAGGGGACCATCCCTGCACTACCATTTGTCAACCTTATGATCTCTTCAGACATAGGCCCCGGGGATGTTCAGAGATCGTCATGGATGCCTTGAGAAGACACAGTAATGGGGAAGACCTCCCCTACAGTCCTCATTCCCGATCCGGATTTCACCCTTATGAACCCAAAGGGCCATGTCGTTACATGAGTTCTAAGGGGCTTAAAGGGGATATTAATCGATGGTATAAATGCAAGCGATGTCCCGGGGCCCGGTGCCCATCCTCGTTCGGTCGTCATCCCGGCATTCCGTGGATGATGACCTATTCTCTCTTGGCATAATCCAAGTTGAGCGGACATGCTGCCGAAATTTATGCATATCCTATTAGGTAACTGTGATGTTCTCCCTCTCAACCCCGTCAGCCCACGGAGTTATGCCTTTGCATGCCCTCCGATGGTCCCTCGAAGGGGGATATAGATGTGCCATCGCACCCACATGGAGCGTGCCGTGTCACGCCGGTCCCCATTCGGACTCCGGGTCAATTATGCCCGATCTTTTCCGGATCCTACTCTGCCACCGCATGGGTAGTTTCCTATTCCCCACTTGGCATAGTTCAAGCTGGTGGGAATATGCCGTCGGAGCTATCCCCTAAGATAACGAACCCCTGCTTCGTCTAATCCATTTAGCGTCTTGCAAACGAATGAATTCCGTTTCTTTTGAGCATGTGGCGTTACCGATGTCCTCCTCCTATCTTAGCGTTTAATCACGGGTTGTCCTCCTTAGGGAGGACATAATTAACGTCATAGCGTTCAGGGTATGACGGATTTCTGGTCCCGACTCGGACTTCACAATCGACTGACCATGTCAGATCGAGCGCACAATACAATTGTCACCCCGGTGACTGGCACGCCAATAAACCAACAGACGAATAAATCAATAAATAATAAACAGATAAGATTTAAATAAGAGGATAATAAAAATCCGCGTCCACAATTACCCCTTAGTCAAGGGGGCGCCCCCTCCTTTGTCCTCTCTTGTAACATTTTTAGTTTTATTTCTTTTGACCACATGGGGGAAGAAAATGATATCCCTTATTTGCCCCTCCCTAACCCTAGATCTTGGGGTAGTTTATGTCTTTTTTCCATTTCCATATAACCCATGTAATTTGTGAATTCCTTAGCAATTAATGAATTGAAAATTCCATTTGTTGCTCCAAGGCCAAGGCCGCCCCCTCTCTCTCTCCTCTCTCCCCCTTGGAGCTGTGAAAGCTCAAATTTTTAGAGGTGTGAAGTCTCCCCATCTCTCCCTCTTTGAGGTGAGAAGCTCAGCACCGCCGCCGCCATAGAGCCGCCATCGCACCACCGCCGCCGCCTCGTCGGAGTTCTGTCCATCCCTGGATAGAGGCTTGAAGCCGGATTTTTATCTCCCAATCAGGAGATCGGTTCGACTTCAAAATTTGAGCGTTTGTTCTTCCCGTCATCTCCCATCCCCAGCTCAAATTTCGTGTCATTTCACCTACGTTTAGTATTTTTCACGTATTTAAGTTTTCCCCTCCTGTAGCTTGCCAATCAGCAGATCTACGGTATAGTGTGTTGTTGTATTTTCCCGCCCACTTAGTCTTCTCTAAAAATTCCCAAAAAAAAGCATACGTGTTCCTCACATCTCTCCCTTCCACCCATAATTTTCCCAGAGTCTAGATCTATCATTTTTTACGTCGGTCAAAATCTATTTTCAGGTAGGCCCTATTCTGTCCTGATAGTCTGTAATTTCAAGCCAGAAATAACTACAACCCACATAGTTTTTCATTTCCAATTCATTTACTGGAAGGATGTTAAATAATTATATGTTGTAGCCCGTTGAGTCCTCTATCCAATGGCGCCGATCTCGCCTCGATCCGAGATCAGATCTGGGCACAAACATTCTTTTCGCCGGGTCTTGGAAACTTGTTCCGTCAATAGGCCAGCAAAGGCAGCAGCAAGTTAATTCTTGCAAAATTACTTCAGCGTCGATTCAGCCCCCGCCGACTTCGGGGATCGAAGAGGAGTGTTCCACCGGCGTCCCAGCCAACCGCTGCCTTCAGAAGATTCCCGAAGATCGACGTCCCTTTGGACGCCCGTGCTTGCTATCCAGTGGGCTAAACTGAGTTGCTGAACCGAGTTGGAATAGTACCGAGTCGGACCAGCAGCCCGTCTCTGGCCCGAAAGCCCTTCCGACTTGCTGCTCGTCAAACCGAGTTCGCTACTCTCGGGTCCCATTGTAGCCCTTTACCTCCCTGCGTGGCGTGGGCAATTAAATTCACTGCTGTAATTATTTATTTACTGTGTACCAGGAGTACGAGTTTCGGCCGGGGTCGTCTTCCCCACGCCCGGAGCGTGGAGGTATCGTTTCCGCTCCCCTCTTTGGCATTTGCTTTACTCGTATATATTTTTATATGCCGCTACATGAGTGATAGGTTAGTTAGCTCATTATATTATTTCAATCACCACTGCGAGAGAGTGAGTGTGACCCATCCCATGACTCAATCCGAGCACGCGGAAAAGCCGATACTCGAGACTCATTACCGGTTCCTCAACTGCGCACGTCCACACATTTCCCTTGCTTAGGGACGTCCGCAAGCTAGAGTCCCAGATTTGCGTCCTGTCCTGCATCAGTGTAGAGCGGCGCGATGCCCAAAGAGGGAGGTCCGGAGGTTTCGAAAGAATAGAATCCGAAAGGGCGCGATGCCCTAGGGGAAAACAGGAGGGGGCGCGATGCCCTGCAAATAGAGAAAAATCCGGAGGGTCTAGATATAAGAAGTGGGAGGGGGCGCAATGCCCTGAGAGGAAACTGGATGGGGCGCGATGCCCGGCCAATGTCAGGGGACCCAGAGATCCCGAAGGTAGAGGTGGATGAGATGGGTGATGTGGAGGATCTGGAGGTTCCGGAAGGCGAGGAAGATACGGGTTCGGAAACCTGGGAAAGAAGAAATACAAATGCATGCGAATGCAATGCGATGGATGCATGAAATGTGAAGAATACGAAGGATAAGAGGTTGAGAACTCCCTCCTCACCCAACGGGTGGCCCATGAAAAATTGATGATAGACAAGAGTATGGGTGAAGTTGGATAGAAGGTGGACAGGATAGCGGAAGGTCCCTTATCGGAAGAACGCCTGCCCCTCCATAATGGTGAAAGTGTACAGCCAAGCAGCCCAGTGGATAAAGCAAAAGTCCATGACGAAGCTTCAACAATAAATGCCAACTCCCTTGGAGGGCGAAGAGTAATAATGTGAGGGAGTTGGAAATTTGGAATGGGAAGCATTGTGTCACCCAAGGATTGTGGCGTATGAAGAGTGTTGAACAAAATGGGAATTTGCCCCTTGTATGAGAGAATGGATTTGGCATTGGAGAGCTCAAACAAGGGGTGCCCTGCCTGGCTCTTGAGCATGGACTTCTAGGACTTGGCCTCTTCAACCATGCTCTGCACAAAAACCCGGATTGGCATCCGACAAATAAACTCTTGGATCTTTAACAACATAGCCGTGGCCAACTCCTTCTTTCCCAACTCTCGATCCTCTTCGTCATAAGTACTTTCAACAATACATCCACTCTGAGTGGTAGAGGGAGGTGAGGCGGAGGCGGAAGGCTCCATGGATGGCGGAGGTGTAATGTAAGGTGTTGGCGGGAACACGTCGAGCTTCTCCCTTTGCTCGGAAGCGGACGGGGTTGGCTCGAGTGCAAAAAGAGGTGGACGCTGCTCAGGATTAGCCATGGGTAAAGGTGAAGGGTTAAGTGGAGGAATAGGCAAAGTTGGTTTTGGGGTTAAAGGGATAGTGGAGGGCCGAGGTGGCGGCAATGGGAGGTTAATTGGAGGAGATTTAGTGGTGGGATCGATGGAGGCCGGTGGAATAGAGGCTAATGAAGGTAAAATGGGAGGTTTAGGGGAAGGTTTGGCAGGGGCCGGTGTAGTGGAGGCTAATGAAGGTAAAATGGGAGGTGTAAAAGAGGGAGGTTTGGTACGTAGGAAATGCTGGATGTGGCGAGAGGTATTAGGTATAGGAGAATACTCATGATGCGTCGGCGTAGGTGATTAGAGTATCGACCCATCATCATAGCACCAACAAGTCTCAAAAATAGGGGTTGGATCAGGGACGGTGGCATCATCCTGAGTAGGGGGTTCATCTGGTGGTAGAGGTGGTAGAGGAAAACGAAGGAAATTCTGAAGGGGTGCCTTCGAAACTTCATCTTGTGCCATCTTTAATTGTTCACATGCCGGCTCTTCATTATCAGGCTCAAGTGGACACCGTAGTGGAGGCGTATTAATGGGTGGTGAAATGTGATGTGGAGGGTTTTGTGGAGGATTATGTGTATGTGGAAGCGAAGGCAGAGGGCCATATGGATGAATATGATGAATAGGTGGAGGGCAGACGGCGTCCACTTGATTGTTAGAACTTGCCAAAACATCTTGCTCACTTGAATCTATGATGCCATTATCTCTCCTCTCCTTCCATTCTTTTTCCATCTTGGTGATGTTATTCATAAAAGCATGAAGATGATTGACTTGATGAGGAGGAGGAGGAGGAGGAGCGAGCCACGGGCTTGTGGCCCTCTTTAGTTGTTCTCCCATCGAAGCGATTTTATCAAGAAGAGTTCGTTGGAGGGGTGTAACTTGAATCACGGAGGGTTGACCTTGAGAGGAAGTCCGTGGAGGGGCGAAAGGCTGTGGAGGAGGGTTAATGGGCTGACCCATAGAAGGACCGGAATGGGCCGGGTTACATGATACATAAGGGCCTTGGGTCCTTGAAGAAGGAGTAATAGGAGGCGGGTGATGGATCACCCGAGGTGGAATATGCGTAGAAGAAGGCAGATGGGAAAAGGGAGGCGGGTGATGGGTCACCCGAACGGGATTGGTAGGAGGATGAGATGAAGGGCAACCTCAACGATAGCCTTAAGGGCTTGAATTTGTTGAGGGGTGAGATGATATAATCCACGGAGGACTTGGGAAAACATCTCATCGTTGGGAGGAGATGGTTTCGGGGGAATAGTGGCTTGTGATGAATGCGAGGGACCATGAGATTGGAAATTGCCCATGGGTCGGGCAAGATCATAAGAGTGAGGACGTGGTCCCTTAGATGAGTTGTGGTGAGAACCATGAAATTGAGGAATATAAGTGGTGCTTGGTTGTTCATCCTCATGAATGTGGATTGAATTAGACATGTTGGTTTGATTATCAAAGCGAAACATCATGCAATCAAACAATGGTTCAATCAAAGCAGTGTCGCAAATATATAAAACAAGTTTAGATGTTTATGCTTGATTTCTAATTACTTAAATCTTATTGTGAATTAAATGATTTTGATAAAATTTGATTTGATTCACACAAGGTACGTCGCCTAGTTTCAATATGATTTTCTTTAATGCCAACTAGGTACACTCTCTCTCCACGTATTAGGCCAACTAAACCCGGGGAACTTCAAGGTACAACCCGCCCGGCGTCCGTGAGGGAATCCATGAGTGCGGTGACTTATGGAGGCTTGGTTTAAGAATTTCCAGTCCAAAGAGACAGAATACTCAATGAAGGGTCCTTTCTTCACCTGGAGGGGGTAAGATCTCCTAGAAAGTGTGGGGAGAGGAGGTCTCCCACGCCAAATGCGCTATGAATGCAAAACTAATGCAAAATAAAGAGAATATACATGTATGAACAAAAATATGAAAGCATGATGTAGAACAAGTCACACAAGAGGAAGCTACTGTGAAAACTTAGGAAATTGGTGCCCTGATAGGTGCCACCAATTCCTGCATGGGCGCCCTATGAGTGGGCGCCAATTCTTTTTTTATAATTTTTTAATAGGGGTAGGGAATTGGTGCCCTCCACCCTGCCATCAATTAAGTAATGGGCGCCCAATCTATGGGCGCCAATTAATATTTTTTTTTTCAACAGGGGCGGGGAATTGGCGCCCTGCACCCTGCCATTAATTGGGTAATGGGCGCCCTGATGATGGGCACCAATTATAATTTTTTTTCAGAAGGGGTAGGGAATTGGCGCCCTAATCCCTGACACTAATTGGGGAATAGGCGCCCTCTATGTGGGCGCCAATTGTCCCTCTCCCAGAGCCTTCAACAATGGACAGAAAGCTTAAACAGTGAGAAAAAAAACCAATGGAAAGGAAGAAAACACTCACAAACACATCACAGAACTCATGACAATCAATCAAAGCAAGAAATGAAGCATGGCATGCTCAATTTTTTTTTTAAGATGGATAGATAAATGGAATTTCTAAAAATCTATCAAACTAACAATCACTTAGGGAGAGTGCTACGTGGAGCACAAAAGGGAGGTGCACCGTGGGCGCAAAGGGGAAAGGGTAATCAAATAAAAAGAATGGTGTCCCACCGTGATCGCCAATTTGTAGATCTATTTAAAATCCACTTAGATTAATAAGAAAAAAATATGAATTAACAAAGCTAAGAAGAATGGGGGGAAAGGAGAGGGAGCATGTGTAGGATGCTATATGGAGGGTGTGGTCGCCAGATGGGTTACCTCAAAAGAATATAACAATAATAACAAGGAGGGATCATGAATAAATATCTTTTAAAACGTGGGAGATGTGAGTGTCACCTTCTCTTCCTATCGGATGGCCGATGAAGAGAGTTCTTCTTTACATTGATTACCCTTGCAAAATAAAGAAAACACCAATAAATGATATAGATTAGAACCACATATGTAGCATCAAATTCTTAATATGAATATAAACATGAAGCATGAAAATTGACACAGCTTGTTGGTGTTGGCTTTAAACCCCTATGCAAAGGGTGAAGAAATAATGATGAATGATAAGGGGGTGTGCAAGTGTTGCACAAGGGAAGTATCTCAATGAAGAAAAATAAGAAAATATGATGCATGCAATGCAAAGGTGAATAAAATAAGAGAAGAGGGGAAGAGAAAGGCTTATTCTTTGGTTGCAATTTGGGGCTTCAAAGGATAAAGATCTCCACAGGATGAAGATTTGAGGTTCATGGCAGTCTTCTTTGTGAGCCTCCGATCTGACAGCTCCTCCCCTTGAATTGATATTGATGCCTTTTACACAAGGGAGAGAGGGGTCCTATTTATAGGGCCAAAATTCAGAGTTTAATTCAAGGAAAATTAGGAAAACATGTCTAAGTTAGATTTGGAAAGAGATAAATCATAGCCATGTGTCCCCTCAACCTTAGTAAGCCTTAGGACCCTTTCCCAGGTGAAAAAGGGACTCAAAAATGAGAAAGAAGGAGGTTCTGTTTGGTTTCAGAATTCTAGAAGAATTGGCGACCACTCAGATGGTCGCTATTTAAAAGGATGACAGACGGAAGCATCGCTAATTCCAAGGCATTTCAAGATGGATTAGGACTTTCCGAAATTTGAAAAGAATTGGCGACCATCAGGTGGTCACTAATTAGAAATTAATACAAATTTCGGACGGAGTAAAAAGCTCAAAATATAGCAAGAGAATTGGCGACTTTCCACACGGGTGCCCATTTATGAATTGGCGACCTTCCGAACAGTCGTGATATAAAAAATAACCCGAATTCAGGTCAAAATATGAAGAAAATAATTGGCGACCTTCTGAACGATCGCTATTTAACAATTGTCGACTTTCTAGAGTGTCGCTAATTGAAGAAATCCGAAAATCAGCCAAAAAAGAACATGCAGGGAATGGGCGCCCATGACCTGGGCGCCAATTGGAATGGGTGCCCTGACCATGGTCACCAATTCCAAGAATGGGCGCCCAAGTCATGGGCGCCCATTAAATGACGACTGAGAGGTTGCCATTATTTAAAAAGTCAAAAAATCGGCTAAAAATGACACAGGGGAGTGGGCGCCCATCACCTGGGCGCCAATTACAATGGACGCCCAGACCACGGGCGCCAATTCCAAGAATGAGTGCCTAGCTGATGGGAGCCTATTAAACGGCGACCAGGAACTGGTCGTTAAATGATGTAAGGCCCAAAAAAATAGAGAAAAATCTCAAAAAAATCTGAAAGAATATGAAAACATGTGGAAAAGCTTGGGAAACTTAGAAATTCAAGAATAATGAGGAAAACCACTCAAACAAGCCATTCTGAGGGTCAAATGGGACATCATAGTGCGATAGGAGATATGCTCAAAAGGATGTCAATTTTAGCGTGTCTACAATCACCTATTTGAAATTTATGCTCAATTACCTTCTTTTGAAAATAACACGAGACTCTCTTTTGATAAACAGATACGTGATCGGCCGTGTTGTGCCCCAGCGTGTTTTGACGAAGACATATCGTATTAGTTTGTTGATTTGCAGTGAATATATGGTTGATTTGAGAACAACCACTATGTATGATGATTGAGCATGACTTGCAATACGAAATTGGAGTGGGATTGTAACATTGTGAATCTGTTGTGGACTTGGCACAAGGATGCATTTGCTGCTATAAATGTCTTGTTGGTTGTTTAAATGACTATGAAGCTAGAATGCTAGAAATTTCATGAGAATGGACATTAATGTTTTCATAATGTGATTTTCAGTTATTGCAGGTTCAAGGAGGTTCCCATCCTTTGATCCCATGGTAAAATTGATGGTTGAATAATTTCTCTTGTGGGCTTAACAGAGTTGATTCATGTATTGAGCTCATTAGGCTTAATTCTTTGAATACCTTTATTTTTTCTGGTTTGGAGTTGCAAGAGTCGACTCTCAGAGTCGACTCCTGCAGTCTTGGGGACTATTTTTGGTTAAAATAGAACCCCAGGTGAAAAGTGTCGACTCAAGGAGTCGACACTTTCACCCTGGGAGTAAGGAGTTAGCTCTTTCGCCAAACAGAACGGTTGGCAAAAAGTGTCGACTCAAGGAGTCGACACTTTTACCTGTGTGGTGTTTTTCTTCGCAAAACCGTAGTCTGGCAAAAAGTGTCGACTCAAGGAGTCGACACTTTTCACCTGTGAGTTGTTTTTATATGTTTTGGCAGAACTCCCGCAAACAAGAGTCGACTCTAGGAGTCGACACTTGTTATGGGCGTTCCGATCGGGCTTGCCGATTTTGGATGCGAATGCAATGATTTTAGGTCCGTTTGGCTTGGCTCTTTACAACATTACCCTTAGGGTTTCTATCATCGATTGTGTGTGGTTTGAAGAGGTTTTTACAGGGGTATTATGGTCTTATTGGCTTGCTTTCTCCTTAGTATATACAGCCACGACTTGTTCGACGGGAAGATGGATCTCTTGGGCTAACATGATCATTCTTCTTGGGGAGAAGAAAAGGGCAAAGCACACCATCTGGAAGAGGAAGACGACGCTGTAGAAGCTCCATCCCACGACCCCATGCTTAGATTCGGTGGTGGCCGTCGCTGCTCTCCATCATCCTCAAGCTTGGGCATTCATCTTTCAACAACCAGCTGTCTCTCCTCTCCGCGATTTACCTATTCCAGTGCACCCTTCCTTTATCTATGAGATTGGTTGAGGATTAAGTGGAAAATCTTTGTTAGACTGTGTTTTTCATTTCCTTTTGAGCATAGTTTTTCATTCTTGGACAGAGCATTGTATTTCCTATCCTATTTTCTTCATAGACATTTTCAGAGCTTGTCTCCATGTGTGCGGTTCATCGTCGTCGTACGAGAACCCACGTGTGTTGGGCCGTCGAGCCCGTGTGTGTGGTTGCTTGCTGCCGTCGTGCAGCGTTCGTAGTTGAATCCTCTCGAGTTGACAAGGGTGGACATAGGACGGCACTCGGTGCATCCGAACATCCTAAAAATTGCTATGTCGTGGGTTGCTATTTGTGTGCTTGTTGTTCTTCTCTATCCGTTCATCTTACGAGTGTGATACGGTGAGCTGAGAGCTCAATTAATCTGTCCGTTCATTATGTTCGGTCCGAGTGATTCATCAAAAGGCCTGGAGAGTTGTGAGAGCTTGGTTGATATTCATCATATCTAGATATTCTTGTTTAGCTATCTAGATATTTCTTGTCATCTCTACGGTTAAATTTTAAGTTTGTCAAAAAGGGGGCGCAATCAATTCACCCCCCTCTCGATTGCTTTCCTAATCGGGCCAACAATTGGTATCAGAGCCTCGACTCTGTTTTATTTAGAAACCTTACGGTTTAGAGAGATCTATTAGGAATGGCTAACAAGGGGTTAATGCCTGAAGGGCATTCTATTAATAGGCCACCTTTCTTTAATGGTAGTAATTACACCTATTGGAAATTTAGGATGACTGTGTTTCTTCGTACACAAAGCCATGAAATATGGAATGTTATAAAGAATGGTCCATACACTCTACCTCCAGATGAGGAAGGTTGGAATGATGATCACATTAAGAAATCCACTATAAATTTCAATGCTTTAAATATCATTTAGTGTGCTATTCATCCAACTGAATACGCTCGTGTTTCCATGTGCAGTAGTGCCAAAGAGATGTGGGACAAGCTGAAGCTAATCTATGAAGGCACTATAGAGGTCAAGGAGACGAAGGCAAATATGCTCATACGGGATTACGAGCTATTCCACATGAAAGAGGAAGAGAACATCTCCGAGATGTTCGCACGTCTCACGGAGATCACCAATGGTTTGAAATCACTCGGAAGGGAATTCAATGACACTGATTTGGTTAGGAAGGCGCTGAGGTCTTTATCACCAAGCTGGCACACCAAGGAAACCGTGATAGAGGACTCGAAGGATCTTTCTACCCTCACTGTGGATGCTCTCATAGGGTCTCTAATGGCCTATGAGATAAACATTAAGAGGACAGAAGAGGATACCAAGAAGAAGAAGTCAATAGCATTGAAGGCAAACCCCGAAACTATCTCAAGCCAAGAGGATTCGATGGACACTACAGATGATGATGAAGTCGCCATGCTTACAAGGAAGGTCAGGCAATTTCTGCAGCAGAGAAGAAGATTTTTTGAAAAATTCACAAAGAGGAAGAAGCAATTCAGACAGAAAGGCGAGCCATCCAAGCCAAATGAAATCATGTGCTATGAATGTAAAAAGATGGGACATATGATAGGTCAATGTCCTAAATTGCATAAAAAGTCTAGGAAAGATAAGGGCAAGAAGCCAAGGGTCATGAAGGCCACCTGGAGTGACGAGGATGAGGATGAGCCAACGTCAGAAGAGGAAGAAGACATTGAAGAAATCATGAAGAATTTATGTCTCATGGCACAGAATGATCAAGAACAGGTAATCTCTGACTCTGAAGTTATAACGAATGATCAATGGGAGTTAGCTTATGAGAATTTCTATGAAAAATACAAAACGATTAGAAATAAAAATAAAACCTTGAGAAAAAAAATCCATGAAATCATCATTCACCTAATTCCTGTGAAAAATGTAGTCTGTTTGAAATGCAGGTTCAAAACTTTAAAAATGCAAATGAAACTCTTGAATCAAAATTGCTTTTGTTTGAAGATGAAATCTCATGTTTAGAAGTAGAAAAATAAAATGCATTCAAAATCAAAGATGAAGTTAAAGAGAAAAATGAAATGTTGAAAAAGGAGCTAGGTGAGGTTAATGTGAAAATGAGTGAGATAGTGAGAAAGAGTGAATCTCTCATCACTGAATTGAATACATTGAAAATCGCTCGTGAGAATCAGTTAAAGGAGAAAGAGGTTCATCTTAAGAAAGATTCAAGTCTCATGCATGGCAACAAACCTATTTTGAATTACAAAGTCAGAAATTCACATGAAAATGGAGATTATTCACACACACACACTAATTCACAAAGTGTTCATTCTCGATTTCCCTCTTCTTTTAGGAATGTAAATAACAGAAATAATTTTGGTAGGAAGAGACCCACTTGTTTTTATTGTGGAAGAGTAGGTCATGATATGTATATATGCCAGTTAATGAAGTATGATGATTACTTGTTTTTGAGGAAGTATTACCATGCTGAGATGGATGCTAACACCAAGGGACCCAAGCTTACTTGGGTACCTAAATCAAAATGAGATTTGATGTTTATTTTTTCAGGTCTGCATGAAAGCAATGGAAAATAAATGGTACCTAGACAGCAGATGCTCTAGGCACATGACTGGCAATAAACAACTTTTTGTAGACCTAGCAGAGAAAGCTGGAGGAACAATAATCTTTGGTGGACAGGATAGAGGTAAGATAATTGGCATTGGGAGAATTGGTGAGGATCTCAACCATTGCATTAAAGATGTCTTGCTTGTTAGAGGTCTAAATCATAATTTGCTCAGTATCAGTCAACTTTGTGACAAAGGTCACAAGGTTATTTTTGAATCTTCTCACTGCACCATTGTTGATGCAAAGACTCATGAAATCAAATTCATAGGAGTGAGGAGTAACAACACTTATCATGTTGATTTTAACAAAATTACTTCTGAAAACTTGTGTTTGGTTACTAATAAGAATGATGATGTTTGGTTGTGGCATCGCCGTCTTAGGCATGCCAGTTTCAATGTAATTAGGAAGTTGAATCGGAATGGTTTAGCTAGAGGTCTTCCATGTTTGAATTTTGAAACTTCAAAGATCTGTGAAACATGTAATAAAGGAAAACAAACCACAGCCTCATTCAAATGCAAAAATGTTGTCTCTACTGAAAAACCCCTTCAATTGTTACACTTGGATCTGTTTGGTCCCACCAGGACACGTTGTCTTGGAGGGAAACTTTATGGCTTTGTGATCGTCGATGATTTTTCAAGATATGCATGGGTTTTGTTTTTAGCTAACAAGAGTGATGCATGCAAAGAATTCATTGATTTCTGTACAAAGGTTCAAAATGAAAAAGGATATTCAATTCAGAAAAAATAAAGTGACCACGAAAAGGAAAATGGAAATCTTGAATTTGATTAATTTTACAGGAAGTAGCGGTACGAGCATTAATTTTCAGCACCTCGAACCCCGCAACAAAATGGAGTGGTCGAAAGGAAGAACATGACGCTCGTGGAGATGGAACGTATATTGCTAGTGGAGAATGGTCTTCCACGGTAGTTATGGGCAGAGGCAGTGAATACTACTTGATATGTCACCAATCGGGCAATGGTAAGACCTATCCTTAAGAAAACTCCTTACGAGCTGTACAAAGGTAAAAAACCCAACATATCTCATTTTAAACCGTTTGGATCTATATGCTATATCTTGAACAATGGTAAAGATAATTTGAAAAAATTTGATACTAAGAGTGATAAAGGGATTTTCCTTGGGTATTCTTTGACATCTAGAGCTTACCGTGTTTACAACTCTAGAACTCTTGTTATCGAGGAGAGTCCACATGTTGTAGTTGATGAATACACTTTGAGAAAGTCAAATGATGATGATCATTTTATTGTTATAGGTGAGAGTGAAGGTGAGAAAGGAGAATTGAGCAAACAAGGTGAGGCAAGAAGTCAAGAAAAGGAAAAGGAGAACGAACAATAAGTGGAGCTAGTACAACCAACCTTACCACGCCAATGGACGACACTCAAAGATCATCCTTTGGAGAATGTGATTGGCAATGTGGATGAAGGAATCCGGACATGGGCCTCAATCAGGGAAGTTGAAATTCATGATAATTTAACTTTACTTTCCTCTATGGAGCCTAAGTCTTTAGATGATGCACTTAATGACAATTCTTGGGTTCTCGCCATGCAATAAGAACTGTACCAATTCCAAAGAATCGGGTGTGGTTCCTCATGCCCCGGCCTGATGATCATCCCATAATCGGAACTAAGTGGGTTTTTCGAAACAAACTTAGTGAAGACGGGGTGGTTGTGAGAAATAAGGCTAGACTTGTAGCTAAGGGCTACACTCAAGAATTTGGCATTGATTTTGATAAAACTTTCGCTCCTGTGACTAGATTGGAGGCAGTAAGAATACTTCTTGCTTATGCTTGTCACAGGAACATCAAGCTTTTTCAAATGGACGTGAAAAGTGCCTTCCTCAACGGTGTTGTCAAGGAAGAAGTATACGTGGAGCAACTGCTGGGATTCGAAGATGAAAAATTTCCGGACCATGTCTACAAATTGGATAAGGCACTGTATGGGTTAAAACAAGCTCCGCGGGCATGGTATGATTGTTTAAGTTCATTTTTGATAGATAATGACTTCAAACGAGGTAAAATAGATCAACCGTTGTTTACTAAAATTTGTGATGAACATGTCTTGATTGTTCAAGTTTATGTAGATGACATAATTTTTGGAGCCTCTGATCTGAAAATGAATGATGAATTCGCCCAACTCATGTAGGGAGAGTTCGAGATGAGCTTGATGGGAGAGTTGAACTTCTTCTTGGGGCTTCAAATAAAGCAACTGGATGATGGCATCTTCATAAACTAGAAGAAGTAAACTAGGGAGATCGTGAAGAAATTTCAATTAGAGACTGCCAAACCGTTTGCTACACCAATGTCCACCTCACTAAGATTGGTAGAAGAGAAAGGTAACAAGGTTGATTAGAAACTTTTTAGGGGTATGATTGGTTCTCTATTGTATCTTACTGCTAGTAGGCCTGACATACATTTCAGTGTGTGTCTCTATGCAAGATATCAATCTTGTCCCAGGGAATCTCATTTGTCAGCCGTAAAAAGAATTTTCAGGTATTTGAATGGTTCTCTTGATCTTGGTTTGTGGTATCCTAAGAATAATTCTTTTGATTTACATATTTACACTGATTCTGATTATGCTGGGTGTAAAATGGATCGTAAGAGCACAAGCGATCACTGTCAGTTTCTAGGGGGCTGCATGGTTTTATGGGCCTCAAAGAAACAACATTGTGTGGCTTTATTAACTGCTAAAGCCGAGTATGTGGCTGTAGGCAGTTGTGCGGCTCAAGTACTCTGGATCCAACATCAATTGTTAGATTTTGGTTTTTGTTTGAAAAACACTCCCATCATGTGTAATAACACTTCTGTAATAAATCTGTCCAAAAATCCTATCCAACACTCTCGCACAAAACACATTGAGGTTCGACATCACTTCATTAGAGATCATATCAATAAAGGTGACTTTGAGTTAATTTTTGTAGATACACAACATCAACTTGCAGATATTTTCACAAAACCTTTGAATTCTGATCAGTTTTGCTTTCTTATGAGAGAATTAGGAGTGTGCAGATTAGATAGTTAAATCTTTCTGAATTGCCTTGTATATACACACTTTAGACTTTTCATAAAGGAATTGTGCATACTGATTTACTTTTTACACATAAGGAGATTTTCCATGACATTTACGTTTTAATCTTTCCTTTTTATGCATAACACAATGAATAACATTTAATTTTTAAACATGCTTTTATATTCTTGCATCCGCATGTACATAAATGCATATACATCATACTTGTGTGCTTGAATGTCATGATTAACCGGTATATAAAATGATGCTAGTGGAAAGGTGGATTACGTCCACTTGAAAGCTTTCCTTATGCATGAGGAGGGTCGTTGGACCTCCACCTCTGCCACGTACCGGTAATCAACCTACTTGAGTATTCCATTTTGATACATGCTTGAATGTATATATCATACACCTTACAATTTTTGATTCCTCCTATGACCTAACTCCCTTGCTAAATAAAATTGCTTTCATTTAGACATGTTTGATTACATGGCACACATTAAGGGGGAAGTTCTTTCTATAACTGTGCATACACTTAGGGGGAGACATCACAATGAATAGACTAATTCATCACTTACATTCTATGCAATCTCTCACACTAATTACACTTTTGAGTTAAATGATTCTATTTGATAAGGATTTCACCTATTCCACTCAACACACTTGAGGGCTCTTGATCTCCTACATAGAAAACACGTGTCTTGTGAGGAAAAAGCTGTCAGCCCCTCCAAAAATTGAATAAGTGTGATTTGGCACCGAGTAGTCGGGAATCCCCCCTGAAATAAAGGAGGAAATTCGTATTGAAAGTTGTCTCATCCACATCATCATCAGTGACGATACTGAGTAACTGAGAAATGCCCCTGAAACAAAGGGCATGACTCGTGTCAAAAGGTTAGTCATCTTGTTATTTCAAATAAATAAAATTATATAAATTTGAGGTTGTTCAAAGCTACCAAAAGTCGAGCACAGTGTATGGAAGTGTAGGGAGGAAAGGTTCTTACTTGTGTTCCTTAGAAAATATGAAAATCCATATTGCTTAGATTTCATTGCTCATCCTTCACATATTTGCCTAGGGAGTGATTGTGTGAATGTACCTTTTGAATCAGTCATATTTCATGGGTAATGCAGTATCACTTTTTGTAAGCACTACCCTTTTAATATTTGCTCATGCAACTCATGCTCTCGGTCGATAGCATTGTTCTTAACCTGTTCATATAGAACATGCTTGATGCTATATAGAATAATGAATGCATATATGCTTGAATGTTCATTCATTGCTTTTCATCTGCATTTCATTGAGTTAATTGTGCATATGCAGTTTTGCTTCCATGTTTCTCATAATCCCCTATGGGACTCTGACAAAAAGGGGGAGTAATAAAGTTTGCATAATGATGATGAATGAAGTGTGAAATCTGGAAAGAAGTGTGAAATTGAAACTCAATCTGAACTTATTTTTTGGAATGAGAAACCTGAACTTGTTTTGGATTTGGAAATCTGAACTTGTTTGTAGAATGGGAAATGACTATCTTGTTTCATTCATGCATTTCATGCAAATCTTTTGAGGAGTTTTATCTTCGTCAAAAAGGGGGAGATTGTTGTGCCCCGGCGTGTTTTGACGAAGATATATCGTATTAGTTTGCTGATTTGCATTGAATATATGGTTGATTTAAGAACAACCACTATGTGTAATGATTGAGCATGACTTGCAATATGAAATTGGAGTGGGATTGTAACATTGTGAATCTTTTGTGGACTTGGCATAAGGATGCATTTGCTGCTATAAATGTCTTGTTGGTTGTTTGAATGACTATGAAGCTAGAATGGTAGAAATTTCATGAGAATGGACATTAATGTTTTCATAATGTGATTTTCAGTTATTGTAGGTTCAAAGCGGTTCCCATCCTTTGATACCATGGTAAAATTGATGGTTGAATGATTTCTCTTGTGGGCTTAATAGAGTTGATTCATGTATTGAGCTCATTGGGCTTAATTCCTTGAATACCTTTATTTTTTATGGTTCGGAGTTGCAAGAGTCAACTCTCAGAGTCGACTCCTGTAGTCTTGGGGACTATTTTTGGTAAAAATAGAACCCCAGGTGAAAAGTGTTGACTCAAGGAGTCGACACTTTCACCCTGGGAGTAAGGAGTTAGCTCTTTCGCCAAATAGAACGGTTGGCAAAAAGTGTCGACTCAAGTAGTCGACACTTTTACCTGTGTGGTGTTTTTATTGGCAAAACTCTAGTCTGGCAAAAAGTGTGGACTCAAGGAGTCGACACTTTTCACCTATGAGTTGTTTTTATATGTTTTGGCAGAACTCCAGCAAACATGAGTCGACTCTAGGAGTCGACACTTGTTCCGGGTGTTCCGATCGGGCTTGCCGGTTTTGGATGTGAACCCAATGATTTTATGTCCGATTGGCTTGGCTCTTTACCACATTACCCTTAGGGTTTATATCATCGATTGTGTGTGGTTTGAAGAGGTTTTTGTAGGGGTATTATCATCTTATTGGCATGCTTTCTCCTTAGTATATACAGCCGCGACTTGTTCGACGGGAAGATGGATCTCTTGGGCTAACACGATCATTCTTCTTGCAGGAGAAGAAAAGGGCAAAGCACACCATCTGTAGGAGGAAGACAATGCTGCAGAAGCTCCATCCCACGACTCCAAGCTCAGATCCGGTGGTGGCCATCGCTTCTCTCCATCATCCTCAAGCTTGGGCGTTCATCTTTCAACAACCGGCTGTCTCTCCTCTCCACGGTTTACCCATTCCAGTGCACCCTTCCTTTATCTCCGAGATTGGTTGAAGATTAAGGGGAAGATCTTTGTTAGACTGTGTTTTCCATCTCCTTTTGAGCATAGTTTATCATTCTTGGACTGAGCATTGTATTTCCTATCCTATTTTCTTCATAGACATTTTCGAAGCTTGTCTCCGTGTGTGCGGTTCATCGTCATCGTATGAGAACCCACTTGTGTTGGGCCGTCGAGCCCGTGTGTGTGGTTGCTTGCTACCGTCGTGTAGCGTTCGTAGTGGAATCCTCTCGAGTTGAGAGGGGTGGACGTAGCACGGCACTTGGGTGCATCCGAACCACCTAAAAATTACTGTGTCGTGGGTTACTATTTGTGTGCTTGTTGTTCTTCTCTATCCGTTCATCTTACGAGTGTGATATGGTGAGCTAAGAGCTCAATTAATATGTCCGTTAAATATGTTCTATCCGAGTGATTCATCAAAAGCGCTGGAGTGTTGTGAGAGCTTGGTTGATATTCATCATATCTAGATATTCTTGTTTAGCTATCTAGATATTTCTTATCATCTCTACGGTTAAATTTTAAGTTTGTCAAAAAGGGGGCGCAATCAATTCACCCCCCTCTCAATTGCTTTCCTAACCAGGCCAATAGGCCGCATTTAGCCTCTTCTCATCCAAGAGTTCAAGGTGGACAAGCAATGCCTCCCGACGTTTGTCGAGATTAAGTTCCTTATCGCGCTGCACCCTTAGGGAAGAGATCAAGATCTCATATGGGAGCACCGCCTCCATCCCTTAAGTGAGAGCATAGGGGGTTTACCCAGCAGGAGTATAGACGGAGGTGCGGTAAGCCCATAGAGCTTCCACTAATCGCTCAGGCCAATCAGCAAATTTAAGAGATTTGCACATTTTCTTTATGATTTTGAGAAGGGTTTTATTAGTGGCTTCTGCTTGACCGTTGCCTTGAGAAATGATATGGAGATGAATGATGCAATGCAATATTAAATTTCTTACAGAGGTCCTGGAGCTCTTGAGAGACGAACTGGGGCCCATTCTCGGTGACGATGCTACTTGACACTCCGAACCATGAGATGATGTTATTCAGGATGAAACGGCACACCGTGGTTGCTTTGATCTCTACGTACGCTTCTGCCTCGGCCCATTTGGTGAAGTACTGAGTGGCGGTAAGAATGAAAGATTTTTGCTTGGTCTGAGAGTTGGGATCACCTAGCGGGCATACAATGTGGAAAGCCCATATAGAGAATGGCCAAGGAGCGGAGAGAGGATGAAGAGATGAAATAGGAGCATGGATTTTATCAGCATCGAGTCGTCATTTAAGACACCTCCGGACATAGAGGGAGCAATCTTCCTCTAGAGCGGGCCAATAATAACCTTGCCTAAGGATCTTCTTCGCTAAAGCCTGGCCATTGACATGACCTCCACACTCGCCTGAATGGGCTGCTTCAGCCACCTTCCATGCATCATCATCATCTAGGAACCTCAAGAGCATCCCATTGAGAGCGCGCCTGTACAATTCTCCAGCGATGATAGTGTAGCTCGAGGTGGCTCTTCTAATAGCCTTACGTTGTTCGGCATTTGCCCCTTCTAGGAACGATCCGTCCTTACAATACAGCTCAATTTAATGATACCATGGCAATTCTTCTTCTTTCAAGATCTCTTATAATTCCGTCAAAGAAACTTCCTTCAAATCTTTCTTCCCAACCTTCACCTCTACAGTCTTCTAAAGGTTGTCAAACCAATGATCCTGAAGAGAAGAGGCATCCAGTCTCTAGACGATGATGGTCTCAGTACTCTGATTGAGAGGAAAAGATAAGGAGGAAGCAAGCGACGCCGATGCATCGGCAAGGATGTTCTGAGATCGAGGAGTATGGATGTAGATGAATTTGCGGAATTACCTAGCCAAGAGAATGACCAAATCTTGATATAGCTTGAGTTTCGGGTCACGAGTGCGGTAGGTGGACATGACTTGGCATAGAACAAGCTTAGAATCTCTATGATGTTCAATTAGTGCGCGCCTAAGAGGTAGGTGTGCTTCAATTCGGCCAGGAGAGCTTCGTACTTAGTGATGTTGTTGGTAGCACGAAAGCGGAGCTGATAAGCGAGAGGAATCGTCACTCCTTCTGGAGTGAGGAGAACGGCACCTATCCCTCGGCCTTGAGAATTGAGTGCACCATCGAAGTGCAGAGACCAGAAGGGGTGGTGGGTAAGAACAACAAGATGCTCATCAGGGAACTCATCCTGAATAGAGTCAATGCAGGGAATAGGAAGATGGGCTAGATGCTCAGCGATGGCATATCCCTTGATTGCCTTTTGAACGATGAAGGTGATATCAAACTGAGAGAGGAAGCTCTGCCAACGAGCTAACCTGCTAGAAAGGACAGGTTTTTCTTAGAGATAGCAGAGCGGGTCTATTCTAGAGATCAGCCTAACCTAGTGGGCTAGGAAATAGTGTTTCAACTTTTGAGCTATCCAAACTAATGCGGCACAAGTCTTCTCCATGGTAGTATACTTGGCCTTTATCGGGTTAAACAACCTAGAGAGGTAATAAGCTACCCGTTCTATTCCTTCGTCATCCACTTGTGCTAGGACAGCTCCTAGGGAGTCCTCAATGATAGAAATGTATAGGATCAAGGGTTTCCCAGGGACAGAGTGTTGCAAAACTGGGGGATTGGATGAATAAATCTTCAAATCCTCATAGGTCTTTTGACAATCTTCATTCCACTCAAATTTGACCCCTACCTTTAGCAGTTCATAAAATGGGCGGCACCTCTGAGAATGTTGGGATATGAATCTTCTAATGAACTGCAGGCATCCAATCAATCCTTGAAGCTCCGTGATGTTCTTAGGCATGGGCATGTCCATGGCAGCCTTAGCCTTATTAGGATCGATTTGAATCCCCCGTTTGCTAACTATGAAACCTAGCAGCTTCCCTGAAGATACTCCAAATACACACTTCTTGGGATTCATTTTCACCTTATATTGCAAAATGAATCTTTGAAGCACCTGTCACGCCCCGAACCGATAGCAGCGGAACATGTCGTTTACTCAGAACGTGGCAGTTAAACAGTCGTGTCAATCAAAGCAATCACATAAGACCAGAATTTGATGAAAATAAACTTTTATTCCTATGAACTTGTTATTACAACTTATTGACTCAATTACAACATAAAGAAAAGGAATGGACACACTAACAGGACTTAGACCTTTGAAACTTGATAAAAGATACTAAGCTAATCTAGTCATGACTAATTAGTTAGAAGGCACCATACTAGACTCATGAAAAGTAAAAGGCACGGGTCATCTAGCTTCCAGAGCTCTCTTGCACACTTGTCCCTCCCGTTTGAGTCAATGCCATGTTGGCAACTTGATTACCTGAAAAACATTAAAATAGGCAAGATGCATGAAATGCTCAGTAGGAATTATATCTCAAGAACAAGCAATTGGTTTAAGTAATTACATTTTCATATGTAAATACAGGTAAGACTATGCATGTATAATTAACCGAGCAAGTGAAACAAAACTAGCAAGAGATTAACAACGCTATGCAAACCTTCCAAGCGAGTCTTAAACAAGAGATATTCATGAGAGCATTTATAGATTATTAGCTATTTTACACAAGTACTTGCCCATTCCGGGCCACGCTAGTCGAGTCACGCAAGTCAAGTCACGCACGCAAGTAATATCAAGTAATGTCACGAAAAGAGAGAGAGTATGTGGAATGACAAAGATCAACTAGTCATGCACTTCGGTGAAATTCCAGATACCGTGATCAATTTAGCTCCTATGGGCACAAGTACTTTCGGTTGCTCCTCCCAAGACCAGATCGGGCCCTATATGCACAACATTTAAAGATAGATCTAGTCATCCACTATAGTTCATAGCCAATAAGGTGTTTCAAGAATAAGCTTTTATAGAACGATAAGGTAAGATTTATAGAATTCCAGGGCAAGGCCCTTGAGTAGGAATAGAGTTGCGATAAAATCCACGCTAAAGCATAGAAAAACCATGACATGTCGATAAACTGGGTGAAGATTGGCACCTAGGTAGGTAGCCATGATAACTTTGAATCAGATGAGTAACAAGATAGTCACCATCCAATGGACATGAGACAAGCTGAAGAAATGGTACCTAACAATAGGATTCCCAATTCAATATGTCACCTAGTGGAATGATCACTCATTCCACCGGCTAAGAGAATTCTCTCATGGGCCAAGAATAGCACCATGAAAGAGCCGGGTTACCACGTTTCTCCAGAGTGACGTGGAATTAAAAAGGGTACAAGGTGTTTAAGGTACAACCAGCTCAGTCGGCCTTGAGGGAATCCAAGGCTACGAGGAGACTTACGGAAGTCCCAAAGACTAACTTGCCAGTCCAAAGGAACGGAATGTCCAACGGAGGGCTCGTATGTCACCGAGAGTTGAGGTGTATAACGTGAACCAATCATGAAACATGGACTCCATCTATGACATGAGATGAGAGTGTCAAAAGACTCGCGGTATGGGTCAAAACTGGATAAAAACTGTGAGATAGTAAATCTCCGTCCATGCAAGTAGGTGTCAATTCATATCTTAATTTCTATTTAATCTAATAACTTAGAAAATAGCATATCTTTAAAAGGATGGATACTATTTGTAGAACTAATTACACGATAATTAAGGGAAATTTACAAGGATCATGAATATATATATATATATATATTGTATTTTTTACCAACTTTGATCATAAGATATGAATTTTCTAGGATATAAGCATGATGTGTAGTTTTTAATTTAATCATGATGAACAGTAATATTTTTCAAATAAAAGAAATTATCGAAACAAAATATATGATAATTAAGAGAAAAATCTAAGGATTCCAAAATATATATATTATAATTTTATTTTACATAGTTTCAAAGATATTAATTTTTAAAGATACAAGTAAAAGATATCATTATACTTAACATTATATATATATTAAATGATTTAACGACATGGCAAGTGGTCGTTAAAAGAATTCAACGACACTCATGTTGTCTGTTGACATATTTTCCTTCCCTCTTTGTCTCCTTATCTATTCCTTCCCAAGCCAATATGTAAATGAAAATCAAAGTAAAGCTAGGAAGAGGAAGGCTGGAGAAAAGACGTGATCGTGATCGCCACCAAGGTCCCGAATGCAAAGTGAGAACACCCGTACCTTGCGAAGGGAGAAGGAACTCGCCTCAAAAATAGCACTGTAGAGGTATACGGTTCTGGAAGAGACGCTCTGTGAACTGAACGGTCGGTCAATAGACCGCTCGCCAGTGCTGAAAGAACGCGAGATGAAGAATAGCTCGGCGACATCACGGTTCGGAGTCAGCCGCGGGAAGAAGAAGAACGGATAGGAGATGACCGCTCAATCCTTTGCACGGACAGAAGGAGGCCGTGCAGTACAACCAAGCTTCAAATCATGAGATTTAAACCTCCATCCCTTCCAGCCGGCCAGAGGGGATGGGCCTCGTGCTAGTACGATGTTGACCTGCAGAACACAATGAAAAACACAAAAGAAAACCCAAGATCAGAACTGTGAAGTGTAGCAACTATAAGAAAGAACGAAAATAAACATAATGAATCAGAATGGGGGATACCTGGGAGTTTTTAAACCCTTAGGGGCGTGGAAAAACAATAAGAGGGTGTGTGAATGAAGTGCAATGATGAAAAAACGTGGAAGAAAGAAATGAAGAATAGAAGCATACAAGTGAGCGAAATGACAATGGGACTATCAAGCAAAGAGTCAAAACTAGAACTACTCCCTGAACCGGAGGCCTGAGTGGACGTAGAAGGCCTCCCTCCCTGACTGTAGGTCGCTCAAAAGTTCGACAGAGCTTCACCGTCAACCTTAGATTTCCCCCCTTTCAAAGCCTGGACTAAGCGTTCTATTTATAGAGCCCATAAACCTAGCCTCGAAATTTGGGTTTTCAGTGAAAATTAGGTCGAGATCTCAATAATAATTCGTAGATAATTGATTTATCTCCCACTAGGATCGAACATTATCTCATTTGGTTGAGAAACCTCGGAGAAAATGATGGCAAAAGTTAAGGGTTTAGCCATGGATTGGAGAGAGAAAATTTATTAAAACCTCAGAAATCGGGCCATTAAGCGATCGCTCGATAGGCCGCCCAGTCTATTGCACGGTCTATTGCTAGACCGTTCAAGACTATCGGTGGAAATTAGATAAATAGGAAAATAATCCAAAATATCCATCGAACTGACCGACCATTTCACCGTTGGACTCTTATGGATTGAACGGTCTCGTGATAGACCACTCAATTCATGGAGCGTCCCAACTCCAACCATTTAGAGCATGTTGGTGATAAATTCAAATAAAATAAATAAATAGATAATTATCTGAAAAATTAACGCCCTGGGGACTCTGGGAACTGGATGGCCATATGAATACCGTTCCATTAATTTGGATGGCTACACGAGGACCGTTCAACAACATGTCGGTGGAAATTCAGAAAATCACATAAATATCCGATAAATGGAAGAACGGTTCAATAACGATCGCCCATTGATTGAACGGCCAAGCGATTGACCGTGCAAAGGCTGGACGCTTGAAATTGATAAAATGTGATAAATTTAAGCAAAATCAAGGCCCATTAAGTCTTGAATTGAAGCAGACCGAGTCAGGGAGGGAGGTACCCATAAAATAGGCCCAAAGTTATGCCTGAAAATGGCCCAATGAGCAATGGACAACTCGAGGCATCAATAAATGGTGGTAAAAGGAATGACTCAACTTAACGGCAAAAAAATGGGTGTCAACAGATGCCCCTCGTTAATGTCCTCTTTGCAGGGGAGCGAGCGAAGGTGAAGCGAAAGCGAAATGGGACATGGATATGAAGTGGATATGAAGCGGAGTGAACTGAAAAGTGGGCAAAAATGAAAAAGACAATCGTTTCGTTGCCAACGAGCGATAGGAATCTTCCAAAAAACTCCGAACCAAACACAAGGAACGATCGGACCAAAACGACGCCAGTCTGGAGGAACTAACTAAATGAAAGGAAACACACGATCATCCTCATGGGGGACACAATCCCTCGGACCAATGAGGAAACCGGAATAAGCAGCAAAAAGTAAAGAAATGGACTAAAACTACAGATAGGGACCTTCAGTCAATCAAACCAGGTGAATAGCTCAAAGAAAACCTTCCAACTCTAAGTGGAATAGTTCCCTCTTACGCAAGACCATGAACACATAATTATCCATCACAAAATGAGACACTTTCAAACAAATCATGGGTCATGAATGCTCAAAAGATGCGTATGATGCATGCTGGGATAAAATAAAAGAAATCATTAAAATGAATGCAAAGAAAGCCATAAAATAGAAAATACTCGAGAATAATATTGCTAGACCGGGGTAATCAGGGTCAAGATACTATTTGCAACCATGGCGTGCGAGATAGAACCATTGTCCCCTAACTTTCCCAACCTAACGGCCTATCCGTTGACTAAACACATGAACCTAGATCATCATTGTTTTTGTTATGGGGGAACATCAGATCCTGGAACGCGTAGATAACCAACTCGTTCTCGAGATAACATATAATACCATATAGTAATGCAATAAAGATATAGGGGTAGAAGGCCATACCTGACTTACCTGTGCAGGCGAAACGGCAGTTTTCTTTTTTTTTTAGATTTTCATTTTCTGATTTTTATGGATTCTTAAAATAAGACGACCAACAGCATGAATAAGCAAGCATGAACAAACTGAAAACACAACGACCGAATGAACAAAAAATAACACAACGAAGAATGAACGAGCAAGCAATCACATGCAAAACATCACACAAACAAACAACTAGCATGAGAACGAAGAACATGGTGGGGCATGGCAACACACGGCGGGAGAACACACCATGCAGAATGAAGCCACCTGCTATGGTACAGAAATACGTAGGATGAGGATGTCTAAGACAGCCACAGGGGAGACGATACAACACATGTGAAACAACCACAGGTAGGACAAGGACACATGCAACACATGGTGGGACGAGATAACACGTGGAACTAGAACATGCATGAGATGGCCATAGTGGGACAAGGACACCTGGACGATGACCACGGGGGGACAACACGGGGCATGACAGATATGTTTCTTCAATCAAGCCCAAGATCTGATGAAGCAGAACCGCCAGATTCGTAACAGTGAGGCAAAGAGACCTCTCTTGCATGAAGAAGGACATGAGCTCCAGAACAGATCGAGGGATAAATTTGAAGAAAGAGAGGACAGATCAGAAGGAAGGAACAGGAGGCAAAGTAAAAGATAGAGCCTGGAAGCTTGAACATCTGTGAACTACACACTTAGCAAACAAATTATACTTGTCCTTAAAATAAAAGATAAAAAGGAACATAAAATAAATATTTTTGGATTTTTGATAGTTTTTTTTATTTTTTTTCAGATTTTGAACAATATTTGACTTTTTGGATTTTGGCAATAATTGATTTTTTTAGTAATATTTTGATTTTTTTGTATTTTACCAATATTTGATTTTTTTGTATCTAGAGGGGGGTGAATAGATCAGAGATTAGTGTGGAATAAAATCGAACTACTGTAGGACGGTTGAAGAACACTCAGTCACAACCAGATAGAAACAAATCTAGACGATTGGCACTCGAGCGGTCCTAAGCATTCATCTACTGAACGATGAAATGAAACCAAGATAGACACAACCCACAGATCAATCATACAATAGATGAATGAATTTTAGGTGGTTTAACCTTAACCCAGAGGTCTACCTCCACCCCACACTCAAATCTGAGTGTGGCTTCACTGCTGACTCACAACTTGCCGCTGATCCACAGCTTCGGGGACAAATCCCTACAATCCGCTGAGCTTCACAGCTTGCTGTCCAGAGGAATCCACCTCTACTCTGCTGAGGCTTACAGCTTGACCTGTCTAGAGGTATCCACCTGTGCTCCGCTGAGGCTTACAGCTTAACCTCTGCTGACACACAGCTTGAACAAGTGTTTCGAAAATGAAAAGAAACAAGATGAAGAATCAAAACCCACGAAGGGAATGTAGCTCAACAATGAGCAAGATCAGTTCCGATTCTGAACCTGGAAACTGATACACTAAACTCTCTCAGACTCTCAAAGCTCTTGCTCTCAAACTCTCTTCTCAGATCTGCTACTCTATCTCCTTCTTTCAAATCTGCTCTCACTCTTCTTCTTTCTAGATCATGCTAGCTCTCGCTCTCTCTGCTTCAATTCTCAATATCACGGTCTGTCTACACTTGAAGGAGAATCTCCTTATTTATATGAAGCAACAGTGAGATAGGGCGTGTGCTCGCCACAATTCCCGCCCAAAAGTCTTATCTAGATCTGGGGTTGTTTGGCCACGTGGCAGCATCTCAGCTTGACTACTTCCCACCTGTCATCATATTGGCACCTCCTTCATTCTTGGATCACGTGTCATTCTTAAACTCCTCGAGCAGATATCCTGTCAAAGTCAGACTTAACGTCAGCTTGAAACAATCTGAAAGATAGTAAAGAGATGTACATAGTTGATAGAGCTTTGAACTAAATGTGCACAGACTCGATATAGCATGTAAAAACACATGCACGGAGTGAAGTGTTCACACATAAGCATGCGCACTGACTTGATATTACTCTAAGACCAGAAGTGCACTGACTTGATATGTGCACAATGCAGACGCTGCACTGACTAACTTGTGCTCTTACCAATGTTGCACAATGTAGTTTGTGCAATAGATGAAAGTTGCATAGACTTAGGATGCATCGTGCCTGAGCTTGCACGGACTTGTTTATACAGCATTTTTAACTTGCACAGACTTAATGTGCAAACACTGAATGCATGGACTCTTATGCAGCAAGTTGCCTAAGATGTGTTGCACAGACTTTTTGTGCCTGGTGTAAGAGCTGCACTGACTCATTGTGCCTCGACAACAACTACCAGTGCATCGTCTTGGTTAATGCATGGATGACACTTGCACTGACTTGGTCGTGTGCATAAACACGGCTTGCATCGACTTTATGTATGTATGCACAGACTTAATGTGTATATGAGCAACCTTGCTTAGACTTAGTTCGTGCAGAAGATAAATGTTGCATAGACTTAGTGCACGGTGCAGAAGTTGCACTGACTTGATCACGTACAACGAGAAGTGTTGCACCGACTTGCTTTGCCTAGACTTAAGCATGCACGGACTTGGTCGCATGCTAGAATAATGATTGCACTGACTTACCTAATGCATGAAAGGCACTGCAACGACTTAGTCGTGTGCAGCAACAAGAGTTGCAACGACTTGATATATGCATGCACAGACTAAGTGTAAAGATGCAAACAACATTTATATGATTATCTGACATGTAAAAGTCATCAAAATACACACATCATTATGTCAATATAAAGTTGACAAAGTTAACTATGCAGTCAATGAAGTCAAACTTCATCGTTGCCATCAGTCAAAACACAGTCAAAACAAATCAGCATGTGATCATTCTCCCTTATCCTTCCATCTCAGAGGAGACCCAACATTCTCCCCCTTTTTGATGATGGCAACACCAATGGTAAATGTATTAAGAATGATGTATTTTGATGAATCATGAATCACAGTCAGATGACATGCATGCAAATGCAGACACTATGCACATACGTTCTCCCTGAATGAATCCTTTAAGATGCTCCCCCTGAATTTTTGACTCTTCCTTAACCAAAATAATCATGGAATCCTTCTCTTCTCTTCTCTCAAACACCATTACAAACTCTCCCCCTAAACACATAGACTCTCCCCTTTATAATCACTCCCCCTTTGCCATAAGGAAGGGAAGGAAGGGAAGAAGACAATAAAATCTCCCCCTTTGCCATCAACAAACAAGGAGGAAGGGAGATAGTGGAAGGGTAGAGAAGATAGATTAGATAACATTCTATGCATTGGTTCAGAACATAAGCAAATCATGAACAACTTTTAGTCATAAGAATCAATTAGTGTGCATTCTTGAGTAAGTTCAGGTTTAATAGTTATAGAAGGTAGAGTTAAATCACTGAGTTTCTGAAATATGGTGATAGTGTCCGTTTATAGCAAGTAACCTAAGTCACATGACTACACTAGACTAGGTCAAGACTATATCTTACTTATTTCAGAAATAATGAATATCAAGGAGAATGACCTGAATTTGTATCGAGATACTAATTGATACTTCATAACATTTTGCATTAGAAGGGTTACATCATTTCTTTTTCACTTCTAATCTGAACATAGTGAACAGACAAGTGTCATTTATGCTGTTGACATTAGGTGTACACGTGGATTAGATGCAAGTACCCCCAGTTACTAGGCATAAACTACTATATCTGTCTATGATCAAGAACTACCAAGATGATTTACACCTTTGACATTAAGGGTACATGTTTATCAGACGCCAATGCCCCCAGTTACTCAGTGAAACCAGCCCTATAGATTTGACCATGTGAACAGAGATAACATGAAACACCTCATGACATAAAGTCCTCTCCACTTCTCTGATGGAGCGTTCAGTTTCTAAGTGCAATTCAATCATTGCTCTGTCACTTTGTTCAATTCTTTTTCATTAAAGATTTTATTGATGCTGCCCTTATAACTTTTCAGAGTTACTTGTTCAAAAATAATACACGTTTTGGTTTTCCCAGCCTAGACTTCACTAAGTTTGAAAAGTTCAGATACTGTAAAGACCTTTTCAATGAGATCATAAGACAAAGGTTAAGAGCTATAAATATTTTCTATCACCTTATTTTATGAAGAATAGTCTCTTGACTCTACAGTCTATTAAAATTAAACATTTAGTTCATTCAAGAAACACATGTAATTCTTAAAAGAATTGAAGTGCCTGATGCTCAACGTAATGAACCAGTTGCAAGTCTATTAGCCAATCAGCGTGATAGAAGTAGACAATGAAGCATAGGTGCAACTCAAAAGGATTTCAAGAAGAGACTGAATGTGAATGATGTCATGAGATAGAAATTTCTGAGGAGGAGGAGATAATAAGAAAAATTGAACTAAGATCAGACTCAACTGCACTCCCCCTGACATCATGATGCATCGACTTAAGATGTGCAAAAAGTATACCTAGCACCGACCTTAACATCATGATACCAATAATGCACCGATTATGTATGCAAATAATGTGAAAATTGTTGCATATATCCGAGTGATTTTTATGATAACAAAATCCATGATATTGATCTCCCACGTGCCATGTATTAGAACGAAGATTTTTATGCTATAAAGGTCCAACTCCATCTCATTTCATTTAAAGTGTTCATAATCCTTCCATTGTGTTAAAAAAGAGCCTAAGTGGACTTGTAATCAACCATAACACAAGCTCAATTCAAGCATCGAACTTATGGACAGATTTCACAGGGCTAACACTTGGATTTTGCAGGACTGGGGATTTTTGGTCGACCCCTACACCATTGGCGATCGACTTGAAATAACAGAACGGAACGAAGCCCACCTGTAAAAATAGCGGTCGATCGCTAGACCCATAGCGATCGACCGGATTTTCCAGCAGCCCAACATCTATAGGAATTGTCAGACCGGTCGACCGCCAGCCTCCACCGGTCGACCGCCAGTCCCGATTGCCTTCATTGTTGACTTTTTATTTTTAGCTCGTGGGGAGATTCTCTTGGGGCATTTGTTTAAGCCCACTGCCCCCAATCAAGGCAGAGATTATGGATCTGGTCTAGGGCTTGTCTCTTGACCACCCTGGGTCTATAAAACATCTCATTGAGGGATCAAAATCCCTAATCACTTGTGGAGATCAAGAAGGCTATTGAAGGGGTGAGAAGGCTACTGTAGCTGCGTGAGCAGTGCTCCGTCCAAAGGATTTTTCATCCAAGACTCAGGCTCTCAAGTAAATCTGCAACCCATTCAAGTGAAGATCAAGCCGAGGGATCAAGCTGCATCCAAAGCATTCGTCATCCACTAAGGGGGAGCAAATCAAGATTCTTCTCTTGTGTTCTACTTTCATATTTCTCTTAAGCTTCATTTGTGGTTCTTGTAATCTTTAAACACTTCCGTGTGTGTGGATATTCCTAGATCCGTGTGTATGTGTGTGTGTGTTTAATCCGTTGTGGATTTGTGTGTGTGTTAAGGTGTTCTTACACCTTCGTGGGAGCTCTCTTTTCCCAATGTATTTGTGTGTGTGTCTCATCTTGTAACACCTTACAGGATAGTGTGTAAATCCTCACCATCGGTGAGGGGTGGACGTAGGTTGCCATCGTTGCATCCGAACCACCTAAAAATCACTGTCCCTTGTGTGATTGCTCCTTATCTCCTTCCTCTATTCTGCGTTTGTATGTTAGCGTTTCATATCTACTTATTTCATCGCATAGATTTACATCATTAAGTGTTTTCTCATTAAACTTATTTTAAATCATTCCAAGATAAATTAAAATTTGCCATCACCCAATTCACCCCCTCTCTTGGGTGTCATTGATCGCAGGACTTCAATTAATATCAGAGTTAAGGCTCTATCTTTTGAGATCTAATGATCTAGAGTGCGATCCAGACCAATGGAAAACAAGGGAATGATGCCTGAGGGTCATTCGATTCATCGTCCTCCTTACTTCGATGGCTTAAATTATTCCTATTGGAAAAATAGGATGCATGTTTTCCTAAGATCCCAGGAGTATGAAATCTGGAGCGTTGTGGACAAGGGTCCATAAAAACTCGGGGATGGTGAAGAGAAATGGACACCCAAGGAAATCAAGAAATGCACTATAAATTTCAATGCCATGAATATTATGCAATGTGCAATTCACCCTATGAGTTCTCTCGTGTTTCTATGTGCAGCTCAGCCAAAGAAATGTTGGACAAGCTGCGACTCATATACGAGGGAACTTCAGAGGTCAAGGAGACCAAGGCAAATCTCCTAGTTAGAGACTACGAGCTGTTCAAGATGAAGCCTGAAGAAACCATTTTTGAGATGTTTGCAAGGCTAACAGAGATCACAAATGGTCTTAAAAGTCTCGGGAAGGAATACTCAAATTTGACCTTGTAAGGAAAGTTTTGAGGTCACTACCGTCGGCATGGCACACAAAGGCCATGGTAATTGAAGATTCAAAAGATCTATCCACTCTCACCCTAGACGAACTCATAGGGTCAGTCATGACCTATGAGATAAATATCAAGAGGATAGCTGATGAAGACATCAAGAAGAAGAAGGTGATTGGATTGAGAGCTCATCACTCTGATGACGACTCTCAAGAAGATGAATCTAGTGACGGAAGCAATGAATAGGAAGAATTGGCGATGATAACTCGCCAAGTGAAGATATTTTTGAGAAAGAAGAAAAATTTTCAGGGAAACTTCAGAAAGGGGCAAAGAAAGCCCACTCAAACCAAAGGCGAATCGAGCAAGCCAAGTACATCATATGCTACAAATAAAAGAAGCTTGGGCACATGAGAGGAGAGTGCTCAGATGTGAAGAAGAAATTCAAGAATGACAATTTTAAGAAACCCAAAGCCATGGTCGCCACATGGAGCGACGAAGAAGATGAACCATCTGATGAAGAGATCCAAGAGCTCGTGGAAAGCTTGTGCCTCATGGCACATGAAGATGAATCTCTTAAGGTAACTTTTGATCCTGATCTTATTTCGAATGAACAATGGAAGTCTAAATATGAAAAACTGTATGTGAAGTACAAGAAAATCAGGTCTAAAAATAAAGACCTCAAGAAAAAGATTGATGAGTTAACACATGAAGATATCCTTGTTAAATTTGAGAAACTGGAACAAGATTGGTTCGAATCATCTAAAGAAAAAGAAACCTTGCTGCAAACCATTTCAGACATTGAGAAAACTGAAGAAGAAATGTCCTGTAAAATGTCTGAAATGGAAAGTGTGTGTGAAAGATTGAAAAATGATGAGGAAGCTCTGAAATCCACAATTTCAGAACTTGAAAAGAGAAACGTGAGTTTGGGTGAAGAGGTGGATGAGCTACAATCTACCCTATCTAGGTTTGTTAAAGAGAAACAAAACCTAGACAATTTACTGGGGGTTAAGGCTAATTTCCAAAAGGAAGGATTAGGGTACAGCCCATAAAACAAAAAATCTTTTGAGCGTAAGATCACGACATCCTATGTTCATGAAAAAAAATAAATGTGCCTCATGTTCTAACCTTAAATCAAAACACATCCAACCTAAACCACGCCAACTTCAAAGGAAGTTTGCACATGTAAATTGTTTCATTGTGGTAGATTTGGACACATGATTGCCAACTGCTGGTTCAAACAAAACAATGCAAGAAATCATGCATTTTGGACCAAGAATAGACATCTACAGAACTGGACTAACTCCTACGGACCCAAACTAGCTTGGGTACCAAAAATAATTGCATGAGAACTTTCTTTCTTGCAGATATGTCTTGAAGCTAGGGGGAGCAAATGGTACTTGGACAGCGGCTGTTCAAGGCATATGACATGGGACAAGAAGTTGTTCTCTACACTGCAAGACAAGGATGGAGGTTCAGTTGTCTTTAGAGGCCAAGACAAAGGTAAAATCATTGGAATTGGCAACATAGGTAAGAATTCTGAAATTCTTATTGAAGATGTGCTTTTAGTGAAAGGTCTAAATTACAATCTGTTGAGTATAAGTCAATTGTGCGATAAGGGTTTTAAAATTATTTTTGATGAAACCCATTGCATTGTCTTGAACAAGAACACAAATGAGGTTAAATTTATTGGAAAAAGGAATAACAATGTCTATACTGTTGATATTGATAATGTTTCTTGTGATGATTTTTACTTGGTAGTAAACAATCATGAAAATGCATGGTTATGGCACCGAAGATTAGGTCATGCTAGTTTTGGAGTAATCTCTAAGTTGTCTAGACATGATTTGGTGAATGGATTGCCAAAATTAAAATTTGAAAGTGATAAAATCTGTGAAGCTTGCACAAAAGGCAAGAAAACATGAATTTCCTTCCAAAATAAAAACATTGTTTCTACTGCTAGGCCTTTGGAATTGTTGCACCTTGATATCTTTGGTCCAACTAGGACTTCCAACCTAGGAGAAAAATCTTATGATTTTGTGATTCTTGATGACTATTCCAGATTTACTTGGGTGCTCTTTTTAGCCAATAAAAATGATGTCGTGATAGAATTTCAAGTCTTTTGCAGGAAAGTTCAGAATGATAGAGGTTATCTCATCACTACCATTCAAAGTGATCACGGTGGAGAATTTGAGAATCATGATTTCAGCAAGTTCTGTGAAGAGCAAGGATACACGCACAATTTTTCATTACCAAGGACGCCTCAACAGAATGGAGTGGTGGAGAGGAAAAACAGAACATTGATAGACATGGCGCGGACCATGTTAAGTGAGTACTCCCTACCCAAATACTTTTGGGCTGAGACGGTAAGTACAGCATGCTACATCATTAACAGGGCAATGGTAGTGTCCATCTTAAAGAAAACTCCTTATGAGCTGTACAAGGGTAAGAAACCAAACATTTCTCACCTTAAACCCTTTGGATGCTCATGTTTCATCCTGAACAATGGTAATACCAATCTAGGAAAGTTTGATGAGAAAAGTGACAAAGGAATTTTTCTAGGTTATGCACTTAACTCTAGAGCTTACCGATTGTTCAATAAGAGGACTTTGGTCGTTGAAGAAAGTCCTCATGTGATTTTTGATAAATCTGAGTTAAAACTAATAAACCAATCTATTAAAATTATGGATGCAAATGAGGATTCCAAAAGTTCGAATGATGTCAAGGCCAAGAATGAGCCAACTAAAGATGGAGCCAGTAAAATTGAAGAAGATGAGGATCCCTCAATTGAAACACTTCAAGAACAGCAAATGCAACACCCGGATTTGCCAAGATCCTCCACAATTCTGAAAGATCACCCCACTGAAAAGATCATAGGTAATTCTGAAGATGGGGTAAGAACTAGATCCTCTCTAAGGCAGGTAGAAGAGGAGGAATTGATTGCTTTAATTTCACAAGAGGAGCCTAAGGACATTCATGATGCCTTGCAAAATGAATCCTGGATTCGGGCTATGCATGAAGAGTTGCACCAGTTTGAAAGAAACGAAGTGTGGACACTTGTGCCACGTCCTAGAAATCAACCCGTAATAGGAACCCGATGGGTTTTTAGAAACAAGCTGAATGATACGGGTTTGGTTGTTAGGAACAAGGCCCGGCTTGTAGCCAAAGGGTACAGCCAGGAGATGGGTATTGATTTTGATGAGTCCTTTGCACCGGTTGCTAGGCTAGAAGCAGTCCGAATTTTATTGTCATATGCTTGCTCTTCTAATTTTAAATTATTTCAAATGGATGTTAAATCTGCATTTCTGAATGGGTATATCAAAGATGATGTCTTTGTAAAACAACCTCTAGGTTTTAAAGACCCCAAACATCCACGGCATGTGTACAAGCTGTAGAAGGCATTGTACGGACTAAAGCAAGCACCAAGGGCATGGTATGAAAGGCTCACATCCATCTTGATTAAGAATGGCTTCAAAAGATGTAAAGTTGATCAAACACTGTTCCCTAGAAAATCGGGTAAAGATATTTTGGTAGTTCAAGTATATGTTGATGACATAATCTTTGGGGCTACTAACAATACTTTGTGTGATGAATTTACAGAAATAATGCAAGGAGAGTTTGAGATGAGCTTAATGGGGGAGCTGACTTTCTTCCTTTGATTGCAAGTCAAACAAACTTCAGAAGGATTCTTCATCAATCAAGCCAAATACACTATGGAATTGCTGAAGAAATACGGGATGGCAGAAGCAAAACCCATATCAACTCTCATGGCCACCACCACAAAGCTGGAGTAAAACAGTAGATCCTACACTGTTTCGAGGTATGATCGGATCACTACTATACTTAACAGCATGCCGCCCTGATATCCAGTTCAGTGTATGTTCATGTGCTCGCTTTCAATCATGTCCAAAAGAATCCCATCTAATGGCTGTTAAGCGCATTTTTAGATATTTAGTTGGGACAATTGATTTTGGCTTGTGGTTTCCCATCGGCAGCTCCTTTGACTTAATTGCTTACACCGATGCGGATTATGCCGGTTGTATTGTAGATCGTAAAAGTACAAGTGGGTACTATCAGTTTCTCGGTGGGTGCCTAGTCTCATGGGCCTCTTAGAAACAACATTTAGTAGCTCTCTCAAGGGCCGAGGCTGAATATGTAGCCGCCGGAAGTTGTGGAGCCCAAGTACTTTGGGTCAAAAATCAATTGCTTGATTTAAATGTTGAAGTGAAATGTGTGCCTATTTTGTGTGACAATATAAGTGCAATTAATCTATCAAAAAATCCTGCTCAACACTCCAGAACCAAACACATTGACATTCGGCATCATTTTCTAAGAGATCATGTAGGCAAAGGGGACTTTGAGTTCACATTTAATGATACACACAACCAACTAGCTGATATTTTCACAAAACCCCTAAATCAAGATCAATTCAATAAAATCAGGAGAGAACTTGGCATGTGCAAGGGTGAGGGCATACGTACTTAGGTCTGCACTAGGATGAGCATTTTTTTGGGGGTAGACTGTGTGAGATGCATGCATTGTGTGTATTTTCTTTCTCTTGTGTATGACAATACCTAGCATGTGTGCTTGTACTTATATATATATATATATACACTTCTTCCTTGACATATTCCTAAGGCTGAACATTCCTTGATAAATAAATGTGGACTAGTGATCTAGGAGTTCTAAGTAGTCACCAAAGGGGGTTTCCGTAGTCGACTCATGCTAGATATCATCCTTGGTTCAACAAAAAAAAGAAAAAAAAAGTGATATAAAAAAAAGGAAGAAAAGGTGGTTATGGGAGTCCACAAGGCCATGGAGCTCACTTTTATCACTGGAGGTCATTGGAGAGTCACACTCGTCTCCTGGGTCAAAAAGGGGGTCTTGCCCCATAGCGGTCGACCGCTGGCTTCGTGTCGGTGGACCGACCGCGGTGAACCGGGCCAGTTCAACCGTGTCCAAACCCCAACTTAATGGGGTTTTCACCCTCTCCCCCTCATTTCTTTGCATCCACTCTCTCTCCCTTCCTCCCTCCTAACCCTAGCACACCTCACCCTCATCTCCTAAGCCCTCAAAACCCCACATCTCCTCCCTCCGCACACGATCCGGCCGATTGTTCTCAGTTTTGGAACGATACCTCACCGGCGTTCGTGCGCTTGTGTAACCTTTCCCTAAGCTCCAGAGCATGGAGACGGTGCTTGCAGTCCTTCAAGTGTCTCTCTCCATCCCAAGGTAGAGGCTTTCCCTTTCAAGGGGATCATCTCCGGGTTTCCTATTCTAAAATGCCACCTAGAAGGAGCTCTCGGCGTCTTGTCAAAGGGGAACCTAGTACTTGGAGACGTGAAGCTCGGGCCGCTCCACCATCGCAAGCTCCGGAACCCATGTTACCTCCAAGAACTATCATCGACCCTCGTCTTGTCGATTTTGATGAGCTAAATGAAATCCTGCCCGACATTTATACAGTATTCTCAATGCAACCAGATGGATTGACTTTGTCACTAGATACAACCTTTACTATCCATATCTAGTGCAATAGTTCTATGGTAATTTGGTTGACAGAAATGGGAGGTTGTACACCATGGTTCAGGGCATTAAGATCCGTATTACTCTAGAATTGTTTAACTGTGGCCTAGGTGTTTCTGCCCATGGTGCAGATATGGGTTTTGGGCATCGTAAGGTTGAGGCCAGTTTCATTGCCATGACAAGCTGTGAGTATGTGTGTGGTGTGAGTGACCTAATTGGGCTCAATGCCAACAACTTTTCCCCACTGCAACGGGTCCTCCATCACATGTTTACTACACTCTTTTATCCAAAAAGTGGAAGCCGAGATGAAGTGACTGAGGTGCACCGATTCCTGTTCTATCATGTTATGAATGAAGACTTAGTTAATATGGGATGGCTTATGACTCAACTGATAGAACGATGCCATACACATTTATGGAGGTCCCTGCCCTATGCTTCTCAACTCACTTGAGTCTTCACCTATGTTAGGGTCCCATTGGAGGGTGAGCAGTTTATTCTAGTCCGACAGGATGACATTTACAATGAGCACAAGATTTCCTCCGATATTGGATATTACCGTGCTGCAAATTTTGAGCTTCGTCGTGCTGTCCAAGTTTATAGGGAGGAGGATGACAGTGAAGAAGAGCAAGAACAGGAACCACAGCAAGATCACAAAGATGCACCTGCACCAGTACAGCCTGAGGATGTGCCTCCACCAGTGGATCTTCCTCCACCACCGCAGTACTTTCATGGGGAGTCTTCCACTCAGGGTGCTGGGCATCCTATTTGGGAGGACTATGAGACTCTAGATAGGCGTATCTTAGGCATGGAAACCCGGATTGACTCCACCCTTCGGCGGTGGTACACTTTTATGGATACCATGACTGGACGAATGGACTCCTTCTCCCACGCTCTGGATGACCTTTCTACCCACATGGCCACTCTCTATGCCAGCCACGAAGATACCCGTGAAGCCTTCCAGTTCAACAATCGTGTCCTTCATAGCCTCCGTCGAATGCTTCTTCATCATGATGAAACTCTGCATAGAATTGAGGATCGTCTCGTGCCTCCTCCCACTCCCGCTCCTGCTCCTGCTGGCTCCGCCCATGATGATGATGCCTCGGATGGTGATGATGGTGAGGAGGCTGCAGATCACCATGCTGGGTAGCTACTCTTGGGTCACCCGTGTCACTTTTGTCCACTATTTTGTATCCCTCCCCTCTCCTTTTTGCTGATGTCAAAGGGGGAGAAGTAGGCTATTAGGCTTATATATCTATGCTATGTGTGTGTTGCATGACTGCATGCGTGTCTGTTCTGCATTGTAGTTTGAGCAAGTTAGCATTACATTAGTGTTTGCATTCCTTTGCGTGTTGAGTCTTGGTCTCAGAGTAGATGTCCTGCATTCAGTGTACCCTGTATTGAACTAATGAGAATGAATGAAAGAATGCACTCTGTGTTGAATTTACAAGATTGGCTCTCTCCTCTCTCACTTCTTTTCAATTTGGCAAACAAGTGTCGAATGGTTGGAATTGATGTGTTGAATGGTTTGTGTTGGAAGTGATGTGTTTGTGCTGAAATTGACGTGTTGAATGCATCTCAAACATTGAGTTCAACGTTTCACAATTAATGGCTCTCAACTAAATTTCAAAATGTGTTTGACCTCGATTTGAAAACTTGGTTAAAGGCACAATGGTTTGAACACGATGGATATAAATGCCTAAAGTTTTGTCATCATCAAAAAGGGGGAGATTGTTGCGTATATCCGAGTGATTTTGATGATAACAAAATCCAGGACATTTATCTCTCACGTGCCATGTATTAGAACGAAGATTTATATGCTATAAAGGTCCAACTCCATCTCATTTCATTTAAAGTGTTCATAATCCTCCCATTGTGTTAAAAAGAGCCTAAGTGGACTTGTAATCAACCATAACACAAGCTCAATTCAAGCATCGAACTTATAGATAGATTTCACTGGGCTAACACTTGGATTTTGCAGGACTGGGGATTTTCGGTCGACCCCTACACTATTGGCGGTCGACCTGAAATAATAGATTGAATGAAGCCCACCTGTAAAAATAGCGGTCGACCGCCAGACCCATAGCGGTCGACTGGATTTTCCACAGCCCAACATCTATAGGAATTCTCAGAACGGTCGACCGCCAGCCTCCACCGGTCGACCGCCAGTCCCGATAGCCTTCATTGTTGACTTTTTATTTTTAGCTCGTGGGGAGATTCTCTTGGGGCATTTGTTTAAGCCCACTGCCCCCAATCAAGGCAGAGATTGTGAGTCTGGTCCAGGGCTTGTCTCTTGACCACCCTGGGTCTATAAAACATCTCATTAAGGGATCAAAAACCCTAATCACTTGTGGAGATCAAGAAGGCTATTGAAGGGGTGAGAAGGCTACTGTAGCTGCGTGAACAATGCTCCGTCCAAAGGATTTTTCATCCAAGACTTAGGCTCTCAAGCAAATCTGCAACCCATTCAAGTGAAGATCAAGCTGCATCCAAAGCTGTCATCCACTAAGGGGGAGCAAATCAAGATTCTTCTCTTTTGTTCTACTTTCATATTTCTCTTAAGCTTCATTTGTGGTTCTTGTAATCTTCAAACACTTCCGTGTGTGTGGATCTTCCTAGATCTCTCTCTCTCTCTCTCTCTCTCTCTCTGTGTGTGTGTGTGTGTGTGTGTGTGTGTGTGTGTGTGTGTGTGTGTGTTTAACCTGTTGTGGATTTGTGTGTGTGTTAAGGTGTTCTTACATGGTGAGGACACGCGCCGCATCACTCGACGGAGCACACGGAGCTTGCCGATATCCCTTTGGCTTGGCGACCACTTGGCGGACTAGCAGAGTCCCTTTTTATGCTTCAGGCCATGCTGGGCCTTAGTTTAGTCCCTGCGTGGACACTTTTTGCATTGTTATGGACCTTTGTAGGCCATTTGGAGCCAATTAGGCTTTAGTTGGGCCATTTTATGCTTATTAGATAGGAGATAGGGCTATTGGGCCATTTCTTTGGTTCAATTTCTGGCCCATTTGGGCTGGCCACCCACTCCCTTGCTTAGCCCACCTAGGCTTAGGGTTTTGGGCGCCCCCACCTCTTTCCTTCCTCTTGGAAGGTGGCAGCCGCCCCTCTCCTAGATTGTAGGAAGAGGGGTGCGGCCCCTCCCCTTTCCCTTCCCCATCCGACCTCCTCCCTCCCTCCTTGGCCGCCCCCTTTCCCCAATCCATCCCTAGAATCTAGGAGTGGTTCGCACCCCCCCCCCTTTCCCCCTTGCCTTGTTGCGCACCCCCCCCCCTTTCCCCCATGTCATGTGCGTCCCCTTTCCCCCCCCCCCCCTCTTGGCTAGGGTTTCAACCCTAGCATATAAAAGATCTTATGTATTTTTCTTTGAAGAATAATGAAGAAATTTTGCTGATCAAGAACTTTGGTGGCTGCGCCCCCTCCTCCTCTCTCTCTCTGATCCTGCGACGGGATCACCTCGGGGTGCGACTCCCCATCCCTCGGTGCGACGCCGAGGCTTCCCCCTTCTTTATCCCCTGTCACAAGTGCACGTAGCTGTTCGCCTGAGTTCTACCCCGATTTGCAGCAGCGCCTCCGCCCAGATCCGGACGAATCTGCTCGTCCCCTTTTTTCTGGAGGTACCCCTGCGAGTCCCCGACGCGTGGGCTTTGGTTTCGCCTCGATCCGAGGTCCACATCGCCGGCATCGATTTTTCTCGTGAGATCGCGCAGGACCCCTTCCCACTGCGAGCCAGATCCTGCCTGCCATCTTGCAGAAGTTCTCCCGAGCGACAAACTCCGAGTTTGGACCTGATTTCTTCAGGGTTGGTACCTCTCGTCCTCCTCTTTCCAACGCCGCCGACCTCGCTTCGTTCCGACGTCGGTGCCGAGCGTGGCGTTGATCCTCGTGGAGCCGCGCAGATCCATCTGCACAGTCCGGCGCCGGGGACAACGACGACTTGCAGACGTTCTCCCGGCCAACCCCGGACGTATCTGGCCAAGCCGTTCGACCGGGACCTGCTGCTCTGCGTCCCCGACGTCCTCCCTCAAGCGGCGCCCCATTCGCCTTCCATAACTGCGAGTTCTCAATTTCCCCGCTCGAGTGTGCTGTTCTGCGAGCAGAAATCCCGTCGCGACTTGCAGGTGCGGCCACGGCTTCCACGGGCGGAATCTGCGTGCCCCCTTTGGCCGAGGCTTCCTCCCGTGACCCAGCTATGCGCCCTCGCTAACGGTGCCTCCATCGGACACCGGACCAGGTCGTGGGAGCCGTTACCGCCGAGTCACGCGCTGCTGCGAACTGGCAGATCATCGTCGACACCCTCCTCGCGGCCATCCCCTTCACCGAGTGCTGCCCGTCAGCCCGTGTACCGGTCGCCCCGAACAGAGTTGCTGTAGCCCGTTACCTCCCTGCGTGGAGTGGGCATTTGTTGGCTTGTAATTATTCTTTCATTGTGTGTATCGGGGTTGTCGGTCTCGGCCGGGGTTCCTTCCCCACGCCTAGGAGTGGAGGTACGTGCGACGTTCCTTCCCTTAGCATTTGCTTTGCTAGTATGCTCTCGATTATGCAGCGTGCGAGTGTAGGATCCTAGCCACATATTCAATTCACCGTGGGTTTTGCGAGTTGAGAGCACCATTCCGTGGCCCTAGTCGAGCCCGAGCTCGGACTAGACTCCCATAGTTGCGCGTCGGCTCCCTTTGCCGCTTTGATCCACTCGTTTCCCTCATAGGGACGGCCGTGGACTTGGGTTTCTTGTTGAGAGACGCCTCTCTTCGGAGAAATAGTACGGAGGTCGATCACTCGGCTTGCCTTGTCACGTGTGAGTGCTGGCCGCACTTGGTCTTCATAGTAGGTCCAGTCCTTTAGTGTCCCGTTCCGCATCAAATTTGGTATCAGAGCATATTGTCCCGCATCAAATTTGGTATCAGAGCTTAGGGAACCAGTTAGTTCTAACAAATTGGGGTCTTAGGTCATTCGAGTCTTTAGGTTGTCTAGGGTGCAATTGAGGCCTTAGAGTTATCTAGGTTGCATTGAGTCTCTTAGTTCATCTAGGTAACCCACCATTGCATTGTAATGTTAGGTTTGTGTCTAGTTAGAGTTTTGTCCTTGTCTCGTTGAGTCTTGCATGTCCAGCTCCGCGCCAACCCCATGGTGGTTCCTCGAGACCACATGTCAGATTAGTCATCCCTATTGGCCCGATTCGATGCTCTTATGGTACGACCCCTAAGTGTCGCCCCTACCACTCAGTCGTCGGGAGACCCGATCCCTATACCGATGACCGAGTCATTCCAGCGCCCTGTCATGTCCACTGCCGTCCTACCTAATGGGATGCATACGGAGATCGACTTCATCAGTAGGGTGTCGTCTAACTGTGTCTCACAAGACATTATTGAGTCACTCTCTAAGACTGGGGAGATTGTTCTCCGTGATGGTTTAGCTTTTATCGAGTTCAACGGTGGTTTGGCCCCGTTAAATATTTCGATGGCGCTTGGTGCAAGATCAGCACACTTGCTGGTCCATGCATCATTTTAGGGCGAACTTGGTTGGAGGAAAGAAGTGCGACCATCGACCTGGATAGGAGGACCTGCACCTACACCCATCTCACCTTCCCGGTGAGTTTGTCTTCCATGACGGCGTTACGCCGACCACCTCCATGTCATCACCTGGGTTTGTTCCAGTGAGTTACGAGGCTGAACAGGAGTTGATTGAGGAGTACCTAACTGAGGTTGAGGAGTTAGGGAGTGACCCCCCCACATCATAGAGGACTCAGTTTCCACTCCCGAGAGAGAGGCTTCACCCTTAGACCCTCATATAGAGACATTCTTACCTTCCGAGGGTGAACTGGTCATTGGTGAGTCTTTAGCTAGATGGCTAAGGGAGGGTCCACTTCTAGATGTCTCCATTCCTTGCTATACACCCATGGGACCAGCCCTCCCAATAATACCCCTTAACTCCTTTCACACCACTTTTCGGTCCTTCTGCTTTCTTGAAAATGTGAAGGACTTCCTTAGGAGTTTAGATTATCAATGGGAGTTGACCTATATGTTGACCTTAGGGTCTGACCAACCCTATAGTCATAGCTTTACACTCCCTGCTTTGGGGTCTATTACCTCGGTCTACACCATAGGACATATCACATCCGAGGTCCTTTTATTATTTCCATACCCGTGGAGGTTGATTTTGTCCCCGCTTATGGTTTCACGGTCCCGAGGGAGGAACCTTGCCTTCCTTGCCTTCCTCATGAGCCTCTTGCCCCATACATGAGAGTGCCTAAGGTGATTATCTGCACCTGGGCGAATGTCGCACATGGGCAAGTATAGTGAAGGGACCTGTCGGGAGGGGTCATCATTTCTTTGACCCTTTCGATCCCCTCCCTAGTGAGCCTCTCGACCCATATTCTTTTCCCCACCTTGTCGAGGAGGTCCACTATCATACACCACCTAGGCCTTCTAGTCAACACCTCACCTTATCGGCATCCAGATGCCCGAGCTTAGGAGGCCAGGGACACATGTCTCTTCCCCATGTTTCTTCATGTCCACCATCATATAGGGGTTTGTCTCATATAGGGAATGTCATGAGTGAGTTTGGGCAATGTAGTCCCCATGAGTCTATCACATTCCGTAGGACACCCCTGCATGATAGATACAACTTTGGTTGTCCTGGTCCTCCCCGTGTTGACCAATCATGTAGAGTCATAGGCATGCTAGGTCTGTGTTTGGATGTCCAGGACCACCCCTGCATTCATATAGGTATGAGTCCACACAGCTAGTTCGGAGTCTACATCATCATCACCATCTTGAGGCCAGCAACGCACGTTATAAGGAATTAGCTGACGCGCATCGACGCACCCGTGAGTTCCAAGTGGGAGAGCACGTCATGATCAGGGTTAGACCTGAACGGTTCCCCTCGGGGGCCGTAAAGAAACTCCAGGACCGCGGTGCAGGACCCTTCCGAGTTCTGAAACGATTAGGGTCGAATGCGTATGAGATTGAGCTGCCAGACGACTATGGGATCAGTTCGACGTTCAATGTCTCTGATCTGGTGGCATATCGGGATCCCGCGGTGATTCCCAGTGAGCTTTTTGGGCCTACCCCTCCTGTTGAGAGCATTACACCCTCTGAGCTTCCACCTCCTCCAGCCCCATTACAGACACACGAGCATATAGATTGCATACTGGATGAGCAGGTGACCACGACCAGGAGCGGAGCCTACCAGCGCTTTCTAGTGCGTTGGAGAGGGCGCCCTGCGACAGACGACACCTGGATCACACGTGGAGAGCTGGAGCGTATCGACCCAGACCTGCTGGAGCGTTACTTGAGCGACCGTGACCCTTACTCGACGGGGTCGAGTTCTTCCCACCCGGGGAGAATTGGTGAGGACACGCGCCGCATCACTCGACGGAGCACACGGAGCTTGCCGATATCCCTTTGGCTTGGCGACCACTTGGCGGACTAGCAGAGTCCCTTTTTATGCTTCAGGCCATGCTGGGCCTTAGTTTAGTCCCTGCGTGGACACTTTTTGCATTGTTATGGACCTTTGTAGGCCATTTGGAGCCAATTAGGCTTTAGTTGGGCCATTTTATGCTTATTAGATAGGAGATAGGGCTATTGGGCCATTTCTTTGGTTCAATTTCTGGCCCATTTGGGCTGGCCACCCACTCCCTTGCTTAGCCCACCTAGGCTTAGGGTTTTGGGCGCCCCCACCTCTTTCCTTCCTCTTGGAAGGTGGCAGCCGCCCCTCTCCTAGATTGTAGGAAGAGGGGTGCGGCCCCTCCCCTTTCCCTTCCCCATCCGACCTCCTCCCTCCCTCCTTGGCCGCCCCCTTTCCCCAATCCATCCCTAGAATCTAGGAGTGGTTCGCACCCCCCCCCTTTCCCCCTTGCCTTGTTGCGCCCCCCCCCCCCCTTTCCCCCATGTCATGTGCGTCCCCTTTCCCCCCCCCCCCCCCCTCTTGGCTAGGGTTTCAACCCTAGCATATAAAAGATCTTATGTATTTTTCTTTGAAGAATAATGAAGAAATTTTGCTGATCAAGAACTTTGGTGGCTGCGCCCCCTCCTCCTCTCTCTCTCTGATCCTGCGACGGGATCACCTCGGGGTGCGACTCCCCATCCCTCGGTGCGACGCCGAGGCTTCCCCCTTCTTTATCCCCTGTCACAAGTGCACGTAGCTGTTCGCCTGAGTTCTACCCCGACTTGCAGCAGCGCCTCCGCCCAGATCCGGACGAATCTGCTCGTCCCCTTTTTTATGGAGGTACCCCTGCGAGTCCCCGACGCGTGGGCTTTGGTTTCGCCTCGATCCGAGGTCCACATCGCCGGCATCGATTTTTCTCGTGAGATCGCGCAGGACCCCTTCCCACTGCGAGCCAGATCCTGCCTGCCATCTTGCAGAAGTTCTCCCGAGCGACAAACTCCGAGTTTGGACCTGATTTCTTCAGGGTTGGTACCTCTCGTCCTCCTCTTTCCAACGCCGCCGACCTCGCTTCGTTCCGACGTCGGTGCCGAGCGTGGCGTTGATCCTCGTGGAGCCGCGCAGATCCATCTGCACAGTCCGGCGCCGGGGACAACGACGACTTGCAGACGTTCTCCCGGCCAACCCCGGACGTATCTGGCCAAGCCGTTCGACCGGGACCTGCTGCTCTGCGTCCCCGACGTCCTCCCTCAAGCGGCGCCCCATTCGCCTTCCATAACTGCGAGTTCTCAATTTCCCCGCTCGAGTGTGCTGTTCTGCGAGCAGAAATCCCGTCGCGACTTGCAGGTGCGGCCACGGCTTCCACGGGCGGAATCTGCGTGCCCCCTTTGGCCGAGGCTTCCTCCCGTGACCCAGCTATGCGCCCTCGCTAACGGTGCCTCCATCGGACACCGGACCAGGTCGTGGTAGCCGTTACCGCCGAGTCACGCGCTGCTGCGAACTGGCAGATCACCGTCGACACCCTCCTCGCGGCCATCCCCTTCACCGAGTGCTGCCCGTCAGCCCGTGTACCGGTCGCCCCGAACAGAGTTGCTGTAGCCCGTTACCTCCCTGCGTGGAGTGGGCATTTGTTGGCTTGTAATTATTCTTTCATTGTGTGTATCGGGGTTGTCGGTCTCGGCCGGGGTTCCTTCCCCACGCCTAGGCGTGGAGGTACGTGCGACGTTCCTTCCCTTAGCATTTGCTTTGCTAGTATGCTCTCGATTATGCAGCGTGCGAGTGTAGGATCCTAGCCACATATTCAATTCACCGTGGGTTTTGCGAGTTGAGAGCACCATTCCGTGGCCCTAGTCGAGCCCGAGCTCGGACTAGACTCCCATAGTTGCGCGTCGGCTCCCTTTGCCGCTTTGATCCACTCGTTTCCCTCATAGGGACGGCCGTGGACTTGGGTTTCTTGTTGAGAGACGCCTCTCTTTGGAGAATAGTACGGAGGTCGATCACTCGGCTTGCCTTGTCACGTGTGAGTGCTGGCCGCACTTGGTCTTCATAGTAGGTCCAGTCCTTTAGTGTCCCGTTCCGCATCAAATTTGGTATCAGAGCATATTGTCCCGCATCATTACACCTTCGTGGGAGCTCTATTTTCCCAACGTATCTGTGTGTGTGTCTCATCTTGTAACACCTTATTGGATAGTGTGTGAATCCTCACCGTCGGTGAGGGGTGGACGTGGGTTACTGTCGTTGCATCCGAACCACCTAAAAATCACTGTCCCTTGTGTGATTGCTCCTTATCTCCTTCCTCTATTCTACGTTTGTAAGTTTACGTTTCATATCTACTTATTTCATCGCATAGATTTACATCATTAAGTGTTTTCTCATCAAACTTATTTTAAATCATTCCAGGATAAATTAAAATTTGCCATCACCCAATTCACCCCCCCTCTTAGGTGTCATTGAATGCGGGACTTCAAAAATGCATCGACTATATGCGAAATGTGCAACTACTTATACTCGGTGTAATACATGCATCAACTTGAATGCTCACTCAATACAACATCATGAACTTGGTGCAAAGCATGCAAATGACACTTCAACTGCGCAAAATAATTATTCAGACATCAAAAATTATTCATTCAGAATTCAGAAGTAGCCCAACACAATATTATTCTCAAAACAGGTCAAGATAGGACTAAAATCAAGAATCATCTACAAGCTGAAATTTACATAACCCCAGTTCTCTTCTTAGATATGTAAATCTTTCATTCTCAAGGGGCTTAGTAAAGATATCAGCAATTTGTCTTTCAGTTTCAACAAACTTTAACTCAATTTCATTCTTACTTATTACATCTCTAAGAAAATGGTGTTTAATCTCGATATGCTTAGTCCTAGAGTGGTGAACGTGGTTCTTAGTTAGGCAGATAGCACAAGTATTATCACACAAAATTGGAATACATCCTAAATTTATTTGATAATCTGAAAGTTCATGCTTAATCCATAGTACCTGAGCTGTAAAGTTCCCTACAGCGACATATTCTGCCTCTGCAGTGGACAATGCAATTGTGTGTTGCTTCCTTGAAGCCCAAGATACTAGGCAGCCACCTAGGAATTGGCAGTAGCCACTAGTGCTTTTCCTATCTACCCGACACCCAGCATAGTCTGCATCAGTGTATGCTCGAAGCTCTAGCTCACATCTAGCAGGGTACCAAAGATCAAGCTCTTGGGTGCCTGATAGATACCTAAAAATCCTTTTCACTGCACTAAAGTGAGACACCTTAGGACTAGCCTTAAATCTAGCACATAAACACACTGCAAACTGTATATCAGGCCTAGATGCAGTAAGGTAAAGAAGGGATCTGATCATACCTCTATACAGCTTGTTCTCAACTATTTTACACTTAGAGTCTTCATCAAGACTTGTTGAAGTACCCATTGGTGCTGTAATTTCCTTGAGGTTTTCAAATTGGAACTTCTTCAGCAGGTTCCTTATATACTTAGACTGGGTGATGAATGTTCCATCTATGGTTTATGTCACCTGCAGTCCGATAAATAATTTTAGCTCACCCATTGAGCTCATCTCAAATTCTTGTGTCATCATATCAGAAAATTCCTTACACATCTTCGGGTTAGTTGAACCGAAAATAATATCATCCACATATATTTGAACTATGAGAATGTCTGGATGACATACTTTGGTAAATAACGTTTGGTCAATCTCACCTCTTGAAAATTTCTTTTCAGTAAGGAATTTGCTAAGCCTGTCATACCAAGCTCTAGGAGCTTGCTTCAACCCATAGAGAGTTTTATTCAATTTATAAACATGACTAGGGAAATCTAAACTTTCAAAACCAGGAGGTTGTCTCACAAAGACATCCTCTTTTATTTCCCCATTCAGGAAAGCAGATTTCACATCCATCTGCTGGAGAGTTATTCCTAATGAACATGCATAAGCAAGTAAAATCATAATGGCCTCCAACCTAGCTATAGGGGCAAATGACTCCTCAAAGTCAATTCCAAATTCTTGATTGTACCCCTAAGTTGCAAGTCTGGCTTTATTCTTAACCATATTTCCTTACTCATCAGTTTTGTTTCTAAAAACCCATTTAGTCCCAATGACAGTCCCATGATCAGGAGGTGGGACTAGGTGCCACACCTTATTCCTGTCAAACTGATTCAGCTCCTCGTGCATGGCATTGATCCAATGCACATCATTTAGGGCACTGTCAATGGTCTTGGGTTCTGCATGAGAAACTGATGCAAAGTTATTCAATTCATTTTGAGTTCTAAAATAGCCTCTAGTCCTAGGGAATTCATGCAAGTTACCAATGCCATTATCTACAGGATGGTCTCTAAGAAATCTTACATTGATAACTTGGTTACCTTGACCTTCATTTACCACCCCCTGAACAATAGGCTCCTCTACATTATTTTCTTCATGTTCATCTTCCTGATCTGATTGGTCTGCAGATTGTCCTCCCTTCAAAATTTCTCCATCATCTTCTTTCATGCACAGACCATTTTCAGATTTAGTCAGGGATTCATCAAAGACTACATGTGGAGACTCTTCAACAATTTTGGAATTTAGATTGTACACCCTATATGCTCTAGTGGTTTTAGAATATCCCAAAAAAAAATTTGGATCACTTTTAGGTTCAAACTTGTCAAGGTCTCTTTTATCATTAAGGTGAATAAAACACTTACATCCAAAGACCTTGAAATGAGCAAGTGAAGGTTTCTTACCTTTCAGAATTTCATAGGGTGTTTTCTGGGTAAACGGCCATACCATAGCTCTGTTAATTACATGGCATGCACTATTGACTGTCTCTGCCCAAAACTTCCTTGGTAGGCCACCTTCAACTAGGAGTGTACGGGCCATCTCCACAAGAGTCATGTTCCTCCTCTCCACTACCCCATTTTGCTCTGGTGTTCTCGGGGAGGAGAACCGATGAGTTATGCCATTGGCCCTGCACAAATCATCAAATTGTGAGTTTTCAAACTCACCTCCATGATTAGATAAAATATTTTCTATTAAATTTCTATTTTTCTATTTTATTCTCAAATAGAACTCCTGAAATCCTGTGAATACATCATTTTTATGATTAAGGAAAAATACCCAAGTAAACGTAGAGAAGTCATCAACAAGTACATATCCATATCTCCTACTTGATAAGCTGACTGACCTTGTAGGTCCAAAGAGATCCATATGAATCAACTCATAAGGTTTGGAAGACATATTTTCAGTTCTAGATTTTAATGACTTCCTAGTTTGCTTGGACTGTGTGCATGCATCACAAATTTTAATTTCCTATTTGAATGAAATTTTAGGTAGTCCTCTAACCATGCTATGCTTATTAAGTTTCTACAAGACAGTATAACTAGCATGTCCTAATCTACGATTCCATAAAAATGCCAAATCATCTTTATTAGCAGTGAGGCAGAGATTAGAATGAGCAATATCATCTAAATCTACCATGTAGATGTTACTTACTCTTCTACCAGAAAATTTAACTACATCTGAGTCAGGTTCAAAGATTTTGCAATTATGAGCATCAAATACTACCTTATGTCATTTACCACAGAGCTGGCTGATCTAAGTAGGTTATATGCAAGACCATCAACCAGTAGGACTTCTTCAATGCAATAGGTAGTGCACTAACCTACCTTACCTGACCCAATGATTTTACCCTTTGTGTTTCCTCCGAAGGTGACAAGGCCTCTATTCTTCTCAGTCAACATGCAAAATTTAGCCTTATCTCCTGTCATATGTCTGGAGCAGCCACTATCCAGGTACCACAGTTGTGCTTGGCTGCCAGGAATACCTGCAATCACAATCATGGAGAGAAGTTTGTAACCCAAAAATGTTTGGGCTCCAGAGCAGATGAAGAGCTATTCAAACAAGACAACAAGTTTTTAGGAATCCACATTTGTTTAAAAATTTTATGTTTAATGGAGTTGTTGGCATTCTTTTCTTTGTTGTTCATGTTTCCAGCATTAGCAGTTTGAGTTTGTTTGTCCCAGTGCCTAGGCCAATGGGCATTCAGAGAATTGTGGCCAGAGTTGATCCTAGGCTGACTGTAGGTGGTTTGCTTCCTAGGAGCCCATGTTCTAGATTCCCCAACCCAGTTTCTAGCATGAGGTCTATATGTCTGTGTGGGATAGGACTGATATCTAGATCTCCCTTGAACTCTATTCCATCCAGACTTATGGATTTGTTGTGGCTACGCATGATGGTAGGTTTGGACTCTGGGCTGGTGGAAATGGCTCGATTGACTTCTAGCAGAAATGTTTCTCCCCTGCACCCTAGACCCACCTGACTTCTGCATGGGTGAGGGTTGAGTCTTCTTCTGAACAGCTGGTGGAGACTTGGTGACCCTAGCCTGGTGTTTAGGTGCGCGTGAAGGTTGACTCCTAACCTAAACTTTACTCTGAGGAGTAGGGCAGTGTGTACTATCATGGCTAGACTCGCCCATCTTCTGCTTGCCCTTGTCTTGAGCACTGAGCATTTTGGAATTAACATTTTTAACAGCAGAATTTACATTGCTCATCTTGATGAGGAGTCCCTTTTTCTTCTCAGCCATAAATGAAATTATTTTCAATGCTAAACTCTTTTTAGCTGTGGGGTTATACTCGAGACCTTCTCTTCTGAAGTTGACTTTTGACCCGAAAAGAGCATCCAAATTATCAGATCTTTGGGTCATATTTTCAATGATTTTCTTTTTATCCTCATTTTCTTTTTCTAGGTGTTCAATTGATTCTTTCAATTCGTTATTAACACCTAGCACAACTTCATATTTTTTCATTAACAATGTTCATCTCATTTTTCATAATTTTACATTTTCAGTTTCAATTCATCGATGACATTTTGCAGCATTTCATTTTCATTTCTAGAATCAATTAGAGCATGCTTCAAATCACTAAATTCAGTACATGAGTTTTTCAATATGTCATTTTCAGATTGTAAACAGGCAATTTTATCAGACGTGGTTTTATCATTCATCAGTGAATTTACTTTCTTCTTTAGGTGCCTATTTTCTTTCCTAATATCATCTACCTTATCAAGCAAATCACCGTAGGCATCCTCCCAATCAGAGATAGTGTAATGCTCAAAGTGAGAGGATACCTCATCGGAGTCTTCTTCTTCGTTGTCACCATCTTTAGCCATTAGGCAGATTGGCTTTTCTTCGTCGTCACTCTCTGAGGTACAGCTCAAGGTGCCCTCGTCCTCATCACTCCAGGTACTCACCATAGCTTTCCTATTAGGATTCTTCTTCTTAGCTTTTTCCTTAGGCTTTTGGAGCTCCAGACAATCTGCCTTCATGTGGCTGGCCTTCCTGTAGTGATTGCAAACATTGGTGTCAATTTTCATGGCAGGGTTAGACATATACCTCGATTGTCTCCTGCCACCATATTGTCTTCTGGTGAAATTTCTTCCTTCGTTCCTCAAGAACCTTTTGAACTTTTTGGTCAGCATTGCTAATTGATCTCCTTCGAACTCTGACCGGGAGAGACTCTGGTCGCTTGACGATCCACTATAATTGGATCGATTGGAACTAGCCTTCAGTGCTATAGGCTTCTTCTTCTTTTCCAGCTCCTCAGTCTTTGGAAGATTCATCTCATAAGTCATTAATGAGCCAATCAACTCATCAACCTTCGTGTTCTGCAGATCCCTAGACTCGTCAATAATAGTTGCTTTGGTGTGGCAAACCGGAGTCAGAGATTGCAGTATCTTTTTTACAATTTCATAATCAGAATAAGTCTTCCCCAGACTTTTGAGACTGTTGGTGATGATAGTGAGGCATGCATACATTTCTGTAATCGTCTCACCAGGTCTCATTTTGAATGCTTCATACTCCGAGACCAATAAGTTAGCCTTGGTCTCTCTCACTTGCGAGGTTCCCTCGTATATGACCTCCAGTTTATCCCACATCTCTTTTGTAGTAGCACAAAATGAAACTCGGGAGAACTCCGTGGGATGTGGAGCACACCGAATAGCATTGATGGCACTCCAATTGAGAGTGGACTTTCGGATTTCCTTTCTAGTCCATACATCCTCGTTCGGGTGCAGCTCGAACGGTCCATTGCTTACCACCTTCCATATTTCATAGTCCTTCGCCCTTAGAAAGACTTGCATACGGTTCTTCCAGTATGCATAGTTGGATCCATCGAAGTATGGGGGCTTGGTGGTGGAGTGTCCCTCAGCCGTCATCCCTTTTGCATCCATGGCCGTTGACTCTTCAGGACGCTGATCCCTGCAGAAGAGTTAGGCTCTGATACCAACTGATAAGACCAAGACGTGATCTAGAGGGGGTGAATAGATCAGTCACCCAATTAAAATTTCTAGCTACAGCAGAGACTAGTGTGGAATAAAATTGAACTGCTGTAAGACGGTTGAAGAACACTCAGTCATAACCAGATAGAAACAGATCTAGACAATTGGCACTCGAGCGGTCCTAAGCATTCATCTACTGAACGATGAAATGAAATCAAGACAGACACAACCCACTGATCAATCACACAATAGATGAAGGAATTTTAGGTGGTTTAACCTCAACCCAGAGGTCTATGTCTACCCCACACTCAAATCTAAGTGTGGCTTCACTGCTAACTCACAGCTTGCCGCTGATCCACAGCTTCGAGGACAAATCCCTACAATCCGCTGAGCTTCACAGCTTGCTGTCCAGAGGAATCCACCTCTGCTCCGCTGAGGCTTACAGCTTGACCTATCTAGAGGTATCCACCTGTTCTCCGCTGAGGCTTACAGCTTAACCTCTCCTGACACACAGCTTGAACAAGAGTTTCGAAAATCAAAAGAAACAAGACGAAGAATCAAAACCCACGAACAGAATGTAGCTCAACAGTGGGCAAGATCAGTTCCGGTTCTGAACCTGAAAACTGATACTCTAAACTCTCTCAGACTCTCAAAGCTCTTGCTCTCAAACTCTCTTCTCAAATCTGCTACTCTCTCTCCTTCTTTTAAATCTGCTCTCACTCTTCTTCTTTCTGGATCGTGCTAGCTCTTGCTCTCCTTGCTTCAATTCTCAATATCACGGTCTGTCTACACTTGAAGGAGAATCTCCTTATTTATATGAAGCAGTAGTGAGATAGGGCGTGTGCTCGCCACAATTCCCGCCCAAAAGCCTTATCCAGATCTGGGGTTGTTTGGTCACGTGGCAGCATCTCAGCTTGACTACTTCCCACATGTAATCATCTTGGCACCTCCTTCATTCTTGGATCACATGCCGTTCTTAAACTCCTCGAGCAGATATCCTATCAAAGTCAGACTTAGCGTCAGCTTGAAATAATCTGACAGATAGTAAAGAGATGTACATAGTTAATAGAGCTTTGAACTGAATGTGCACAGACTCGATATAGCATGTAAAAACACATGCACGGAGTCAAGTGTTCACAAATATGCATGTGCACTGACTTGATATTACTCTAAGACCAGAAGTGCACAGACTTGATGTGTGCACAATGCAGACGCTGCACTGACTAACTTGTGCCATTACCAATGTTGCACAACGTAGTTCGTGCAATAGATGAAAGTTGCACAAACTTAGGATGCATCGTGCCTGAGCAAGCACAGACTTGTTTATACAGCATGTTTGACTTGCACATACTTAATGTGCAAACAATGAATGCATGAACACTTATGCACCAAGTTGCCTAAGATGTGTTGCACAGACTTTGTGTGCCCGGTGCAAGAATTGCACCGACTCATTGTGCCTCGACAACAACTACCAGTGCATCATCTTGGCTAATGCATGGATGACACTTGCACTAAGTTGGTCGTGTGCATAAACACGGCTTGCATCGACTTTATGTATGTATGCACGGACTTAATGTGTGCATGAGCAACCTTGCTTAGACTTAGTTCGTGTAGAAGATAAATGTTGCACAGACTTAGTGCATGGTGCAGAAGTTGCACTGACTTGATCACGTACAACGAGAAGTGTTGCACCGACTTGCTTTGCCTAGACTTAAGCATGCATGGACTTGGTCGTGGAATAATGATTGCACTGACTTACCTAATGCATGAAAGGCACTGCAATGGCTTAGTCATGTGCAGCAACAAGTGTTGCACCGACTTGATATATGCATGCACAGACTAAGTGTAAAGATGCAAACAACATTTTTATGATTATCTGACATATAAAAGTCATCAAAATACACACATCATTATGTCAATATAAAGTTGACAAAGTTAACTATGCAGTCAAAGAAGTCAAACTTCATCATTGCCATCAGTCAAAACACAGTCAAAACAAATCAGCATGTGAACATTCTCCCTTATCCTTCCATCATAGAGGAGATCCAACAAGGGTGGCTTACCACAACCAACCGCCTATAAAGAATGGCGCCCCTATTAAGGCCATACCCGGGATACAACCCAGCCTAAGAAGGAGAAGAAGAAGAAAAATTGGAGACAAGCTTCATACAAGATGGGAGATATCAGGATTCAACTTCCTTCCAGGGCACTATCCCTCAAAGATACAGTCTGTTGCGCCGGGCTTTATGTCTTTGATGTTTAGACCCATATTTATCAGGCACGCATGCGACCAGGCTCACGACGCCCCGCGGGAAACTGTACTGCCACTCTTGCCATGCCTTTGATTCATAACTTTGCATTGAATTATTTTTTCATTTTGGTAGCCCTTCTTGGCTAGATTTTGCATGAAAGCTCACTTTTGAGGGTCAAGACTGCCCCTATTTGAGACCTCTCTCGTATTAGGGAGCGCCTAGGTTGGTCATCTCATCCGTCAATCTCTTGCCCTTGCACTCGGCCGAGTAGAGAAGAGAAAAGGTCATTGTGCATACCCATAGTATGGCCAAAGTAGCAACGGTGTTGCCCAGAAGAATCGGCTATGGCTTGCCGTGAAGTGTGTGAAAAACCTGTGCTAAAAAGGACACCCTCAACGATCCGGGGAAAGAACTGGACTCTCAGCGGGAAGCTATCACCAGCCTAAGGATGCTGCAGAAGCGGACTCTTTTGACTAAGCAAGCTGACCAAGGCCTAAAGCCACTCAACCATGTTTTGAGGAACCAGCCTTATAACCGTGTGTAGAAATAACAGAGTAATCACAATGATAACATGTTCTTGCACAAAATAAAAGATACTCTTGCAAATCTATGGCGTGAAAACTGACATCCTGAAGCAATTTTGATCATCGAGCTTTGAGGAGCACGAGTAGCTTTGTATTCCTTGCTTTCCAGGATAAAGGATGAAAGGAGAGCAAAGGATTGGATTGCTCGACACAGAGGAGTGGCCGACATCATGCTGGACGAGGAAGGGATAAAAAGGAAGAGAGACGTGGGCTAGAACTCCCTCGTTAAGGCACTGAGGCCCTGATAACAAGGAACCAGATACAGAATAAACAGGGATTAACTGAGATCAAGGTGGGCTAAAGTCTCGAAAATAGTAAGAAAAAGGGTAAGAACCCCGAAAGGGTGAGGAAGAAAGAATAGAAAAATGATGAAAGGATTGCTGCGAAGATAAGGAAGAAGGAGAATAATCGTCCGATGTGGTCAGAGAAGGAGAATGGGAGTCATCTGCCAGAGGCGGGGAAGAAGTGACATGATCGCCCGATAAAGTTGGGGAAAAGGAATGGAAACCACCCGACAAAGTCGGGGAGGGAAGGTGACGGTCGCCCGACAAAGTTGGGGAAGGATCAGAAAAACTACCCGACAAGGTCGGGGAACGAGCATGAGGAACCCGCAATAGGATAGGAGGAAAAGGATGAGAAGTGGAATCAAGATGTACCCGGGGAGGAAAACTAGAAGAGGCCCCTAGATCAGGGGAAGAGGAGGACATAGGCCGGAACCTATAATATTGAGGATAGGAGAAGATGGTAGAAATATGGTCGGGTGGCGGAAGGTACACAACCCAAGGATAAGAACTGAGCAAGAGAAATGATGAATGGACGGAAGAAGGAGGTGGAGTGAGCCCCCGGATGCGCAACTGGCGGCCCATGAACTTACGCCGCCGCCTCTTCTTGAAAGAAACTACCTTGTAACGGATCCGCCTGGTGCGGACTCGGACCTTCGGCCTTCTCAATCGGAAATACTTTCTCAAATAACGGGCCGACCTGACAGACAGCCTAGCCCGGTCATGAATATGCAATTTTACCGGGGTGGCTGCCCCTAGACACCCGGTGCTAACCATAGGCAGACATCCTTGAACAAGTAACTCTCTAGGATGAATACCAGAAAACCGTGGACTCTTGGCCCTCGACACTAGTGACATGAGATTCGACATCTCTATATGGCAATCGGGCATGAAGCATAACTCCCTTACTAGAAGACCAGGACAAAACTGAGGGAGAGTAATGTGTGGCGTTGACGTGGCCGTTTCACCAATAAACCGAGGGAGATTACATAACAAGTGCAGAATGTCCTTGGAAAGTGCTCAAGACACGGCCAATTGCCCCTTGAATAGGGAATCCATCGAGCTCTTGGTGGCCGTATGGGTTAGCACAATATGAGTAAAGAACCCTTCTTGGCCAGTGAACTGGACAGCAATCGAGCGAGTGATGGGGACATAAAAGCAAGAGCACTGACATTGTTCATTGGCATTTGTGTAACACTTAATAACATACAAGAGTGATGGATGTCACTTAATAACATGCAAGAGTACCTTCTTTAAGAAGAGGGACGAACACTTAATAACATACAAGAGTGGAACACATATAAGTCAAATTGACTATTTTCTCATTAGGAAGGTCGATAAAGTTTTATGTAAAGATTGCAAAGTTATTCCTAAGTGAGAGTCTAGCCCCTCAACATAGGTTGTTACTATCCCTAAATTTAAAAGAAAGATCATTATAAATAATTATTCCAAGATTAAATGGTGGAATTTAAAAGGTAAAAGTTTAGAAACATTTAAAAATCATCTATAAAAGGAAAATATTTGGAATGTAGAACAAGAAACTAATGTAATGTGGAATAATGTTACAAATTGTAAAACGAGGGTTGCAAAATAACTCTTAGGCGAATCTAAAGGTAAAAAGAATTTAGACAAAGAGACTTGGTGGTGAAGTGAGGAAATCCAAAATACCATTAGAGTAAAAAAGGAATGCTTTAAAGTTTGGCAAACTAACAAAAATGATCAAACCATAGAAGCCTATAAAATCACTAAAAAGAGAGCTAAGAAAATAGTTAGCGAAGCTAAATCAAAGGCATTTGAAGATTTATATAATAAATTAGGAACCTGAGAGGGTGAAAAGGACATATTTAAACTTGCTAAATTAAGAGAAAGGAAAACTAGATATTTAGATCATGTTCGGTGCATTAAAGGTGAAGATCAAAGGGTTTTAACTAAGGATCTTGAGATTAAAGGGAGGTGGCATAGCTATTTTCAGAAGTTACTTAATGGAGATTCCGTCAAGGATTTATCTTTAGAAGGTACCCAAGAGTCCACAATATTTGATAAATATCAATATTTCAGGCGTATTAATATGTCAGAAGTGGAGGATGCTTTAAGGAAAATGAAAGTGGGCAAGGCCTTAGGACTAGATGGCTTACCTATTGAAGTATGGAAAGGCCTAGGAGATATTGGTATTCAGTGGCTAACTAATTTTTTTAATAAAATTTTAAAGGAACGGAGAATGCCATAAGTTTGGAGAAAAAGTGTTGTAGTTCCTTTCTATAAAAACAAAGGAGATATTCAAAGTTGTAATAATTATCGTGGAATTAAGCTTATGAGTCATACTATGAAACTTTGGGAAAGAGTAATTAAAAAATGCCTCCGATGTATGACTACTGTATCGGAAAATCAGTTTGGTTTTATGCCAAATAGATATACTACAGAAGCTATTTTCTTACTACGGCAGCTAATGGAGAAGTATAGAGAGATGAGAAAAGATTTGTATATAGTTTTTCTTGATTTAGAGAAGGCGTACGATCGAGTACCGAGAGAATTGTTTTGGTGGACATTAAGAAAGAAAGGAATCTCTCAAAGATATGTTGATTTGATTAAAGATATGTACGGCGGTGCTATTACTAGTGTTCGAACTATTGCTGGGGAGATTGGTGAATTTTTCGTTTCTATAAGTTTGCATCAAGGTTCTACACTAAGTCCGTATCTCTTTGCCTTAGTTATGGATGAAGTAACTAAACAATTGCATGAGGATATCCCTTGGTGTATGCTATTTGCAGACGATATTGTTTTAATTGATGAGAGTATTGATGCTCTAAATGCTAAGTTAGAGCATTGGAGACTTACCTTGGAGTCTAAAGGTTTTAAAATTAGTAGGAGTAAGTCAGAGTTTATGCGCTGTAATTTTAGTAATGGGAGAGTGGTTCAGGAGGACATGGTTCTAATTGATGGACATAACATTTCGAAGAGTAGTAGCTTTTGATATTTAGGGTCTATCATACAAGAGAATGGAAAGATTTATGATGATGTTACACATAAGATTAAGGCAGGCTGGTTAAGATGGAGAAGTGCATCAGGTGTCCTTTGTGATCATTGTATGCCTGTTAAACTCAAAGGGAGGTTTTATAGAACGGCTGTGAGACCTGCTTTGTTATATGGTACTGAGTGTTGGGCAGTACGAAAGGAACACATCCATAAAATGTGTGTAGTAGAGATGAGGATGTTGAGATGGATGTGTGGCAAGACTAAGAAAGATAAGATTAGGAATGAGCGCATCCGTAAGGACTTAGGGATAGCACCAATTGATAGCAAAATGAGAGGAAATAGGCTCAGGTGGTTTGGACATGTGTTTCGTCACCCTAACTCAGCGCCGGTTAAAAGATGTGACAAAATCTTAGTGGATGCTAGTAAAAGAGCTCGAGGAAAGCCTAAAATGAGATGGTGCGATGTTATTAGGAAGGACATTAGTTCCTTGAGTTTAAATATGAATATTGCACTTGATAGAAATCTTTGGCGGAACAGGATTCATGTAGCCGACCCCAATTAATTGGGATAAGGCTCTGATGATGATGATGATGATGATTTGTGTCCTTTAGTTTACTTTTTATATCCTTGGGAAAGCATATGTGCAATTGTAAGGTTTTATAAGCCAATGTGTCATTCCCTAAGGATCTTTGGGTTTATTTGTAAAATGTTAGTAGGTCCAACAAGGGGGCCCTCACTCCTTTTCCATTGGTCCACCTAAGCCATGTGAGGTTGGTCAACCATCTTAGGTGGCTTCTAGATGGTTTGACATTCAATTAGACACATGGGGGATAAATGGACTAAAAAGTCCAAAATGGCTCCTTCATAGTCAAGGGGGTGCCCCCCATTAAAATAACATTTTGTATTTTATTTTTTTTGACCAATTGACCACATGGGGGAAGAAAATGCTACCCCTTCTCTCTCTCCCACGAAATCCCAACCCCCTCCCCCTTCCTCCCCTTCTATATAAGCCCATGTATAGTGTTTTGTAAGAATTAATGAAGAGAAAAGTTGTGAATTTGGTTGGAGCCAAATAAGGGTGTGCCATCCTCCTATCTCCCTCCCCCTCTTGCAGATGGATTTCTGCTAAATCTTAGGTGTGATGCCCTTCTAACTTCTCCTCAGCCCCTCTGGATTCTACTTCTGCCACCGCTGCCGCCGCCATCGCACCGCCATCGCGCCGCCGTCTTCATCGACAGAATTCTATCAACATCAAGACAGAGCTCTACTCTGTGATTTTTAGCTCTCCATCAAGAGCTCTGATCACAACCAAACTTGGAGGGTCAGTCATCCACATCCATCCCAGCCTCCACAAAAAAATCCCATCATTTACCTTTCGTTTGCTAGTTTTCCATTTTCGTGTATTTCCACCTTCCAGTTTTGTCTTCTATTCAGATCCTGTCACAGCAACCCTTAGTTTCCACTCTTCGACCCACTTCTTCTTATTTGTTTGAATCCCCAAATTTATTGGGAGTTCTATCCACCACCCCCATCATCCCCGAATTTTTTTATACTTCTAAAGTCCTTTTTGTATTTGTAAAAATTGTTGTCTTCTCCCAAATCTGTTTTGTCCTGTGCAGTTCAGATCCGACCCCTTGTCAGTATAAAATACCCCAAACATCGAAACCTCCACCAAAAATCAAATAAAAATTATCCCCATCTTTCTTGAGCCATCATCTACAACTTTTGTGAAGAGGTCAACTTCCAGATCTGAACTTTGATCCATGGTAAACGTCAGTTCTCAGGAAAAATCACTTCTGTCCTGAGAATTCAGATCCTATCCAACAGCAGCTTGTAAATTTGGTCAAGGCCAGATCTGAGAAATCAAAAACTATTTCTCTTGCCTTAGATCGAATCATTTGGAAATAGCTTTCCAACGATACCTCTTGTACGTCGATCCGACGTCGGGAGTGATCGCAGCAGAAGATCTCGCCGGGTCGCGCGCTGTAAAACAGCAACTTCAGATCTGTGGGTAGCATGGTCAACAAGTGAGACCGGAGCCGACTCACCTCCCACGAGGTGAACCAGCATACCGCCGTCCCAGGGAGCGCCTCTCCAGGAGCCAAGGTCACAGTGGTACCACTCCGGGCCCACTCAGACCCACCGATGAGCACGTGGGCTCCACGTTCGTGAATACGTGTGTCGCTGAAGCTACATCAAAACGCTGCCTGTCAACCCAAGTTCGGTCCTCCCGGGCCCCATTTGTAGCCCGTTACCTCACTGCGTGGAGTGGGCAGTAGAAACCATTTCTGTAGTTATTGTAATAATTTTTTAACTGGGAGTTACTATCATGACCGGGATCGTCTTCCCCATGCCCGGAGCATGGAGGTGAACTCGCTCCCACTCTTTATCGTATTTTGCTTATCTCGTATATTTTTGAATGCCGCTGCATGTGATAGGTTATTAGCCCGTTATATCATTTGTATCACCGCTGCGAGAGTGAGTGAGTGACCGTCCCGTGACTCAATCCGACTTGACGCGAAAAAGCCGATACCCGAGACTCACGGCTGGTTTCTCAACCGCGCCCAGTCCCACGTCTTCCCTCGCTTAGGGACGATCACGAGCTAGAGTCCATGGCCACGTGTCTGTCCCGCATCAATTTGGTATCAGAGCCAGGTTGAGTCTAGGGTAGTCTGGTTGAAAAAAAGGGTCATTTAAGTCGAGTCTAAGTCTAAGTCGGTCTAAGGTTGTATTTGCATACCATTAATCGGTATATCAAAAGGTGATGTCTGAACGTTAGGCTATGCCTATCGGGAAGGCCGCACACTTGTGCGAGTGATCTTCGGATCGATTAACTCCGCCAGGTACTGAGTCTTGGTTTAAGTCTAGGGTCCTTAGTGTGCATTAGTTAGTGCATTCCAACTTTGTATTAGTTAGGCTCATGTATAGTTTCTTGTCTCCGTGTGTCGGCATGCCCGCCTTGTAGTTCCCCATTCCCTATGGAATCTCGGTCGCTCAGGTGATATTACCATTGGCACTCTCATGGGCTTGGGCCCGAAGTCCCAGACTTTTATGGCTCCAAAGTCCCAAGTGACTACCTACGTTGGGAAGCCGCCATGGACAAATACTTCGCTTATTACATCATGTCTGAGACCCATGAATTCTCTTTTGCCAAGGATAGGCTGCTTCACGAGGCTACCGAGAAGTGGGGATACATTGAATGCTTGAGGCAGATTAGGAGACAAGGGCCCGTCGAATCATGGTGGGACATGAAAAGAGAGATTAGGAAGGTTTACCTTCCCCACCTGGTCCCCTCAAAACCGTCCCACCCAATCACCTCGAGGCGGCTCCACCCACCTACCTCCACCCACGAGGGTTATACCACTAGTCGGCCCCACCAACTCACCCGCAATCAAGTGGGCCACACCTCCAACCCACCCTGCCCCTTCCAAGCCCACCAAAGCACTCCTAATCAAGTGGTCCACCCAGTCACCTCAACCCAAGTGGAAGCCCCACTTATAGTCGAGTCTAGGTTTGCATCCGGGCCGAGAGATGAGGAGCAAGTCTACCCCGAGGTCCCTACTCCAACCCGCACCTTTGATGAAATCAAGAAAATGTTTTCAGATTGGTTGGAAAGGAAACGCGCTTCTTCACCACCCGTGAGTGCTCCATTGCTACCCTCTACTTCGGAACTTTACTCGGAATCATCTCATTTGGAGCCACCTCAGTCCGAGCCACCCGTGTTTCTAATAGGCACGCTTTTCATAGCCGAGCAGCTTCTTAGTTGGCTCAAGATAGGCTTGGTCCCAACTTCCTATCCACCTATGGACCCCACCCTACCATTAGTGCCGGTCAACTCATTCCATACCACATTTCGGTCTAGTCACCATGTTAACACTTTGGATGACCTTATTGTGGGATTAGACGCGCAATGGAAGTTGACGCACTCATTGGCCCGAGGCTTCGACCAACCCACTAGTCTTACCTTCACCCATCTGGCCTTAGGGTCCATTACCTCCGTGTGCACCATGGGTTGTGTCACCACGGAGATTCTCTTATTCCTCCCCATGTCGGCCGAGCCCGACTTCATACCCTTTTGTCCGAGGGAGGAATTATAGTTCCTACATATGATCACCGTCCCACCTACCACACTGTATGAAGGTGACCATACACACCTTCAAGACTTCCATACATGGGACTATGACTTGTTGGAACCCATCTCAAGGGGTCATACCTTCTTTGATCCCTTTGACCCATTCCCTAGTGGACCCATAGACCCACCATATATACTTCACTTCTTCGAGGGAGTCCACTACCACACCCCTTCCCCACGGGCCGGGTCGTCTACACCCACCAAGCCCGTTCACTTGCGAGATACACCATCATCTAGGGGAAAGGAAGAAGATGTATTCGGTACTCCTGGCCCTCCCACATCCAAGTCCAATGTGCATGCATGGTCTACTTTCGGAGGTCTAGGAATTCTCCATTTCGCCAACCACCGGTTGCATCTAGTGTATGCATGGCACATATTCGGGTGTCCTGGTCCTCCATCGCCTATGCGTAGGTCGGACTAACATTAGGTTTGTTTAGGGTCTTTGTGAGTCTTTGTTTCGTACGGTTTGTTTGTCGAGAGCATTGTATGTCTGTGCATACATCGAGTTGAGTTGGTTTGTACGCTCACGTTGTTAGTCCCTTTCGAGTATGAGACTTGTTGGACTTTGGGATCGGTTCTACTTCATATCGGATCTAGTCACATAAGGGACAAGCGGTGATTCCTAGTGAGTCTTTGAGCCGCTTCTTTCATTTGAGAGTGACCCCACCTCAGAGTGTCCACCTCTAGCCTCCTCCCAGCAGCGTGTGCATATCGAATCTATACGGGATGAGCATGTGTCGATTACTTGGAGTGGAGCGTACACCGCGCTTCAGGGTTCGGTGACGCATCCGCCGGAGCTACTCGAGCAGCCGCACCCCTTACTCGACAGGGTCGAGTTCTTCCCACCCGGGGAGTATTGATGGGGACATCAATACAAGAGCACTGACATTTTTCATTGGCATTTATGTCCTTTAGTTTACTTTTTATATCCTTGGGAAAGCATATGTGCAATTGTAAGGCTTTATAAGTCAATGTGTCATTCCCTAAGGATCTTTGGATTTATTTGTAAAATGTCAGTAGTTCCAACAAGGGGGCCCTCACTCCTTCCCCATTGGTCCACATAAGTCATGTGGGGCTGGTCAACCATCCTAGGTGGCTTCTAGATGGTTTGACATTCAATTAGACACATGGGGGACAAATAGACTAAAAAATCCAAAATGGCTCCTTCATAGTTAAGGGGGTGCCGCCCCATTAAAATGACATATTTTATTTTATTTTTTTTGGCCAATTGACCACATGGGGGAAGAAAATGCTACCCCTCCCCTCTCTCCCACGAAATCCCAACCCCCTCTCCCTTCTTCCCCTTATATATAAGCCCCTGTATAGTGTTTTGTAAGAATTAATGAAGAGAAAAATTATGAATTTGGTTGGAGCCAAAGAAGGGTGTGCCCTCCTCCTCTCTCCCTCCCCATCTTGCAGATGGATTTTTGCTAAATCTTGGGTGTGATGCCCTTCTACCTTCTCCTCAGCCCCTCTGGATTCTACTTCTGCCGCCGCCACCGCCATCGCACCGGCATCGCGCCGCCGTCTTCATCGCTAGGATTCTATCTATATCGGGATAGAGTCCTACTCCGTGATTTTTAGCTCTCCATCAGGAGCTCAGATCGCAACCAAACTTGGAGGGTGAGTCATCCACGTCCGCCCCAGCCTCCACAAAAAAATCCCATCATTTACCTTTCCTTTGCTATTTTTGCATTTTCGTGTATTTCCACCTTCCAGTTCTGTCTTCTGTTCAGATCCTGTCACAGCAACCCTGAGTTTCCCCTCTTTGACCAACTTCTTCTTATTTTTTTGAATCCCCAAATTTATTGGGAGTTCTATCCACCACCTCCATCATCCATGAAGTTTCTTGTAATTTCTAAAGTGATGTTTGTATTTTAAAAAATTGTTGTCTTCTCCCAAATATGTTCTATCCTGTGTAGTTCAGATCCGACCCCCTGTCAGTTTAAAATCCCCCAAAAATCGAAACCTCCACCAAAAGTCCAATAAAAATTATCCCCATCTTCCTTGATCCATCCTCTACAACTTTCATGAAGATGTCAATTTCCAGATCTGAACTTTGATCCACGGTCAATGTCAGTTCTTAAGAAAAATTACTTTTGTCCTAAGATTTCGGATCCTATCCAACAGCAACTCGTAAAATCGGTCAAGGCCAGATCTGAGAAATTCAAAACTATTTATATGGCCCTAGATCAAAGCATTTTTAAATAGCTTTCCAACGATACCTCTTGTACATCGATCCGACGTCGAGAGTGATCGCAACAGAAGATCTCGCCGGGTCGCACGTTGTAAAACAGCAACTTCAGATCCGTGGGCAGCACGGTCAACAAGTGAGACCGGAGCCGACTCGCCTCCCACGAGGTGAACCAGCATACTGCCATCCCAGGCAGCGCCTCTCCAGGATCCAACGTCACAGCGGTACCACTTCAGGACCACTCGGACCCGCCGATGAGCACGTGCGCCCCACTTTCGTGAATAGGGGTGCTGCTGAAGCTACATCAAAACGCTGCCCGTCAACCCAAGTTCGGTCCTCCCGGGCCCCATATGTGGCCCGTTACCTCCCTGCGTGGAGTGGGCAGTAAAAACCATTTCTGTAATTATTGTAATAATTGTTTAACCATGAGTTACTATCATGGTCGGGATCGTCTTCCCCACGCTCGGAGCGTAGAGGTAAACTCGCTCCCACTCTTTATCGCATTTTGCTTATCTCGTATATTTTTGAATGCCGCTGCATGTGATAGGTTATTAGCCCGTTATATCATTTGTATCACCGCTGCGAGAGTGAGTGAGTGACCATCCCATGACTCAATCCGAGTTAACGCGAAAAGTCGATACCGAGACTCACAGCCGGTTTCTCAACCGCGCCCGGTCCCACGTCTTCCCTCGCTTAGGGATGATCGCGAGCTAGAGTCCCAGGCCGTGTGTCTGTCCCGCATCTGCGAGGAGTAATAACGGCATCATTAGTGAATCCCCCGGCGAGCAATGAGATTGCCACTGGCCTCGCTTGTGAAGAAATTGGCACTAGTGCAGGGGAACTCTTCTCAACAACCGCCTCCATAGGAAATGCAGGCTCACTCTACCCAAAATAGCCACAGACCAAGACCCGATTGGCATGCGGCAAATGACATATTGTGCTTTGAAATGCACAATCGAAACCTGGCTCGACTCATCACCTCCCTGGGGACCAAACCCGAGGGGCACCAACGGTAACGCACACCCGCTCCGTGGGGTGGAAATAGGTTGAGAAAGAGGTGGATAAGGCTTGGATGGCGTAGGTTAAGGTGCGGAGGGGGTAGGTGAGGGTAATGCTAGTAGCGGAGAGATAGTGGCGATGATAGGGGTGGATGGAGACAAAGGCAAAGGTGGAGGCATAAGAGGGAGTTCTGCCTGCTCGGGCTCGGGCGATGACAGTGAAAGGGGTGGCAAAGGTAGTAGAGATGGTGGTGGAATAGGGATCTTTGAGGAGGAAGGCGATGAAGGTAATGGTGATGGCGATGAGGGTAATAGAGGTGGCGATGGTGGAGAGGGTGAAAGTGGTGGTGGAGTGGAGGAAGTGGTAGGTTGTGGCACTCTTTGACGTATCATCACGATGCGTCGAGCGGCCTTGGGAGCAAGAGCAGTGGTGGAAATGGATGGTGAAAGAGGGGTATTTACCTTAGCAGAGGCTTGGATAGGTGAAGGAGATGGGATAGGAGAAGGGATAGATAACGGAGCGGGGTGCTTCACTAACTGAAGACTCACAGGGAAGTCCATGGTCTTGAAACGGGGACGGCTGCCAGGACGGCACTTGCTGCTGTGCTGCTTGCTGCGAAGATTCAAAATAACTTCCGCACGACATTCCAATCAATCCTCTCATCATTTTTCAGACCATAAACAAATTCTCAGAACTCGGGGCAATCCTCGACCAAATGCCCCTGTTGACGATGAAACTCACAAAAATGGAGCGCATTTCTGACCTTGGGTCGGCAGGGCATAACCGAAGGAAGTTGGAATGCACGAGTGGCCATCAAAGCCCTAAAAATATCTGTAAAGGACTCCGGCAACGAAAGGTGAGGAGCCTGTTTTGGGTACGGTGGATGTAATGGAGGCATTTGCGTGGATGGAAGAGGGGGTTGCGAAGGCAAAAGTGCATGGCAACTAGCGGAATGACCTGGCGGAGGCATGAGTGGAGCGGAAAGGGAGGTGGGAGGTTTGTAGACGGCATCCACATGCTCGGGGTGTCGTGTCTCCTTGACTGGAGTTGGAGATTCACGCGGGTATGAAGAAGCGGAAGGCTGTCTCGTGGAGGGTTGATATGTGGAGGGGTATGTGGAGGTATATGGGTGTGCGGGAGTAGAAGGCTGACTCGTGGAAGGATATGTGGTGGAGGGCTGACTTATGGAGGGATATATGGGAGATGATGGGTAGGAGGCGTATGTGGGCGTAGAAGGTGAAGAAGACTCGGGGTCAAGAGGACCTAGAAGTTGTTTGTGGATGAAGCGGGCTCGACTATAAAGTTGTTGCCAGAAAGTTATATCATTCAAGGTTAAGATACACTTGAACTCGGGCGTTGCATTGGAAATGACCATCTTGATCTGCTCTCCCTCTGGAATATACCCCGGGACTTGAGCGGACAAATGACGCCAGCGGTCGGCAAAGGTCGAGAATTCCTCGTTGGGCTTCATCTTCTCATGGGCCAAATCAACCATGGAGTACCTGAGCCCCACCTGGTCTTGATATTGTTGAATAAACTTCTCTTGAACGGCTTGGAAACTCACCACTTGATCTTGCGGCAATGAAAAGAACAAATCCCGAGCTAGACCTTCTAAAGACAGACCAAACAGATAAGCCATCAGGCGCTGGTTGTGTCGAAACTGGGCCGACTCATAGATAAACTCATTCAAGTGCACGTAGGGGTCACCGACTCCACATCGTGACAATATGTAGGAATCTGCGAATGTGGCGGAAGTTAAAGACCTTGGAATGCAAATGGGACACTCAGAGAAGTTTGTGGATCGATTCGGCATTGCAGTTCATCAAGCTGGCGTTGGGCTTGAGCGATCATCTCCTCGATGGGGAGAGGCCGAGAAGGATGCAGGCCAGCTTGAGCAAGAGAGCGTGGATTTTGACGAGGATTATGATAGTGGACCGGATGAGGGGATCCGGACTGAGAAGAAGGAAAGCCTATTTCAAGAGTGGAAGGGTATGTGGGCCTCGATGGCTCATGAACACGGGAATAAGGATCGATTGGGCCAGCAGCAACACATGGCCCATTAAGAGAATAAAAGGGCCCGTTAAAGGAAGGGGGCCTGCAAAAAGTAGAAGAGGGAAGCCCGTTGTGAGAATAAGGCCCATTAAGATAATGTGATCCATTGAGGGGAGATGGTCCTGTGTGGGAAGAGGAATCCACGCGGGAGTAAGAAGACGGTGAAGAAGAGGAGTAATATACAGGTGAAAAATGGCGCTCCATAAGAATAAATGGAGACTGAATACAAGAAAAATGTGAAATACAATGAGGGAGGTAAGGACTCGACTCAATAATGCAAAGGAAAGAAGAGAAGAAACCTAGGACAATGTGACTAGACAATTGTACACACAGAATGAACTAGCCTAAATGGACCTAATAACAAAACCTATGTGGATGATGGAGGTGCAACATAAAATAACACAAATGGGCATGGACAAGCCCAAGCAACACAAAACAAAACAGTATGAAGGATTTCACCCCAGTCACACAAGTTTATATGATGGGAAATATTTTATTTTTCTAAAGTGGCCTTTAATATTTTGAATTAATCACAATTCCCTCAAGATATAGGTGTCCTATAGGGAACAAGGTCCAAACTTTGGTTGACTAAGGTTAACTACTTCACGACATATGAAAATGCAAGCCTAAGGGTGGAAAAGGTACAACTTGCCCGGCATCCGTGTGGGAATCCACAGCTCACGGGGGCTTACGAAGGTCCCAGGTAAGGTCACCTAGTCGGCTCCAAGGAGTATGGAGACGAGAGGATCCCCTACCTAGGTAGGAATGCGACCAATATGAAAAGTGTATATGGCCCTATGTGCACCGGAGTGCATGCAAAAGTCTAACCTAGATCTAGCGAACAATAGGCAACCAAATATGATAAGTATGAAAGGCAATCATGCAAACTCAAATGGCAGTAAAGGGGAGATCAATAACAGCACCGAAAAAACATGAGATAATCTGAAATAGTAATCAAAATGAAGGCTCGAGTGCACTGTAGCAATAATAAACGGTCTGTGGGAGACCGTCCAGCGAGGTCGATGGTCCTGTGAGGACCGTTCAATGGCAGGGAGTAATAAAACCAGAACCGACAATAAGACAGAAATTGGAATGGATGAAGGGGACGGGAACAGAGGCGTACCTGACAGAACGGTATGTCGATAGACCATTCAAACTATGGGCCGGACCTGAAAAGACCGCAGAATGTCAACAGAAATGAGCTAGCAGTAGTACACGGTCTATAGAAGACCGTGGAAACCAGTGAACAGCCCATGGAGGACCGCTGAATGTAACGGGCTCGTAGAATAATCAGCTCTGGGGTTAGGACAGAATGGCCAGTCGAACAGCCGTGCGATGATCTAAACATCTCTAAGTTAACCATGTAACCCTAGAGGGCAGGAACACCACGTGGATGAAAATAGCAAACCCTGAAACAACTCAAACAAAACCTTCCAAAGCACAAAACACCTGTCAGTAACACAACAGCACGATGGGCACTAGGTCTGCCACCGTGATCGCCAAAAAATGGGTTGTTGACATATTTTCCTTCCCTCTTTGTCTCCTTATCTTTTCCTTCCCAAGCCAATATGTAAATGAAAATCAAAGTAAAGCTAGAAAGAGGAAGGCTGGAGAAAAGACGTGATCGTGATCGCCACCAAGGTCCCGAATGCAAAGTGAGAACACCCGTACCTCAGAAAGGGAGAAGGAACTCGCCTCAAAAATAGCACTGTAGAGGTATACGGTTATGGAACAGCCGCTCCGTGAACTGAACGGTCGGTCAATAGACCGCTCGCCAGTGCTGAAAGAACACGAGATGAAGAATAGCTCGGCGACAGCACGGTTCAGAGTCAGCCGCGGGAAGAAGAAGAACAGATAGGAGATGATCGCTCAATCCTTCGCACGGACGGAAGGAGGCCGTGCAGTACCACCAAGCTTCAAATCATGAGATTTGAACCTCCACCCCTTCCGGCCGGCCAGAGGGGATGGGCCTCGTGCTAGTACGATGCTGACCTACAGAACACAATGAAAAACACAAAAGAAAACCAAAGATCTGAACTGTGAAGTGTAGTAACTATAAGAAAGAACGAAAATAAACATAATGAATCGGAATAGGGGATACCTAGGAGTTTTTAAACCCCTAGGGGCGTGGAAAAATAATAGGAGGGTGTGTGAATGAAGTGCAATGATGAAAAAACATGGAAGAAAGAAATGAAGAATAGAAGCATGCAAGTGAGGGAAATGACGATGGGACTATCAAGCAAAGACTCAAAACTAGAACTACTCCCTAAACCGGAGGCCTGAGTGGACGTAGAAGGCCTCCCTACCTGACTGTAGGTCACTCGAATGTTTGACAGAGCTTCGCCGTTGACCTTAGATTTCCCCCCTTTCAAAGCCTGGACTAAGGGTTCTATTTATAGAGCCCATAAACCTAGCCTCGAAATTAGGGTTTTTAGTGAAAATTAGGTCGAGATCTCAAAAGATAATTCGTAGATAATTGATTTATCTCCCACCAGGATCGAACGGTATCTCATTTGGTTGAGAAACCTCAGAGAAAATGATGGGAAAAGTTAAGGGTTTAGGCACGGATTGGAGAGAGAATGTTTATTAAAACCTCAGAAATCGGGCCATTAAGCGGTCGCTCGATAGGCCGCCCAGTCTATTGCACGGTCTATTGCTAGACCGTTCAAGGATGTCGGTGGAAATTAGATAAATAGGAAATAATCCAAAATATCCATCGAACTGACCGACTATTTCGCCGTTGGACTCTTATGGATTGAACGGTCTCGTGATAGACCACTCAATTCATGGAGCGGCCCAACACCAACCGTTTAGAGCTTGTTAGTGACAAATTCAAATAAAATAGATAAATAGATAATTATCTAAAAAATTAACGCCCTGGGGACTCAAGGAACAGGACGGCCATATGAAAACCGTTCCATTAATTTGGACGGCTACACGAGGATCGTTCAACAACATGTCGGTGGAATTTTAGAAAATCACATAAATATCCGATAAATGGAAGAACGGTTCAATAACGACCGTCCATTGACTGAACGGCTAGGCCATTGACCGTGCAAAGGCTGGGAAGTTGAAATTGATAATATGTAATAAATTTAAGCAAAATCAAGGCACATTAATTAAGTCCTGAATTGAAGCAGATCGAGTCAGGGAGGGAGGTACCCATAAAATAGGCCCAAAGTTATGCCTGAAAATGGCCCAACGAGCAATGGACAACTCGAGGCATCAACAAATGGTGGTAAAAGGAATGACTCAACTTAACGGCAAAAAACGGGTGTCAACATTGTCGTCATTCAAATAATGAATAGTGTCAACTCTTTAAACCTCCCGTTCTCGAGCCTACATACGTCGAAATTGCACAATCCATATACCGAAATGAAGGGCTCGAAAAACTCTACCTAACCTGATGTTCAAAAATATTTTTACTTGAGAGTAGGGCTATCTTGAGTTAGGAGGACCGAAAAAGGAGGTACCACCCTCACTACCTCGGTCTCCACCCTAATAACACGCTCATGAAATTTCATGACCAATGGACGCTCCGGCACCCACGAAGAGGCCGACAAGATAAAACTCTGTATCTAAGATGCTACATTGAAAATACTGATTCGTTGAGTAAATCTTTTAATTCTTCTTATTTATTAAAGTTAATTATTAACTAATTAACACATCATATAATCATATGAAAATTTAGGGTAATTCATGGGGATTCAAGTCGCATACCCTTTGTGATTTTTAGACAAGTGGTTACATAGATATAAAAATTTTAACGTGATGTGATTATTTAATCAATTAAGATAATCATGCAAATAGTAAACTGAAAACTTAGGCAAAACGATGATCAGGGAAAACGAAAACATGAATTTTAAACATGCAACCTAATTACTGCTATCTTGGGCTTTAGTTCTTTGAGAAAACATACCTTAAACGAAGATTAACGAGGGTCGAAGATTGAAGATGATGCAGAATGAAGGAAGATCACGCTGCAGCAGTAAGAAGAATGACAGCAATGGGTAGCAGACGCAGTAAAGAAGAAGATGCTGTAGAGGTTGAGGGATCTTCACGTAGCCACCATAGGAAGAGGGTCGGGATGTAGGAAGCCACAGCAGAGGAAGAAGATGACCACACAGCGGCAGCAAGGGAAGCAAAGGAGCGGAGGGAGACGCGGCACAGGGACGACGATACCACTGTTGACGCAGCAGCAGGGCTTCCCTTCGACGCAGAGGTAGTAGCATGTGCTCGACGGTAGATGGGTTTATTTATACAATTTCGGGGTTTAGAGTCCTAAGGGAACCGAGATTTTCTAAGTACGATTCCTACTTAATATGAAGTTACCATACCCTTACGTTCCTTCCCGTTTCGTAGACGCCTACCGTGTTTGTCATCCAACCCCAAAACTAACCATGCAAACATTGTCGAAGGCCATCTTGGGTTGGGTTGTGAGCAATAATAGCCCATATTATAGATGGTTGGCTTTAAGACTTCATGGCTTTACCTGTTTATCTGTGGGTGTTTTTCGGTTGCTATACAAGCCCATGTTAATGGGTTTAAAACCCACGTTCGATAGTTAATGGTGATGTTGTACGCGCATAGGTGAAAACCCAAGTTACAGGTATTTATATATATATTTATATATATAACTAACTCATCTGTTACGTACTAAACCTCATATATACCGCTTATATCTATTTATAGTTATGCATGTTTATATATATATATATATATGAGGCCCATTAACCTTAAGCTATTTTTTGTGCATGGCCCATATGGCTATCGGGTTTACTATTGGTGTTTTATACTCTATTAATTTGGTGTGGCTAGGCATAATATACACTAGGTCTTAGTAGTACTTCATATAAGGATTTCATTTCTTATAATTTTCGTCACTTTATTTACCCTATTAATTATTATCTTGGGTATCAGAGGTAGGTTCGATCCTAAGAAAATGATCACTTTTATTCAAAAGGGAAATTAACTAGCCATTTGTTTATCCTAATAATAATATACCCAAATTCTTAATTATTCAACATTATCATATATTTATAGGAGAAAAATTAATTATTATCAAGTGCAAGCTATCTTTTTCTTTAAATATCATAAATATTGGGTTTCTATTTAGCCTTCAAAATTACTGGGTGTTACACCCTCCCCCACATAAAAGAATTTGGTCCCCAAATTCACGTCACCCTCTATTCCGGACGGGAGACTAGATATAATTCATTATGATACTAAACAGGTAAAATAAGAAATCTAAAATATATTATATGGAAAAGAACTAATTTAGGATTGAGGATGAGGGGTACCTTCCATGATTTCCTTCTTTGTTGTTTTCGTTCCCCCTAGGGCTTGAGTCTTTCCTCGGGGGTCCTTGGTAGGACATTTTGCTATCATATGTTCTAAGCTCCCGCACCGCAGACATGCTTCCGTCTTCCGGTAACACTCCTCCGACTAATGGTTTTTGTTACTACAATACTGGCATCTTTCTCGAGGTGGGTCTAAAGGAGCTACCCAGCATTTACCCTTTTTACACATCCTACACTTTTTACACTTCTTACACTCCTGATAACTACCACTCTCGTTTGGCCTCTTGTTAGTTGCAGTGTACTTCCCAGAATTATCAGCTTGATTCCTCCTGTCATCTCTCTCGACTGAACTCTTTTCTTCAACCCTTTCTTTCTCTTCCACAGCCCTCTCCAACATCTGGACTCTTCTGACAAGGTCTGCATAAGCTTGGACGTCCACTAAGACTATCTCAGGGACAAAGCTCAGCTTAGGTGCCTCCATTTTATTTAGGTTCCTGCATGGATGAGTGGGGAGATAATTTATTGACTTAAGAATTAATAATAATGAAATATAAGTATTTTATCATTCTTTTATAATTTTACACCAAGCTCTACCCAATCTCATGGGGTTCCTATAGGATAACCGACAAGGAGACTCAACCTATTACTTGAACTTAATGACCCAAGGAGACAGGGATACTTGACCTATCAGTGGAACATAATAACTTGAGGATGTGAAAGCCGAAGCTCTGATACCACCTCTGTCACGCCCCGAACCGATAGCAGCGGAACGTGTCATTTGCTCGGAATGTGGCAGTTCAACAGTCGTGTCAATCAAAGCAATCACATAAGACCAGAATTTGATGAAAATAAACTTTTATTCATATGAACTTGTTATTATAACTTATTGACTCAATTACAACATAAAGAAAAGGAATGGACACACTAAAAGGACTTAGACCTTTGAAACTTGATAAAAGATACAAAGCTAATCTAGTCATGACTAATTAGTTTGAAGACACCATACTAGACTCAAGAAAAGTAAAAGGCACGGGTCATCTAGCTTCCAGAGCTCTCTTGCACATTTGTCCCCCCCGTTTGAGTCACAACCATGCTGGCCACTTGATTACCTGAAAAACATTAAAATATGCTGGATGAGCGAAATGCTCAATAAGAATTATATCTCTAGAACAAGCAATTGGTTTAAGTAATTACATTTTCATATGTAAATGCAGGTAAGACTATACATGTAGAACTAACCGAGCAAGTGAAACAAAACTAGCAAGAGATTAACAACGCTATGCAAAACTTTCAAGCCAGTCTTAAACAAGAGATATTCATGAGAGAATTTATAGATTATTGGCTATTTTACACAAGTACTTGCCCATTCCGGGCCACGCTAGTTGCGTCACGCAAGTCAAGTCATGCAAGCAAGTAATATCAAGTAACGTCACGAAAAGAGAGAGTGACTGTGGAATGGCAAAGATCAACTAGTCATGCACTTCGGTGCAATGCCAGACACCGTGATCAATTTAGCTCCCATGGGCACAAGTACTTTCAGGTGTTCCTCCTAGGACCAGATCGGGCCCTATATGCACATCATTTAAAGATAGATCTTGTCATCCACTATAGTTCATAGCCAATAAGGAGTTTCAAGAACAAGTTTTTATAGAACGATAAGTTAAGATTTATAGAATTAAAGGGCAAGGCCCTTGAGTAGGGACATAGTTGTGATAAAATCCACACTAAAGCATAGAAAAATCATGACATGTCGATAAACTGGGTGAAGATTGGCACCTAGGTAGGTAGCCATGATAACTTTGAAATAGATGACTAACAAGATAGTCACCATCCAATGGACATGAGACAAGTTGAAGAATTGGTACCTAACAATAGGATACCCAAATCAATATGTCACATAGTGGAATGATCACTCATTCCATCAGCTAAGAGATCTCTCATGGGCCAAGAATAGCACCATGAAAGAGCCAGGTTACCACGTTTCACCAGAGTGACGTGGCATTAAAAAGGGTACAAGGTGTTTAAGGTACAACCAGCTCAGTCGACCTTGAGGGAATCCAAGACTACGAGGAGACTTACGAAGGTCCCAATGACTACCTTGCCAGTCCGAAGGAACGGAATGTCCAACGGAGGGCTCGTATGTCACCGAGAGTTGAGGTGTATAACGTGAACCAATCATGAAATAGAGACTCCATCCACGGACATGAGATGAGAGTGCCAAAAGAACTGCGGTATGGGTCAAAACTGGATAAAAACTGTGAGATAGTAAATCCGCGTCCATGCAAGTAGGCGTCAATTCATATCTTAATTTCTATTTGATCTAATAATTTAGAAAATAGCATCTCTTTAAAAGGACGGATACTATTTTTATAACTAATTACATGATATTTAAGGGAAATTTAGAAGGATCATGAATATATATATATATATATATATATATATATATATATTAATTTTTACCAACTTTGATCATAATATATGAGTTTTCTAGGATTTAAGCATGATATGGAGTTTTTAATTTAATCACGATGAACAATAATATTTTGCAAATAAAAGAAATTGTCGGAACTAAATATATGATAATTAAGAGAAAAATCTAAGGATTCCAATATATATATATATTATAATTTTATTTTACATAGTTTCAAAGATATTAATATTTAAAGATACAAGTAAAAGATATCATTATACTTAACGCTATATATATATATATATATATATTAAATGACTTAACGACATGGAAAGTGGTCGTTAAAAGAATTCAACGACACTCATGTTGTCGTCATTCAAATAATGAATAGTGTCAACTCTTTAAACCTCCCGTTCTCGAGCGTACATACGTCGGAATCGCACAATCCATATACCGAAATGAAGGGCTCGAAAAACTCTACCTAACCTAATGTTCAAAAATATTTTTACTTGAGAGTAGGGATATCTTGAGTTTGGAGGATCGGAAAAAGCAGGTACCACCCTCACTATCTCGGTCTCCACCCTAGTAACACGCTCATAAAATTTCTTGACTAAAGGACGCTCCAGCGCCCACGAAGAGGTCGACAAGACAAAACTCTGTAACTAAGATGCTACAGTGAAAATGCCGATTCGCCGAGTAAATCTTTTAATTCCTTTTATTTATTAACATGATGTGATTATTTAATCAATTAAGATAATCATGCAAACAGTAAACTGAAAACTTAGGCAAAACGATGTTCAGGGAAAATGAAAATATGAATTTTAAACATGCAACCTAATTACTACTATCTTGGGCTTTAATTCTTTGAGAAAACCTACCTTAAACGAAGATTAACGAGGGTCGAAGATTGAAGATGATGCAGAACGAAGGAAGATCACGCTGCAACAGTAAGAAGAATGGCAGTAGTGGGTAGCAGATGTAGGGAAGAAGAAGATGCTGTAGAGGTTGAGGGATCTTCACGTAGCCACCATAGGAAGAGGATCGGGATGTAGGAAGCCGCAGCAGAGGAAGAAGACGACCACGGAGCAGCAGTAAGGGAAGCAAAGGAGCGGAGGGAGATGCGGCACAGGGACGACGATACCACAGTTGACGTAGCAGCAGGGCTTCCCTTCGACGCAGAGGCAGTAGCCTGTGCTCGATAGTAGAGGGGTTTATTTATAGAAATTTGGGGTTTAGAGTCCTAAGGGAACCGAGATTTCCTAATTTCGATTCCTACTTAATATTAAGTTCCCACACCCTTATGTTCCTTACTGTTTCATAGCCGCCTAACATGTTTGTCATCCAACCCCTAAACTAACCATGCAAACGTTGTCGAAGGCCATCCTGGGTTGGGTTGTGAGCAATAATAGCCCATATTATAGATGGTTGGCTTTAAGACTTCATGGCTTTACCTGTTTATCTGTCGGTGTGTTTCAGTTGCTATATAGGCCCATGTTAATGGGTTTAAAACCCACGTTCGATAGTTAATGGTGATGTTGTACGCGCATAGGTGGAAACCCCAGTTATAGGTATTTATATATATATTTATATATGTAACTAACTCATCTGTTACTTACTAAACCTCATATATACCGCTTATATCTATTTATAGTTTTGCATGTATATATATATATATGAGGCCCATTAACCTTAAGCTAATTTTATGTGCAAGGCCCATATGGCTATCGGGTTTACCATTGGTGTTTTATACTCTATTAATTTGGTGAGGCTAGGCATAATATACACTAGGTCTTAGTAGTACTTCATATAGGGATTTCATTTCTTATAATTTTCGTCACTTTATTTATCTTATTAATTATTGTCTTGGGTATCAGAGGTAAGTTCGATCCTAGAAAAATGTTCACTTTTATTCAAAAGGGAAATTAACTAGCCATTTGTTTCTCCTAATAATTATATACCCAAATTCTAATTTATTCAACATTATCATCTATTTATAGGAGAAAATTTAATTATCATCAAGTGTAAGCTATCTTTTTCTTTAAATATCATAAATATTGGGTTCCTATTTAGCCTTCAAAATTACCGGGTGTTACATTAGCCAAGATAGCCGGGTGTTCCTCCTTGGTTCTTGACTTCACCAAAATATCATCCACGTAAGCTTCCATGTACACATGCATCATGTCATGGAATATAGCCGTCATCGCCCTATGATAGGTGGCGCCAGCATTCTTCAATCCGAACGGCATCACCACATGGCAATAAGTGCCCCAGGGCGTGGTGAAGGAAGTCTTCTCTTGATCTTTCAGAGCTAGACGAATTTGGTTATAGCTTGAATAACCATCCCTGAATGACAAAGCTTCATACCCGGCTGTGTTATCCACTAACACATCTATGTGAGGCCGCAGGAAATCATCCTTGGGACATGCTTTATTTAAATCCCCGAAATCAATACAAATCCACACTTTTACATCCTTCTTTATAACAGGGACTATATTCGCCACCCACTGGGGATATAAAACAACTCGAATGAATCTGGCCTTATGCAATTTATCAACTTCTTCTTTCATTCTCAAGGCCATGTGGGGGTGAAATCTCCTTAACTTTTGTTTAACGGGTGTTGCCCCTCGCTTAAGCACAAGTCGGTGTTCTACCAAGGAGGGGTCAAGACCTGACATGTCCTCGTATGACCAGGCAAAAGAATCACTATACTCCCATAAAACCTTAATCGGTTCTTCTTCTACTTCTGGAGGGAAGTTAGCAGCAATAATGATAGGCCTGGGATCCTCATTAGTTCCCAAATTAATTTCTTTTGTAGTTTGATCCACTGCTGACGATGGTTCATCGAACCTCTTCGAACCTTGTGCATATAAGTCGACAATGTCATCTACATCACTGTCCTCAAGATCGACCTGGTATTTTTCATTCACGACATCATAAACATTTAATTCGTCATCGCTCCATACCCTATCTTGCTCCTCGTCTTCTTCTAGCACAAACGCCGTGGCTACGAACTATGGGCATTTGAGAAGAGCATGACATCGCTGAGCTAGATCCTGCAAAAATCTATCAGGAATGGATTTGGAACGAGGCGCCGTCAGGCGCAGCTCAAGCACAGAGAAAGGGGTGGACGCACTAGAACAAGACACTACTTCTCTAGACTAACAGACCCTACTTCACTAGACTCAATAGACCCTAAATCCAACCTAAAAAAGAGAAACTCTAATGGAAGAGAAGTAGGTGTTGTGACTCCTTTGTGTTGATGATGTTGACAATTACTTTATTTCATTGGCAACACCTTGTTTTGATTGATTGGCAACTGTTTATATTTTGATGAAATTATTTTATCAGATTATCTGTGTGTTCTATGCATTTCACAAGTCTACACACAACACACACACACAAGTCTTCACACTCAGCATAGTCTATACATCGTGTTGTGTTTGTGTTGTGTTTGTGCATTGTTGAGAACGTAAGTCTATACATCCATGCACCATCACTCTCAGCATAGTCTGGACAGAAGTGGGTCGACCCCCTTCTTAGATGGGTCGACTCACCTAGAACACAAGTCTATACATTGTTCGTCTTATTTAGTGTCTCATGCAGCGTCAGCTCAGTAAGTCTATACATTGCATTGGCTAAGTCTATACATTGTCCGTCTCACTTAGCGTCTATGCATTGGGCAAAGTCCATACATTGCAGCTCACATAACTAGCAAGTCTATACATTGTATTGTGGTGTCTGTGCTCAAAGTCTATACAGTGCTTGCACTGTCATTCAAAGTCCAGACATTGGACTGTAGCATGCACGAAGCTAAGTCCATACATTAGTAAAGTCTGTACAGCGTCATGTATCATTCTGCAAAGTCCATACACTGCACTGTAGCTTGCTCGAGGTGAAGCTTGTACATCCATAAGTGAACTTTCAAGTCTATACATTGGTGAAGTTTGTACATTCACCAGTTGAGCCTTCAAGTCTGTACATTCACCAGATGAACTTCGAAGTCTATACATTGGGATCTTGACCTACGTTCAGTTTTTCAAGTCTGTACATTGCTGCTTTGCCAAAGTCTTTACATTGTGAACCTTCTAGTCTGTACAGACTTTGCTTCGCTCAAGTCTGTACATCGTCCAGTTGTCTTTGGCAAGTCTTCACATCGTGAAGTCTATACATTCAATTGCTTTGCTTTTCTCAAGTCTGTACAGCCTTTTCCTTGGCAAGTCTATACATCGTTCATGAAGTCTGAACAATGAGCAAGTCTGTACATCGGACTAGTCTGCATCGGCTAAGTCCATACATCGTCCAGTGCATTGCGTGCATCATTCATGAAGTATGTACATTGAGCTGAAGGCTGGCTAAGTCTATACATCGTCAGTCTTCCTTAGAGTCTCATGCATAACATGAAGTCTGTACATCGCACAACATTCAAGTCTGTACATTATGCATCATTTTAGTTGAAGTCTATACATCGTGCATCTAGTGTTTCAAAGTCTATACATTGTTGCACGTTGTGTCTGTCTAAGTCTACACATTGCTTCTTCATGCATTGAAGTCTGCACATTGCTGCATGCTCATCAAGTCCATAAACTGGCAAGCCTTTCCATTGCCTAAGTCTATACATTGGCTGCTGAATGTTCTTCGAAGTCCACACATCTGTTGTCAGCATGTCTATGCATTCGTATTCAATGTACACACTTCACTGCATTGCACATTGCATCTCCAAGTCTGTACATCACTGATTGCATGCATTGGGTTAGCGTCTCATTCAGCGTCTTCATAAAGTCTAGACATCGGTTGGGTTCATAACGCTGAGTCTGCATATTCATATGGCATGTCTATACAACCATCTGCTATGTTCTTAGCATTGCATACCTGAAGTTTGTACAATGCCACAGCACTGCATTCACTTAGTCTGTACAACGCCATGGCCCTACATACGTAGAGTCTGTACATTGCATTCGCATTCATAAAGTCTATACAGTGCAAAGTCTATATAATGCACTGCATCCTACAAAGTCTGTACAGGATTCTATACTTAAACTGATAATTTGATTCTTTGTCTGATAGGGATTCTTTACTGAGATTGATGACTTGGCTCGTTATCCAAGAAGGACGAGGTGCTATGATGGTGACACGTGGAAGCAGCCCATCTAGGATGCTACCATGTGGATGAAATGTCCTCGGATCTGGCGAATTCTTTGGGCGGGAAATGTGGAAGCCACATGCCCTTATCCAATCTGTTGCTGGTATAAAAGAGAGTCTTCTTCTTCGGATGAAGGCTGATCGATCAAGTGGCAAAGTCTATACAGTGAGTCTGAAAGTCTGAAGCAGCAGAGAGCCACCGAGATCCACATAGAAGAAAAGCAGAGAAGAAGAAAAAGAGAGAAGAGAAGATTGAGATAGAGGTGTTGAGAGAGTGAGATTGAGAGAGTTTGATTGAGAGGTTGTATCTCAGACTCTTGGTTCAGATACCAGAGCTGAGCTTTGCTCATTCGAGCTACAGTCCCAGTTGGGTTTTCTTAGTTTCGTTTGCTTCTATTTTTGCTTTCGAACTCTTTTGTTTCTTCAAGCTCTGAGGCAGCATTTGCAGTGGAGGTTTCCACTGGACAGGTGAAGCTGTAATCCTCAGCAGGCGAGACTTGGTCTCGGACGGCTAAGCTGTATTGCCCAGCAGTTGCAGAGGATCTGTTCCTCTGGTCGGCAAGCTGTAAAGCCCAGCGAAGCTGTGTATCAGCGGTTGTTGGCAAGCTGTGAAGCCCAGCTGTTCAAGCTGTGAGTCAGCAGTATCCACACTCTAGTTGTAGTGTGGGGTGGACGTAGGTCTCTGACCGAACCACCTAAAAATCTTGGGTGCCTTGTGTTTGTGAGATTACTTGTGATCAGCTGTGTGGCTGCATGTGTCGACACTCTTCATTGTGTTCTTTGTATCGTTCAATACCTGTTTGTTTTAAATTCTGCATTATAGTTCAACTGTGTTTTAAATTTAGTCAATAGATCTATTCACTCCCCTCTAGATCCACACTTCGTGGAGATAGACTGCGTCCATCTAAAATAACAGTTGGTATTAGAGCCATACTCTTCTACAGGGACTCATCGACCGAAGTGGAAAGGCAAAGATGGATGCTCGAGGCATGATAGCTGAAGGACACTCAACCACAAAGCCCCCATTCTTCGATGGATCTAACTATGCATACTGGAAGAATCGTATGCAAGTATTTTTGAGGGCTAAGGATTACGAGATCTAGAAGGTAGTCAGCAAGGGACCTTATGAGTTGTCCCCTAATGAGGAAGTCTAGACCAAGGAGGAGATCAGGAGGTCTACACTAAATTGGAGTGCAATAAACGCCATTCAATGCTCTCTGCACCCTACAGAATTCTCCCGCGTATCAGCCTGCAGTTCAGCTAAGGAGATGTGGGATGCACTGGAAGTCATTCATGAAGGGACTTCTCAAGTTAGAGAGACGAAGGCCAATTTCCTTGTGTCCGAATATGAAGCCTTCAAGATGAAGCCCAACGAGACCATCAAGGAGATGTATGCTCGATTGACAACCATTACTAATGGTCTTAGAGGTCTCGGGAAGGCTCAGACAGAATATGATGTAGTGAGGAAGATATTGCGCTCCCTGACTCATGCTTGGCATACTAAAGCTACAGTGATGGAGGAGTCAAGGGATTTACGAAATATGAGGGCTGATTAGCTAATTGGCTCGCTGAGGGCATATGAGATTAATATGCCAAGGATAGAAGAAGCTGAGAGGAAGAAGAAGCCAATCGCTCTGAAAGCTGGTGCCAGCAAATCCAGCAAGTCCAGCAGATCAAGCTCTAGCAGTTCATCATCTGAGGAGAGCCTGAATGAAGAAGATATAACTCGTACTGAGATGGCAATGATGACCAGAGAGTTCAGGCGGTTCCTCAAGAAAGGAGCAGGATGATTCAGCCAAAAGAAGTATAGTGGCGGCCGAAGGGATAAAAGGTATAAACATAACCCTGCAAAGAAAATTGAATCTAATACTTGTTATCAATGCAGGAAGGCAGGCCTTATGAAAGCTGACTGTCCAGATAATCAGAAATACAAGGACAAGTCAAAGAAGAAGAACACGAAAGGGAGAGCTATGGTTGGCACCTGGAGTGATGAAGATGAAGGCTCCCTGAGCAATACTTCTGACAGTGAAGCCGAATCTGAGAAGCCCATTTGTCTTATGGCACCAAGCTCTGAAGACAGAGAGGAGGACTCAGATGAGGTAATCACTAGATTCGAAAATTTCACTATTGCTGATTGGGTAGATGCCTACCATAACATAGCTGATAGAGCTGATGATATTAGAAAGGAAAATAGGCATCTAAGAAGAAAGATTAACACCATGCAAAATGATACAACTCTAACTGATAAAATTGCATGTCTAGAATCTGAGAATGAAAATTTAAAACTCACATGTTCTGAATTAGAAGAAATCAAGAATGAGTCAAAAGCCTCTAAAGAAGAAAATGAGAGGTTAGAAAAAGAAACTGATGAACTGAAATTGAAAATTCAGAAATGTGAGAGTGAGATAAAAATAGTGAATGAAAAATATCAAGCTGTCCTAAGTGTGAATTCAGAACTTAAGAAATCCATTGAAGATATTCAAAAGGATAATGAGGACAAGCTTAAGACTATTGAGAAAATGACCCAAGGTACAGATAACCTAAATGTTTTGTTAGGGTCAAAGGTCAACTTCAGAAAAGAGGGTCTTGGATTTAATTCTAGTGCAACAAAAACCTTTGGAATGAAAACTATCTCATTTGTTGCACAAAAAGAGAAAGGACCTCTAATTAGCATGAATTCAAACATTTCAATGAATAAAACTGCTAATCTGAAAAAGTCCAGTGCTGAGGAGAAGGGCAAACAACAGCTGAATGAGACTAGTAGAGCTAGCACATCCAAACAAAATCCCAAAGCTCAGTCTCAGGTTAGGGGTCAACCTACACAGTCTTATAAACCCCATGTTAAGGTCACCAAGTCTCCACCATCACCACAACCTATTAAAAAGACCCAATACACACCTATGAATAGGTCAGCATGGTCCAAGGTGTAGGGGAGGCAGAATGCTTTTAGAGCTCAACCCAAACATTTCTACCAACCTAGAGCCCAGTCCCACTTCTTTGCACAGTCAACCTATCCAAATAGGTCAGGATGGACTAGGACTCAAGGAAGGTTTACAGGTTATGGACATCAGGCTACACAGTCCTATAAACCTTACACTAGGAATTGGGTTAATGGGTATGGCTCTTTGACACCTAGGAACCAATATTTCCACAGCCAGTCCAATGATCACTATGGCCAAAATTTCATGAATACACCCCGGCCAAGGCACTGGCAAAGAAATAATCAATCCGTAAATAATTATGCTAGTGTCAACAAGAAAAGGTAAAACAAAAAGAAATCTAGAAAATCCATTGAACATAACTATTTTAAACAAATGTGGATTCTGAAAAGTCTTCTTTCTTGCTTTGCTTCTATTTCATCTGCTCTGGAGCCCAATCAGTCTTGCGTTCCAAACCTCTCTACCTGTTTGTGTGTGCAGGTATGCCTGGCAGCCAAGAACAATTTGTGGTACTTGGATAGTGGCTGCTCCAGGAATATGACAGGGGATAAGGCCAAGTTCTGCATGCTGACAGAAAAACAACGAGGCCTTGTCACCTTTGGTAGCAACATAAAGGGTAAGATTGTTGGAACATGTAAAGTAGGTAAGTGTACTACTTGTTGCATTGAGGATGTCATGCTGGTTGAAGGTTTAGCTTATAACTTACTTAGTATTAGCCAGCTATGTGATAAAGGATGCAAAGTGCTTTTTGACTCTCAATGTTGCAAAGTTTTTGAACCTGATTCCAAAACTATAAAATTTTCTGGTAAGAGGATAAATAACACTTACATGATAGATCTAGATGATATTCAACATTCTAACCTATGCCTTACTGCTAGTAGAGAAGAGTTAGCATTTTTATGGCATCGTAGGTTAGGTCATGCTAGTTATACTATTTTGCATAAACTAAATAAGCATAGCATGGTTAGAGGACTTCCTCAAGTCTCCTTTAAGAAAGAAAATAAAATCTGTGATGCATGCACTCAATCAAAGTTAACTAGAAAGTCATTTAAATCTAGAACAGAAAATATGTCTTCTAAACCCTATGAGCTGATACACATGGACCTTTTTGGGCCAACCAGGTCTGTCAGCTTATCAGGGAGGAAGTATGGGTTTGTCATGGTAGATGACTTCTCTAGGTATACTTGGGTATATTTCTTATCACATAAAAGTGATGCATTCTCAGAATTTCAGGAGTTCTGTCTTAAGAAAAACTAGAAAATTGAAAATATTTTGACTGATCATGAAGGTGAGTTTGAAAACTCACAGTTTGATGAATTCTGCAGGTCAAATGGAATTAACCATAGGTTCTCCTCACCAAGGACACCTGAGCAGAATGGAGTTGTGGAGAGAAGGAACAGAACCCTAGTAGAGATGGGTCGTACACTCTTGGTTGAAGGTGGTCTACCAAGAAGGTTTTAGGCTGAAGCAGTAAATACTGCTTGTTATGTAATTAACAGAGCCATGGTAAGACCTTCTACCCAGAAAACACCCTATGAGATCATGAAGGGTAAGAAACCTTCTATTGCTCACTTCAAGGTTTTTGGGTGTAAATGCTTTATACATATAAATGATAAACGAGACCTTGACAAATTTGAACCTAAAGGTGAACCAGGAATTTTTCTTGGTTATTCTGAAAACACCCGAGCATATAGAGTGTATAATATGAATTCCAAAACTGTTGAAGAATCTCCACATATAGTTTTTGATGAATCCTTATTAAAGACTAATATTGGTCAATGCAGGAATGAAGACAGTGGTGATATTCTGAAAGAAGAAAATTCTGTAGACCAATCCGAAGATGAGGAAGGAAATGAAGAGCTTAATGAAGAAGAGCCTACAGTTCAGGGGGAGGTAAATGAAACTCATGGTGATTAAATTGTCAACATTAGATATCTAAAAGATCATCCTGTAGATAATGTAATTGGTAATCTGCATGACCCGCCTAGGACTAAAGGTCACTTAAGAATTCAAAATGAATTGAATGCATATGCATTTGTTTCAAATGTAGAACCCAAGTCCATTGACTGTGCTCTCAAAGATGTGCATTGCATTAATGCCATGCATGAGGAATTCAATCAATTTGACAGGAATAAGGTGTGGCATTTGGTTCCACCTCCTGATCATGAAACAGTCATAGGGACTAAATGGGTGTTCTGAAATAAAACTGATGAATCAGGGAATGTCATTAAAAATAAGGCCAAACTTGTAGCTCAGGGGTATAATCAAGAATTTGGAATAGACTTTGAAGTGTCCTTTGCCCCTGTAGCAAGGTTAGAAGCAATCAGAATATTATTGGCTTATGCATGTTCCCTAGGAATAAATCTTCAGCAGATGGATGTAAAATCTGCATTTCTGAATGTGAAAATTAGTGAGGATGTCTATGTGAGACAGCCTCCTAGATTTGAATGCTTAGATTTCCCTAATCATGTCTATAAACTCAAAAAGGCTCTCGATGGTTTAAAGCAAGCTCCTAGAGCTTGGTATGACAGGTTGAGCAAATTCCTCACTGAAAAGAACTTCACAAGAGGTGTAGTTGATCAAACATTGTTCACTAAGGTGAGTCATTCAGATATTCTTATCATTCAAATTTATGTGGATGACATTATCTTTGGGTCAACTAACCCCAAATTGTGTGAGGAATTCTCTCAAATTATGACTAATGACTTTGAAATGAGCTCAATGGGTGAGCTCAAACTATTTCTTGGACTGCAGGTTACACAATCAAAGGATGGTACTTTCATCTCTCTGTCCAAGTACATAAAGAATTTATTGAAGAAGTACAAAATGGACAACCTCAAGGAAATAGCTGCTCCAATGGGTACCTCAACTAGTTTGGATGAAGATCCTCAAGGTAAACAAGTGGACCAAAGGCTATATAGAGGTATGATCAGATCTCTTCTATATCTTATAACATCTAGGCCTGATATTCAATTTGCAGTGTGTTTATGCTCTAGATTTCAGGCCAGTCCTAAAGAAACACATCTTAAGGTAGTGAAAAGGATTTTTAGGTATTTACTAGGCACCCAAGAGCTAGGTCTACGGTATCCTGCTAAGTGTGAGTTAGAACTTCTAGCCTACACTGATGCAGACTATGATGGGTGTCGAGTAGATAGAAAAAGTACTAGTGGCTATTGTCAATTCCTTGGTGGCTGTCTAGTATCTTGGGCATCTAAGAAGCAACACACTGTAGCCTTGTCTACAGCTGAGGCTGAATATGTTGCAGCAGGTAATTATGCTGCCCAAGTACTTTGGATCAAGCACCAACTAGATGATTATCAGATAAAATTGGAATGTATTCCAATCTTGTGTGATAATACTAGTGCTATATGCCTTGCTAAAAATCCTGTTCATCATTCTAGGACTAAGCATATAGAGATAAAACACCATTTTCTTAGAGATGTTGTAAATAAAAAGGAAATTGAAATGAACTTCATTGAAACTGAAAAATAAATTGCTGATATCTTTACTAAGCCTCTTGGGAATGAAAGGTTTAAATTTCTTAGAAGAGATCTTGGCTTGTGTAAATTTCAGCATAATGAATAAATTCTCTGATGGCTTGAATAAAATGTGTGAATGTTGAATGTAGCAACAGACTCATGATCATGCATGACACTCATATTTTATTACACTCATGATCATCACTGCATATCATTTAGTCATGAATGTGTCTAAAACCACATGCATATCATTCATAAATTTTTATGACATAGTTTTCATTGCATATCATTCATCCATGACCTATGTCTAAGCTCTCTCTCATTTAATTCTTGCCATTCATTTGTAAAACTGCATGCATATAGACAGAGGGAGTCTTGTTAGAAATTCAGAGTGGTCATCAACTTTCTTGAACTCATTCATCCTTTGACTCTAAATGATTGAGTCTGACAATATGGCACTCTGTTAGTCAGTTCTAATTCCTAAGCAATATACATACTTCTTCTCTTATAAGAATTTTAATTACTTAAAGACTGACTTTGATGGTTTAAATTTTATAAAGTTTAAAGTTTAAAGATTTCAATCAATAAATAAGAAAGCTGAAAATTGATAAAGCTCTCAACTCTTATCTTATTTCATGTTAGACAAAGCTAATCATATCTGAAATGTGAAAACTCATCTGAAATCATGTTAGAGAAGCTAAGTATGTGTATTATTTTTAAACAAGTCATTCTGAAACAAATAAAGGACAGCTAAGAAAGGTATTGAAAAATATTGAAAATTAATTGAAAATAACATTGGTAGAGCAATGACTGGTAAAATACTGAGAAACTAAGTGATCCATGAAAGAAATGGACAATACTTAAGTCATGAGGTGTATCAGTTATCTCTGTATAAAATGATTAAAACAGTAGGGTGGTTTCACTGAGTACCTGGGGGTAACTGGCGTCTGATAAACGTGTACCCTCACACAAAAAGGTGTAAATCAGTTCTATTGAATTTGATCATGGCAGAATGGTCCATCATGTTGAGTATCTAGGGGTATTGGCGTATGATAAATGTATACCCTTACGCAAAAAGACAAATGGTACCTGAATGACCTTAATGACCTAATATTGAAAATGCTGTTCCTTCAAAAGAAATTTCATGGATGTTAATTTGTTTAATTTCAATACATGACCTGGTAACTCTTCACATTTTTTTACTGAGTCTATGAAAGTAATATATTTTGAAACTGAATCTCTCATGCAAATGTGATTCTGGTTTATTGTTTTATCATGCATAGCAAACTTATCCATTGATTATAGTGCATGAACTCAAAATTTTATAGTCTTTAAACTAGAATTCTATCTGAAAGTAGTTTCTAAATTCATATGACTGAAGACTCTGTGCTTTAGAATGCTTATTCCTGAACTACTTGTTCAGAATGCCAGTCAGATGATCTCTCTTGTTCCTTCCCTTGTAATCACTTTCCCTCATCTTTGTTGATGGCAAAGGGGGATAATATTGTCTGTTTGATGAATTCTGAATTCATTCTAGGGGGAGTGTATGAATCATGTTATGGCAAAGGGGGAGATCTTGTGAGCAGGGAGTTAGTATTTATTTCATAGCATGCATTCATAGCATCTGCATGACAATCTGAATAACAAATCATGTCTTTCATCAAAAATTCATCTGAATGACAGGTTGTTGCTCTTTTACATGATAGGGGGTTGCCATCATCAAAAAGGGGGAGATTGTTGTGACTCCTTTGTGTTGATGATGTTGACAATTACTTTATTTCATTGGCAACACCTTGTTTTGATTGATTGGCAACTGTTTATGTTTTGATGAAATTGTTTTATCAGATTGTCTGTGTGTTCTATGCATTTCACAAGTCTACACACTGCACACACACACAAGTCTTCACACTCAGCATAGTCTATACATCGTGTTGTGTTTGTGTTGTGTTTGTGCATCGTTGAGAACATAAGTCTATACATCCATGCACCATCACTCTCAGCATAGTCTAGACAGAAGTGGGTCGACCCCCTTCTTAGATGGGTCAACTCACCTAGAACACAAGTCTATACACTGTCCGTCTTATTTAGTGTCTCATGCAGCGTCAGCTTAGTAAGTCTATACATTGCATTGGCTAAGTCTATACACTGTCCGTCTCACTTAGCGTCTTATGCATTGGGCAAAGTCCATACACTGCAGCTCACATAACTAGCTAGTCTATACATTGCATTGTGGTGTCTGTGCTCAAAGTCTATACAGTGCTTGCACTGTCATTCAAAGTCCAGACATTGGACTGTAGCATGCACGAAGCTAAGTCCATACATTAGTAAAGTCTATACAGCGTCATGCATGATTCTACAAAGTCCATACACTGCACTGTAGCTTGCTCGAGGTGAAGTCTGTACATCCATCAGTGAACTTCCAAGTCTATGCATTGGTGAAGTTTGTACATTCACCAGTTGAACCTTCAAGTCTGTACATTCACCAGATGAACTTCGAAGTCTATACATTGGGATCTTTACCTACGTTCAGTTTTGCAAGTCTGTACATTGCTGGTTTGCCAAAGTCTTTACATTATGAACCTTCTAGTCTGTACAGACTTTGCTTCGCTCAAGTCTATACATCATCCAGTTGTCTTTGGAAACTCTTCACATCATGAATTCTATACATTCAATTGCTTTGCTTTGCTCAAGTCTGTACAGCCTTTTCCTTGGCAAGTCTATACATCATTCATGAAGTCTGAACAACGAGCAAGTCTATACATCGGACTAGTCTGCATCGGCTAAGTCCATACATCGTCCAGTGCATTGCATGCACCATTCATGAAGTCTGTACATCGAGCTGAAGGCTGGCTAAGTCTATACATCGTCCGTCTTCCTTAGAGTCTCATGCATAACATGAAGTCTGTGCATCGCACAGCATTCAAGTCTGTACATTGTGCATCATTTTAGTTGAAGTCTGTACATCGTGCATCTAGTGTTTCAAAGTCTATACATTGTTGCACGTTGTGTCTGTCTAAGTCTACACATTGCTTCTTCATGCATTGAAGTCTGCACATTGCTGCACGCTCATCAAGTCCATACACTGGCAAGCCTTTCCATTGCCTAAGTCTATACATTGGCTGCTAAATGTTCTTCGAAGTCCACACATCTGTTGTCAGCATGTCTATGCATTCGTATTCAAAGTACACACTTCACTGCATTGCATATTGCATCTACAAGTCTGTACATCACTGATTGCATGCATTGGGTTAGCGTCTCATTCAGCGTCTTCATAAAGTTTAGACATCGGTTGGGTTCATAGCGTTGAGTCTGCATATTCATATGGCATGTCTATACAACCATCTGCTATGTTCTTAGCATTGCATACCTAAAGTCTGTACAATGCCACAGCACTGCATTCACTAAGTCTATACAACGCCATGGCCCTGCATACGTAGAGTCTGTACATTGCATTCGCATTCACAAAGTCTATACAGTGCAAAGTCTATACAATGCACTATATCCTACAAAGTCTGTACAGGATTCTATACTTAAACTGAAAATTCGATTCTCTGTCTGACAGGGATTCTTTACTGAGATTGATGACTTGGCTCGTTATCCGAGAAGGACGAGGTGCTATGATGGTGACATGTGGAAGCAGCCCATCTAGGATGCTGCCATGTGGATGAAATGTCTTCGGATCTGGCGAATTCTTTAGGCGGGAAATGTGGAAGCCACACGCCCTTATCCAATCTGCTGCTGGTATAAAAGAGAGTCTTCTTCTTCGGATGAAGGCTGATCGATCAAGTGGCAAAGTCTAAACAGTGAGTCTGAAAGTCTGAAGTAGCAGAGAGCCACCGAGATCCACATAGAAGAAAAGCAGAGAAGAAGAAAAAGAGAGAAGAGAAGATTGAGAGAGAGGTGTTGAGAGAGTGAGATTGAGAGAGTTTGATTGAGAGGTTGTATCATAGACTCTTGGTTCAGATACCAGAGCTGAGAGAGCTACATTCCCAGTTGGGTTTTCTTAGTTTCGTTTGCTTCTATTTTTGCTTTCGAACTCTTTTGTTTCTTCAAGCTCTGAGGCAGCATTTGCAGTGGAGGTTTCCACTGGACAGGTGAAGCTGTAATCCTCTGCAGGTGAGACTTGGTCTCGGACGGCTAAGCTGTATTGCCCAGTAGTTGTAGAGGATATGTTCCTCTGGTCGGCAAGCTGTAATGTATCAGCGGTTGTTGGCAAGCTGTGAAGCCCAGCTATTCAAGCTGTGAGTCAGTAGTATCCACACTCTAGTTGGAGTGTGGGGTGGACGTAGGTCTCTGACCGAACCACCTAAAAATCTTGGGTGTCTTGTGTTTGTGAGATTGCTTGTGATCTGCTGTGTGGCTGCATGTGTCGACACTCTTCACAGTGTTCTTTCTATCGTTCAATAGCTATTTGTTTTAAATTCCACATTATAGTTCAACTGTGTTTTAAATTAGTCAATAGATATATTCACCCCCCTCTAGATCCACACTTCGTGGAGATAGACTGCGTCCATCTAAAATAACAGTAGGGGCCTCATGCCCCTGGGAGGAGGACAGACGGAACACATCGTAATGTTCCACTGAAACCTCGATTTCAAAAGTGATGTTTTTTTGGAGATCAGTAGAGAGCACGCAACAAGATGGAGAGGAGGAGGAAGGAGGAGGAAGGACAAGAGGGTAAATGGACGGGTAAAAGATATCGAAGAAGAGATCAGAGGAGGATAACCACATACTTGAAAGATCAATTGACGGGCAGCGCCGACACGGACAAGTCACAATCAGGAATTCAGTTGGTGTTTCCAGCAGCAAGGGATCGATCATGACAGGAGGTGAACAGGGTATAAAATCTCGCCTTTTGAAAAGAGACATCAAATGGGAAGGAGACCAAGTGAAAATAATGGGTGAGCTCTCTTCTTCCCGTGTACGGTAAGTCGGCTTTCCTTGCATGTATTGCACAAGTCGTACCTTCGGATTCCTTGGACGGTCCGCTTCATAGAACATCCTAGAAAAAGCTTCATTGAAATCAATCCTATCATCAATGGGCCCTCTAGGCATCAATGTCAGGCCAGCAACTATGAAAGTAGTATCTTTTTTCTCGAGCTGACTTGGCGGGGCATTCAGAGTACCGAGCTGGAGAGGGCCCTTGATAAAGTGATGACGGTAGTCCCAAGTCAATGGCCCTGAGTCTCCTAGAACTGATAATGAGGACTCTTGGTAATCGAGGCCCCTCTTGCTCATTTTTCTACCCCTGGGGACCAGCTTAGTCCACCCCTGCAATTGAGCACCGAGACCTCGTCCCGGCTGATAGCCTAGCTTCAATATGATCTTCCAGCATTTAGAATCCCTTATCTCAGACTTTATCCTGACATTCACCTACGCGACGGCTAGCTTGCGTGGTGCATATGCCCAGGAAAAATTAAGGTCCAAAATTGAAATAAAAGGCCGATTGTTGGGCTAGAGTGTTAGTAAGATCTTCTCTGAAATGGCTTTGACTGACTGAACCGTGGAAATGCTTTTGACCTTCACCACCCTCCCTTGAAAAGGGAATTTGTGACATTGATGGGCAGTAGATGGCAAGGCATTAAGATTGTCAATCCAAGGTCGACCCATAATGGCTTTGAACATGGGATCAATGTCGAGGACATAAAATTCGATGGGCATTGTGAGTGGCCCAAGTTAAGCTTGAATAGTGACCACCCCGTGGCATGGCCTCCTTGAGTTATCATATGCTACAATGGTGGTCGGGGTAGGCCTTATTAGATCTTATGAAATGTTGCATGCCCTCAAAGTGCTGAGGGGACAGACATTGATAAAGGCCCCAGTGTCTACCAGTGCTACATCTATGCTTACTTTGTTCAAGATGATAGAAATGCATAGCGGCATCTGACGAGCTTCAGGTGGTACTAGCTCGGTCTCTGAAAATGTAATAGCCGGCGCCTTGGAGATTGTGGCCAGGGCAGTTGGTAAGCTGTCCACTGCCATGTCTTCACTGACCATGACCTTTTGCAAGAAATCCCATAGCGCATCTTGGTGAAGCTTAGACCACTTAATCAATTCTAGCACTGAAATTTTGGCGGTCATTTGGTCTAGATGATGTAACAAATCATACTGAGTACCCGGCAGTAGATCTACCTCCCCCTGATCAGCAGCTTGTTGCGAGGACTGGGGATTGGGTGCTAATGCGCCAGTGGTAGGATAGTTCCGATGGAACAAACGCCCGCTCCGCAGGGCAAGGTTCTGGGCCGGCACGGCATCAAATCGGCTCATGGTGGGTGGTTTAATAGGCCCGATGGGGTGGACAAGAGGAGTAGGAGTAGGCATAGTGGAGATAATGGGGGTAATGGGGGTAGTAGTGGTGGTGATGGGCCACGCTAGAAGGATGATGGGTGAAGGGTTAAACGGTGGTGTGGCGACAACAGGCGTTGTGGGCACTTGCGGGGGAGCAAGGACAGGTGGAATGAGGACTTGTGGGGGAGTGAAGACAGGCGAGACAATGGGGGAAACAGGTGGTAGAATAAGGGCTTTGAAAGGCACGGCGGGTGGTGTAATGGTGGTGGTTTGATGGTTTGGACGGAGAATGACGGGAGTAAGAGGTGGAGGAGGGTTGCGGTAGGTATGGTGGAGGGCCATGAGCCATTGGATAGAAGACACATCATCATAAGACCATCCGGCATTGAGAGCCGAGCGTTGAACAAGGTTGACCATAGCCGGTGCCACTGGTTGAGGCTATGGAGCAGGTGGATGATTCGGCATGGGGTTTTGATGGATCCCCAGATCCTGCGCAGGCTACTACTACTGTGGCTACAACTGCGGTGCCTACTGCTGCACTTGCTGCCTCGTCGCTTGCCTTCTCTTCTCTTTGATTTCGGTGATAACCTTATGCATTTCATCCCATTCTATAGGCCGCCCTTCATGTAGATCATAAACAAAATCCCAGAATTGGAAGCAAGTCTCTATCGTATGCCCGAGCTACCGGTGAAACATGCAATATCTGGACTGGTCGACGGCCGAGTTCCAATTAGGTCGTTCTGGAGGAAGTTGGTGTGCACCGATGGCCATGAGAGCTGAAAATATGTCTGGGAGGGACTCGGGCAATGGAGGGTATTGCGCCCTTTTTGGAACCGGGTGTTTGGGTGTGTAGCCGTTAGGTGGAGGGACATTGTGGTATTGTGGGGGTTGTTGCGGTTGTTGGGGAGTGGGGAAGGCATTTTGTGGAGCAGGGAAGGTAGGCTGGGAATTTTGTGGAGTGGAGAAAATAGGTTGGGCATTTTGTGGAGCGGAGAACGGTGGGTTACGTGGGGGTTATGGAAAGCGTAGTGAAGCGGATTGGTTGCTGAAAGGGAAGGCAACAGCTTGCACTTAATCGTTGGTTTGGACTCCTTCAGTGACGGGCCCCTAAGGCTTTCTATTATATTTAGGCTTTTGGGCCTCAAAGAAAGAGTGGATGGGGGAGTCCTTCAATTAGGTCTGGATAAACCTCGCCCGGCTGTACAACTGGTGCATATTGGCGATATCGTTCATGGCCAAGATGTTACGGAAGGTAGGGGTAGCATTAGAAATGAGCAACTTGACCTTTTCCTCCTCTGGGATATGACCGGGCACACGGGCAGCCATTTGCCTCCATCTGTCAGCATAGGTAGCAAAGTCTTTATCAGCCTTCATTTTCACGACAACCAGATCTGTGAAAGAATACTCTGGGCCGACCCGGTCTTGGAACCTCTGAATAAATTTTTCCTTGACAACATTGAAATTCTCAGCATCTTCCAGCGGCAAGGCATAAAACCACACCAGTGCGACTCCATTCAACGATCGACAGAACAAATATGCCATAAAGGGATCATCATATTGGAACTACGCTGATTCATACATGAAGTCCCTCACATGAACATATGGGTTGATGTTCCCGTCATACTTGCGGTGTGTGGGGAGCTCGGATTGAGGAGGGAATCAGATGTTATGAAAGCTAGGAACGGGGACATTTGCCAAAGACTGTGGCCCGACCCTCTTTTGAAGAAAGTCGAGTTATTGCTGCATGGCAGCCCACTTATCGAGGAGTTCCTACTCTCGAGATGGAGTAGGTGGAGTGAAAGATGCGGGCTCAAGGCGAGGAGCCGAAGGATAGATGGAAGGAGGGGGATGCCCATAAGAAGGATATTGGGCCGAGGGATCACCCGAATTGGTATAAACATGGGCCGCCCCTACTGAGGGTGAACAAAATCGATCGGGCCCACAAGGACCTGTGGTGCGGAGAGAAAGGACCCGTAGGAATCAATCTGGGTAGATAAGGGAAGAGTGGTCTTCCCTTTATCAAGAGCTTGAGGGGCCGAACCAGAGGACTGGTCGGCTTCCAGATTGGAGAAGCGAAGGACCCTGGGTTGGACCGGGGTAAGATCAATAGGAGCAGGTGGAGCCTCGGGTCCATCAACCCTAGATTGGGAGATGGAAGTAACGGATGGACCTTGTGAATTAGTGGAGGACGGGGAGACTGACTCCTTCAAGGTCTGATAAAGGGCCTGAAGTTGGGCCGGATCCAACTGGGCCATCATTTGAAGAATGTGACTTGTGGGATTGTTGGTGGAATAATTTGAAAGAGAGGGCTGACCACCCTCTATGGTAGCAGAAGATGGAGGAGGGTCAGACCTTCTCCAGACCGAAGTGGCATGACCCTAGACGGGTCCTCTAGGAGCCCTTGAGGAAGGGAGTCCTCGTGGGAATGAAAATAGTAGGAAGACATGGTGGAATCGAACGAAGGATTAAGATATGAGATGAAGGAGGAATTACCCTTAAGAGATGAACCTATGGACTTGAAGCAAGTCCACATGCAATGTGGCACCTTTCAAATGAAGACAACACGAACAACCACTAATAAGCAACAAAACAAAATGACCCAACAAAGGGAGAATACTCAAATAGAAAGGGGGATGAGAAGCAACCAAAATCAACCAAGTTATGATGATGCACAAATTTTTATTTGTTTCTCCTTAAGAACCTTCGTGATTTCAATAAAATGTTTTCTCCAACAATAGGTTCATAATAGGAAAGGATAGCGGGGACTTGGTTGACTCTAGGTGTAAACTCTCCCTCACTTATGCAACCTGGACACGGGGTGGCAAAGGTACAACCGGCCCGACGTCCGTGTGAGAATCCACGGCTCACGGGGACATACGGAGGTCCCGGATGTGGTCACCTAGTTGACCCCAAGGAATATGGAGGCGAGAGGATCACACACCAAGGTAGGAATGCAGCTATGATATGAGAGATGAATGATCCTATGTGCACCAAAGTGCATGCAATTTTTAGCCTAGAAACTAACAAACAATATGCAAACAATGATATAAATATATGCCACAACAAGGGAGGAGACCAGATAGCACCCAGGAACAATAGGAATCAGTAAAAATGCATAAATAAGAGCAATTTTTGGGATGCGTACCTATGACTGGAGAACTGATCATCTGAGGACCACTAAAGAGATAAGACGGTCTATCGCTAGACTGCTTTTAAGCCGTAAACAGCTAGGAGGAGACCGCCAGGGAACCAGACAGTAGAAACAACAGGGAATAAAATGGGAAAATTGAGGAAAACACAGGGCAAACTGGGAAAAACAACTAAGAGTAGGTCTAACAATCACTCAACACGATTGGCACTAGTCGTCCCACAGTGATCGCCAAAAAAATAAGATTGTTGATATTTATGTGAAGTGGTGTGATGAGGTGTGTGAGATATGGAGGTGTGATGTGTGATATGTGCTAACTCAAGCAAGCAATGACATCAAATATAGAGCATATGGGCATGTCATCTCAACCATGCAAAGAAAAGCAAATAGAAAGAACTAAATACACGCCGTGGGCGTGGAGCAAAGAAAGAGATAAGTAAACACACACTGTGGGTGTGGAGAAACTAAAGCAAAAGAAACAAAGAACAAGATGGAAGAATATGATGACAAATACCTAAGTGAGAAGGATGTGATCACCATCAAAGCAAGTAATGCAGCAAAACTACACCACGTACCTTGGAAAGAAGTCGAGTGAAGCACACTAACCCACGGGAGAGAAAACCAAGAGCAGACGGGAAAAACGGTCCTGAGACGACCGCAAGGAGAAGAAAAATGGTCGATCGATAGACCGCAAGACAACCCAAATGGTCTGGTGACGGCCGCTAAGCGCACCCAGAAAAGTATGGTGTGGAACTTGAACCTCCACCCCTCCTGGCTGGCCAGAAGAGTTGGGCCTCATGCAATGAGCTCTGTAGACCTGCAAAAGAGTGTAGACACAAGAAGAAAGAAACCCAATTAGACCTGGAAAAGTGTAGTATCTATAGTGCAATGAAACTAATATGCATAAAAGGAAGTGTTGTGCCCGGACGAGTGGCAATCAAGAGGGTAGGGGTGACGTGATTGCTCCCAAAAAAAAGCTTCAATAGATGAGATGCTCGTTAAAAATGTTGATTGCAGTATTTGAATGAATTTTAGGCATACAAGCCCTCTCTCTCATGCGAACATGATCTCTCTCGTGAACACGAGTAGAAAAACGCAGCGGAACTATGTCAGAAAGATGATCCGCTCAACTTAGCGCAGGGCCCACTCGTACAAATATGTGATGAAGCAAACCATAAAGGAGCACATGATTTTTATGTGGTTCGGGTTCACAAACGTGCCCCCTACCTCCACCCCTCACCGAGTGAGGATAATGCTCCACTAGGATGAGAGCCACACACGCTGTATGCAACAGCAAACACACACACGGCAGCCGAGCTGGGCCACCCACACACACACACACGCTCGTGTCACAGTTCACAAGCAACCACACAAGAATCGAGTTCAAAGAGTTGATGGTTACAACAAATATTCAAGATAGAACTAAGAGCAACTGGAGAAATCAAAAAGCAACTAATTTTTCAATGGATAGAGCTCCCCCTTTCATTTCATCGAACATGGTTGAGCTTTTCTGCACGATGAAGGACGTTCTTTAGAGATGACGGATGATTCTTGGCTGAACTTACATACCACTTGATTGAACATGCAACATTCAACAAAGCTTTGTTAGGAAGATGAAATCCATCCCTTCTCCTCCACTTTTCATGCTGAAATCGATCTGGAGAAGGCCTTGAAGCTGCAGCTGCCGCCCTGCTCAAGAACGAGAACAAAACGTGTAAACCTTAAAACCTTCCTTGGAATAGACACCCTAGGAGCTTCTATTTGTACCCAAAACATGTCTTCACACTTGTGGAAGTCTAGGGATCAACGGACCAATCATTTGAGAGCATTGGGATCGGAGTTGGTAGGGTTTCGAGCCAGTTCGCAAAGCTTGCAACTGGACGTGCCGCCGAGGTGTCGACACCTGGTGTCTACACTAGCACCATGGCCTAAGCAGAAACGAGCTAGCCAGAACACCTGGGAGTAGGTGTTGACACCTAGTGTCGACACTTGTTCGCCCAGTGTGAATAAAAATGCCCAGCCAGAACAGGTCAAAGTGGGTGTCGACACCTGGTGTCTACACCTACTTCCCAGGGCTATTAAAAACCAGAACACACGGGAATGGGTGTCAACACCAGGTGTCGACACCTTCTCCCTAGGGCATTGAAAATAAAGGCCGGCAGAACATAGGGATTTTGGTATCGACACCAGGTGTCGACACTTAGTCCCTTTGAAAGTAAAAAGGCCCAATCTGCTAGAAATAAAAACCTACAACCTCACCAAGGTTTTGGCATTATAAATGGGGTTTTAGGAGATCTTCCAACCTGCAAAAACACCACAAGAAAATTAGTTTTGTATTTGCATTAATAGTGTAAACTTGCTCATGCATTCCACCTTATATCATGAACCTTTGAATGTTTAAGAAAGCTTACCCCTGTGGCATTTTCCCTACTCTAACCTGTGAGGTAGGAAGGCTCATTTCTATATGATTTCCATTGGCCATCCAAGAAGAATTTACTGACGCATTTCATTAATCAATCACAAATTAGCACATTAGATATGTATGCACACCTTTACCCATCCGTTCCATCTTGTATTATGATGCCGTGAAAAACTTACAAATGTGGCAATTTTTCTGTTGAACCCAAAGGTTTCTAATGTCCATACAAAAGTGTTTCATGAGGCATCACACACAAAAACTCATCGAATCAGTCATCATCAAGATCTAGAGAGTAAAGCTGCAATCTACTTGATCACATTGCATTGGTCATCATCAGAACACTTAAGCCACACATCATAACATTGGGGGCAACAATCTCCCCCTTTTTGATGATGACAAAATGCTATGTGCTACGGTTTTCAGAGAAGATATGAATCAATGTGCAAGGGTCACACAACCATGTACATTCCATGTAGCAATCCATCAAATAACCATGACGATCTTTTCACAAGACAACCTTATCATTAAATTGAACATTCATGCAATGAACCACAAGCTTTCATATAAGTTGATCGGAATGGCATCAACAAAAAGAGTTCCCACATCCATATATTAAGTTTTCATGAGGAGACCTGTGAACCATAAAAATAATTGACCAACTAACTAATCATGCCATGCTATGATTTAACTACTGGACTACATGACGCATAGATTCGACTAATGACTAAAGGCATGTAAACAGGAAAGCATGCAGCACTAAAGCATGCGACACACAAGTAACATAAGTAGCAACATAGAGATATATCTGCCCCTTTGGCACCAACAAAAAGAGAGGGAACCGTGCTTCAAATAGCATTGCCAACATGAGATAGCAAGAATTAGTCAGAACCGGAGGAGGGCGGAGGAGGAGGATGGCGTATATAATCAGTTATGGTAGAGAACTGCTAGGTTTGAGCATCGATGGCGGTTTTAAGAGCATCAATGGAGGTGTTAATGGACTGAAAAGCTTGGAGATACGTGGTGTGATGAAGCTTCAATTCTGCCACATCGTGAGTGAGAACATCCACCATCTTCCTGAGGTGACCCATTCCACCACTCAATGTCTCTAACGTTGTGTGTATCCCATGTATGTCCGTGGAGGCTGCTTGGGTGCTAGAAGTGCCACCTTGTTCTTGTTGAGCAACTGCCTCTTCTTTGTTAGATGCTTCATCAGGATCCTTTTCTGGCATAGCTTTGAGTGTCTGAACCAAATGTCCTTGAGCATTCCTTGCATATCCCATGTTTTTGCAGATTGAGTGAACTGTGTAAATATTTGCTTCCCGTAGAGGTTGACAGGACTCGTCTTTCAATGAGATGTTGATCGCACAAAAAATAGCAGTTAAGGCAACTACATACGGAAGAGTTCTAGTTTGGCTTTGGGTACAACTTGTTATATGATCAAGTAGAACAGCAGGAAAATTTATCGGCTCTTTCTGCATTAGGCAATTGAGAAGAAACATTTGTTGGTCTGTGACTTTTTCTCTACCCCCGACCTTGGGAAGTAATATGGTAGTCAGCATATGATGGAGAATGGTTTGCATTTAAGCCACTAACGGACCTATCCTTCATTTATTCCCCCGTCATTAGCTTATAAATTTCATGTTCGGCATGCATGGCATTCTCATAAGTGTCACCAGCATCAGGCAGATCAAACGCACTCACTAAAAATCATCTTGTAAGAGTAATAACTTGGCCATTCACCACAGTAGTATACTAACTATTTTTAACAACCATGTTACCATAAAATTGAAGCACAAGTGAATGGTAGATTTTTCGGTGATTGGACATAAACGAAACCATATTTGGTTGGACCTCTATCAATGGAAGCAATTCGAGAAGAGTTTTGTGCAAATCTTGAAAATCAACTACTCGTGGTCGAAGAACTTTCCGATCCATCATCTTGAACTGTGCGGGCGTCGGCTTCTGCTAGAGGGCGTGAAGTTCTTGAGTCTTCGCCCGAAGTTCCTTCTTTCTGAGGGAATCCTCACCCTTCTTTTTACTCGTCGCATGCCTCTTTGGAGCCATTTGGAAACCACTTCGAATGGAGACGGAAAGAGGAGGAAAATGGGTTGATCTGTTCCACGATGGAGCCCTTACCTCAGATGGAAGGTTTCTCCACAGGTGCACCCATGCTACAGGGGACAAAGGCCAAAGGATACGGCCGTAGATGCTCTACCAAGGCGAGGTCGCGGGTGCTGCTGCGTCGTCCGCTCACTCTAGGGCTAGAAACGGTTGGGGTTCTTACAAGGAGGGGGTGTGGGGATGAAAGGAGGGCGGCACGGGATGGGTAGGGGATTTAAGGCATGAAATGGAGGGGGTTAGAATGGGTGCGAATGAGGTTTGAACCCCTGCGGACCGGTTTGCGGAAGGGGCGTGACTGGAAGGTGTCGACACCGATTTCGCCCTGTTCTGCTCGCGACAAAAGAAATAGGACCCAGAGGCAAGTGTCGACTCTTGATGTCGACACCGCCTTGTATCCCTTATGAAATGACTTCAGCAGCTATTTTTTATGGGATTATTGATGTCCAAGGAATATGGCTTGAGCCCAATTGACTTTCAAAAAAATTTGAGCAACTCAAATGATATAATGCTTGGGATTGTTAATTTGGGGAAGTTCAAAGGCATAGTCAATCATACACACCAATTTCTATTTCCGATCTTCCGGGCCTTGTTTCATCCCGTTCCTTCATGTGGATGTGCTTTATTTATCAAGGAATATGTAGCCATAGGAAACCAAAGGAGTTCCTATTTAGGTTTTTCTAACAAAGCACACACCATACATGGACATTTCACATTCAAGCATTCAAAATGCAATACACACACCAACATGATGCATATGCATGACCAAAGAAAATTACAAATGCAAGGGTCTACTAGTGAATTAAAGCAAATGCAGATGTAGATGCATGAGATGAGACAAAACAAATGCAAAACATTCACTAACCTTCTAAATGCCAAATGCCCAATTCTCTCTTAAATAAAGTGAATTTATCTTCATTAAGAGGTTTAGTGAATATATCTGCAATTTGATTTTTTGTATCAACAAACTTTATTTTGACGTCTCCTTTTGCTTACATGATCACGCAGGAAATGGTGCCTAACTTCAATATGCTTAGTGCGAGAATGATGCACCGGATTTTTTGATAGATTTATTGTTGAGGTGTTATCACATAGAATGGCTGTGTTTTTAAGTGTGATGCCAAAATCAATCAATTGTTGTTGTATCCAGAGCACTTGGGCAACACAACTAACTACGGCCACGTATTCGGCCTCGGCTGTTGATCACGCCACAGAATTTTGTTTCTTGGAGGCCCATGAAACCAAGCAACCTCCAAAGAACTGGCCGTACCCACTTGTGCTCTTTTGGTCTATTTTGTAACCTGTGTAATCAACATCAGAATAAGCAACCAATTCAAGACATGAACTATGCGGAAACCAGAGTTGTTACGCCCCGATCGCGGAAGATATTCGGATATGCGCGACGAGTTTATATCAATCATGTCAATCAGAGTAGTAGTGTATTCGACACCAAAACAGAGATGCACAAAATAGAAAGATAACCCAATCCTTTATTTCATAATGGATAGACTATTACAAATCCAATACTCTATTCAATTAAAAAGGAAAAGTACATAGTTGACTCAAGAAAATAGGAAAAAAGACTAGATGACACTTGGAAAAGCTCTAGCTCTTTCACTCTTGACCATTCCCATCCGATTGACTTCCCTCGTCGTCGGAATTACCTGAAAAGTAAGGGACAAACATGGAGTGAGCGAACGCTCAGTAGGAAATTATATCTCAGGAACTAGCAAGGGTTTACGTAGTTACATCTTTCATGAATGTACTATAGCTATGCATGTTCGCATAAAACGACAAGATAGAGAATTTATCAAGCAAGACAGCAAGATGAACTAGTCATGAGTTTTCAAGAAAAAAGATGACAAGATATTCAAGCAAGTACTTTTTAGCAAGTCATGTCAAGAACTTTGGCTATCATGTATCAAGCAAGCAAGTAATTACCCTTTCTCGGGTCACGCAATTCATGTCAAGTCAAGTACGAGTCAAGTACAAGATTTGTGTGGAATGTCCAATCAAGCTAGTCATGCACTCGGTATAATGCCAGATACCTTATCATTCAACTCCCATGGGCACAAGTACTTTCGGGTGCTCCTCCCAGGACCAGATCGGGCCCTATATGCGCAGGCATTTATCATGTATATTTGACATCCACTCTTGTATATATATAGCCAATAGGGAATTTCAACAATTTAAGCTTGTAGACACGTAGGATAACTTTGAGAGAATGGGGTCCAAAAATACGACATTGGACATAGATAGGCAATAACAACGGTACAATCACGATGAACGATGAAACTAGGTGGAATTAGTTTCCCTTAACTCAGGTACCATGACAAACAAGCATGGATATTTTTTATATAGAATTGAGGTCCACATGAACAGTACATCAAAGGCAAGATACCCTCATTCTTATTATAGAATTGAGGTCCACAAGAACATCAACAATGGCATGATATCATCATCCCATTAAGAATTCTCATGATATACTCTTTGCATATCATAAGGGCCGGTATACCATGTTTCTTTAGAGTGACATGGCATTCAATAGTGTAATGGGTTTTTAGGGTACAACAAGCTCAGTCGACCTTGAGGGAATCCAAGGTACGAGGAGTCTTACGGAGGTCTCTATGACTAACTCGCTAGTCCAAAGGAACGGAATGTCCAATGGAGAGCTTGTATGTCAATGAGAGTTGAGGGTGATCGATAAGACATCATGAAACGTGGGACTATACTCACGGAGTGGAGTAATAGTGCCTACATATATATATATATACATATAGTGAAACCCTCGGATAACAGCAATCGGAAAAAAATCAGTAATGCAGAAAGTAGCGACTCTAGTAAAGTCGTTTTTCGTAAAATTAACGCCTTAATCAGGGGCGTTTATATTAAATTTGACGACATATAAAGAGGTCGTCCTTTCCAATATTGCTATTTTACAAGATATTAAAATCTGTAATTTTGTTGAAAACGCGCCTTGGGTAGGGGCGTTACCAGGAAAAAGGCGCCCTAGTCTGGGGCGTTAGTTAAACAAGAGACGACCTGGTCAAGGTCGTGAATTCACAATTTTACAAATTTCGAGGTAATAAATATTTCAGGAACACGGTATATAGTCAGGACCAGAATAAGTAACAGGATTACAAGAAATTGACCAAGCATTAATTTAGGATCATGTTTGCAATGATAATTAATTTTTAAACATGCTATTTATTAATTAACAGGAATTAACGTCCGTGTGCAGGGCGTCAAATCTGGAATTGACGACCTGGGCATGGTCATGTTTTTAAATTAACGCCCTTGTTAGGGTCGTTTCTTTCAAAAATTCCGTAGAAAATAACCAGAACGCATGAAAACTATATGCATGAACTACCAATGATAATTATCTATAGTTATATGGTAGTTTGGGCTACGTTCCATGAGAAAATCCTACCTTATGATGATTAATTGGAGAACTGATGAAGACACGGTACTCTGCTATCAACAGAGTCGGATGAAAGGGGCAGAAGTCTTGGTGTAGATGTATCGACAGGTTCTCTTTTTGGCACAATCAGAAGCAGACGTTCGTCGATGAAGAACCCACGTTCTTCAGTAGGTTAAGATGACTTCTCTATAGAGAAATAAGATGAAGAAACATCAGTTTTTCTTCATAATACTTAACTGAAGGTAGAGGAAAGAAAAACTTACCCGTTAATCTTCTTAACCTGTAAGAAGAGAAGAAGAATAAGAATATTGAGTATTCTTTCATGAAATCGATAATCGGACGAACAGAGATACAAGAAGAACCTGCTGTTCTTCACATACCTTAGAATACTCCGAACGCCAAATAGCGTTCTCGGTTCAAGTAGTAGGTTATTTATAGGATTTATAGAATCCTAATAGAGTTAGTGTTTGATTGGAAGTAATATTTCCATATTAGAGTTATTACTACATTCGAACTCTTTCTCATAGTTATCATCTTACCCTGGATAGACTCCTGGGTCGAACGAAACTCAAACTGAATTAGCGACCTAGGTCAGGGCGTCGAATTTAAATTGACGCCTTGTCAAGCGTCGTTTCTTGTTGAAACGCATCCATGCAAGGGACGTTACGCTATCTTGCCCTTTTTATTTATTTTGGTCGTTTGAAATTTGACGCCTTGACGTGTGGGCGTCCTTTCTTAAAACACGCCTTAGGCGAAGGCGTTTTATTGTAAAGTAGCGCCTATATCTGAGGCGTTATTTCCATCAGGGTTTTAATTATTTTTATTCCAAGCTCTTTCATTTATTTATTAAATATTTTAATCTATTTTGATTTATTTATTCCTTTTAAATTTATCAGGGTTGCTACACCCTCCCCCACTTAAAAAAAATTTGGTCCCCAAATTCCATATCATATTTTTGCATTTGGAGAGTGTAGAGTACGTACCTTCTAAAATAAATCTGGAAATTGTTTCCTCATAGATTCCTCAGTCTCCCATGTAGCTTCATGTTCTGAATTCTTATTCCATTGTACTTTTAGCATGGGAATAACCTTATTTCTTAGGACACGTACTTCTCGATCTAAGATCTTCATAGGCTTCTGTTCATACGTGAAATCTTTCTGGATCACTAGGTCTCTATATTCAATAATATGTGATGGATCATGCACATACTTCTTCAACATAGATATGTGGAATACATCATGTACTTCGGACAGTTGAGGTGGCAATGCGATGCGATAAGCAACCTCGCCAACTCTTTCTAGTATCTGAAAAGGTCCGATAAATCTTGGTGTAAGCTTGCCTTTAACACCAAATCTTCGTATTCCACGTCTAGGCGATATCTTGAGAAATACATGATCTCCAATTTGAAATTCGAGATCTCTTCTTCTTGTGTCGGCATAAGCCTTTTGCCTTGTCTGAGCTACTTGCAATCTTTCCTTGATTACTCGTATCTTCTCAGTTGTATCCCTTACCATGTCTGGACCTAACAGTTGTTTCTCTCCAACTTCATTCCAGCACAAGGGTGATCGGCAACTCCTTCCGTATAAAGCTTCGAAAGGTGCCATTTGTATACTAGCTTGGTAGCTATTATTATATGCAAATTCGACCAGAGGCAAGTGATCATGCCAGTTTCCATCAAAATCAGTGATGCATGCTCTAAGCATATCTTCAACTACTTGATTTGTTCTCTCGGTCTGACCATCCATTTGAGGATGAAAGGCTGTACTAAAATTAAGTCTCGTCCCAAACGAATGTGGTAGTCCTTTCCAAAAATGAGAAGTAAAACGGGGATCTCTGTCAGACACGATCGAAACAGGAATACCATGTAATCTGACTATTTCCTTGATGTATAGTGCAGCTAAGACATCAACTGACCATCGACTCTTGATTGGCAAGAAATGCGCGGATTTGGTCAATCGGTCAATGATAACCCATATTCCATCATGTCCTCTTTTTGATTTAGATAAACCCATGATGAAATCCATACCAATATCCTCCCACTTCCATTTAGGGATATCTAGAGGATGTAGCTTTCCAGCAGGCTTTTGGTGTTCCGCCTTGACTTGTTGGCATGTGAGACAGCGTGATACATAGTCCGCTATTTCTCTTTTCATGTTGGGCCACCAAAAATTTCTTTTCACATCTTGGTACATCTTGGTAGATCCAGGATGAATCGTATACCTTGATCTGTGAGCTTTATCCAAGATCTTCTTTTTCAATTTTGGGCAGTCCGGTATACAACTTCTATTCTTGAACATTAATCTTCCCTCAGAAGTTAATTGGAAATCCGATTGTCCTTTTAATCTGCCCTTGATTTCTACTAATGTAGGATCATCATCCTGAAGTGCTTGTATCTCAGATAATAAATCTGACTGTATGCTTACATGAGATAATGTGACACATCTAGGGTCCGTGTCCATGCTTATATTTAGTTCAGAGAATTGTTCTAGCAATTTCCATTCTTGAATAAGACAATTGGCTAACAGTGCTCTCGGCTTTCGACTAAGGGCATCTGCTACATGATTACCCTTTCCGGGATGATATTGTATATTGAAGTCGAAGTCCTTGAGATATTCCAGCCATCGTCTTTGCCTCATATTTAGTTCCTTCTGTGAGAAAAGATATTTGAGACTCTTGTGATCGGAGTATACAGTAAACTGTACTCCATAAAGATAATGTCTCCATATTTTTAGTGTAAATACTACCGCGGCCAATTCTAAGTCATGGACGGGGTAGTTCTCTTCATGCTTCTTTAATTGACGAGAAGAGTAGGCTATAACCTTTCCTTGTTGCATTAGAACACACCCGAGGTCAATGCCAGAAGCATCAGTGTATACCTCGAACTTTTCTCCTTCAATTGGCAATGCTAAGATAGGAGCTGTAGTAAGATGATCCTTGAGAGTTTGGAAACTTCTCTCACATTCCACACCCCATTCATAACGGATCTCCTTGCGAGTTAACCTTGTAAGTGGCACGTCGATTTTAGAGAAATCCTTGATGAATAGCCTGTAATAGCCGGCAAGACCTAAGAAGCTTCGGATCTCGCTAGCATTGGTCGGTCTTTCCCAGTTCCTTACAGCTTCAACCTTTGATGGGTCTACAGACAAGCCATCCTTTGATATAACATGTCCGAGAAAAGTCACTTCTTCAAGCCAGAATTCACACTTGCTAAGTTTTGCATATAATTGATTTACCCTCAATATTTGTAATGCAATCCTCAAATGTTCCTCATGCTCTTCCTTGGTCTTGGAATAAATCAATATATCATCAATAAAGACCACTACGAATTGATCCAAATAAGGCCTGAATATACTATTCATTAACTGCATAAAGGTAGCAGGGGCATTCGTTAGTCCGAAAGGCATAACAACAAATTCATTATGGCCATACCTGCTTCTGAATGCGGTTTTATGAATATCCTCGTCCTTGATTCTTAGTTGGTGATATCCGGACCTAAGATCAATTTTGGAAAAGTACATGGATCCTGAAATTTGATCAAACAATTTATCGATTCTCGGTAGTGGATACTTGTTCTTGATAGTGAGATGATTCAATTGTCGATAGTCGACGCATAACCTCATGGATCCGTCTTTCTTCTTTACAAATAATACAGGTGCTCCCCACGGGGAAGTACTTGGTCTAATGAATCCTTTCTTAATGAGTTCCATCAATTGCTCCTTTAATTCCTTGAGTTCAGCAGATGACATCCTATAAGGTGCCTTTGAAATCGGACCAGCACAAGGGACTAAGTCGATGGTGAAGGCCACTTCTCTTTGCGGGGGTAATCCCGGTAATTCTTCCGAAAATACGTCCGGAAATTCTTGTACTACTGGAATGTCTTCTAGCTTAGCTTCCTTAGCTTCTTTAACTGTGACAAAGGCAAGGAAAGATGTACATCCTTTCCTGATGAGCTTGCTAGCTCGGAGAGCTGAAATAAGAGGGGATTTGCTCCGACTCTTGGGGCTAGTAAATATTAGTTCTAGAAATTCCTTGAATGTAACCTTACTATTGCGGCAATCAACCGTTGCCTGATACTTGGATAACCAATCAGCCCCTAGTATAACATCATACTCTTTCAGATCTAAACATATGAGATCAATAGGGAGATTTTGACCATGAATCAATACCTCGCAGTTTTGGTAATGATGTGTAATATGAGTCTCATCATCCAGAGGAGTAGACAAAACTAACTTTATCCATTCCGGTTCTAGGGGTAATGGGTCAGCAAACTTCTTAGAAACAATAGAATGCGATGCACCAGTATCAATTAAGACATATGCATTCCTGGAATAAACTTTCAATGTACCTTCCACTAAGCTGCCTCCTTCTACTTGCTCGGTCTCTTTGATTGCATGAAGATGAGCATTCTTGGTTACTGGGCGCTTTCCGTCAACGGCTTGATTGTTAAGTAATGGGCAATCGGGAATCCGATGCTCACGACTCCCACAACGGAGACATGCTCCAAGTTTCCTCTAGCATTCCTCTGCTCTATGACCCGCTTTATCATAATGTTTGCACACTGTATTTGGAGAGGTAGTGGTGATAGAGAAGGGCTTGGTCTTCTTGAACTTTTGGTCTTGTGAGGATGCTCCTCCATTGCTAGGCCTTTTCTTGAAGTTGGGTTTAAAGGAACCCGAACCTGTAACTTGTTCCTTCTTATCCTTACCACGAATCCTATCAGACAGTTCCGTGGCATCTTCTAATAGTTGAGCTCGGCGTACTATCTCCGAGTAGACTTGAATGTCCATCGGCGCCAGTTGAGTAATAGCTTGGGGCCTGAGCCCATTAAGAAACCTCCTAGCTTTCATTTTCTCGGTGCTAACTAGATGCTTGGCATACCGAGACAATCTAGAGAATTGGGCCTCATACTCGGCCACTGACAAAGATAGTTGCTTTAATGCAGTAAATTCTGTAGCCTTCTTTTCCTGAACTCGGTCCGAGAAATATTTTGCGTTAAAGTGTTCAACGAATTCCTCCCACGAAACCTGATCTTGATTTATAGTAGCCTCTATTGATTCCCACCAGCATCTGGCATCCCTTTCTAACTGAAAAGTAGCTAATAAGACCTTATCTTGATCCGTGCATTGCATAACACGGAATATTCGTTCTGTTTCCCTAATCCAGTGTTCAGCGTCATCTGGATCAGTAGAACCCGTGAACTTGGGCGGGTTCATGTTCTTGAAAGTCTGGTGGAGACTTCCTGCTCGTTGTCCACCTCCTTGTGTTACTTGTTGCAGCACTTGAGTCATGCCTTGCAGTGTACGCTGCATGTTGCGCCATTGAGCACGTTCGGCAGCCATTATCCTACAATTATAATAACTAGATTAATACGTGATTTGTATCTTAAAGACTAGCATTCTATGTTAACTTTAACCCTTGGTTCTACCCAATCTCACTAGTTAAAGGTTTGAACATATCCTTGGACTTGGGTTTTCCTAGGAATTGAATACCCTAGGCTCTGATACCACAAAAACTGTCACGCCCCGAGCGCGGAAGATACTCGGATATGCGCGACGAGTTTATATCAATCATGTCAATCAGAGTAGTAGTGTATTCGACACCAAAACAAAGATGCGCAAAATAGAAAGATAACCCAATCCTTTATTTCATAATGGATAGACTATTACAAATCTAATACTCTATTCAATTAAAAAGGAAAAGTACATAGTTGACTCAAGAAAATAGGAAAAAAGACTAGATGACACTTGGAAAAGCTCTAGCTCTTTCACTCTTGACCATTCCCATCCGATTGACTTCCCTCGTCGTCGGAATTACCTGAAAAGTAAGGGACAAACATGGAGTGAGCGAACGCTCAGTAGGAAATTATATCTCAGGAACTAGCAAGGGTTTAAGTAGTTACATCTTTCATGAATGCACTATAGCTATGCATGCTCGCATAAAACGACAAGATAGAGAATTTATCAAGCAAGACAGTAAGATGAACTAGTCATGAGTTTTCAAGAAAAAAGATGACAAGATATTCAAGCAAGTACTTTTTAGAAAGTCATGTCAAGAACTTTGGCTATCATGTATCAAGCAAGCAAGTAATTACCCTTTCTCGGGTCACGCAATTCATCTCAAGTCAAGTACAAGATTTGTGTGGAATGTCCAATCAAGCTAGTCATGCACTCGGTATAATGCCAGATACCTTATCATTCAACTCCCATGGGCACAAGTACTTTCGGGTGCTCCTCCCAGGACCAGATCGGGCCCTATATGCGCAAGCATTTATCATGTATATTTGACATCCACTCTTGTATATATATAGCCAATAGGGAATTTTAACAATTTAAGCTTGTAGACACGTAGGATAACTTTGAGAGAATGGGGTCCAAAAATACGACATTGGACATAGATAGGCAATAACAACGGTACAATCACGATGAACGATGAAACTAGGTGGAATTAGGTTCCCTTAACTCGGGTGCCATGACAAACAAGTATGGACATTTTTTATATAGAATTGAGGTCCACATGAACAGTACATCAAAGGCAAGATACCCTCATTCTTATTATAGAATTGAGGTCCACAAGAACATCAACAATGGCATGATATCATCATCCCATTAAGAATTCTCATGATATACTCTTTGCATATCATAAGGGCCGGTATACCATGTTTCTTTAGAGTGACATGGCATTCAATAGTGTAATGGGTTTTTAGGGTACAACCAGCTCAGTCGACCTTGAGGGAATCCAAGGTACGAGGAGTCTTACGGAGGTCTCTATGACTAACTCGCTAGTCTAAAGGAACGGAATGTCCAATGGAGAGCTTGTATGTCAATGAGAGTTGAGGGTGATCGATAAAACATCATGAAACGTGGGACTATACTCACGGAGTGGAGTAATAGTGCCTACATATATATATATACATATAGTGAAACCCTCGGATAACAGCAATCAGAAAAAAATCAGTAATGCAGAAAGTAGCGACTCTGGTAAAGTCATTTTTCGTAAAATTAACGCCTTAATCAGGGGCGTTTATATTAAATTTGACGACATAAAAAGAGGTCGTCCTTTCCAATATTGCTATTTTACAAGATATTAAAATCTGTAATTTTGTTGAAAACGCGCCTTGGGTAGGGGCGTTACCAGGAAAAAGGCGCCCTAGTCTGGGGCGTTAGTTAAACAAGAGACGACCTGGTCAAGGTCGTGAATTCACAATTTTACAAATTTCGAGGTAATGAATATTTCAGGAACATGGTATATAGTCAGGACCAGAATAAATAACAGGATTACAAGAAATTGACCATGCATTAATTTAGGATCATGTTTGCAATGATAATTAATTTTTAAACATACTATTTATTAATTAACAGGAATTAACGTCCGTGTGCAGGGCGTCAAATCTGGAATTGATGACCTGGGCATGGTCGTGTCTTTTAAATTAACGCCCTTGTTAGCGTCGTTTCTTTCAAAAATTCCGTAGAAAATAACCAGAACGCATGAAAACTATATGCATGAACTACCAATGATAATTATCTATAGTTATATGGTAGTTTGGGCTACGTTCCATGAGAAAATCCTACCTTATGATGATTAACTGGAGAACTGATGAAGACACGGTACTCTGCTATCAACAGGGTCGGATGAAAGGGGCAGAAGTCTTGGTGTAGATGTATCGACAGGTTCTCTTTTTGGCACAATCAGAAGCAGACGTTCGTCGATGAAGAACCCACGTTCTTCAGTAGATTAAGATGACTTCTCTACAGAGAAATAAGATGAAGAAACATCAATTTTTCTTCATAATACTTAACTGAAGGTAGAGGAAAGAAAAACTTACCCGTTAATCTTCTTAACCTGTAAGAAGAGAAGAAGAATAAGAATATTGAGTATTCTTTCATGAAATCGATAATCGGACGAACAGAGATACAAGAAGAACCTGCTGTTCTTCACATACCTTAGAATACTCCGAATGCCAAATAGCATTCTCGGTTCAAGCAGTAGGTTATTTATAGGATTTCTAGAATCCTAATAGAGTTAGTGTTTGATTGGAAGTAATATTTTCATATTAGAGTTATTACTACATTCGAACTCTTTCTCATAGTTATCATCTTACCCTGGATAGACTCCTGGGTCGAACGAAAATCAAACTGAATTAGCGACCTAGGTCAGGGCGTCGAATTTAAATTGACGCCTTGTCAAGCGTCGTTTCTTGTTGAAACGCGTCCATGCAAGGGACGTTACGCTATCTTGCCCTTTTTATTTATTTTGGTCGTTTGAAATTTGACGCCTTGACGTGTGGGCGTCCTTTCTTAAAACACGCCTTAGGCGAAGGCGTTTTATTGTAAAGTAGCGCCTATATCTGAGGCGTTATTTCCATCAAGATTTTAATTATTTTTATTCCAAGCTCTTTCGTTTATTTATTAAATCTTTTAATCTATTTTGATTTATTTATTCCTTTTAAATTTATCAGGGTTGCTACAAGAGTCCTAATTCACAAGTACCAGCAATATATCGAAAGATGCGTTTCACGGCCGACATATGAGACTCTTTAGGATTCGATTGAAATCTAGAACACAAACATACTGCATATTGGATATCGGGCCTGCTGGCAGTCAGATACAATAGGGATCCTATCATGCTTTTGAAAAGAGTTTGATTAACTGGCTAACCTTGGTCATCATGGTCAAGCTTTAATGATGTGGACATGGGAGTTGGTTGTGGCTTGGTTGTGGTCAGATTAAATTTCATGAGCATCTCCATAGCATATTTCTTTTGGTTTATGAATAAACCATCAGTCGTCTGTGTCACCTGTAATCCCAAGAAAAATGTTAGCTTTCCCATAAGGCTCATTTCAAACTCACTTTGCATTAATTTTGCAAAGTCTTCACTGAGAGCATCCTTAGTGGAGCCAAAAATTATGTCATCTACATACACTTGAACAATTAGAATTTCCTTACCATTCAATTGTGTAAAAAGGGTCTGATCGACATTATCTCGTTTAAATCCATTTTGAATGAGGAATTCACTTAACCATTCATACCTTGCACGGGGTGCTTGTTTCATACTATAAAGGGCTTTGTCTAGCTTGTACACGTGGTCTGGATGCTCTGTGTCTTCAAACCCCGGTGGTTGCTCCACATACACGTCCTCCTGGATATAGCCATTTAAGAATGCACTCTTAACATCCATTTGAAACAATTTAAAATTGTTGCAACAAGCGAATGCCAAAAGAATCCTCACTGCCTTGAGTCTTGCTACTGGAGCAAAGGACTCGTCAAAATCAATTCCTAGCTCCTGACTATAGCCTTTGGCTACTAGCCTGGCCTTGTTCCTAGTTACCACCCCTTGATCGTTTGTTTTATTTCGAAAAACCCATTTTGTTCCGATCACTGAGTGGTCTCTAGGACGAGGCACGAGGAACCACACTTCGTTCTTTTGGAACTGGTGTAGCTCTTCTTGCATATCCATGATCCAAGAATCATCTTTTAAGGCATCTTCTACGGAGTGAGGTTCAAATTGTGAAAGTAAGGCTATGTAATCCAGATTTTCAACTTCCCTGAAAGAGGATCGCGTCCTTATTCCTTCTTCAACATTACCAATGACATTCTTCGATGGATGGTTCTTTGCAAAAGTCCATTGCCTTGGTAGCTACTACTCAACTTGATTTTCTTGATTTCTGCCAATTTCTTGTTGTTCTTCAATTCCTTGTTTCTCGATTCTCTCTAACATCTTTCTCGTATCATCATCTTCAATTGCTTCCACCTGCAAGATAGATTTTTCATTAGTTCCCTTGGATGATGATTCATCAATAATGACATGGGGACTTTCCTCAACTACAAGAGTTCTCAAGTTATACACTCGATAGGCCCTTGAGCTAAGGAGTACCCAAGAAAGATCCTCTTGTCACTCTTGGGGTCAAATTTTGCCAAGTCCAACTTACCATTGTTGTGGATGTAACAAATGGAGCTAAAATGTTTGAAGTAAGAAATATTTGGTTTCTTACCTCGATACAACTCATAAGGTGTTTTCTTTAACAACGACCTTACCATGGCTGGGTTGATTATATAGCATGCAGTGTTAACGGCTTTAGCCCAGAAATACCTTGGCAACTTGTTCTCATTTAGCATTGTTCTGGCCATTTCAACAAGTGTCCTATTCTTTCTTTCAACAACCCCATTTTGCTCGGGGGTCCTTGGTGCGGAGAAATTATGCATATATCCTTGAGCCTTGCAAAAATTATTGAACTCATGATTATCAAATTCCTTACCATGATCGCTCTGCACCGCCTTGATGCAACATCCCTTTTCATTTTGAACTAACCTGTAAAATGCTTCAAACTCCATGAAGGCATCATTTTTATGTGAGAGAAAATATACCTAATAATATCTTAAAAAACCATCCACAATCACAAACCCATACAACTTACCACCCAAGCTATGTGTTCTGCTTGGTCCAAACAAATCTATATGAATCAATTCAAGGGGTCTAGTAGTAGTCACAACATTTTTACACTTGAAAGATGTTCTAGTCTGCTTGCCCCCACTACATGCCCCACAAGGTCTTTCCTCATCAATTTTCAACTTGGGTAAACCAACAACCAAATTGTTTCTAGATAATTTCTATAACATATTAAAATTGACATGGCCAAGATGTCGATGCCAAAGCCAGGCATCATACGAATTTTTAGCAACCAAACACAGATTGTCATGAGAAGCATCATCTAGATCAATCATATATATATTATTATGTCTAAACCCTATGAACTTTATTTCATGAGAATTTCTATCTACCACAGTGTAGTGAGTAGAATCAAAAGTCACATTGCATCCCTTGTCACAGAGTTAACTTCTGCTCAGGAGATTATGATGCAAGCCTTTCACAAGCAAAATATTTTCAATGGCGTGAGTTTGATTTTACCTTCTCCGACAATTTTTCCTTTGTCTTTTCTGCCAAAAGTTATCACTCCACCATCCTTTTCTTGCAGGTCTGCGAATATTTCCTTGTTTCTTGTCATATGTCGTGAACATCCACTATCCAAGTACCATTTTTTCTTTTGAGCTCTAAGGCAGACCTACAAATTCAAAGAGAATATTTATGGAGTTTTTGGTACCCAAGCAACTTGGGTCCATGATTGTCATGTCCCGTACTCTATACCATCGAGGTATTGTCTGCTTTGGCCTACCGACCTTATGATTTTGTCCCTTTCTAACAGTGATCGACTCTAGAATGTGGGACTTCTCAGGAGGTCACCCATCCCAGTACTACTCCCCATTAAGCACGTTTAACTTCAGAGTTCTTTTCAAGAACTGAGACAATACTTCAAAAGACACCTCGGTGATATAGAGTATAACTTAGCTACATTTGAGGGTGTTACAATCTACCCCTCTCATATAGACGACGTCCTCGTCGCTGGGCACATATAGCACGTAATCAAATCCCCAGGAAGGTAGGACTCTAGAGGTGGCCCCTACAGGTTCAAGAGGTGGCTCCCACTATGTAACACTTTGTCCCATTGCGGGTTCAAGAGGTGGCTCCCATAGCGTAGTATCCCACACTTCCGGCTGGGGTATAGCTCTGATACCATTCTGTCATGCCCCGGACTCTATACCGTCGAGGTATTGTCCACTTTGGCTTGCCGGCCTCATGGTTTTGTCCCTTTCTAAGAGTGATCAGCTCCAGAATGGGGGACTTCCCAAGAGGTCACCCATCCTAGTACTACTCCCCATTAAGCACGCTTAGCTTCGGAGTTCTTTTCAAGAACTGAGCCGATACTTCAAAAGGCGCCTCGGTGATATAGAGTACAACTTAGCTATATTTGAGGGTGTTACAACGATGGTTAGAAACAGAAGCCTTATGTGACCTATTCACCATTCTTGCAAAATGTTCATCATCAAATTTCATGGTTCTGCAACCATACATATCATGGCCTAACTGATGGGAATCAACACCGAGCACACTAACATTTTATTTTTACATTTGTATCCTTTTGTTTGCATATATATCCTTGGCTAATTGGGTTTACAATTGTAAGGCATTATAAGCCAATTTGTTAGTCTTTAGGAATCTTTGGGTTTCTTTGCAAAAAGATCTTTGGGTTTCTATGTAAAATGTTAGTGGGTCCAGCAGGGTCCCCCACCCTCTTTCCCATTGCTCCAACTAGATTCTAGGGCCCATGTGGGGCTGGTTCAAAGTCCAAGATTGTACTTAGACCAAGGGGGGATAAAAAAAAGAAAATTCAAAATTTGGTACCCCTTATTCAAGGGGGCGCCCCCCCCCCCCTTTAATGAAGTTTATTCATTGGTGTATTTTTTTATTTTCTTTCTTTTGACCACATGGGAGATTAATTATCATATCCCTAGTTTATCCCTCCCTAACCCTAGATCTAGGGATAGTTTAGGTCATTATATCTTTCTATATAATCCATGTATTTTTTATTTTGTTGGAATTAATGATGAAGAAATCAGAAAATTGGCATTTACCTCCAAGAGCCCAAGGCGCCCCCCACTCTCTCTCCCAACCCCTTGTAGCTGGATTACTGTGAATTTCTTGAGGTGTGAAGCCTCCATATCATCCCCTCTCTGAGTGAGAAGCTCAGCACCGCCGCCGCTGCCCCTGCCATCGAGCCGCCATCGCATCACCACTGCCGCCTCGTCGGAGTTCTGTCCAACTCTGGATATCAAGCTAAGGCAAAAATTCTATCTCCCAACCATGAGATCTGTTCGACCCCAAATTTTGAGAGTTTGTTCTTCCTATCATCCCCCATTCATAGTTCAAATTTCGTGTCGTTTCGCGTTCATTTAGTATTTTTCCCGTAATTAAGTTTTTCCCCCAGCAATCTACCAGTTTGCAGATCTGCGGGATAGTGTGTTGTTGTTGTATTTTTCCTGCCCCCTTAGTCTTCTCTAAAAATTTCCAAAAAAATCATACGTGTTCCTCACATCCCCCTCTTCCACCCATAATTTTCCCAGACATAATTTTCCCAGAGTATGGATCCATCGTTCTTCTATCAGTCAAAATTCATTTTCAGGCAGAACCTGTTTTGTCCTGACTCTTTGTAATCTGAGTCAGTAACAAGACCTTGGGAACAATCATTTTCATTTCTAATCCGTCTACTGGATGGACGTGAAATAATTATATGTTGTAGCCCTTTGAGTCCTCTATCCATCGGTATCAATTTCGCTTTGATCTGACAACGGATCTGGGCGCAAAAATTCTTTTCGTGGAGGCGCGCATCATTGATCTGAGAACAGGCCAGCAAAGCAGTCACCGGGTAATTCCAGCAAAAATACGTCGGGATAGCTTCGACGACCGCCACTCCCGCAGATCGATCGACACCCCCCTTGCAGCATCCCAGCCAGCCGCCGCAGCAAGGAGGAGCCCGGCCACCGCCGTCCTAACAGCCGGACCCGCCTGCTGTCTGCGGCCCCGCAGAACCGAGCCAGACCAGCAGCCCGTCTCCGGCCCGAGAGCGTTCCAAATTGCTGCCCGTCAACCCAAGCTTGGTATTCCCGAGTTATTGTTGTCACCCTTTACCTCCTTGCGTGGAGTGGGTAATTAAAATCAGTGTTGTAATTATTTAATTACTGTGTATCGGGAGTACGAGTTTCGACCGGGATCATCTTCTCACGCCCGGAGCGTGGAGGTACGTTTTCGCTCCCTCATTGATGCATTAGCTTATCTCATATATTTTTGAATGCCGCTACATGAGCGATTGTTAGGATATTAACTCGTTCAAATTTCATCGCCGCTGCGAGCGAGTGAGTGGAACCGTCCCGTGACTCAATCCGAGTACACGGAAAAGCCGATACCCGAGACTCATTGCCGGTTCCTCGACCGTGCACATCCGCATGTTTCCCTCACTTTGGGACGTCCGCGAGCTAGAGTCCCAGGTTCGCGTTCCATCCCGCATCAAATTGGTATCAGAGCTAAGTCGAGTCTAGGGTAGTCAGTTAGTCGGTCCAAAGGTCACATTGCATTCCTCTACCCGATATATCAAAAGGTGTTCCTGGAATGATAGGTTATGCCTATTGGGAAGGTTGCACACTTGCGTGAGTTTGGTCGTCGGATCATACCTCCGGCATGTACCGGATACTGGTTGAGTCTAGGTTCGTAGTCGAGTCGGCATTCCATCATTGCATTGTCGTTTTAGGGTCGTATCTAGTCGGTTCGTCTTGCACCAAGTGTCGGCATGGCCATCCTATAGCTCCTCGTGTCCCATGGATCCCCAAAAGCCCACATCATATGAATG